>HG995166.1:18557500-19757500 GCA_905333005.2 Lycaena phlaeas
TGGTATAAAATGTTATAATTGGAACAAACTTAGTTCAATTGTAAATTAATTTATGGATTTTAAATTTACTATTATTATTATGTAAAAATAAATTACTGTTCTGTCCGTCCTTAGATTTATTAGAATATTTTTATATTATATTTATTTTGCAACAGTGTGTTAAGTATATAAATTTATATAAAAAATAAATTGTTTCTTATACAATTATGTAAATATGACGCTTTTGAGTATGGAGTAATTTTATTTTTAAGTCTTCTTACACTTTTTAAAATTTTATATTTAGCTCTTAAATAGGTATTATCTAATTTGTATATTAAAAGTTCTTTTAATCATGCTTTAATTGTTAATCGTACAAAATTAGAACTGACATAGGAACACAATATAATATTAATATCATACATAAAATAATATTTTTATTCCTTCGTTGTTTTATTTCGTACATAAAATGAACGCCTATGTTTAGGCAAATCGCAAAAGAATCTTAAGACGCCTCTTTACATAAAGTGTTTGGTAACGTTGGGCGAAAAGAGTCCGAGTAGTGTAGGGTCTAAAGTACTCTTGAATCTAGAGCAGTGATTCCCAAAGTGGTCTATATCGACCCCTAGGGGTCTATGACAACCTGCAAGGGGGCTACGTCAGCGAAAAAAAATTTGGGGGTCCAAGAAATGAATATGGGGGTCCATGAAAATTAAGAAAATTAATTTGGTTTCCATAGTGAAGAACCAATGAGCCATTCAACTAAGAAGATTTTTGCTAATATAATGAAATATCTTAAAACGAGCAAAAAAACCAAAAAAGGTCTGCAAGGGGTCCACGTGATGCAGGAAAAGTTTGAAAGGGGTCCATGAAGCAAAAGAGTTTGGGAAACACTGATCTGGAGCATAAATGCTCATCCTATCATCATCAGTCATGGACGTAGGCATTCGCCAGGGGCCGAAACTAAGCGTCTACTGGATGATGGATCAGAGTCTCGGCGTAAGCATTTTGACGTGAATGCATCTTTGAAATTGCTTCCATAGAGGACGCAATTCAAAAAACGAATGATAACAAAATCGGGGGATACAGTTTCTTGTTGTAGCTGTATGTCTATCATCTCCACCAAAATTTCAATACCACTAGATAGCTAAATAATTTGTTACGATAAGTTAAACTGTAACCCATCGCGCGCCGGGGAGGGGCAGCCCGCCATCTTGAAGACCATTTTATTGCATATCGAGATTTCCATTTCTTATAACTTCGACTCGGTGAAGCTACGACGTTCATTTAAGTTTTAATCATCAGCTCTCATCAAAATCTATCAATTGTATAAGTAAGTATATAAAATTAGTAACAATTTATGGCTGTGAATATAATAATATAATAAACGCGTCGGAAAGTCCATTCAAAATACAGGAATTGTATACGGTTGGAACACAGACATACTATAGTATACCCTCAGACGTATACTATAGTATGTGTCTGTGGGTTGGAAGCTCATCTCAATAGCAATCACAGAGTACTTTATAGCAATCGAATGGTACCAATAAAACAGTGCATGTGATACAGGCAAGCTACTGCTACGCAATAACGTAAAATAATGAATGCCACGACGGTGCCAGTAAATCTGCAGCTATGATTTTATGATTATGATTATGACATACATTAATAATAATATTTTCTATATTTAATAACTTAACTATAACCCATGTTACAAGACGTATTCAGGTACCACACCCCCCTATTTTTTCGGTTTGAGCTATGATAATATTCCTAGTGGCTTTGATGCTTTCTTGATTCGCTTTTTTGATTCGGGTGTGTGTGCTACACCCGGCTCATCCCATCGTGAGTCGGTTGGCTTCACTACTACACACACTACTCGGATACACTCGGCAGTCTAGAGTTCACCTAACGGAGCCGTAAGGCGCTTCGGCACCGGAAAGAATTCAGAGTTGTTCTATGGATGGACTCTTTGGATGGAGCCTTGTAGTTCGGAGAGCTAGCATGGATATAATATATTGTAAATTGTAATATACTCTGTGATGAAAAAGACAAAGGTTGTCATTTGTCAAAGATGGTTCTGTCAAAATCAGTTGTGCACAAAATAATTGTCATTTGTCAGTTGTCACGTCTTGACTTTTTTATTTACTATTTGTACGTAATTTGTAAAAGTATGCTGTATCGTACTCCGTAAGTCTTCGTAGTGTTTGTCAATACTTTAAAGACCTTGTACGCTATTTAAATGAAATAAATGAATAGAAAATTCAAACAATAACGATACTTGTGTGAAATGTATAGAAGTTAACATAAAACATTGAAGGTGATTTGTGCCTTGTGCCTGTATTTTACTGATTGAAGAATTTATTACATATCGACATGGACGAAACTGGATCGATCAACAATGACGATTATATCGAAACTATTGAAAACGAAGAAGACGTTGATTATTCAGAGGATAGAGAACTAGTGAATGACTCCTGTTCTACAAAGGTTCTCGATTCAAACGAAGAACCTCGGGATAGATACCGCGCTGTATATTTTTTGTTCTACCTATTTGGTATTACTTCTCTTGTACCATGGAACTTCATGATAACTGCTAATGATGTAAGTTTATATTTATTATTTTGTTTATTATCTGTTAACCACAGTGTATTTCTTACTTTTAATGAAAAGAAAATCTATATAACTAAAGCAGTAAAAACTAACAAGTTCGAAAAATACTTGGTAGTCATGTAAGTTTAAAATATCCTTGGTAGTGATATTAATAACTCACAAAGAAGAGACTGCTATGGTTGATTACTTATTTATACAATATGTTCATATTGCAGATTTTTTTAAATTTGTACCTACTTTAACATGACTGTTGATACAATGTTGTTAATGATACACTTTAATTAAAATATTAATTTAGTACCTTAAAACATAATTTGTTAATCATGATGAAAATAAATAACTATTAACAATATTCACTAATTTAATAACATTACTGGCATTAATTGCTAGTTATAATACAAGATCTTATAATCAAGTCACAGTACACAGATTAAAAAGATAATTACATATGACATAATGTAATTTAGATAAAACATGTAAATACTGTGTCTATGTATCTATCTCTTACAATATAGTATCCATTTCTTTGTAAAACTTACATGATTATAATATGTGTTGTGAATACACTCCCTTTCTGATTATTCTTTATGGAAAGGATTAAAGCTTTGGGAGAAGGGGAATGATATATGTATACCGATTGTAGATGGCCATATTGTACAAAACCGATGTGTAATTTAATAATATACTAAATGTTAGACAAAGAGTAAAGTACCTGACACCCTCCTCTAGATATCTCAAATGAAATCCTAATTTTCATTCTATGATGCTACTTATACACACAGACTGTTATTTTACACTTCCTTTCGTCCACAGAATTTATGGAATGTTCTTGTTTAATTGCCTATCCATATAAATCACTCTATCTATTGTTACAGTATTGGATGTACAAGTTTCGTGATGTTACACCGCACAACCTTACTATTTTCGTCCGTAAGACGCCATTTCAGACAGAGTTTACGTCATATCTTAATGTGGCCACTGCTATACCCAACTTGATATTCCTTGTTCTCAACTCTTTGTATGGACATTGGTATGTAAATCCCTATTCTTGTCAAAGAACTAAGTTTTGGAATTAAACTATCCATGATATTACAGTAGAACGTCAATAAGTTAAAGTCCAAGGGAACACAAAATATTTGAGGTTATAGAGGTTTTAAGTTATCAAGGGTCATATTAGTGATAGTTTAAAGAAAGGGAATATTTTATTTTTTGAAGTTATACAGGTTTTTAACAGAGCCGTAAATAGGGCGGTGCCACTGGTTCCCAGGCACAGGGCGTCTACGCCCTGTGCCTGTGCTCTAGGGGGCAAAAGAATGGCCCGAACAGGCAGGACTATTATTTTTTTAGGTTTGCTAAGGGCGTAGTTACAGAAACTCGCACAGGGCGCAAAAAAGGCTATTTACGGCCCTGGTTTTTAAGTTATCGAGGTTCTACTGTATAGATACTTTGTCAGAAACTCTTATAGTTAGTTCAACTCAACATGGCTCTATGTGTGATTGAGCTTGCCATTACACAGTTTTTATTTGTGTGTCAGTGACAAAATGTGGCCATCATCGTCACCTGCCACACAAACTCATATATAAAACATAGCAGCACATGCAAAGTTGGATTGAACTATCTTTAAACAAATATTAAATTCTATATTCAATTAAATAATTTTAATCGATAATACAAAAGTTTGGAACTACATATTTTCTATCTCACCATTGATCAGTTTCACCATTGTGATATGGTTTTCAGGGTATCAGTAAAGAGTAGGCTGCAAGGATCATTGATTGTGGTGACGCTAGCATTTCTTGTAACTACTGCCTTTGTGCAAGTAGATACAGATGAATGGCAGAACACATTCTTCATTATAACCATGGTTACAGTTGTGGTTATGACAGGTAAAAAAAAAAATCTTATACATTTGTTACAAAACTTATTATAAATATTATTATTATATATTTATATTATTATTAATTATAAATATTTACATAGGAGTTAGGGTGTGTTTCAGAATAGATAACTTAAATGAATTTTTGTTTAATGTAACAAAGAGCCCGAAACTTGTTTGATAGAAAGAGCCAACAAATGGATGTAACATAAAAAATTTAGATTGCATTGGGTAACTTTTAATCATGAGACCGTCAGATCATAGGAAAATAATATAATATATAGATAGGTAAATGGTAAAATGGCTGGCATGATCCTACTCACCACCCATATAAAAAATGTGTTACACAGGCAGATTTGTTCCCAAAGGTAATCATAATAGAATTGAATCTCAGAAAAGTTTATATTTCTTAATCATTTCTTGTTATTTCATTGTAAATATAAATAGTGGATTAACATTTAGATATTTTCATATACTTAATATTGGATTTATATTTTGTGATTGCAGAGTAAGTAATTAACCTACGCGCATGAGTTTAACTCACATAAGATATTAAATTTTTCAAAAACACTTGGACAAATTTGAAATTGCAAAAACATATCACTACATATTATAAAACAAAGTCGCTTTTTCTGTCCCTATATCCCTTTGTACGCTTAAATCTTTAAAACTATGCAACGGATTTTGATGCGGTTTTTTTTAATAGATAGGAAAATTCAAGAGGAAGGTTTATGTATATAATTTATTAGGTTTTTATATACATTGGCTAAGATATAACAATAATTGTTGAAGGTGTAGGGAAAAAATATGCCGTCTGGGAGTTTTCAACGAAAACGCTGCCTAAACCCTTTGAGATATAACAAAATAATGTATGGTGGAATTGTGTACCTTAAATAGGTCTACAAAAAAGTCCGCGATGGCATATGTCTATCTCTTAGGGATATCATACTATATCCATTTAATACTAAAAAAAATGGGCAATTATAACGTGATAATTTGAAAGATATTTATACAAATACGGTATGAATCCTTATCATTTTAAATCAGTTAATTAGCATGTGCATTTTATGAAGATTATTTTTGCCCTTTACATCTTGCTAATTAAATGAATACTTTAGGAGATACGGCAAAATCAAAATAATACGCAAGAAAATAAATCGTGTTGCTGTGATACGAACGGGCGCGGGCGGTTGTCTGCTGTCTAAGGCCGTAGTGTATCCACTCTGGTAGACGTAATAATATGATCAACGTATGGTGGAATATATAATAATAGTAATATATATCCTAAATATGCCTACAGAAAATCTGCCAAGGGATATATGTCTTTATGTTCAAGATGACATATATTCATTTTAAAACAAAAACTTAGTAATTATTAAAATAGAAAATGATCATCATCAGACATGATAAATCCGTAAACCTAAGTTCACGCGGGCGAAGCTGCGGGTAACAGCTAGTTTACGAATAAAAATAAAATCAAAAAAAGTATTTGTCAGAAGTGGGATTCGAACCCACGCCCACAGAAGTGGACTGCGACCTGAACGCAGCGCCTTAGACCGCTCGGCCATCCTGACTGTGACTAATCATCTGAAATTATGGGATAGTTGTTTAACAAGTGTAAAATAGGAAAACCAGTAAAGTGCGAATCGATCTCATTCTTATCATTACTTTATAATATCATACTTAGTACTTAAGATTGATAAAACATTTTAACTGAGGCCAGGAACCTTATGTGGGTGGGATTTTTTTTTTTTATATACAAAAAAAGGTTTGTCGACGGTAATTTGATCGACAACAACAACTTTTTACGACGCGGTAATTTTTACGTGAAAGAGTAACAAACATCCATGCTTATAAACTTTTGCGTTTATAATATTAGTAGGATATAATCGCTTTTTTAGCACACGCATTGAACTACATGGCGAAATGATATTTTACAATTTTTGTCCGTCTGTCTGTTTGTTTCGGTTAATCTCTGAAATGGCTGGACCGATTTTGACGGGACTTTTAGTGGCAGGTGGCTGTTATAATAAAGAGGAACTTAGGCTACAAAAATAATAATCAACAAATCGGGTACGTCTGTAAATCTTAAGGGGGCTAATATCTTGCCGTGGGCAACAGCTAGTAATTCAATTAGTTCACAATGTCAAAGAGTAAAATATAATCTGTTTTAATATGGAACAAAAATCATTCAGTTATTTAATGCAAAAATAATGCTTAAGCCAATTTCCGTACATCCTCAGGTTTTTTTTTAGAGCTTATCAGAATATAACATAGAAATTATAATTCTTAGTACATGTAGGCGAAACCGCACGAAACCAGTTAGCTATAAGCCGTTCAGTGTTTATATAATGAATACAAACAAGTCCCATGATGTAAATCACAAGTATAGGTGACCTAATGGATCTAGGCTTGATAAACTAAACCTAACCTAGACACGATAACCTTTTTGTTCGAGAACTGAGTTCATCTTTATTGCTATTGAAATAAGATAGAAATTTAAGTAATACATAATATTTACAAATATTAATTTGTTGTCAGTAAACTTTACTGTATGTTTCCTCTTTCGAGTGTTTATCCAAAGCCTGTCCGTCCGTCAAGGTCCTACTTACTAATATTATAAATACGAAAGTAGGGACGTTTGTTTCGCTTTTACGCGAAAACTACTCAACCGAACATCGTGAAACTTTGCACAGATAATATACTCGGAGGTACTAGAAGTGATATAAGATACATAAAAAAAGGATTTTTTTTTGCTAACGCGGCCGCGTTTAGATAAATACCTAGACAAAGTGATGGTCGACCGTTATCCAGGTGGCAAGATGATCTCCGAGCAGTAGCCGATCCGTGTTGGATGCGAGTGGCAAGGGATCGGTCGTCTTGGCGTTCATTGAGGGAGGCCTATGTTCAGCAATGGACGCATAAAGGCTGATGATGATAATGATACATATGACCCAGTTGTACTAGAATATGACGTCTTACTTTTGTCCACGTGCGGTACTGATAACATAATTAATTATTACTCATTATACATAATATTATGTATAATTAATTTTAAAACACGAGCTACGACTGCCAGTGGGGATATGGCTTGGTGTCTTCAGTGAGAGGATCCGGGATAGACTCTCACCCCCCCGTGTGTGCCTTGAATGGGTTTTTCTAAATTTCTATGTGCACCCTAAACACGACACCATCTCTCGCTCAACGGTGAAGGAAAACATCACGAGGAAACTTACAGATTTGATTTGATTGTCTTTAAAGGCGTGTGAATTTCACAAACACGCATTGGGCCAACGCATCGATGAACTATAGCCTAATAACCCCCTCGCCTGATTTCGAGGAGGAGACAGTAGCCGTGGGGTGTATATGGGTTGATGTTTATACTTAAGGGATAATGATGATGATGTATGCATGCAGTGCGTTTAGTAATGATGTCTTCTATTGAGTCATTATTATGTCATATGATAATTTGATTCCGCGAAAATTTAACTCCAATGTACCTACAAACTAAACGGTTGAAACTTACTAAACTATTGGTGTGTCGCTCGGCGAAGATATGAATGTTTGTTCGCCAATTAATTAAAGCGACATGATGAGGATATATTGTCGTTTTACTTTTTATGTTAGCTGGACTGGTAAACTAGCAGACACGGCACTTGATGGCAAGTGGTCAACGACGCCCATCAACATAGCCTAGTATTCCTGGACTAGCTCCGGCAACACATTTATCTGCTACATATCCGATACATAAAATGTTAACAATTAAAGGAATTAATAAATTATTGTACTTTGTTTGTGAGTTTCTGGTGGCCCATTTGGGGGGGGGGGGGAGACATGGAAAAGGAGGGCAACGCATCTGCAGTACTTCTGGTTATGGGGGTGTTAATAGGCGTCGATAGTCGTAAGGCTTCGACCGGTCGTTTGCCCTTCTATGCTATATAAAAGTAGCAGGGATTGCTTCGTACAATTATCTTTTATGAGAGAAGAGGAAGCATACGGGCAATTGCTTCACCTGATAGTGATTGATAGCGACATCCACATACACCAGCTGCACCAGGTGCCAGCAGGTGCGCTACCTTTCAAACGTGCGTATGCTTTTTTCTAAAGCTGTTCCGCGAGTTGTATCGGTTCACAAATTCGAAATGCCGTAGATGCCGTAGGAACATTGTAATCTATGAACTTATTGAATAAATCAGCATATCAGCAGCGACCGGCGCGACAGAGCGATTAGCGAAGCCCTGCAGTGCCTTTTTGCTTGTTATTGTTATTGAAGAATTTACTAGTTTGTAGTTTAATTTACCTGGAAAAATGGAATAGTTTATATCTCAACATTTTTATATTGCAAATTGCCTACATATATTATAGAGGTAGTTAGAGACCTGCCCCGCCGCTGTAAAATAGAGTTGTAGTGGTGGTGTGGGTGAAATTTGCAGTTATGACGCAATGTCCGGTGGCGGAATTCCGCTGCATTACTATTTATACTAACATCACTTTTAGCTAACTAATAGCTACCCATGAAATTAAAACGTGTCTTTTGTAGTTTTTTAATTCACAATTCTTTTTTGTATTCCACCTTTCATTATACTTACATTTTTATCAATTACTAGCTGTTACCCGCAGCTTCGCCCGCGTGAACTTAGGTTTACGGATTTATCATGTTTGATGATGATCATTTTCCATTTTAATAATGACTAAGTTTTGGTATTAAAATGGATATAATATGGTATCTTGAATATAAAAACATATTATATTCCTTCGCAGACTTTCTGCATGCATATTTACTATTTAGGATACTATTACAAATTACACTGCCCTCTCAAATTACGGCAACACGATTTATTTTCTTGCGTATTATTTTGATATTGCCATATCTTCTAAAGTATTCATTTAATTTGCATGATGTAAAGGGGGAACATAATCTTCATTAAGTGCTCCAGCTAATTAACTGATTTAAAATGATAAGGATTCATATCGTATTTGTGTAAATAACTTTCAAATTATTGCGTTATAATTGTCCATTTTTTTAAGTATTAAATGGATATAGTATGATATCCCTAAGAGATAGACATATGCCATCGCGGACTTTTTTATAGACCTATTTAAGATACACAATTCCATCATACATTATTTTGTTACATCTCAAAGGGTTTAGGCAGCGTTTTCGTTGGAAACTTCCAGACGGCCATTTTTTTTCCGACACCTCCTATAAATATTGTTATATCTTAGCCAATGTATATAAAAACTTAATAAATTATGTACATAAACCTTCCTCTTGAATTGTCCTATCCATTAAAGAAAACCGCTTCAAAATCCGTTGCGTAGTTTTAAAAATTTAAGCGTGCAAAGGGATATAGGGACAGAAAAAGCGACTTTGTTTTATAATATGTAGTGATAGTGATGATGATGAATTTCTACATCTGCTTTATTTAGTTTTTTTTATTTGTAGATGTTTTTTCTTATTGATTTATTGCATTTGTTTTCGAATCTAAAGGGAATAGTAGTTAATATTTCCTCGTGTATGCTCTATTGGCTTTATGTAAAGCCTTTGTTTGTCGTTTGATACTCCCCCTGTTATGGGGGCGCGATAAAGATCAAGGCCATTATATGGGAAGCGCGTGCTGCGTGCGGTAGCCAATTCAAATTACCCATTAAAAAACTATTGATCGTTATCTCAAATAACGGCCTTCCTTTAGAAACAGATATACGGGCTCATATAGAATATATGGTAGGTCTCATTTTGAAAACCCCTGTGCTCGTGTCAGACTCGGGGTGGGTACCCGGGCCTCGCTAGACACGACGTCGTGGGGACTGCTGTCTGGGACCGGGTCCCTCAAATAGCGGCTGAAGGCTCACGCAGCGGTTTCAGTGGGGTAGTGCACCCAATCCACACACGCCAGCGCGCCTACCCAAGGCTCTGGTACGGTCCGAAAAGGATTTCCGTTGAGTCATCAATAAAAGGTCTTTTTTTGGAAAAACACTTTTTTTTTTTCAACAGTAAAAATAACTCTTTCATAGGTTTATTGAGGTCTGTCAATAGTAAATATGTATTTTGTTACAGCCGCGAGTGCGATCTTCATCGGCGGAATAGTGGGCATAGCGAGCAAGTTCTCCGAGGAGTACATGACGGCTGTCATCAGCGGCCAATCCCTGGGCGGGATCATAGCGGCCGTGGCCCAAATCATATCCCTGGCCTTCAAGATATCGCCCCTCCACAGCGCGCTCATATACTTCTGCATAGCGGACGTGATGGTCATCACCTCTCTCCTCTCCTACGTGCTTCTGTACAGGATCGACTTCTTCACCCACCACGTGTTCCGGGGCTCGGGGCTGGCGGTGAACAGGCACAGGGATGCGTCAATGAAGACAGTGCTGAAGAAGATATGGGTGTACGCGTTCAGCATATTCGCGGTGTTCGGTATATCCATGGCGGTGTACCCGGCGGTCACCGTGCTGGTGGAGTCCCATCCCACCACCGCTGGCACGGACTGGAACAGTGAGTACCACCTGCTATAGTCCAAAGAATGAGTACTAGTAATCTGGACTAGAAAGAAACTATACTTAGTCATAACTTAGGCAGTGTTTATAATAATAAAGGGAATGCTATGGAAAAAGATCATATTTTGACATTCGGAGTTTTCTCTATTGTAAAATTACAACTTTACTCAAACTAAAGCGCAGCTTATGTTCGTATTGTGCTGAAATCTCTAATAAAATTATAGGTATTTTTTGGGTAAAAATCATTTAAGGTAATTGCTAGCAGCGGACTCAGCTTGACTGCGGATATGTAATGAAATTAAAATATTCCATGCGATAATCTTGTTCGTAATAAATGAGTCAAAGCAGTAAAGGCTGATGAAGATGGTGATGTCTTTATTATGTAGCTAAGCTCTTCGAGTCGCTCTCCCTCCCTCCGCCCCCCTTTGCCGTTTTGTTGATCATACAATTCATACACTTATTTTGATTCTTTCCCTGTAATTATAGTCTCAAGGTAAGCATGGGCGTGCATCGCCTGCCGCGATAACAACTAGTCCTGACTCCTGGTAAACTCGTTTACGTATTGACTGGTTTGAAAATGTTCCTATCTCAACTAAACAGTCCAGAGTCTTCTTCTCGCTATTTTATTTAAATGGTTAAATAAACTTTTCAACTTAATCATTTTAATACACAAACAAATTATTTAATGTGTCATTTCGGATAGTAACGCGTTATGACCTAACAAACAAACAAGCGATCTCTTTTTCACTTCACTCATTTTAACCGACTTAAAAAGAAAGAGTTTCTCAATTCGTCTGTGTTTATATTTATTAGTATACATTGTTAATTCACATTTCATTCGTCTCCTTTTTGCCTTCGTAAGCTCTATTGTTGATATGTAAGGCTATTTATTTTGCACCCTTCTTACTTGTACCGTTTGGTCACCAGACATATTCTTCGTTCCCGTGGTGAACTACCTGATCTTCAACTGCGGAGACTACGCCGGTCGGCTGATTGCTGGGTTCCTCCTCAGAGTGAGTTGTTTACGAAGATATAAATTATAATATTAATATTCATGCATTTTGAATCTTTTGAATCTACCCATATATTTTTACTGTATCCGAATCGCAAAGATTGTAAAAATCCGAAAAATAAACTTTGGTTGACGACAATTAATAGTGAACATGGCGTTCATCATCATCACCACGGACCAGCCATGCACGGAGTGTTCCCACCTGCCGGGCTCGCGCCATGCCAATCAATACAGTAAAACATTTTTTAATATTAAAAATTACATAAGTATAGAATTAAAAAATGTTTTTGCTGTATGGATGACTGATTGTAGATGCCTGATGACGGTTCAATAAAGGACCGAAACGTCGCAAATTTAATGAACTGTTTGAATTGACATCTCACTGTCCACTTTCCTGAGAATTCAAATAGTCTATTTATATAGAATGGACGCAACCACAAACTATAATTTTATAAATGTTACATTTTCCCTACGTATATATTATGACTAAGTTTTTAGTCTTGTTTTAGACCTAAGTAATAAAAACTGCCTTATCGCCAGGTTAGGGTAAACCGGTATTACCTGAGCATGTTCTGATACAAGTTAGTCGGTGGACACGATTTGAATAACAAATTCAATTATAAATGCGTTTGCAGTATCAATCCATTAACAATATTGCAAGAATATATAAATAAATATTACCCAAAATTACACTACGTTAAGTGAGCCTTTGTTCATCAGTGGGCGGATAAAGGCTGATGATGATGAAGTGAGTTTTGAGAGAGACAAAAACGTGTGTTACGGGTACTAGAAACGGAAATAACGAAAATAATGCGTCGTGGCAGTTAACTAGGATGCCGTGGCAGTAAACTTTATTTTATTTCTATTTAGAAACTTGTATTTTTTTTAATTATCATCAACATCATCATCAGCCTTTATCTGTCCACTGCTGAACATAGGCCTCCCTCAATGAACGCCAAGACGACCGATCCCTTGCTACTCTCATCCAACATACCGTGATGTATGTATGACGGATATACATAATATCTAGTATCTATAATATATTTTTTTTTATAATATCTATGGACGCTTTTCCACCACGTCAATCTGTCCCGTGGTAAGTACTCGAAGAGACTTGTGTTACGGGTACCAGACAACGGAAATACATATACTTAATACTTTTTATAATATTTAAGATTTTTATTATATAATACACATATTTAATACACATGCATGACCCAGGAACACCGAAACTTATTGTGTTCCGGGATTCGAACCTGCTACCTCCGGCTTGAGCGCCAACGCCCTAACCATATATACACTGAGCCACAGAGGTCGTCACATACATAATCATTATCATCATCATCAGCCTTTATCCGTCCACTGCTGAACATAGGCCTCCCTCAATGAACGCCAAGACGACCGATCCCTTGCCACTCGCATCCAACGCGGACCTGCCACTGCAAGGAGATCGTCTTCCCATCTGGTTAATGGCCGACCATCACATACATAATATAAAGTTTTAAACATTTTTCAGCCGACGAACCAGTGGGTGATAGCGGGCGCGAGCGTGGCCCGCGCGGTGGGCGTGCCCATGCTCATGGTGTGCAACGCGCAGCCGCGCGCGCACCTGCCTGTGCTGTTCCCCTGGGACTACGAGTACATCGCCATCATGGTGGTGTTCGCGCTCTCCAACGGCTACCTCACCAACATCGTCATGATCAACGCTACCAAGTATGTCACAATCGGCTACAATAGTCTCTATACTATAGGGACACATAGCGCTTGGCAGTGAGCGCTCAAGTAAGAGCTCCATCATACTAGCGTTTGTCCAGCGTACGTGTTAAGTGGCGCAACCGTGGCAATAGTATGTTTCGACATAATATTCAATTGAATTCAAAGGAAATTGTATTCTTAAGGCCTCCGCTAAAAGCTCCGTAATTTAAGCGTTTCTCCACCTTGTGCGTTCAACGAATAGACAATCGCTAGCGTGTATGGGGATCAATATATTAATAGCGCCAACTTTTAGCCAATAAACTCGCAAAGTTCTCTAGGTACTCTTTATTTATGTTACGTTTTTTCATTGTAAAATATTGGCAAAGGAGACGGTCCAAAATTGTATGGGACGTTGGTGTACTTTTGTACACGTAATGATATGAAGGAAAATAAATATTCAAACAATTTGAATATGTTCATATCCATAAATTCTTTTCAATATCAGCGTAAGCATAATTTAATATTTCCAAGATATGCAATACTACATGATATAACAATGGCGTATGAATATTTTCTTTGGCGTTTCTGGCCATAAATCTGTGTCTAAATAAAAAGTCCAAGTCGCCAAAATATCCACAAAAATGCAAGAAACACATTCACGAGTTAACAACTTCATAACAAAGCTTGAATTAAATACAACAAGTTCCATGAGTGACGCCATTTTTCAATAATGACGTTTAACTAATAGCCGCCATCTTTGTGTGGAACAGCTAATATTTGAAAAATGTTCACGGTATGTGCGTAGATTGCCTACGGCTATAGATTATGTCACCAGCGGGGTGATTATGGTGATGAAACTGACTTTAAACTGATTCTAAACTTTAAGTTGACTGGCTTCGGGTTGATGATTATTAAAAATGAACTAAGGGGCTTGAAATAAAATACTGAACACTGATTAACTATTGAGAGTACTATTGGAATGAGGCAGGGACTAACTTTAACACTTTATAACTTTACTAATTACTTTCTTGCTTCGGAGACTTGTATCGAATGAATTTCTACGATTTTGTCCACCCTTTTATACCATTTCTATGAAACCTTCTAGAATGTTCCATGCCTCACCCCCTTAAGTGGTTTTTACTCAATATCTTTATTCAATCCATAAACAATTTACATACAATATACATTAATATAACAATATTCAGTTTTTACATATTTTAACCTATAAGACATCACCATCCGAGCATGCATGTGGGACTGACGATCAAAAATCTACATTTTACATATTTATACTACCTCGTCCCCCGCGGAATACTTCCGGGTACACCCACATCACTTCCTTTCTCTTTTACACAAGCATGTCTCGGTCTAATGTCTTCCAGCTTGAAATTTTCTATTGCTGTCTCCCTTATCCAATTGGATTTATAGTAACGGACATTTTACTAACCCAATTGGAATTTCAAAATAAGATTGCAATGGGAATTTTCTCATAAACATTATACATTTCTTTACATATTCAAATATTTTAAACTTAACATTATCTTAATATTTCTTCAATTTAGCAACGATTATAAACTATAAGGTAAACAATGTACTGTTAGAAAATTACAATAAGTCTCACAAGTATGCATTCTTATGTGTTTGCTTTTTAAATCAGTCTTATCTTATTGAATGTGTTATGTGTTTATGTTTAAATCAATAATATTTACATCATTCTAATGTCGTCGTGAACATTTCTCCCGCCTGTCACGAAGGTGACACTCCTGGCAGCACGACGATCTTCTTACAGGGACGCCGAAGCACATGTCCGTTGCTGGTTTCCACATCGACGACTCGCACCACGTTGTCATGTCCGGGATACAGCGCCTTAACTCTTCCTTTGGGCCAGACGTTTCTAGGTAGGTTCGAGTCGCATATTATAACGACATCGCCTATCTTCGGGGTAGAGCCTGTGGTATGCGGCTCCCGCCTGTGTTGAAGTAGTGGGAGATATTCTTTCACCCACCTCCTCCAGAATTCGTCGGCTAGGTGCTGGGCGCGCTTCCATAATTGGCGCGTCGAAGCATTTTCTTCAAATTTTCCTGGCGCAGGCACGTGGCTGTTTGACCCCAGAAGTATGTGGTTCGGGGTCAAAGCTTCGGGTTCATCCGGATTGACTGTCACGTGGGTTAGCGGTCTTGAGTTTATTATGTTCTCGGCTTCTACCAATAGAGTGTAGAATGTTTCGTCGCTCGGGTGTTTTTCATGCAGCGTGACGCGGAGTGTTTCTTTTACACTGCGCACCAATCTTTCCCAGGCTCCGCCCATGAATGGAGCGCCTGGAGGGATATATCGCCAAACGATATGTCGAGCGTTTACTTCGTTTTTGTACTCTTCCCAAGCTTCTTTTAATTCTTTCTCCGCGGCTTTGAAACACGTCGCGTTGTCGCTCCAAAGCTCGGTCGGTTGTCCCCTTCTCGCGATGAATCTCCGGAGCGCGGCTATGGCCGAGGCCGCGCTGAGCGAAGTGACGACTTCGAGATGTATGGCTCGCGTCGTTAGACAGGTGAATAATGCCACCCATCGCTTTTCTCTGTGTCGTCCCACTGTCACTTCAATCGGGCCGAAGTAGTCGAGTCCCGTGAATGAGAAGGGACGTGCGTGATGCGTTAGCCGGGCCGCGGGCAGATCTCCGGTGGCCGGACTCATTGGCTTGGCTTTCCGGATACGGCAGGCTTGGCAGTTTCTTATGACCCCTTTTACTGTAGGTCGAATGCGGGTTATCCAAAACCGCTGCCGAAGCTCATTGACAGTGAGCTCTACGCCCCCGTGATGCATTTCGACGTGTGCATGTTGTATGTACATTCTCGTATACTTGTGCCCGCCGTCCAGTATCACGGGGTTAGTCGTTTCTTGTTTTATATCCGCGGCCGCTCCGATACGGCCTTTAAGCTTTATTAAGCCATTTTCCATAAATATACTCAGCGACGCGAGGCGATCTCCCGCCGTTGAGGACTTGGTTTTTCCTTCCATTAACCTTTTTCTTTCTTCGGCATAGCATTCCATTTGAACTTTTCTCAGCCATATTTCTTCGGCCTTTATTAAATACTGTGCCTCGAGAGTTATGAATTTCGTTCGTCGCGGATTAACGCGGGGCTTTTCTTTATTTATTTTTGGCGTTTTCCGCGGACCCCAGGTTGCGTCGCTTTCCTCGTTTTTCTTCGTTCTTTTCCTTGTCGCCGCGACGGTGTGTTTAATGCGACATAGATCGATAAACTGTAATACTCGACCCGTCGCGCGTATTAATGTCCGCCATTTTTCTATTCTCTCTATGTCTGGGAGATAACTTTCGTTTGTCGCGCCGCACGTCGCATTACATTTTTCTTCCCCCGTGTGGATTTCGCGATTACTTTTTTCTTCAGTGGGCCAGCAGTCTTCGGTTTTTCTTAAGAACTCCGGGCCATGAAACCACCTGTGTGTGGCTCCGAAATCCGCCGGGGTTTGTCTTGTCGCGTCGTCAGCCACGTTTTCCTTCGTCGGGACCCATCGCCATTCTTTAACTTTTGTTGTCTCTTCGATTTCGGCGAGGCGATGCGCGACGAAGGTTTTATATGCCCGCGGCTCCGCTCGTATCCACGCGAGCACAGTTCGCGAGTCGCTCCAATATATCTTTTGTGCGAACTCGTATTCGTGCTCTCGCTCGACGCTTTTCGTAAGTCTGGCGCCGAGGAGAGCGGCTTGCAGTTCTAACCGCGGGATAGACGTCGGCTTGAGCGGAGCGACGCGACTCTTGGCTGCTATGAGCGTCGTTCTTATCGCGCCGTCTCGATGCGTCATTCTTATGTATACGGCGGTCGCGTATGCTTCTTCGCTGGCGTCGACAAACGTGTGTATCTCTCTTCTTATAACCGCCGGGTGTAGATTATAACACCGGGGTATTTTTATATCCTTCACCCCTCGCAGGTTTTCCATCCATAATGTCCACCTCGGGGCGAGTTGTTCGGGGATAGGTTCATCCCATCCTGTCCCATAACGCCATGTTTCTTGCATGAATCTCTTCGCCGGCATAGTGATGGGGGATAACAGGCCGAGAGGGTCGAACAGCGACATTATGATGCTCAGAGCCTCTCTCTTGGTGGGGATGCGTCTGTTTTCCAGTATTTCCCGAGGCATTTTCCCCTCATTGAGGTTGAAGCCGAGCTTATCCTCGCGGGCTTCCCATAACATACCGAGTGTTTTCTCTATGTTTCTTTCGCCAATTGATACAACGGATGTCTCGTTGTTACCGTTGAAGTGTCGTCGTAATGCTTCGTTATTCGACACCCATCCGCGAAGCTCGAAACCGGCGTGACGGTGTATAAAATCGACTTCTCGCGATATCTCGAGCGCCCGTTTCTTGTCCGCGAAGCTTGTGATGTAATCATCCATATAATGATTTTTCTTTATCTCGATTACTGCCTCGGGGTACTTATTCGCGAAATCTGCGGCATTTCTATCTTTGATGTACAGCGCGGTACATGGCGATGACGTGGCTCCGAATATTACCGAGGTCATCTGATATTCCCGGGGCTTTTTTTCTCTTTCCTCGCCCCTCCACAGGAATCGCAATGCATCTCTATCTTCTTTTCTTATTTTGATGCGCATGAACATCTCTTTTATATCTGCGGTCACCGCTACCGGGTGTTTTCTAAACCGCATAATTACTCCCGGCAACGACTGTAGGAGGTCAGGGCCGGAGAGTAACATGTCATTCAGGCAGCGGCCGTATGATCTCGCCGCCGCGTCATGTACCAGACGAATCTTCGGTTTCGACGGGTTGCAGACAGCGAAGTGTGGTAAATACCACGTTCGGCCGGGCACCGGCGGCTCAGTCGCCGGTATAGCATAGCCCGACTTCAATAAATCTTCAATTCGTTCATTATATTTTTCCTTCAGTCCCGAGTCACGATCTAGTTTTTTCTCTAGTGACTTCAGGCGTTTCATCGCATCGTTATAATTATTCGGAATTTCTTCATTTTCATTTTTCCATAATAGCGAGGTTTCGAAGCGACCGTCGGGCGTTCTCCGGCTATTTTTCTCGAGTATTTGGAGGGCTCGCTCTTCCGGGTCGTTCTTCGGTTTCCGCGCTTCTATACCGAGGGCTTCTAGGTCGAAGAACCTCTTCATCATTTTCTCCATAGAGTTTTCCTTGTTTTCTTCATTCGTCGCGACTGTATGGCCGCAAAAGGCTACCGGGTTGTCATATGAAGACCGGTATCCGTGTAATACCCAGCCTAGTCGCGTGTGAGATGCGACAGGTTGGTTTTTCTTTCCCGTTCTCGTTTCCATCGCCACTAAGAGTTCCCAATTGTCTTGTCCGATGAGAACCTTAGGGCGAGCGTTCTGGTAGACTAAGCGGTCTTCTATATCCCTTAGATGCGGACAGTCTCGGAGATCTTTCTTTTCTATACGTTGGCTTGTAAACGCGAGCTTTTGTACCGTGCGAGCGTTTTGAGTGGTGTAATCTTTTTTATCGTAACGCTCTCGGATTTTGAAGTCGACCCTTTTGCTATTTTCATGCTTTGTTGTTTCATTAAGGCCCTGGACCCACATGTTATCTTGTGGGCCGTCAAGCTCCAATATGTCGGCGAGCCCTTCGTCGATCAAGGTGACGGTGCTGCCGTCATCCATGAGCGCGTAGGTGTCGACTCGGGTATTATTTTTCCCGGTAATCGTGACTGGGGCGATCTTCAAAAACGCTTGTCGACTCTTCATGCAGTTTGCGTTATTCACCACTTCGACGGTAGCAGTCGCTTCATCAGCCTGGCGTGGCAGCTCAGCAGTCGAAGACATCATAGGCGGCTTCTTGTGGTGTAGCAGGCGATGGTGAGCCATACTACAGCCCTCTTGTCCGCATCGCTTGGCGTTACAGTTGCCGCGGCGATGTGTGCCTTTTAAACATTGATAGCAGAGGCGGTGTTTTTTCGCGA
This sequence comes from Lycaena phlaeas, assembly GCA_905333005.2. NCBI lineage: Eukaryota > Metazoa > Arthropoda > Insecta > Lepidoptera > Lycaenidae > Lycaena > Lycaena phlaeas. Next base: position 18,577,116 of record HG995166.1, read on the forward strand.
TTTCCCAGCGATCACTTACTTGAGTGTTGGTGAATCGCTTGCAGTCAGGAAGATAGTGATCCTGTCTGCATATCGGACATTCTTTCTTTCTTCCGACCTCTGTTGCGTATGTTCTTTCAAATCTTTTTCTCGGCACTCTTTCTAGCTGCGACTCGCCAATTATGTCCTCCGGTTGTGCATAAGCGCCGCATTTATCCGCTTCGAGATTCAAAAATGTCGTCATTTTCTTCAAGTCTGAAGTATCTTCTTTCATTGTTGCCGCATAGTCATACCATTTATTTTTCAAGATAGGAGTTAATTTTTCAACTATGTTCTTCACTAACTCAGGATTAAAGAGATAGTGAATTTTCTTCAATGCCTCTATAGTGGCAACAATATTCGCTATCTTATTAGCAAATATGCACAGGTCGCGTGGGTTATCGTTTAGTTTACCCAGCGCCTTAATCTTTTGTATTTCGTTCATCGCCAGTGTGTCCGGACGACCAAATCTTCTCTCGAGCGCTTGCATAACAGCTCGCGGGTCCGGCTGGCTAATAAGTAGGCTGTTGACCGCTTCAAGGGCCGCACCTCTCAGGCTTCTTCTAAGCCTAGTTAAATTTTCCGTATGCGAGAACATTTCTTCTGTCTCGTAATAGGTAGCTCTATATGCTAGCCACCCTGAACAATGCCCGCTGAATACCGGCAGATCTTGCAGGAATCTCGGGGCATCTCTAGACATTCTCACCGCTTGCGTGAGGGCCGCGGCCAGGGATGTGACCTCTGTGTTCTGTGGCCGCGGTATTTCTTCCCTCTTTTTCTCGTCGGCTTGAGCCTGCCGTTCTAACCATTCTTCCACTGGGCTGGTCTGCTCTCCATCATTTTCTTTCGCCGGGGGTTGCTGGTCTTCATTGTCGACCCCCCCAACCGCAGCGAGTTGTGTGGCTAACTTCGCTTGGGCGAGCGCGAGAGACGCACGTACCTCTAATAACTTCAATTCTGCGACTTTTTCCGCGGCTTGTAGCCTTAATACCTGTGTATTTTTTTCATTATTATTCTCCGTTGATTGACGCGACGCACGCTTGTTCTGGCGCGTGTCCTCCGCGTCCCTCAAAGTTTCTTCCGTCGCTGAAGTATAGGTAGTGCGCTCCGTGTCTGTACTCGTCGCCGTTGTGCCTTCGGACGTCACTGCGGTGCCCTCCGAGGTCGCCGAATTTTCCTCCGGCGCCTCTTGGATTACTGACCTAGCCGAGCTTGTACCGCTTCTCGTTCTGACCCCCGCCAGACGTGGGTCAGGATTCGCCTGGGTCTCCGTAGCATCGGCTATGCTTCCCTGCTTCGATCTTGCCTGTGACATGATTTAGCCGGCACTGGATTTTTCTTAATTTCTTCTTTCTTCGGATCCTTTTCCGTGGATCCCGGGTCGAAGGACCATAAAATGTTCACGGTATGTGCGTAGATTGCCTACGGCTATAGATTATGTCACCAGCGGGGTGATTATGGTGATGAAACTGACTTTAAACTGATTCTAAACTTTAAGTTGACTGGCTTCGGGTTGATGATTATTAAAAATGAACTAAGGGGCTTGAAATAAAATACTGAACACTGATTAACTATTGAGAGTACTATTGGAATGAGGCAGGGACTAACTTTAACACTTTATAACTTTACTAATTACTTTCTTGCTTCGGAGACTTGTATCGAATGAATTTCTACGATTTTGTCCACCCTTTTATACCATTTCTATGAAACCTTCTAGAATGTTCCATGCCTCACCCCCTTAAGTGGTTTTTACTCAATATCTTTATTCAATCCATAAACAATTTACATACAATATACATTAATATAACAATATTCAGTTTTTACATATTTTAACCTATAAGACATCACCATCCGAGCATGCATGTGGGACTGACGATCAAAAATCTACATTTTACATATTTATACTACCTCGTCCCCCGCGGAATACTTCCGGGTACACCCACATCACTTCCTTTCTCTTTTACACAAGCATGTCTCGGTCTAATGTCTTCCAGCTTGAAATTTTCTATTGCTGTCTCCCTTATCCAATTGGATTTATAGTAACGGACATTTTACTAACCCAATTGGAATTTCAAAATAAGATTGCAATGGGAATTTTCTCATAAACATTATACATTTCTTTACATATTCAAATATTTTAAACTTAACATTATCTTAATATTTCTTCAATTTAGCAACGATTATAAACTATAAGGTAAACAATGTACTGTTAGAAAATTACAATAAGTCTCACAAGTATGCATTCTTATGTGTTTGCTTTTTAAATCAGTCTTATCTTATTGAATGTGTTATGTGTTTATGTTTAAATCAATAATATTTACATCATTCTAATGTCGTCGTGAACAAAAAACTTGATAATTTTTTTAATTTTTTGCACGTGATTTATTACGATAAACTAATTAATTTTATTTTCAATGAAATCTATGTACTTTTATTTATTTATAGTATACTGTACAAGACTAGACCAGAAATGGATCGTCTCCTTTATGTGAAATATAAAAAAAAAATTAAAATAGATGCATAGTTATTGTTGCATTTCATTAACTGCCAATTAAGAAAACATCATGAGAGATTCCTGCATGCCTTAGAAATAAGTCCCTGAAGGTGTTGAGAAATGAAAGTTAGTTAATACTTGCTTATACTTAAAGCTTATTCGAATATTTCCACCACAGGGGGGTGGAGATGCACGAGAAGGAGAAGGCGTCTTCAGTGATCGCGACGATGCTCAGCGTCGGGCTGACCGTGGGCGCCGCTGTGGGCTTACTCCTAGTCAGATTGCTTTAACTGCCACCGTAAGGTTTCACTTGTAACAATAAATATTTACATATTTATCGACCATAAAACTAGATACACAATTTTATAAAAAATATTTGCATTTTACTATTCTATATTTATTTTGAAATGTACAAAAATTATATATATGAAATGTTAAAATATTTAAATTGATATGCGTAACTAATGTAGCTCAACTCTATATTGTATAGAATTTTGTGTCTAGTTTTTATAATGCTAAGATATATCAATTTAGAAGTTTAAGTTAAACATGTTATACAAAAATAGTTTTTCTTAAATGTATGACAAATAATGTAATCGGTATTAAATTCGTGATATCTGTATCTGTCAATATGACATTTGACATTTTAGTGTTACCAGTTTTTTTTTATTTGACGTATGGCTTTAGTACTAAGTATATTATATAAGCTGAGATCTCTTTCAATTGTATCTACCGAATTAGTTTAATACTTACATTCCAATAGAATTCTATAAAAATCATATTTTAAGTTAATAGTTTATAGAATCAGTTAGTTTGCGGAAATCTATAATATGAGATACTAAAGTAATACAGTTAACTATCGCTAGAGCCAACTCGATGAAGAATGTTTATAAACAAATCACAGCAGCTGACTTTTAGGGTTATCACTTTTTTTATTTTATTTCACACTTTTGATAGTTTTACTGTAAAAATCAATTAGACTGTTCTTAATGTAAATTATATTTTTGTTTTATATTATTATAATGATGAATTGAATTGACCTTGAACGCATCGGGTGGTGTCGATTAAACAATGGATTTCACAGTCTCAATCAGTGAGAGTTAGAGGAATATGCATTGTCAACTATTGTAAAGACATTTAATAAATTTCAATACATTTTTAATATACTTAATATTATAAGCTGAAGGTAAAAATGTTTTAACCCCTTCCCTGACGGTTGCATGGCAACGCTTTGTCATTGAACATTCTACGTTGAGTTTGACTAGAGTATACAATATACATATATTATTTTGTGTCTCATATTATAAGTTGATGTTAGTTGTAATATTGTAATGTTAAATTATTGGAAATGCTAGAGCAAAGTTGAAATAATGTTTTGTGAAAATAACCAAAGTAATACTTGATCTTAAACAATCTATGTTTAAATGTGATGTGATTTTATTAAATATTTATATATATTTAAGCATAACGTAATATTTTGTGATTATTTAATTATGTTACTATAGCCGTAGATACTATAATTTTAGAACAAATCATGACATTTTTGTGTTTTATTTTTCTGACATATTAAATAGTTATTGTTTTAATTTAAGCATGATCATATATTTTTGTAAATATTAACTATTATTAGGTTCTTATATTCATCTAATTTAAATTATACCTACTAATTTTATCATCATCTCAAACAGACCGGCAAATAATACTTCTACTAGCATTATGATTTTTTATAGCAGAAATCAATTACATAAAACAGAGAAGAGGCTAACGATAATGGCCGCAAGTGTATTTAACGCTCTACATTAAACATATTATAACAATCAATTCTACGACTTGCTTATAAAATTTTGCCCATTAGTTTCTTATTAATAAGACATGAGAGCCTTTTAATGTTAACTTGCCTTGCATTCTGTCATCTGTGCCCATCTATGAGATTTATTTTTCATTATTATCAATGGCGCGTTGTGGCTAACTTGTATTTGTGAATAACGCCATTTAGCTCCTGATAGTAAAAACCATGCAAAAATCTTTTGTCATACAATTGTCTCTTACAAAAGGGTAGTTTGATGTTTTGTGATATCCAGTATTATTGGATTTTTAAGTTAATCGATCCCTCTGGTGCTTTAATATAAGTTATGATGTCTTGCCAATATCAAAGAATTCAGACGTATATCTTGTAGAACAGTTCTTAAGGATTTTTTGTGCCGACTTTATTGGGGATGTCCCCAGCGGGCTTAGTTCGCATCTCGCTCGCTCTCGTAGGCTTATATGCTGGGGAGATCGCGGTGTCCTTCTCGAATGACTACTTCAGCGCGACCGTCACGCCGCCAAGCGGACGTTTGCGTCGCAGAAAGTTTGTCCTCAAAGCGCCCATAAGAACTGTTCTTCTATATACGTCTGAATTTTTTGCCAATATATTATACTTGAATTAATATTAATCGTTATAGTGATATTATATTTGACATATTCTGACGGTTCTGTGGTAGATGACGAATTAAGTGAAGTCCTGCATAGGATAGAATCTGTAAATTTAATACAATTCAAAATAAAAAATAACTCGTTATCGAGTATATTAATTATTAACACTACCTCTTAAGAAATAATTTCCGCACACCGTTGCTTGATTCAGAGAAAACTGTCTTAGTGTTATTTTAAATATGAATTTATTTTACAATCAAAGATACTATTTACCATATTGTGAACTCAATAAAATATTTATGTAGATATTTTTAACTGACTTAAAAAAGGAATTTCTCTGTGGCATTCCATTTTTATTCCAATTTTACCATGTGATATTAATTTAACAATTTTTAATATTATCTGAATAAATCGTATCAATTTCGTTGTTAGGTATATTTAAGTTGATCATTAGCATATCATATCTCGACGTTTCTTTCTAACATGTATGTACATAATGTGATGTATTAGTCGTAATGTAATATTTATACCAACATTAAATGTATTTAGACATGTTACTTTTTGTTCATTTTCAATTCTACCCACAGTGTTACTAATTATAAACGTGATAATATAAATGTTTGGGCTCAGTCATCAGTTCGGGAGTATAGATCTTTAAAACACGAATAACTTTTTTTTCTTTTTTTCACTAAATGAAAAAAAAAGCATAACTCCTCAAAACAGCCAAGGTGTGTATTATGCCACAGTTAGCCTCAGTGCTAGGGTTTTATTTTAGTGAGCTAATGTGTGGATTATATAGAGAGCATTTATTTCTCCGGGATGTGCAGTTAGGGCTCATAAGTACGGTCGCTGAGGTGATCTTGTCTGCCCGATCCGCGTCCCTCACAAAGCGGCTGAAGGTGCTCGCTGGCACTCATCAAGCAATTTGTCAGTGTAGTCGACCGCTTATAATATTGAAATTGGTCCCATTTTCATATGTATATATGGGATTTATTATTTAGCACAATATCGAGTTAATAAAATAAAACAAATAATAATAATCAGTCAGTCCCTTTAATAAATAATGTCATGTAAAAATAAAATCACAATTCAAACCTCACAGCGAGAGTAACATCACGGCACAGTCAGCGTCAAACATGCATAGACAACTACAAGCACAATTTAGTAATGTACACAAACAATTATTTTGAGCCGACTGCGCGTACCGATTCCAGGCACCATTATTTATACAAATATAATATTGTTATATATAGACATGAAACAGTTTACATTCCTAATTTTTAAATGTAAAAAAGATCACATTTAAAAACTTGCCCTTCATATTATCAAAAACGATGTCGAAACTCAAATAAACCAACCAGAAATTTCATCGTTACATAACAATATAAAAAGTTTAACTTTATAATCTGTGAAATTTTAAATTATCTTAAACGTTTATGACAAGATTTTTACGATTCCCAATTTAGTTATACAATTATACAAATAGAAGATGAAAATAAAACATCCCAATACCAAAAACAAATAGAAACCCAATAAAACATTTGATATGTCTAACCATTAAGAGTGAAACATTACTATGATATTTTGTATAGCGTGTAGGATAGGAGATAAATTCTGAGCTATATTTGGCTCAGGAATTGCACAGCATATTGCAGTTTAATTAAGTTAACCCCAGCTTAATTGCTTAAAAAAAATACAAAAAGTTTTTTATATGTCTGACAAGCCAGTGGGTGTGGCTATAATGCGAATCTAAACGCACAAGCCACGCCCATTGTACGCATTACGTGCTGCAGATACTAATCACAATATATCGCAGTATTTATACAAGCATATAACACGAGTTTCTTTTATAATTTTTTATCCTATCTACAGAATGTTTAAATGTAAATTGAACCATTATTTATTATCTAGATTCAATATCATTTACACTAGACTAGTTTTTAAAATATTCTTCAACACTGGATATTATAAAAAGTTTGAATTAGAAGAAAGTGGTCTTGTGTAAAAGATACTTAACTTTAGCCTTATCTTTTTCTTGTGACAAAATGCTAAGCACTGCACACACAACGCACGATCCCTTTTTTTAACTTTATCATTTGACTGTTGATTAAGTCTACATAATAGCACCTATGTTTTACATAATATGAAGGTTTGTTACAAATGTTGGATATATTAATACCATTGATTAACTCATTTTGATTATGACGAAAAAAATTATTTTTATTTGTACCATTTAACAGTGCGACATCTATGACATCAAGTAAGTGGATGTTTTTTTTTTAATTTTGTTAAATTTACAAATTTAGATAAAATATACTAGCAACCAAACTATTTGTAACAAGCCTTACGTTCAAGTCTCATTTAAAAATATATACAACATTGTGATATTTTAAGATTATCTTATACTATTGTCACATTATGTATTTATATTTTCCAAGATCAAAAAAATTACAATAATTAAAGAAGCTACTCTTCATACATAACATTTATAATCGACTCAATTAGAAACAACAAAAAAGTCAAATCAATTAAAAATGTCTTTTGATTAGGTATTTGACAAAAAATCAAATGGTTTTTGGAATTGATTATTCAAAAAAAAAAACAATATAAAAAGGTCGCTGCAACATTTAAAGCATGAACACACGCAATTTAACTTAACCGTAGTGAAGATAGCCAATAGATACAGCATTTTGTATAGAAAAATGAAGCAGTGTCACTCGTAGCTAACTTCAGTCCGCTATGGAAACAGCTTTTACGGATATTAACGTGATTTATTCAGATTTTGTGTCATCCCGTGACCTCTTGCTGTAAAACGTGTGTGTAAAATCTTAATAAACCAAGACAAAACCCGTGAAAATTGTCTCATCAAAACGGTTTGTAGTAGTTAAATGGTGTCATTTTTCTATACCTAGTATAGGTAATACCATGCTTAGAAATCCGTAACTTTGACGTGAACTGAACAAATGTATGTGTTGGTGACATTATGGTGGTGGTGGATGGATGGTCATTATCACCTGGAGCGGTCGTCGCTGGCGCTGTGCCGCACGAAACGGAACATACCGTTGGAAATGGCCACCACCGGAGAGAACAGCCGAAGGGGGTACTCGCTGCAAATAAAATATCGCTAGAGAAAACCTGGACATTAGCTCTTCAAACCTCTTAGTGCCCTAAAATATATTCTGTCCAGATATGTCTATAAGTCTTAGTTTTCGGATCTTTGAATGCTAGAAATATTTTTCAATTCAAAAAAGTACGAACAAATAATATTTTCGAAAGTCAATCGAGTCTATCGACGGCGATTTGGATTGGACTATAAAAATGACCTTGTTTTGGTAGCAAACTCATGCAATGAGAATTCAAGACATTTTAAGTTATCATTATTTGCTAAATTTGTTAAAAGTATTTGCGATAGTAGTAAAAAAAAAGTAAAGTATCAACCCTTTATGTTCCACTGCTGGGCACGGGTCTCCTCCTCGAAATCAGGCGAGGAGGGTAATGGGCCATAGTTCACCGATGCGCTGGCCCAGTGCGATTGGTGAACTTCACATGCCTTCAAAGACTTTCAATCTCATCAGGCATGCAGGTTTCCTCACGATGTTTTCCTTCACCGGTGAGCGAGCGATGGTCTTGTGTTTAGGTGCATTTAGAAATATAGAAATCATGGCGATAGTAGTGTTTGTTATTAATTTATCCGCTATGTTAGAAACTAACGCCTCTGCCTCGAATTTAGCGGGCAGCGAGGCAGCGGCGCGTCAGCATCTTTGTGTAAAAATCAAAGGTACTGGTTCTCTAAAACAGCGGCGACGCCTCCCCGAAGCCCACTAAAGGCAGAGGCCTAATGATACCGATCATTACGATAACGCCTCGTTATGTATAATAAACTGGTGCTTAGCTAATAAGTTATATCGAGAATTCACAACCTCTTTGTTATTGAACTTAATTTTATCAGTTGACACAAATATCAAGAGAATTAATATGCGAAGAGATGCTCTAATGATATTATTAGATTTGTCAAAATAAACAAACCTTCCAGTGACAGGCGTCGCTTCGTTACCGCTCAATATAAACACGGGGAAGAAGATTGAAAACACACACCCGCTGAAACCAAACATAAAAATTATAATAAAGGGCGGCTAGTTATTCTTATTTGAGTTGGATTGGCAAACTGGCAGACGTGCCAGCTCATGATAAGTGGTCGACATCACACATTAACATAGACTAGTTTACCTTTAACTAACCCAGCGATTAAAACCTACGTAATAGGATAAGATACCAAAAAACACACAAAAAGTACTTTTATGTGTCTAACAAGTCAGTGGGTGTGGTTATAATGCGTACGTGCAGCACAAACCACGCCCACATTAATAATACGCATACGTGTAACGTGTTGCAGATATTAATTACAACACCTCGCAGTATTATTTATACAAGCATATAAAACGAGTTATTATATAGTTTCTTATTCTATCTACGGAACAGATCTATAGACAGATTATGTATAAAATCCACATTTAATTAAACCATTATTAATATGTAATAATCTATAGACTTATTGTTATTTTTTATAGTAATTACATAGCCTGTCTTTCCTCTCCCTGCCTGAAACACAGCAAAGCTGTATGACAGGAGCTACTCCATACTCTATCTGTCAAATATGTTGCCGATAGCCTATTGAGAACTTAACTGGAGATTGTGAAACAGGTCCTTAGTTTTATTATAAAACTTATATAAGACGAGACAATAGACACTCAAAAATAATTGTCATATTATTACTGTACGAGCTTTATTTACTTCCGTGCGCAAACAAAATAAACAATGAGAGATAATGAACACAAACGCGTATGCGGCATAAGCGGCGAAAGTATAAAATAAATCATATAAAATAAACTACACAAGTAAAATAACATGATTTATCCCAATTGGCTAGATAAATAGTATCATTATCGTTTCTGAAGATTTCAATGTATGAATATGTATAGTTCCGGAATAAAAAGCAAAATAAATAAAAAAGGACACTTATTTGGAATTGAAATCTATCGAGGAAAATTTTACTAATCGTATTTTCCTATCCTATTTCGTTTGAATACGTGATGAATGGTAATGTCATACACGTAGTTAAGTTACTTTGCTTACAATCGCGAAAGGTATGCAGCCAAAAATCTCAATGCCTCTTCTTAAAACTGGATACTTATCGACATTGTCTACGAATGTCTTGCTCACTAGTTCACCAGACTCACAAACTCATAAATTCTTTTAGCATTGAAAAATGGTTTACAATTGAAAAATATTTTAGTAGTGATTGATGCTTACCTTATAATATATGACTGCGGTATCTGCGTTAGGACAGCAAGTGGCAGGCCAAAGCCCAGGAAGTAAGGCCAGTTGGTCTCGATGAAGGTGAGCCTCTTGTGCAACTCCCAGCCCATATTGAACCATTTGTACTCAAACGAGTACAGCGAGTAGAGGAGACACATGTGAACGAGGCAAAGCAACTCGCCTATGTATGTGATTGGCAACATACTGACCAGCATACTCTGTAATCAATAGAGTAAGTTAATATCTGCACAAGTAATACAACAAGTTTCTTTGAAAACTTCTTTCAGCTGGACATTTTTTTGTGTTATGTAAACTTTCCTAAAACTCAATTTTAAAAGTTATTCTAATACTTATAATATTGCTTGTTTATTTCATATATAAAATAGACAATTAAGTACCTCATAGATATGGACCACAAGATGTTCATATCTTGCTATTATTTAAAATATGCATGTAGAAAAAAGATATAAGAAGAAAAAAGTTCACCCATTTATTGCAATTTTTTATCGCAATGTGTATATCTCATAGCATTAGACATTCTTCAACAATATCAATATCTCTGTCAATCAATCAATTCAGATCAATAAATCAGAGTTCATTGTTTGTGAATTTTTTCATGGCACAAACAAATTCTAACACATTGAAATCAAGATAGTCGAGTGATGACATGTCGTAGTGAAGACCACAAGCCCTTGGGTCAAAAAATTATAAAACATACAAATCATTGAGATGTTGACTTAAATGTCCTAATATTGTTCGAGTTTACCTGAACTAGAAATAGTGCTTGCACCAATAAACTGAAGAGTGAGTCAGCTATTATCTTGCTGACACTCGACATGAACTGTGGCCGACCTCGTCGATGTCTGTATGCTGAGTCTGCTATATCCTAAAACATTCATCATTATTATTTACCGGATAAATTAAGCATTATATTTTTCACTCACTTCATTGGGATCACTAGTTTGAATCTGACCTTCGGCAAACAAAATGTATGGTGCATATTAGCAGATTATCAGCATTAATTTATCCTGATGTTATTGCAAATATTCAATTTTTATGAATTAAATAAATGCATATTACTTGATTATGCTCAGATGCAAAATGATATTGACTTACCTCATATCTGCATGCATGACACAAAAAAGAATAACAGAACTAAAATACTTACTTGAAACCATAAACTATTTACAAGCTTGCTTAGCAGAAACAATGGCAGGACCCATATCATGCGGAACGTCATAGACAGAAATGGCTGCATCCATCCCCAGACACTATGAGCCACGCCAGGGTTGTGACCAAATATTATAATTACTAAGTACTTCACTGCCGGTAACAAGGCATACTCAAATATGAGTATGCTGAGTAAAAATATAAATCCGTTGAGGATACAAGATTGCAACACCCTTGTAAGTACCTTAGATTCCCTGTAACACAAAAGCATTTTTTAATGATAGTAGATGAAAGACAGGAAATCAACAATGAAGGAAGATCTCCATGCAATGCTCGATAATAATTAATATAACAATTATTATCCAGGATAATTTGTAACTTGGAATATTTTAGGATAGTTTGATGGTGACAGTTTTAATGGAGACTGAAGTTCTTGTGTATTTGTATGTATGAATGCTTTTGATAATTAAATAAATGTTTATAATTAGGTTAAAATTAGTGATTCGGAATATAGAATATTCAATGTATAATTATATATCTACATTAACAGCTCCATGTTATATACTACATTTCACAAACATTATTGAAGTAAACAAGACTTACTGTTTGACTTTTGTTTGCTTTTGTTTATGTTTTTCAAATTCAATTTGTGGCGAACGGCTGAGTGCGCGTTCATTTATTTCTTTATCTAAATATAGAAGAACAGTAACGCCACGTAGACTATCAATAAATCCCTTTATAAGCGATACAGAAAAATTCTGAAACAAAGACATATATTTACAACATATTTTATAAACAATAATAAATAAAGAATAAGAAATTAGCTTTTACTTACTGTAACGCTTTCCATTTTGCACTAAAACTATTATGATGTTAGTTCATTATAATACGTGATAGTAAACTATTTTACATCATTGTTTTTAAATCGAAAATTTTAAAGTTTGACGTAATGATAAAAAAATTGCAGCTGTGTTTGATTGATCAAACTTTGACCTAAATCCAGTGCTGCCAGCGTTAATGAATAATGACATTTCAATAGTCAATTCAATCTAATTTATATAAAATGATTTTTATCCATATTTATGAATACATAATACCAAGGCATATTATAAAAATTGAATCTACAAGATGAGTATTAAGTAAATTTTAACTAAACTTTTAATAAGTTTTAAAGTGACTTTGAAAACATGATAACTTTTACCACAAAGGAGTTACTAAAATATAAATACCTATTATATATAGGTTCGTGTTTTTAATTAAGTACTTATTTTTAAACAAGGTAATTATAGAATGGCAATAAAATAATCATTTGACATAACTTGACACAAAGCAAAATGATGTCAACAAATAGGTCTTAGAAAAAAAGGGCGGGAAACCTTAAATCGGTCGCACGTAGTTTTTTATAATTTTTCATTTTAATTTGAATTTTATGTAAATTTTAAGATATTTAGATCAGATAAGTTGTAGTTTGTATATATTTTAATAGTTAGTTTGTATTAAAGTGTAAATTTTATTTAATTTTGTAAATTTCATCCTATTGGTAAGTTTTCTTTTCCTTACTTTTCATTCATGACATGATGGACCCCCCGGGTGATCCTGGGGGGACAGCCCCCGAGCCCCCCGATATAGGTCATGTAGTGACAATTACAAATAATGACGATGGTAGTACAATGGATACAGATGGTTCTGTGTCTCAGACATGTAGTGGACGTAAAAGAGTGTCAGCTCGGCCCAGAATCTGCAGGCATTGTAATAAAAGACGACGAAAACATCGTGGTGATAAAAAGGATATTAAGGAATGTGATTGCCAATGTGTAGAAATTAGTGATAAACAAATTCTTTCCAAAGCCGATTCCTGCAATAATTCTTCTATAGTAGTAGAGACTATACAAAAAAATAACACGGACACTACACCACAGCCACAGCCCCCTGTTGCAAGGCTGTTATATAATTCATCTGATGCTGCTCCTTATGTTGTACATATTCTTAAACAATTTTCATCTCCCGACGATAATGTTACTTTACATCCAGTTACATTTGGACGCTTTCTCAAAAGAAATTCAGTTAATAATATTGTAAATGGAAGTTTAAAAAGGATAGGCCGGAATAGGTTATCTATTTCTTTTTCTAAGCACCAAGATGCAAATGACTTTGTTGAAAACAAAAATTTAGAAACTGAAAAATATAAGGCTTTTATTCCATCATTTTCTGTGAGTAGAATAGGAATAGTAAGAGGAGTACCAGCTGAGTGGTCCGAAGAGGAAATAAAAGACAATGTTTCTGTACCTATTGGCTGCGGCCCAATCATAAAAATTAGAAGAATAAAACGGAAGACAATGATTGATGGACAAAACCATCTTAAATGTACTGAGTCTGTAGTATTTACTTTTGATGGACAGATTTTGCCTAAACGAATTTATATGTGCTACACTGCTCTTACTGTAGACTTGTATATTTATCCTACTATACAATGCTACAATTGTTGTCGGTTTGGTCATGTAAAATCTCAATGCAGATCTAAACCAAGATGTTTTAAATGTGGTCAAGGACATAGTGGTGATAACTGCTCTATTCAAGAAGATTTTATATCTTGTTGTTTATGTAAAGGTTCCCATATTGCAACTGATAAAAAATGTTTAGAATATGAAAGACAAAGAGCTATAAAGGAATCAATGGCTAAAAGTTGTATTTCCTATTCTGAAGCTTCAAAGTTACATCCATCTGTCTCTCGAATTTCTTATGCAGATGCATTGCTCTCATCTCCTAACATCACTCCTAATAGTTTTCCAACCCAGCATCAACATTCTACACCTAAAGCTATAAACAGTTCTTCATATAAAAAAACTGTTTTTGTTAAACCAAAGCCTCCACCTACACTTAGCAAAGGGTATGACAAATCAGCTCACCAAGAAATTTTAAGGGATTTTAATATTCCCCAACCCTCTAATGGATGTGCATTAATTAACAAAGAAAATGAAAACTCATTGGAATCCTCAGTAATTGATTTAATTATTTCTCTTATAAAATCTCTTAGTCAAACGAATGAATTTACACCGTCCAACGCTGCCTTATTAGTTTCCGCAATTACTCAAATTTATAAACCAAATAATGGACAAAGTTCTTCAATGGAATTGTCAAAGCATCACTCCTAAAAAAAGTGATCTTATTTATTTATTAAATAAATATAAACCTTATGTCTGTGCTCTTCAAGAGACATGGTTGAAACCAGGGTCTTTATTTAAGATTCGTGGTTATTCATGTCTCAGGGAAGATCGTGTGGATGGGCATGGTGGAGTAGCCATACTTGTGAAACACCCTCTTTCCTTTTCTCTCTTCTCTATTCCTTCTCACAGTAATGATTTTTCTATCATTGCTGCTTCAGTCGAAAATATCTGCTACATATCTATTTATATACCTCATCCTTCTTCTGCAATCTTGAATGAAATTAAAGATATTATTTCCATTCTTCCGAAGCCTTTTATTATTCTTGGTGATTTTAACTGTCGCCATGAATCCTGGGGTTACTTATCTTCTAATAGTTATGGTAACACATTAATAGATATATTTGATTCAGTGAATTTGTGTATATTAAATGATGGTCGTCCTACTCGACGTTCTCATCCTGACGAGGGCCCAAGTGCTCCAGATTTAACAGTCACTACACCTAATCTTGCTTCTTCTTTGTCCTGGGATCCATTGCAATCTACTTTTGGTAGTGATCACTTCCCACTATTATTATCATTTCCAACCTGCAATAAGAACAATAAAGTATTACATAAAACTTATTCTCCTCGTTTAAAATATAAGCTTAATGATGTTGATTGGGATTTATATAAAGATCTCATAAAAAACAAAATTATTACACTTCCAAAAATTAATCCAGGTACAGAATCTCAGTGTGCAGATTCTTTAGCAAGAATCTTTATTGAGGTTGCCAATGAGATTTTTCCTATTAAAAATAGCTCTTTGGGTTTTATTCCTTCTCCTCCTTGGTGGGATAATGAATGTACTGAGGCAGTAAAGAGAAGAAAATATGCTGAAATTACATACTGTGAATGTTCCACTGATGAAAATTTTGAAATTCTTACAAAGATAATGTCAGAAACTTCAAAATTTCTAAAGAAAAAGAAATTTGATGGCTGGAAAACCTTCTGCTATTCAATATCACCCGATGTCAGACCATCTCTTGTATGGCAAAATATAAGGAGGTTTAGATCTGCATACAGAGATTCATCTACAAAATCAATCCCTTCTCATTTAGTTAATAGCTTTTTAGATAAATTGGCTCCACCTTTCGTTCCTGAAGACTTAATAATTCGTTACCCTGTAATAAATATAAATAATGATAATTGTTTTGGTTTAAACTGTCTATTTTCTCTCACTGAATTAAAATGTGTATTGTCACATGTTAAGGATTCTGCTCCTGGACTGGACGGTATTCCTTATTCCTTTATCTCTCATTTAAACGATGATGCTTTATTTTATTATTTATCTCTTATAAATTCAATAGTGACATCTGGTAACATCCCCTCCACGTGGAAACGTCAAGAAATAATTCCCGTTCTGAAACCTAATAGATGTTCTTCAGACCATTCTGCCTATCGCCCAATCGCACTCTCTTCTGTTTTGATGAAAATTACAGAACATCTTATAAAAAATCGTTTAGAATGGTTTGTCGAGCATAACGGTCTATTATGTGAATCACAGTTCGGTTTCAGACGTGGGAAAAGTACTATTGATAGCTTAAGTATATTCATTTCTGATATTCAATTATCATTTTCAAATAATAAATCAGTAATAGCTGCATTCTTAGATATTAACTGTGCCTATGATAACGTCGTGATAAGTATTTTAAAGAGTAAGCTTTTACAACTTAATATACCACTGCTATTAACAAATTTTATCATAAACATGCTTTCTGAAAGATACATAATCCTGAAACTAGATGACGGGAAGTCAATTACTCGTCTTGTTTCAAAGGGCCTCCCTCAGGGATCAGTACTTAGTCCAATATTATATAATATTTATACACAAGATTTAAAATCATCTCTTAATAGTGTAAATGTTCTTCAGTATGCTGATGATCTATTAATTTACTGTTGTGATAATTCTATTGAAAAAGCTAGTTCTTCTGTAACACAATCGCTGATGATTTTAAAAAAGTGGTTGGACTTAAATGGCCTTGATCTATCACCTTCAAAAAGTACAATAGTTTTATTCACGAGATCAAGAACTCCTCCTCCTATTTCTATATTTTATGAGGATAATCAGATTCCAGTTAAAGATAATGTTAAGTTTTTGGGAATTATCTTAGATTCGAAACTAACTGGTATCCTACATTGTGATTACCTAAATACTAAATGTGAACGTGCTCTTAATATTTTAAGATGTCTATCAGGTGTTTGGTGGGGTGCTCACCCTTTTTGCATGAAATTGTTATATAATGCTCTTATAAGAAGTATGTTAGATTATGGTACATTCTTGCTGGAGCCTGGCAGTGCTAAGGCTTTTAAAAAACTAGATCTCATACAGTCCAAAGCTTTACGAGTAGTTTCTGGTGCTATGCGGTCAAGTCCTATCAATGCTCTTCAAGTAGAATGTGGTGATCCTCCACTACATCTACGTCGTCAATATTTAGCTGACAAATTTATATTCCGATCTTTTCAGTTTATTAATCACCCTCTTTATAACAAACTTCAGCAACTTTCTCATTGTATAGATTCATCTGCATATTGGACACATAAAAAACCACCTTGTCTAATCAATAGTTTTAAGAAATTTATTAACATAAAAGCTCCTATTCATCGATCCATTAATTACCCTCTTTTCAGTACTAGCTTTGAAGCATTAATGTCTCTTCCAGAAATTCATTTTAACTTAGATTTAAATAAGCACGATATTTGTATAAATTTTTCATTTAATTTTCTTAAAAATACTGTTTGGGTTGATTACCATCATATTTACACAGACGCGTCTAAACACTCCTCTTCTGATCCTGTTGGTGTAGGTGTCTATCACGCCCAATTTAAAATATCACAAAAAATCAAACTTCCTCCGGAAACATCGGTGTTTACTGGGGAATGTTACGGTATTCTTAAGGCTATTGAATATATTATTCTATTTAAACTTCCAAAAACAATAATTTTCTCTGATTCAAAAAGTGCATTACAGTCTCTCAATAGGTTCCCATTTAAATCAAAAAATATTTCTTCTATTATCATAGAAATAAGAAATCTATTAAATAAATGTAATTTATTTGGTCTTTCTGTGTTGTTTGTATGGATCCCTAGCCATAGAGACATTCCTGGTAATATAAAAGCAGACCAACTAGCTAATGAAGCCGTGGTCGATGGCGATATTTTCCCTTATAAAGTTTATTGCCAGGATCTAGGTGCTCTTCCTGTAGTTCACCTTCAGGATTGCTGGAATGGACTTTGGACTGAAACTGGTCAATCAAAAGGCAGGAGATATTTTAACCTTCAGCCACTTATTTCACTTAAACCATGGTTTTTCCGTGCGAAATGCAATAAGCTAGTATGTTCTTCTATCATAAGAATGCGTTTGGGTCACGTTTGCACTCCTGTTCATCTTAATAGATTAGGCATTGTATCTACTGACATGTGTGAATGTGAATCCGATAAATGTGATCTAGATCACATTTTCTTTTCATGTCCTCTATACGACCGCTCCTCATTCCTGAATGATCTAATATCTCTTAATGTTCCATTTCCTACCTGTATATCCTGTATAATTATGTATCCATGTAAATTTTATAAAATATTGTCATCTTTCATCCTTCAAAACCATATTAAAGTTTAAATATTTGGTGTGTAAGTATATATATGTATATTTATGAAATTTTTATTATCCGTTTCAAACCTCTTCCTACTTATCTGATCTTTTCCCGTGTTCCGTATCCTTATTTATCTTAGTTTCCCAATCTTTTAATTTACGTCATTGGCAAAAAGTAAACGCTATTGCCAAAAGAGGAAAAAAAAAAAAGAAAAAAAAAAAAAAAAAAAAAAATAGGTCTTAACATTTAATGCTGCCAGATTTACAAAATTTGCCTTTTACGAATGAAATAGGTGTAAATATGATAAAATAAGTGACTCTCGTAATTATGCTTATAATGCGTTATGCTTAATATCGTGTGTCCTTAAGATGGGATACCATTAAAGATTTACACTCCTTATGTTACTTATAAACTTCAGACACATGAATTGTTCTCATTATCATAGCATCAAATTCAGAGGATATAATATAACGTGGTGATAATATAATATATTCTCCACACAGAAGCCATTGCTACTGTAGGGAATAAATAGCCTTCTGGTCATCTTATTCGTTTCAATTTAACTGTACTATTTCTTTATAAACTTATTATTTGTCATTTGTTTATATTATAAGACAGTATGGAACATTTTTATGTCAGTTATAATGATTTTGTGATGTGAGCAAGCAATAGTGTCGTGTTCATAGTTAAATAGGTCCATTAAGATTTATTTAGAAAAACCAATTCCAAGACATCTCATGGGTTCTCTCATCTCTCTGGGTTATGTCTTACCAGGATCTTTCACTCAAGAGAGCCATACCCAATGGACCACCATCACGGACAAAATTACTTAAATATTTTCTTCAAACAAACTTCACTTTAAAAATATATAGGAATCATGACAAAATCAAAATCTTGAGATAAATAAATGTACGGTGAAAATTATTTCTTAAAGGGGGTTTTATTTTTTGATGTAACAACACTCTTAAAATTGCGAAATCTTTAAACTTCAAATTTTCTCTACTTCAAACGCGACACTTTTGTATCGTTTAATAATATATGTATTCGCGTTGTGTTTTTAATATTCGTTTTATAACTCTTAGGTGTTAATGTGTATACGTTTGTAATATGTGCTACAATTGATAATCATAATGGAAAATAAGTTTTTGATTAATAACTTGGGGTAAGTGTTTTTTATCTTACAATCTACTTAAAACGCATTAAAATCATGGCTCCCTGACCTCCTTAGTTTTTCCTTGCGAATGCTTTGTTTTCATTCTCCTTTATGTTTCCATTGATGTACTTTTCACATATTTGTGCATACTTGTACAATATAAGAACAGTCTGTATCTTTAATATGAGGAATTTACAAACTCTGACCTAATTTAGGTCTTGTACAATAATAAAACGTATATTAGTGTATTTTTTGTATATTTTTTGTATATTCTAAAATGACTATGTAACAAAATACTTGCATAATCAAACCATGAAAGTAGGTAGTGGTACTAACTAAAACCAGTTTGCTAACAAGTTTCTATAAAGTTTTTATACACATAAGTACATACAATTACATAAGTTTAACGGTACAAACATCTCTTATTGCACATCTATAAATATTAAATTAATCCTTTTTAAAACAAGTATGTACATATGAAGCATTTTGTATATCATCAGTTGAAAATTGTAAAAAATAATGATAAAGGCAATGACTAGTTTATTAACATGCTATCTTTCAAGATAGAGGGTAGGGATGAGGGGTGAGGGAGGGGATGAGACCTCTCTGATAAAGAGGGGAGTTTTGGAGAAAGTAGTCAAACAATTTTTTTAAGGCTTGCTCTTTATATATAAATTAAGATAGAATGGTGCTTTAAACAATTTTTTTCTAACAGATTCTTTGAGATCATAATATGATGAACAAGGGATCCATAACTTATTTGAAAGTAAAAGAATCTCTAGTTGTCATAGTAAATGTTAGTGCCCAATTCATTTTGTTGAGGAGACCCCTACGAAATGTCCTCCTAGAACTATATCTTGTTTATTGCTCATATAAACAAAAAAATATAAATAGGTAAAATTAAAATATGTAAATATTAAATTTATATAAAGAACAAAGTTGTGGAACTATGCATTATATATAATTAAATAAAGTTAAAAATAAAATAAAGTTAGGTAGTTAAAACTTTAAATAAGTATAATCTTTGTACTAGTAATACTAGTCATTTTACATAAATCTTAGATTCTTCTTTATCACTCCCTCAATGCTGAGGATTGTGACCACATATTATGATCTTCCTCTGGACATTTTCTTGGGTCAAGTGGACCCGGTGCAACTAGCCCCCTACTCTGATCTTCACAGCATTGGACCATCTTGTTGTTCTTTGTGTTGCACATGGTGTTCTTTCATTCTCTTTCACATTTTTTAGCTCTAGCTTGCACATTTTTTTAAAAGCGATAGTGGTTTCTTGTATAAATAAAAAAATAATCCTCATCTATAACTAACATAGTATTCATAAAATGACATTCTTGAGTTGGTATTGCCTGCTTGCTTGCCTAATTTTATGCTTAGCCCCAGTACATTGCATTGCACAGCAAGTCATTCTTTCCTTATCTGTGAACTGGGTGATTTTGCCTTTTGCATATAGAGAAAACATTACTAAGGATAGATAAGAATGTTTCCTCGGCAGTCTGCAGTTCTCGAGTTGAAAAATTAACAATACATAATTACCATCTGAGACTAAAGTAATTATAATCTTTTCTTTCGTAGTAACCATAGTAATTATACAATTATTTTTATTACTACAAAAACATAATAATAATAAAATGTAATATGTTGAGTTATGAGGTATTATTTAGCATATATATACCTATTATATATTGGTTATGAGTTGGTATTTGGTACATGCAATGATTTTGATTTGCAACTAGTGACTTGTTCATGTTATTCTATGATAGGTGTGGGAAAAGTGGGAATATGGATTTAAAAAAAAAAAATGTGGGAAATAGCGCGATTCAAGATTGTGGCACTGTGGTTGGTCCACCACAATAGGTAATATAGGGGTTAAACTTCTAATAAATTTTTCCGAAACAGTAAGGCTGTTTTACGAAAGAAACAAACATGATGGTGGCCCATCCAGACTTCACCTCACTTTCTGTCTGACACAAGTGCTTGCGGGGTATGGTTTCTTTAATGAGTACCTGTGCTGGGCGGCTCACTCAGAGTAGGTTGATAGTTTGCCACAAATGTGGCGCGGCGCTAGACTCGGCCCAGCTCATCGTCGAGCCCAGAGATAGGTGGCGCTTGGATGGCATCTTACATCAGTCTTTGGAGAGGACTTGTTTCTTTCGAGCGGCATCGCAGCGATACTCAGTGACGACAAATACTGGACGGCGATTGTCTCCTTTCGGGGCCAATCACTATCCAAGAAGTAGGTGGATGAGCGGTTGAGAGAGGAGACCGCCGATAAGGACTGCTACCACAGGCGACGAATTGTGGTGCGTAGGGGTGCTATTTCATGCGTCTAGGGAAACCCCTTTGTGGACGTGTCGGGTTCAGGGGGGGAACCTGGGCCCAGTATGCACGACGTCGCGGGGATTGATTAGTTAGATCGGCTAGAGGACCTTTAAAAAGCGGCTGAAGGCGCTCGCAGCGGTTTTAGTTTGGTAGGGCACTTAAAAAAAAATATAGTATCGATACGTATACCTCGCGGGATTCGAACCCGTGAACTCGATGTCTTTGTGAACTGTCTACTACCATAGTCAAATAATCGTGTAAGTTGTGAGATGTGACACCTCATCTGCCGCATAACGGGTCTTAGACAAACTTTATAATACAAATAACAAGTTTTAACTAGGAGTTCGTTCGCATAAAAAACACAGTTCTTAAGGTTTCATATTGGCACCAGATTGACGTAGTGTAAAAAAGCGTCCATAGATATTATTATTATCATCATCATCATCCGTACAATTTTAAAGGTCCTCTTTCCTCCTTCAATGAAAGACTGATTACGGCATGTAACTCATCTTCCGACCTGGCCAATGACCGATCAACACTTTGTCTACCTAAACGCGGTCCCCACACTTTAACCTTTTTTCGCCCATCGGCCATTGGTTCTCCGGAGTGTGTGACTATCCCATTGTCACTTCAACGTACTTATTCTTCGTGTGATATCTGTAACGTAAGCTTAGGGCGCATATCTTCGTCACGTCACGGGTCCACGGAAGACTCGAAGGGTGTCGACGATCGTAAGCCGGGGGTCCATGAAAATTAAGAAAATTAATTTGGTTCCCATAGTGAGGAACCAATGAGCCATTCAACCAAGGAGAATTTTACTATTATAATGAAATAGCTTTAAATGAGAAAAAAAAAATGTCAGCAAGGGGTCCACCTGATGCAGGAAAAGTTTGAAAGGGGTCTATGAAGCAAAAGAGTTTGGGAAACACTGGTTTAGAATCATATCTATCAAAGAAAGACCCAGCATAGCACGCACCACAGCACGTTAATCTACGGCAAACTTTTGGACTGCCCGTAATATTTAGAGGTCACATTTCGGCCCTGTAGGTTATACATACTATTAGTGTTTTTAAAATATACTTCGAGCCGGATACCGATGACCATTGATTGGCTATTAGAGTTCTGGATTTGAAGTCCATGTTCGGCAAAATGAAGGTGCAGTTGACCTCCAGCTAGATGAAACGAGGAACTCCATGTATTGGTCGGTCCTAGTTGGTTGAGGATGGGGATCTTGGTGTTCATTAAAAGAGGCCAATGTCGAGCCGTAGGGTATGATGCTGATACTTGTATTTATAAAATCGTGGTTATAAATTAGTTTTTAATTATATAAGCTTATAGAATTAGGCGTTACTTACCCATCATACCTTCCACTTTCATCGCTTCATACGCATGGCTTAATACATACACGTATAAATAATTTTAAATAGATCGTTAAAAAATATACAAATATGTAAATTTTTCTTCTTTTATGTATTTGTTTAGGTATGTATGTGCTTTACATTCTTGCCATATTCTAAAACATGTATCATTTAAAATTATTGAAAAAATATACATTTAATATTTTTGTTAAATTTTGCATGAATTTTACTCATTTTAATTAAACGACTTTGTATGAATTTCTATTGATCATTAAAAGTATAGTTAAATAACTTTCTAATTATCGCGCTATAATTGCCCATTTTTTTTAAGTATTAAATGGATATAGTATGATATCCCTAAGAGATAGACATATACCATCGCGGACTTTATTATAGATCTATTCAAGATACACAATTCCACCAAACAATATTTTTTTATATCTCAAAGGGTTTAGGCAGCGTTTTCGTTGAAAAATCCTAGACGGTCTATTTTTTCCCGACCCCTCCAACAATTATTGTTATATCTTAGCCAATGTATATAAAAACCTAACAAAATATTTACATAAACCTTCCTCCTGAATTGTCCTATCTATCTAAAAGAACCGCATCAAAATCAGTTGCGTAGTTTTAAAGATTTAAGCGTACAAAGGGATATAGGGACAGAAAAAGCGACTTTGTTTTATAATATGTAGTGATCGTGTACACACATTCAATCTTTTTGAAATTATGACACCTACGTGTTTTTTTACACTTCTGTCAAGTTTCCGTAAAGTTGGGCACTTCCGACTTCCTGTCGAGCCGAGGTCGGAACCGTGAAAAATGTTGAAACAGCTTTACAGACTCGCGACCATGATATTAAGCGACATTTAACAGCTTGCGACCATGGTAATTAAATCCCGCCATGGTAAAAAGTATATTAAATAGTTTGTATCAAATGGCACTGTAATTACGGAATCCTGATAGTCGCAGGCGCAAAGTTCAAACTCGACGTCACGGCGTGGCCGACTCGATTTGCGTTCGTCAGTGTGTGAGCGGTAGAGCGGCGAGTAGCACGTTTACGCCGCTTTTGCCAAATAAAAGTATAGACTATTTTGTGTAAACTGTAAACATGACAGTGGATATGGAGTGCGCTGGGCCCGATACTATACCCATGCTCGTCGACAGGAATGGCAGCCACGCGGGGGTTACCATCGTGCCAGCGCAGACGAAGAGACTGACCCACCTACCAAAACGACCACCGGTGGATCTGGCATTCACGGACCTCACGTACAAAGTCCGGGAAGGACGGAAAAGCAGTAAGTCTTTTATACATATTGACGGTAGTTTTCATTCTTGTACCTTTTTGTTGGAGTTAAGGGAAAATGTTTTATTTCCATTCTTTTTGTATATGTTAGAATCATATGTGTTTCTTAAATATTAAAGACATTTGAATAAAAACGATAAGGTAAATAGTAGATTCTTTTAAATAAATAATGTAATATAGCAATAAATATTTTCAACTTTAGTTTATTGGTCTATATTGTACACAAATATGAAGTAGGTAAATGAGACGTTATTTCACAAAAATAAGAAATCAAAGTTCACTTGTGATATTTCCTTTTGGGTTCTACAAGTAAACAGTCTTTATTGGAAACTTTGATGTTGATTTCGGACGACACATTTTAAACAAAGGACGTATGTATATATTATATTGACGATAAAAGATGCGGGTGACTGACGTTTTCCTTTGTTCCCCACAACTAATGTCAAGCAGAGATTTTTTGTGTGATGCAGGTAAATCACGGAAATTTTTTTGCTTGGTTTTTTTTTTAAAACGACACATGTTTAATATGAAATTTGATGTGTCATTTTAATATTTAGAATTTTTGAATATCGTGTGTTTTATTGGGATAACTATCCTTGGGTTTCGTCATCAGGTCATCTTTACATTCGATTGTCAACGACTTTATCAGGTCAATTTCGTCACGAATGTTTCCTTCACTGTTCATTGCAAAGCAAAATAGGTACTTATAACAATAAGGTTATTTCATTGTATGTTTTGAATTAGTACACGTGATAGGAGTGAAGCCACACCCTTTTTAATAATAATGTCGTCCTATACAGCATCAGTTGCTACACATTATATTCAGATTCCATAAAGGTACATATTTAAGAGTTATTAAGGATAACTCGGAAAAACAAGTCGAGCATTACCTCCATGTTAGTTTAAAAAAAACCTTTTGCATATAATACATATAAATAAATGTATATTATCATATGTAATATTCAAAAATCAAAATGCCCATTTTAATATTAAATATAAACTACTAATGTCTGGCAAATGTCCACTTATTTGTGTTTAATGCTACGGATAATGAGATCTTAATGAGATCCACTTTTAATATTGACAAGCATCCTAAATCCCACGCACACAAATACTAAATAGCATCGTAGAATACTTAGACCAGTCTATTAGGTATTTAAAATTAGAATCTAGGTTTTTTTAAAGTTCGTTTAAATCACTGTGTTCTAATTATATGATTTGAAATAAAAACTAACACAGCGGTAGTCTGTCTATATTATATTTATGTGTGAGATAGATAATCCTGACTTCTCAGGTTGGCTTTGCAGCCCCCTAAGGCAAGTGGTACAAACGCTAAACGAATAGAATTATTGTATGGGAATGACACTAGTTTACGACATGTAATTTGACAGCTGTTTGGCAATACGTTAATGATGATGAAATGCTGAACAATATACATTAAATGCTATTTGATACCGAAAACGAGTTGGTTTTTTGTTAGTTGTACGTCAGTAAATAAACGATGTAATTATTATTTATATGCGAGGCAAGAGTCAATACTCGAACTTTCATTATCATCATCATCTCGCATGCTAGAGCTCTTTAATAAACGCCTCGATGGCTGTTCTTCAGCCACTCGCAGCCAACTTGGGTCAGCATAAAGAATGTAGCTTATAGTATCCCAAGTACGTTATCCCTAACGTGACCGGACGTCCCGTTTTTTGGTAGCCTGTCCCGATGTCCCGAAAGAAAGTTTTGGGACGTAAAATGGAGTATTTTATTATTAAATAAAAATGTAATTTTTTTTTCTAATAAAAGAAGAATATTATGCAAAAATGCTCCGGTATTCTGGAAATCACAATTGATAGCAAAAAACATTAAGATGAGCTTTCTGTGACTTCTGCATGTCGTATTGACTAAATAAATTTGCGATAGGTTTTTTCGTCTTGGCGCTTATTGAGGAAGGCCTATGTTCCGCAGTGGGCGGATAAAGGCTGATGATGATGATGAAAAGGTAGTGCCATGCTGCTTTGCAGCCAAATTGGGCCGGCACGACCGGGGAGGAACCTCTCGCTCACATAAAATCGGCGTAAAGTGACGGCTAAGCTTTCGCGTTTCGTGCGGTTTGTGAGTTTCCGGTGACCCATTGGGGGGACAGAGAAAAGGAGGGCAACGCATCTGCATAACCTCTGGCTATGTGGATGTTACTTATCTCGATGTTTGTGTTAGCATCATCTTAATTATCACTTTACGGATCAACTTAGCATGATATTAAGATGACGACCCAGAGGGTCTCCTGTAATCTGCAGATCCGGGGCACTCAAAAAGCGGCTACTGCGATCGTAGTGGTTTTAGTTTGGCTAACTATACATTGCTCAAATATAAGTCCCACATAGAGCCAGGAACCACCCAATTATCTGGTTACATCTATAAAGGTTACCGTTGTCTCAAAATATTAAAAAAAAAGTAATTATGATCAATCAAGCAAGTTGCCTACTGCTTAGCGTGATTTTTATATTAGTCTTATACTATTATATTTATTTTAACTTCCTCATAATATTCTATATGTATAGTTTTGTACGAAAACATTTCGCCAAATTTGTGCTGCGACGCTGCGCTGGCTCAGTGCTTTGATTGGCTGACTTATGGCCATTGATGTATGATAGGCGGATTTGATGGTTGATCGATATAACATCAGCAACTCAGTGGTCAGAAATATCACTGCCTAGTTTCGGATTTTATGGCTCATTAGTGCTCTGTTCGGTTATATAACTCGATGTTCCTTGCAACTATGGAAATATTCAATTACCTAACTTACAACTAATTGACCTCATTATGAATGAATGAATGAATGAATTATTTATTTAAGTAACAAAGACTCATTTTTTAGTAAGACTTACGACTATTTTTTTACAATTTTTACTATAAATAACAAAATAATTACGATAGTTGTGGCCTATTTGTTGTGTATTAAACAAATGTTCATCAAATAGATCTTCGGTTATCTTATCTTATTTGAATTGTTATTATTATTATTATTATTAGAATATGACGCGTGAACAGTAAATAATAAAGATTGTATTCTAATAACTTAAAAAATGTATATGGAACAAAGTTGTGCGGAATTTTTTATAGATAAAGCAAAAAAAAGCCACTTGCAATATATCGTGTACACTTTTCCCTATTAGTATAATAAATACTTTTAAGGCATATAGAAGGAGGAGGAATAAATACATGTAAATGAAATGTTTAAGTAAATATAAGAATGTTTCATAAAATTTTACAATTGAAGCATAATGTTTTCAAAACAAGTACCTATAATGCGAGAAGCAGTGATTCATTTCTTAGTACACTTTACAAATATAGACTATTTATAATATACGTATAATTTTCCTTCTTAAGAACATTTATTTAATTTTTTATTTTATTCTTTATGTACATACAATTTATTACAATTGGTATAATATTACAATTCCCTTACGTATATGATATAATAGTAATTCATTGAGTAGGCAACTGTACTGGCATTATAATTCTTTGACATGAAGTAAATGATAGAGGCGAATTAACAGGTGGCAGCTGTGTTCAGGTCATGGGGTCCATCGGCCACAGTTAATAAAATCTGTTTTGAAATGATTAGAAGTTGCTAAGATTTTTGCGAAAATTTTATGTTACCATTTTGAAGGTGTTAGAATATTTTTGGGGTCAGAAATTTTGACTGCATCAATATTGTTGTGGACTAATGCTTGTTTTATTGCTGTCAATTCATAATTGTTTTTAAATTGATTACCCGCGAACGCTGCAACGAGTAAACAACTCTTTTGTTATCTATTCTTACGCATTCATTCGGATGATTTTATTTGTTAGTTGGCTAACCAGAGGCCAATGGGCCATTAAGGTTCAAGAGTGAAGGCCGTGTCGGTGCGCCATTAACCAGCCAGGAAGAGGATCCCCGTGCAGTGACAGGATTTGATGCTTGCTAGTTGCATGGGAACGGCGTTCATTGAGGGAGGCCTATGAGTAGCAGTGGACGGAAAGGTTCGGCTGCTGATGATGATGATGATAGAAATAAAGACAAGCCACCTGATGGTAAGTGGTCAGCCTTGCCCACTAACATGAAAAACCTGAAACCTAAGATGACTTTGTAATAGACACTAAAGCGTGCTGGAAACCGAAACACAAATAAAACGGAAAATAGCAGTATGTTGATTGGTGGTACCCATGCAGGCTGGCGAGCGGCGCACGCGCATCTGTATCAATGAGTAATAATAGTGTTTAACTATCAAGTAATTGTTTTAAATAATTATAACTTTTTGGTCATAACATATTCAGATAAAAAGCTTCATCAATTAGTTACGATGAAGGCATAGTAAGTGCTGCGTCCTGTTGATTAAAAGAATCAAATCAAAATCAAATCAAAAATATCTTTATTTCGTAGGTAACAACTTGTACACTTGAAATAAGTCAAAAAAACTAGTCAAGAGTATGTAGGTAATAAAAAAAAACTTGTTTGAGATGCAGGATCCCCTAAGAAAAACGAGAAAAAAACTTAGGGGTTGCTCTTTTGTCAACAAATGATACATAATATTTTATAAATACAATATGTTGTTATAACAAGTAAAATCTTAAGAGCGAGTGTCTTGTATACATTGTCCCATAAACGAAGTACTGACTTTATTCAGTCTAAAGAATGGAATATTTAATTTATTTTTGTTTCTAGTATTTATATTGTGACTGTCGCATTTTTTTTATATACTACATTTTTTTTATATACTTACATAATATAATACATTTAGCAAATTAGTTTCGTGAACTATTTAGTAAGTATTAGATTAACGACCTTTTTTTCAACAAACAATGCGGTTTGATCGTTTAATAATAATCAGTTGATCTAATTTCGAGGCAATTTAACTATGTTGATGATTTTAATCAAATGAATAAATAATCTTTCAAGCAAAGACTTTTATAGATAATTGCAATAGTGGGAATGAGAGGCGGAGTATAGCCGTCCGTTCATTTATTACATAGAGAGCTGTTTAACTGTGCATATTTACGGGCTGATAATGATGAAGGTACTTAAGTGTTGAGTGAAAAGGCCTTGTTGTGTAAAAGTGCATTGTATTCCAACACGAGTCAGTGTAATGAACATAGCGTGACGTCACCGTGACTAACAAAGAAATGTACACTTGAACCGGAAAACAACGTAACGAAACTGGCACACGCCCTTTGTAACTCTTATCACGACACTGCAATTTTGAGGGAACATTGATTAGTGATATGGCGTGAAAAGTTTAAAGGCTGTAATAACTTGCGGTGAATATGTATTAATATTTCTTTTTTTTTCGAAATGGCCTATGTTGTTGGTCTAAAGACCTTTACGCTTAATCGGTAGTTTTTTAGTTTAGGTAAGGTTTATTTATTTGTAACGTATATCTACATTATATATAGCTACGATCCATCAAGTATGTATTGTAGAGTGTCGGATGGAAATTTATTAGAACTTTTAATATGTATCGAGTATGATGATGATGATGATGATGTACTAAACAAGAGAGAAACACCATCCTACTACTCGTATTACATGAACTATAATAAGTGTTTTTATCATGCCATTGTCGATTAGCGTTTTTTAAAGTTCTTGTTGGGCTTTATTAGTACGGAGCCGCCTCCTAACGCCTGCTGTATAATCATAGTCAATTTAGTGTACACTATAACAATTTAAAACACGTGTCACGTGGTTACCGCTGCACAAACATATTATGTACGAGCTGTTGCCCGCAGCTTCGCCTGCGTTAACTAAGATTTACAACTTAGAAATAACATTTTTTACACCTTGTGTCTTAAAAACCAAAATATCTTACGGAACCCTATTTTTATCATAATAAAATTAGCCTATGTTACTCGTGGATAATGTAGCTTCCGAATGGTGAAAGAATTTTTGAAATCGGTCCAGTACTTTTTGAGCCTATTCATTACAAACATACAAAAATAGGTACAAATCTTTCCTCTTTATAATATTAGTTTGCCTAGTGGGCCGGATTTCGGCCCCATGCTGTAGCGTACATTATAGTATACGTAACGATTGTATAATATAATCTCTATAGTGGCATACTAAACTACACAGTGTACTGCGCAAAATAATAGTAAAATCGGCTAAGTTATTTCGAAGTTCAGAGCGATAAACAACTTGCCACACATTTTTTAAAATATATATATAGGTACTATACATAAAAGTTAACGCAATGTTTTTAAATTTAAATTTAATCGCGTTACAATTGAACTTAAAAATGAGATGTCATTGCTCGCACGTTTCGACCTCTGTGGTCCTGTTGCACCGAGGGTCAAGGGTCACCTGAAGTTGCGATAAGGGCGTCGGTTACCAAATTAGTATGTTGTTTTTTTTAATAACTAAAGCTAATAGAATGGTTTATGAATTTAGCAGCTCACGTAGGTTTCAACTGCTCCACTATATTAGAATGTATAATATAATCTAAATCTCGAAAACTGCTCCAACGATTTTCGTGAAATTTAGTATACATGGAGTTTCGAGGGCGATAAATCGATCTAGCTAGGATTTATTTTTAGAAAATGTCGTTTCATTCGTGTTCAATAATTAACTTTACCCAGCTCGGTCATCCGGGCACTGGTAGATAAATATTTACTCAGGACCGCTTTTCAGAAAATATACGAAGTCTCAAAAAATCTGTTTACATAATATACCTAACGGAATACCCAAAAACTGACAATCTTGATTTTAATTTCAAAACCTTGCAATCCTTGTAATGTCGTCAGGTCAGTCAGGTTTTAGCTGCTTATTGGTGACGCACTATAATAACCTGTTTATTATTGTCACTTTACATTCCCCACTGGAAACTCCCATGATTTTTATTGAGTTTTCCTTACATATTGCTCCATTTATTTAATGCCATAAGGAGGCAAACGAGCAGTCGAAGCCTAAGGTTGTGTAGGTGCATTGCCCTTTTCCCATCGACCACACAACCTATAGGCTCCTAATGTTTGATTTTTCGTATTAAATGCATTCTGGCAACTAGCTGAGGTGACACGAGAGGGGTTGCAATGCTGTGATTAGCTAATTCAAGGTCATACATTACCAATCACGGAACGTTAAAAAGAAATGGATATATTTCGCAACGGGAAAGAATGAGACGACACGATAGTTTGAGTGGGTACATTGTTTACGTCTTACATTGGAACTATAAGTCAGATGTATCGCCAGAACCCGTTAAAGAGTACACGAGGAAATCTGCAACACTGATAATATTCTTTAACCTTTATTTAATCAGTCTTCATAACAATCATGAGCAACGCTAACGCGTCCCACGCATACTCGAACTACGGCCTGTAACAACTGCTCCCAATTTTGAAGGGTGCCTATGTCTTACCGTGGCACATATGATAAAATTGACTATTCATACACCTACATTTAATCAGCTAATTATATAAAATTTAAAAAATTGTAGTAACTATTTTATTTTACATACATTTTTTTCCTAATAGTTATAGTGGTTCTTTATTTAAAAATAAAAGAGGTCCAACTCATAAACGTTATCTGTCAGCTGTTATCTTTTATTATCGTCGATGATAATTAAGCAATGTTAACTGTTAATATGGAAACACATTATTAATCAGCTGAGTAATGGGTACACTTCGATTAGCACATATTTCATAGCCAGATTTTTCGGGCGAATTTAGAAGTCTCTTTACTCTACTTTAAAAGAGCGAAGATAGCTAAAATGTGATCTCATTTTAGTAGCAGTAGTAAAACGTATTAAAAATAATAGAAAATAGATTGACATCCGAAAGGTGTTTTGGTTTTTACCTGTATTGTGAAAATATATGAAGTTATGATAAGTATTATATTTATATTTGTTTTTACCGCAGCATCCGGGAAAACAAATTAAATTTGCCAGCACAAGGGAGAGTTATGAATGAGCGAACATGTGATTACTTTATTTATACTTTGTCCATTTCATTCCACGTTTAAGAGAAAAACTGGCACACACGTGACACAACAGAGAAAGGTATCGATGAAGATAATTTTTTAAAGCTAGCTCAAAAACCCATATTCTACTTAATCAGAGTGACAGAAGAGAGTTATTGATAATTGAAAAATTATTTATTATTATTATAGCTTTTTTCATTTTGCCAATTACGAAATTGTAATCGTGTCAGTACAACGGATACAACGTACTCACATCGCGGACTTGTCACTAATAGAGTATGCAGGCAAATTAATTATTACCACTAAAGCCTTAATTACCAACATGGCAGTGGATTCTCCGCGACCATTAGTTTATTCCTCGTCGAGATTGCCAGCGCCGGCGAGGAGTGTGTCATTTAATCAGTCACGTGCTTGCATTGAATCGATTCCAATCATTTTTTACAATGCAACAGACTTATAACGATGAAGTAATTATCAGCGTGTCACGTGCATTAACAGTCTGGTCTGGCCTCCTGCTCTCACCTCATCAATGACAAGGCGGAGCAATCCTCCGTCATTGGCATCTTTGCAACAATCGTTAGGCCCTCTAGCCGACATACCATTGATGGTAAAAAGTAAAGTATCAACCCTTATATGTCCCACTGCTGGGCACGGGTCTCCTCCTCAAATCAGGCTTAATCTCATCAAGCATGCTAGTTTCCTCACGATGTTTTCCTTCACCGGTGAGCGAGCGATGGTCTCGTGTTTGGGGTGCACTTAGAAATTTAGAAAAACCCATTTCAAGGCACACACGGGGGGGTCAGGATCGAACCCGGAACCTCTCGCATAAGATACAGAGTCCACCCACCACTGGAACATTATCGCTCATTGATGGTATTGTAGAATGTAGATAAATGTATACATCCTAGTATTGCATATATACATATATAAAATATTATACACAAACCTGCTAGGATTGTAGGCTGTTATTGGTCTGTAATGGACGAATAAATCGATGCTAATGAAATTTTGTCACGGTGTAGGCAGTTTGCTCTAACTTAGACGTAGTTTTTAAGGGATGACATCTGCCTACCTACCTCTTTGGCCCCCATTCGTATGATTCAGATCATCACCAACACGTTCTCAATACTTGCAATCATGATATTCTAAGCCAGCGGAGAGGCGAGCCTTTTTATATATGGCTGTGTACGGAAAATACCCAAAACAAGTTATGAGAAACAAAACAAAATTATATAATGTCAATAATTTGTATCGCCGTCAGTGGTGTGTACGTCTGTCGCGCGTCATCTGATATGTATGTTAATTAATACAGTTGGACGTGAGCGCAGCTTAGCCATTCATGGTCTATATACAAGCGCATTATGTACTAGCAGCGGCTACTGATTCATCTTTAGTTTATATCTTAAAGCTATGTTGCATCTATTGTTAAAGACAATAACCTAATGCTTATAATATACTGTTGTTATTAGTGAAAACTAATACCGTCAAATTGTTTACTTCATCGAAGTACCGCAAGACGTGTTAGAAATTTTAAAATTTTATCGGCTGCTCACGCGTGAGAAAGCTAGGTTTGAGTATAATATATTACGGCTATTACAAGTGTATTATATCAATAAAAAGCCCGAGAGGATTGTAAATAACAAAAACTAATATAAAATGGTATGTAAGGAATCAACACAACTTAGCAATGATACTTAAATATTAAAAAGTACTTGAAAAATAATAATAATTGTATAGTTGTAATTTTTTTTCTTAAAGGTTATTTTAAGTTTATTAAGGCTATTTTTTGTAAAATAATTAAATAAAAATCCAAGTTTAATGTTACAGATTAAAGACTGTATGTCTGTACGTTCGGCGTGCATACGACTAATTAAAATATTGCTGTAACAATGTGTAGTTTCGAATAACTTTGTAACTTTAGGACGTCTGACCCCTCAGCCATCTCCTGGCCGTGGTTAGTGTAAAGCTCCCTAAACGTCGTACATGTAAAAAACTTCATAAACCGCCATTAAAGCCGCAAAAGTTTTTTCATAATTGTTTTGAGGCTATAATGATTTCAAAAGAAGTTTTGGCTTTTGTGGAAATATTCGAAATATATTAATTAATTGAATGATAACCGTAGCAATGATAGCAGAGACAGGAACGGAATATAATTATGAGATAGAAGATAAACACTTACGATTTAACTTGGCCAAAGTCCAGACTGAGGCTAGAGTGACGTCGGTTACCTACAGATTATTGTTGCACTAAATTATGCATTGAATTTCCATAGAATCAACATAAAACTCGCTAATTTAATTTGCGTGCACTACAGGTACCTTTACGGCAAGTTGAATGTGCATTACTTTTAAACTTTTAAAATTAGTTACCTATGTTTTTTTCTTTGTTTGTATATTATTTAGTACACTATTTCATAAAAATAATTCGTATGTGTACTACATTAATATACCACGAACATTTGTATGAGGTAGTTTGTAGGATGGTAGTCGAATTGGTTCAACACGACCTGGGTAATAGAGGAGGACCTTTGTCTCACACGACACTGGCGTTGGAACAGATATGCTGTCGTGTTTCGTGCGTTTTGTGAATTTCAGAACTCTAGTATAGAGTCTCAATGCGGATTTGTATTAATTGTCTATAGCCAATAGATTTTTAATTATATTGTACACAAAATTTGAGTAGATATGCATCTAATGGATGTTTTTTATTTCAGATGAGAAGACTATCCTCAAATCGGTGTCCGGGAGACTTCGGTCGGGTGAGCTGACGGCCATCATGGGCCCGTCTGGCGCCGGCAAGTCCACTCTCCTCAACATCCTCACGGGATACAGGTTAGTCTATCGATGCTTTTGCGGTTAACCTTAAAACGATCTCGCATGTAGTTTAGTTGGGGTACCTAGTTGCGGTACATGGGTTCTGCATAGGGTCCAGAAGCAAACCTATACAGAGCCGTTAACAGCCTTTTTTACGCCCTGTGCGAGCTTCTATAACTGCGCCCTTAGCAAACCGAAAAAAATAATAGTACTGCCTGGTCTGGCCATTCTTGCGCCCCCCAGAGTCTACGCCCTGTGCCTGGGCACCGGTGGCATCGCCCTAATTACGGCTCTGAACCATATATATGCAAAATGCTGAGTTCTAAAAAATAAAATAAAGTTCATTAGTAGTGATTATATGGACATGACTGAGAATAAAAATAGAAAACAATAGTATACTCACCAATTAAGGGTTATGTAATAAGTTATTTAAATAAACTTCACATGTATATACTATAAATACCATAACTGTTTCATGTAAGTACGTACAATTGTGTTGGTCCTAATTACTTCGCACACATTTCTTGTTCATAATTAAATAAATATATATCACTTACTTAATGCGGCTCCTCTGCAAGGCCGATGACCTTGATGTCATGCATCAGGATCCAGTCAATTGAGTTTCAATTCGTTATTTGTTAGCTCTGCCCCTTAAAAACATATCTCTGTGCAATACTTACAAATCAGTATAGGTATAATATATGTAGACTAGTGATTCACTTCTCAACATTGAAGATAGCGGATGCACAACAGATCTTTATCTTAATAAAGTGATAAATAAATATATTTCAGCACTGTCTCAGGCTAGAACTATCCTATATTTCAGCCAGAGTAAACTGTACATGCAAAATTTCCTGGAAAATTATCATTCACGTATTTATATTAAAATTTTAAACTGTGCCATCGATCATGTAATAAGCAAAATTGTTGTGCGCGAGCTCACGAAGGTTTCTGAGTTGGTACAACTAATTTTCGACAGATGGCGCCACTGTCATTCCAAGGAATTTTCTCTTTTAAATTTCCTTTCCTTTAAATTTATTTTAGTTGGTGGCGCAGCAACGCGCCTAGGGGATAGCTAGTATGATATGAAAACTAACGACAGTACTGTATTTTAACATTTAAACGTTCCTCTGTGACAAACATTTAAACGTGCAAATTATAAACACCACAACAACTTTGAACCGCTTGTTTTGTTGTGAGACATCAAAGGTCAAATATAAAAACGCTTGTCGCGAGGAGTTTTTTGCGCCTTTGAAAACACTTGTCTACTTAAATTTGCGGTCATCAGATTGTATGTTGTAGTCATATAATTTAATAATTATAGCCACATGATACATCAGACTCGACAGTTGATAGGAAAATTGAATGATGTTTGGTTTCAGGTTATATCTGATACACAATTTGTAATACTCTGCTTACTGATGTACTTTTATTGCTTTTTCGCATAAACTATAATATTTTTCGTATATATTGCGAAATGGTTATGACCAGTATGTATTTTTTAATCTGTCCGCATCTATGACATTATCATATAGAAACATGCCATGGTAAGTATGTAAATCTGCATCATCATCATCAGCCTTTATCCGTCCACTGCTGCACATAGGCCGCCCTTCATATTAAAGTTCGGAAGTCTTCATAATGAAGATCCCAGGCTTCTTTCAGTTGCGTGTAGCTTTGTTTGGTCCAGTCTTTGATGAAGTCTAACCATTTTCTCGTCTGTCGGCCTGACGTCATAAGGTTATCATCATCATCAGCCTTTATCCGTCCACTGCTGAACATAGGCTTCCCGTGAACGACAAGACGACCGATCCCTTTCTATTCGCATTCGCATTCGCATCCAACGCGGACTTGCCACTGCATGGAGATCGTCTAGCTAATGAGACGGCTCCCAGTTCCTGGCAGTCCTATTATTCCTGGCTACGGTAGCATAGGTTACGGTGGGATAGGGGGTGCTAACAATCCGCGGGCATAAGGTAATAAAAAATATATCGTGTCGTTATAGCCTAGTTGAAAATAAAAACTGAAACATTCAGCAAAAATAAAGACACTCATCCGAAACGGTTTGACCGATTTTTGTAATTTTTTAAATATATATATTTAGCAGAGTTATTTTAATCAAAGACACGAATCATGTATCTTACTTTGGAAATTTACCGAATCCAATGCATTTTGTTTACATGATGATTTTAATTACCATGTTTAAATTTAGAACACATTTGAATTTTTAAAACGATGTTTAAAAAATATTATAATTACTTATTATTACTGAAAATTATAAAGATTATATTATTTTTTAAATGATCAGCTGGTAATTTATACGATATTTTTTTTTATCGAAGGTTTGATACAAGTATGTCAATGAGGAATTTTAGTTCCCACTACAGAGTGCAGACAATGAGTGTCTACATGTTTGGTAATTTGTATAAATAAATCATAAAATATATTGCATTGGATGTATTCATGGTTACCAAATACATTTTCAGTAGCGCGAGAAAACGAAAGGTTTCACTTTGAGGCGATTATTAACATACTTTCACTAACCGATCGCTGACGGTTGCACAAATTTTGTCTGTGCCATCACCATTATATTGGTTAGGAAGTATAAACGAATAAGTACTTAAATATTTGCTAGGTATTTTATTTTAGGAACATATACATCACGGTGTATATACAAATATTTATTGCATTTATACTACAATAATAATATACTTTTAATTTTACCATAACCTATATAACCCAAATTTATAAATTGTTGCTTTAAATATTTAAATAATTCAAATACAATTAACCTTCTTTTATGCTTTGCAAACGCTTGTTTTTGCAATGTTCCATCCGAGGAAATAATGGATTGATTTGATTAAAATCATTGTCGTCGTCATCGCTATCATCATCATAATCATCACGTCAATTTTCATCATCAAAAGCAAAACTACGTCCACATGTTTTGATGTTTATCGCTACTCGTGGTATTGCGTGAAGCAATGGTCGCTGCAGCCTGCACTCGACGAACACTCGACACGGATTGCATTACTGGGCCGCGTAACCTTCGCAAGATTTGCTTTTATTTTTTCTACTTCACAACATCTTTGATTTCGTAAACATTTTGTAACAATGTACAGGAAGTTGTATGAAATGTCGCCAATTTCCAAAGTCATATCCTTTTTTGTTGGTAACCGATGATTTTGCCATCTACTATGTATACGTTGGATGCTGCTTTTGTTTGTGTTCTAAATTCATTTCGTTGTTTGGGATTTGACTTTGTGGTCGTTGGGTTGATGACGTGTTACAAGATTTGTTCAATGACTATGATTCTGTTGGTTTCTTGGTTAGGTCTCTGCTTTTAAAAATAGAATTGTTTTGTTTTCATAAATACTTACTGACGTCGTTAGACTGGTGTTGGATCAGCGTTATTCCGAGTCTTTTTAGTATTTCTTTGACTTACAATGTATTATATTCTTTCAGTATTTCCAAATACTGTTTCCAACTAATATTACTTATACTTTCTTTTAGTCTACTGCCGTTTTATTACACAGGACTTCGCAGAGAATCTTAACTACCAAATTTTATTGCATTAGTATTGATATTATAATATTTTTATGCTCTGTCTAGTATTGACGATACCTCCTATCGTGAATAGCCCTTGATAACGTGGTAATAATTAGAAGCCGGATCATGTTTATCAGCGTATTAACTGGGTCATAGCGGTCAATTGGATCTACAAGGCGATGGGGTCGAGACTCGAACCGAAAGTCGACTTTGGAACACCGTTTCTTATGCAGTGAGGAATACGAGGACAACAAACACAAGATTATGTTATTAGCAGTATTATCTTCGACCGCATATAAAGTTTGCTGCTATTTTTAATCCACCTTATAAATAAAACATTTTCTTTATTAATATTTTTTTCTAACGACTAACCTATACTGCTACTCCTGGGAAAAGTCCTCCTTTTCTTTTGACAATTTTGTTTTCTTTCTCAAGTGTGAAAAAAAGTTCCGCATTTTCGTTCTGTGAATACAGTAGGTATAATAA
This sequence comes from Lycaena phlaeas, assembly GCA_905333005.2. Taxonomy (NCBI): domain Eukaryota; kingdom Metazoa; phylum Arthropoda; class Insecta; order Lepidoptera; family Lycaenidae; genus Lycaena; species Lycaena phlaeas. Next base: position 18,616,263 of record HG995166.1, read on the forward strand.
TATGTCCTATCGACAATAAAACCAGCGTTTTCCTTGTTTGTTTTTTGTTCTTATTTGATCGCAATCTTACATATAATCACACGAACTCTGACACCTGCATGTATTACTTGTATGTCATTATAATCAAACTAAACAAAGACAATATGGAAGGTAAGTATGGTTTACTGGCGATGTTTTTTTTTTCTTCATTGAAACCATAAAATTGGCAAAAGTAGTGGAAATCTAAGTGAAAACGATGACGAAACAATTGCATAAGCCTAATTCTTTCAGTAAGTCTCCTCTGTCCCGGCTTAAAAATATTTAGGTATAAACTATACCACAAGCAAGTTTGAGCTTAGGAAAAGTACGACAAACGAAGCAGTAAAAGTCCCTTATTGACTTGATTGTACTATGCTATTCGATAGCACCCACATTTCTTATCAATTATCGTGCAATGATGAAATCATAATATCATCATCATCATCATCATCATCAGCCTTTATCCGTCCACTGCTGAACATAGGCCTCCCTCAATGAACGCCAAGACGACGGATCCCTTGCTACTCGCATCCAACGCGGACCTGCCACTGCAATCACTGAAATCATAATATGTACGCATACAAACGGATTTATAACGAATGACGTTCAACGTTTCTAGTGTCCAGTTGTTGTGTCCTTGTGTTCTTAGGTGTTATTTTTATGTCATGTCCTATATTATAGGATAACTATTCATCATCATCATCATCATCATCATTATCATCTTAAAATAGGTTACATACGCATGACTAAATAGTAATATGTGCTCAAATAAATAAGCGTTGTACTACACTTTATGTTTTACAATACTTATTAAAATAACACTGGTCTTTTTAAGGCAAACTTCAACAAATCTTTAATAGTCGGAAACTTTATAAAATGACAAGTCCATTTAGTTATCTGTTATCAAGGAAATGTTAAAGTTTATATTTATGTTGTAATTAATACTGGTGTGGAAGAACAGAACGATGGTGTAGTTAATTTTTACTGTGATACAATTTTTGGAATTGTTTTAAGCCGCCACGATGTGGTACCTCCTAGCTCTAGCTTACATAATACCGGCGTAAATCAACAGCATTTCGTGCGATTTGTGAGTTTCAAGTGACCCAACTTTAAGTTGAAGGGGGGTCGGGGGATAGCCGTAACCCTTGGTTGTGCAATCTCTATGCACGTTTGGTGTCACCATAAGGCTTCGGCTGCCCGGTTGCCTCCTTAAGACATGAAAAAGAGAAATTTTGTCTCTAATCATTTGTGTAAAGATAAACTTCAAACTGAAGAATTTTTTACTATACGATAGTTGCTTACCTCAGGTACTGAAATATTGTGGCCGAACGTCAAGTTGCTCACCTTAAAAAAACTTGAATGCTTAAGATTTCATAAAAAAATTGCAATGGTTTTTTTTATTTGTTTTATATATATGTTTATATTTGTTATATATTATATCCTATGAATAATGTAAACGCGAAAGTTTGTATGCTTGTTACTGTATCACACAAACATTTCATGGATTGGATGGAATGGATTTTAATGAAGCTTTTCAACAATATAGCTGAGAATAACACACGGGAATTTATAAAGATAATGTGTGAAATTTCCAAGGGCAGATCACCAGATAATATGGAGTATTAATTCCATAAACAGTATTGTCATAAAGGGCGGTTATTATGTTTGGAAATTTTTATTTACGCGAGGTCAGTTCTCGTTCGTTATTGCTGTGTAGGCCTTTTGATAACCTTTTCTCGAATCACACAAATGGTCAATTTGTTTAAATGCTTCTGTCAATAATGTTTCCGCCATGTTTCTTAAATATATCACTGATATCAGGAGCTTTTTTATACCGCGCCCCCTGCGGGGCATGGAGCAGGGCGCCCCCCTTTCGAATTTTACTAGACGAGCCTGCTCACCTACCTACCGATTGAACTTAAAGGCCATCAGGCCTAAAAGTCTAGACCTTTCGAAAAAAGGAGGTTTTAGTCGTTTTGTGTTTTTATGCTTATCTCATAGCCCGATTATTATAGAAGGTTGTAAACTTATTTTAAGGGAAAGTCGTTTTAATTACTAAACGGGTGAGAGTTGAGATTACCATGAGTATAATACTGTGGTGATATGAAATTAGGTTGGTTTATAAATAACATCAACAGGACATTGTTATTTTTATTTCAGCTGACACACTTTGATATTGATAACGCTACTAATAATTGATAAGAGCTGTTGGCAATCATCATCATCGTCATCTCATGATGTCGTTTGTTGTTGAATATGGGTGACTCAATTTGCGACTGAAAATTATAGTGGTTTTGATGTTCATATTATGTCATGAACACAATATGTATGGTCTAATTTTGTCGAATTCGATATTCAAGACAAGGAGTTTATTAACATCTATTCGCTGTGGTTTACTAGAAAAAAAATGTAGAACATGCATTTTTTTTAAATGACATGCATAATATGTATGGCTATTTATAAATGTACAGCGTTCACACTAAAATAATATAAATTTAATAGCCACCGCCTTGAGCGTGACAAGGAAAATAAGTGGAGACTGGAGATATAGAAAAATTGCAAAATAAAGCAAACGCATACAATATCTACAAGTATGTTCGACACGTCTTGTACTTTTTACATAGAAAGTGTACAATATAATTATTAGCCAATTAGTTCACACACTCAGCATTTTAGTTCAGTCTTCAGAGGTAAGCGCGTGTGAACGTGTATTACAAATATAATGGAAATCAATTTAAATTAATACATATTATATGCTCATATCCGTGACCCCAGTACATACACACATTTATGTTCATACAAATTTTTGCCCTTGCCTGGACTCGAACATGCGACCTTTACATTTCGTCATCATGATCAACTCGTATTCCTGCACAGCTGGACTTTTTTCGTCGTCCCATTTAAAAATAGAACAATTTTAGTTTCTTTTTTTAATTTATTATACGTGGATACAAGTCCTTCGCCCTTCTAGAAATTAAAATGTCAACTTAAATTCTCTTAAATATTGTAATTTTAAAAATGATTTAAAATGGAAACAAACGAATGACGTGTGCAAATATCTAAGTGGATATCATACTGTTCTCAGCGTTGAATTTGAATAAGAATAAATTTTTACATTTTGTATTTTTTTGCTCGTTACAATTTTTTGTTGTTTTCTGTTGATTTTGTTAAACGTATTCTGCGGACCGGCATATCTGGTTTGTAGAGGTGGATGTTGTCTTGGAGCCTGAAGGTCGGCGACGTCATCGACTTTATATTCATTTCCTCATCTTTAAAATGGGTTCAATTTTTCTCGCTGCTTCTGTTTTCTTAGCCTGTCTTATGTGTTTGTGGATGTGGCTGGAATATAAGCGGGTAAACATTGAGCTATGTATTTTGATATTCCATTATTTAAATATGAAGATTACTAAGAAAAATATATCGAATAAAATGTGTTGTCCGTTCAAAGTTTAAAATTTTTTCTTCTGTCTAAAATGAGTTACGCAGCCAGATAACAATTAAATCTAATTTCAAATCCACGATAATATATCAGGTTTTATGTGGCATCATATTATTACAACTCCACATGTAGGTATATGGTGTGTTTGATATTTAAGGTCATTATGTATTATTAATTATGATCATCATCAACCTTTATCCGTCCACTGATGAATACAAGCCTCTCTCAATGAATGCCAAGACGATCGGTCCCTTGGCACTCGCATCCAACATATTTAAAAAAATATCAGAGCATATAGTACCTACTTATAAGATTTTTAAATCTCTTATTTATTATCCTTAGAGAAAACACATTAACTTATAGCTTTTGTGATCTATGTAAACGAATTCAAAGACAAACTCACTTTTTTACGTCATTTGGCACCGAGATTCATCGCCTAAGGTGTTCATGTCTAAGGTCTGCACAAAAAAAAATCAGGAGTGCATAGATAGAAGCGCTCTTTGCATAGTGTTGTTTCATTACTTAGCCAAGCACGCGTCTTGAATACGAGTGTTATTCCTTGCATTTCACTGAAATGTCTATTATTTACTTACCTTTTTTTTCTAAAAACTTTAGTTTTTGAAAGATATCTTCTATCTGTATTCCACCTTTATCTGTATTCTATACTTAAAGTAGTCGGCTAAAGCCAGTGTACCGGCGTTAATTGTGAGCGCTTGTGAAATCAGTGAGGTAACGTACGGGCCTCCGCTTGGCACAAGTCGGTTATACATACTGTATACAATGTTGCACTGTTATTGAAAAAGGGTTTAGAATATCCATATTATAATATAAAAAAAAAAACAAATACTTTATCTGTAAAAAGTAAAAGTAAAGTATCAACCCTTATATATTGTCCCACTGCTAGGCACGGGTCTCCTCCTCGAAATCAGGCGAGGAGGGTATTGGGCCATAGTTCACTGATGCGCTAGCTCATTGCGTGTTGGAGAACTTCACATACCTTCAAAGACAGACATGCAGGTTTCCTCACGACGCGATGTTTTCCTTCACCGGTGAGCGAGCGATGGTCTCGTGTTTTTAAGGGTGCACAGAAATGTAGAAAAATACATTTCAAGGCACACACGGGAGTTAGGGTCGAACCCGAAACCACTCGCATAAGTCGAGTCCATACTCACTGGACCGTCGTCGCACACACTTTATCTGTATATTTATATTATTACATGTCATCTCATAGTAAGCGGGTAGCGTTGTGAGAGCATTGACGAGTTCACACGGTACTAGACGAGGCCACTCATCCATGCTTGCCTATTTTGAGACTTAATACGGTAAGTGTCAGTAATCACATTGCCTGTCCTGATCTTCTATCCGGAATACAGCTGAGCTGTTTGACAGACGAAAGAAACAGCATGCTGGTGCTCCTGTCACGGGCGCCCATAGCTGATCACTCCCACCAGCCCCGGCAATATATCCAAACTGTTGGAAATATAAAGATTGTTAGAATTTCCCTAAAAGGATGTTTTGTTATATCGAAATTCACGAAAATGTAACAAATTGATAGTTGTTACAATACCGCGAAATATTATAATTTATTCAATATTTTTTTAAGGCAAATACATCTAACAGGTAATTAGGTAGATAATTATTAACTTCTAATTATGATGGGTAAAACTAGTAATTACACAATTACTTACTAATTTATCGTTGCAGTCCATTCTTTTCGAATATAGAATTAGTAATTATTATAAAATATTTTTTATGATCAATAATTTTCATCTTATATAGTTGATCTAGGTTAAAAACTAAGGTTATCGATATCACGCGAAGAATAAGTTCGGCTGGTTACACACTCAGGAGAACGAATGGTCGATGGCCATAATGATGAAGACTGGAGGCCGCGTTTAGGTAGACGAAGTGTTAGTCGGCCATTAACCAGGTGGGAAGACAATCCCCGTGCAGCGGCCGGCCCGTGTTGGATGCGAGTGGCAAGGGATCGGTCTTTATGGCGTTTATTTAAGGAGGCCTATGATTTTCAGTTGAGGCATAAATGCTGATGATGATGATGATGATGGTTAGCAAGGTTACAAGTCCCTATCATATTATTCTGCGAACCGAAAATTGTTTATCCGAAAACAAATGTTTATTCTTCAAGGAAGGTATATGATAATACCTTCTGAGAACAAATAAATTAAGTCCAGGAAAATGCTATAATTGTTCTGGGTACATATGAGCTATTTTCGACTTTGTATATTTTATTGGATCGAGTCTTATCAGGATTTTGATAGCGTATGTCCTTTCCCGTGTTATAATCGACCTTGCATATGGCTATCGCAATCTGATCAGCTGTTTACGCGTGGAATGTAAGATAGGTGGACTTAATCAATGAATAGTAATATAATAAAGCTGAATAGTTATTTTTTATGATGGTACTAATAGTAATATCAGCTATAATATGAAAAAGATTTTTACCGATTGAATTTCGTATTAATTCTCATTCTGGAATCTTGAGGCAAAAATACATAGTTTATAAGCTTTTTTCCTAGTTTTCAAGTGTCCCCAGCTTTATAAGTTTAAAAATAAATAGTTTATTAGACGCTTGTATCGATATTGTTACGTATTTAGATATTTTCGAATATAATACCATTTCAGCTGAACTGTTCGAGGTCACTTGATTATGCGAAATTGCCAGTATATAATATATTAACCTTTTAATGGCGGGGACATGTAATGACATTGTGATTGGAGTAAATGAGGAGACATTAAAATAATTGCACCGACTACCGCGTTTGATAGGGCAAGGGTGTAATTAAACGATTGACAAGGTCGCTTAATGATATTCCAGATATCGCATGCGTTGTGTGGTTTCATGGTCTTGCCCCTGAAATTAAAAAAAAATCGACGTTAAAAAGACTATTAATTTTAGTCGTATTTTACTAGTTGTTGTATTATGCTGTTGTACTCGATCTGTATAGAGTTGAAGTTTAAAGCGAAGGAAGAAAAGAAAAGGGACGAAAGAATTAAGGAAGAGAAAAGTATTGCTATTCTATTCTTAAAAATAGAACTATCAGACTCAAAAATATAGTTTTAAATCCTTCTGGAAGCTTCAGCGCTTTAGACACGATGATCATACTCTTTAGCTTTATTATATGAGTAATATATATAGTATTTTAATCAATTCCAAATCTAGTGGTCATTCTTCGTACAAATTTAAGAATTTCATGAAGAATGTAGTCTTGGAAGCAACCACGGTTTAGTTGATTTTTAGTCACGAAATATGAGGTAAGGATTCCTATGTTACCGGTGAATCGTTGGGATTTTTTAATTGCACTTCTCCTCTGAAGCTTTTACGCGAATAAAGGAAATCTTCATGCGAGATTCATATTCTGATAGTAGTAGAGTGATGGTGTGTGAATTCCACCAATCCGTGTCGAGTACTCTGTGCTCTAGGGCTATTCTGTAAGGTTGTGTTCGAATCTCGAAAGCGGAATCCGCGGTGATATGACTTTGACGAATTTGTATTCTTTAAAACTCGACTCTCTATCTATAGCAATACAGTTCGCTTCCGAAGTGAGCGTTAAGTGAGCTCTATCACTCAGGTGAAGCTCTATATCGGAATGGTTTTTACAGAATAGCACTACTGTACCGCTGCGAACCTTTATCCTCCTCGCCCGACGTGAACTTAGTTCAGGGCTGCGATCAAAAATTACAAACAATGTCTTACAACGTGTTTTGCATTATTCATATACGGAATATATTTAAATAATGTATTTAACGTATTATGTACACATGTAACATAAAACTCTTTATAATATGGGATATCTTGCTAGATAGAAATCTTGCTCAAGTATTGTTATATCTTTTGTTATGATTTACCCGAGTGATAATATTATGAAGCAAATAAAGTCGACTAATTTAGTGGAATATTTGCACGTCGTCTAGCTATTGCTAGAAATATGAGATTGAAAATATTTTTATAATATGTATACTATCGCACCATCTCATGTTTTGACATACAAATAGTAATTCCTCATAATAGTATGTACTCATTTATCTATAAGTTTGGTATGCGTTGCTGCACTTCCCATTTTGTAGGCCTAATATTTATTTAAAAAAAGGTGTGCGTGCGATTCACACACGATAGAAGTGAAACACATGTTAAATGCTTAAATACAAGCAAGTATTAAACTGTGTGCCATATACACACCGAAATTTGCTCTCTCGCTCTTACCTGTCGTTTCTTCCGTTGCATCCGGTTTGAAATCACAACGATTCTAAAGAAGTTTCACTTCAAAAGTCTAAGTACTACAGAACAGACCGTTAATAAGATTAGTTATATTGTATTGAAGTTGTAGTAACAATACTTTTTTTTCCACTCAGAACTTCGGGCATGGAAGGCAGTATTACAGTCAACGGTATGGAGCGCAACCTGTCCAGCTTCAGGAAGCTGTCCTGCTACATCATGCAGGACAACCAGCTGCACGGCAACCTTACCGTCGAGGAGGCGATGGTGGTGGCCACCTCGTTGAAGCTGTCCACGGCTACCACAACCGCGGACAAGGAAGAAGTGGTAGGTTTCGTTTTCCCCCTTATTATGGCGACCTTGTGACCTTTAGATCTCGGAGTCAGAGATCAATATTGAGTTTTCTGGTTTAGTCTTGGATACACTCGTTAATGGTCAGTGACGACAATGACCACATACCACCAGGTAGGTAGCAACATTGGTTGTCTGTAAATTCGGTTTACGGATGGTAGTTTGACGTGACAACGTCGAATCGAACCGAACTGGGCCGATTGCTCGAGTCGATCATGCCTCTCTCTCTTTCGTGCAGCGCTCTCGCTTTCGGAACGCTACATGACGTCATCTTTTTCGTGCATGCTGCCCGTAATATCGGGTTATTAGACGTTGTCACGCTAAAAACAATAGGATTTGCAACGTGATATTTGAGCACTTAATTGTTTGCCTTGTTGCAACAAACAGATCCTCTTTGATATTGTAATTACAAGACTTGTTAACATTGACGCTATGTTGCGAAAAATATGAACGAACTAACACGAACTGACTCCGGCAACCGTCAATCAATCATGCGCCTATCCTAAGATATGAAATATTAACACCCGTATTCAAACCCGACTATTGACACCAGGAGCTCATAGACAGAAGTGTTCTTTGCATAGTGTTGTATCATTACTTAGCCAAGTACGCTTCTTGAATACGGGTGTTAGTCTTTTTGCCAGTGATTACTCTATCTGTCCTACCCTTCTCTTCTAAACACAATAAAGATGTTTCATGGAAGAGGAGGAGGCACAAAGCATTCCTTCCATTGGTGCAATGTCATAATCCTCTGATCCAAGTATACGTGTTTGATCAGATCGATGAAATATTGGAGACACTCAGCCTGTCGGAGCACCGGACGACGATGACCTCGAACCTGTCCGGGGGTCAGAAGAAGCGTCTGTCGATCGCCCTCGAGCTGGTGAACAATCCGCCCATCATGTTCTTCGACGAGCCCACCTCTGGGCTGGACAGCTCGTCCTGTTTCTCTTGCATCAAGCTGCTCCAGTCGCTGGCGAGAGGTGGCAGGACCATCATATGCACCATCCACCAGCCTTCCGCGAGGTTGTTCGAGATGTTCGACCACTTGTACACCCTCGCAGATGGGCAGTGCGTGTACCAGGGCAGCACGGGACGATTGGGTGAGATTTACTATACCATGTTCTATATTAGTACGTGACTGTCGTGAAATTTTGGAATTTATTTTTAATTTTTATATGACGCGAATAATAGCTCGTTGAAATGAGCTGTTCACACACTCAGGAGAACGAATGGTCGATGGGCTAACTTCAAAGGGCTAGGTAAAAAAAAAGTTGGTTAGACAAGTTAAGTGTTGGTCGGTCAATGTTCTGATGCCTGATGATGGTGACTTTAAACAACCTTCAAAATAAACTAGAGGATTGAAATGTTGACCATAGCTCCGAAGTGGATGGCACTATACTCGTAATATTAAAATATAAGAAACAAAACTTTTTTAGTTGCATTACTTTAATTTATATGCTTAAAACTATTTATACTTTAAATACTCTACTATAACTTTTATGGATGATAATCTATAATATGATGTTTTTTCCCAGTGGAGTGGCTGGGCAGCCTGAAGCTGCAGTGTCCGTCGTACCACAACCCGGCGTCCTTCATCATCGAGGTGTCGTGCGGGGAGTACGGAGACAACACCGGCAAGCTGGTGCGCGCCATCGAGAACGGCAGGAACGACATCAGGTCAATAATACTAATTTCTTTATGATGACGCAGCGGAAATCCTTTTCGGACCTTACCAGGGCCTTGGGTAGGCGCGCTGGCGTGTGGAGACTCGCATTGGGTGCACTACCCCACTAAAACTGCTGCGTGAACCTTCAGCCAATATCTGAGGGACCAGGATCTGCAGGCGACGGGAAACCCTCAGCGACAGACTGGTCACGGCAAGACCAGATTCTCCACAATAGGGGGACTGCCTGGCTACCACTTGGCAGTCACCACGACGTCGTGTCTTTGGCGGGGCCCGGGATCCCATCCCGAGCCCGACACGAGGTCACTAATACGACTAGTCCATTCTTACCTATTCCATTTCGTGGTGAAGAAACATGTTATTTAATTTAAACGGTTCCTTCATAAAGTTAATATATTTTAGGGGGTTGACATTAGAAAATCATTTCGGTTTTGTCGTTCAATGAAATGCAACTGGACATGACTTATTTCGAATCCAATTGGACAGCATATGCCCATTGAAACAGCTGAGCCGTTCAGTCCCGTTACTCACCAGACGCGATACCTCCCCAGGACCGGGCTCCCGCTGCCGGAGCTGCCGGAGTACAACAACAAGAGCGACATGGAGGCCTCGCTGGCCTGGGACAAGAACGACCTCGCGCAGGCCAAGGAGAAGGACGGGCCCGCGCCCAACGGCACCCGCTCGCACATGCAGAACAGCCTGCTGCAGTACGCCACCAGCGAGATCTCCAAGGGGAAAGGTAACCGACCCGCGATCATGATGATGATGATGAGTGTTCGTACTATGAAGGGAAGAGGTAAGGAGTGTCATCTCTGTTTATGAAAATTGTCCGTCGAAAAGCGTTAAATAAGGGTGTGGTGCCACAGTTGCAAAAGGGTAAACTTTCAAACGTGTGTGCGCCAAGAAATCACGCACACACACATAAATATTATGTATACGAACACCATACCCTTTTACTACACCAGCGCCATTGCGGACGGTTTTTGAACTGTTATTTACAGCATACAGCTGGACACTTTTTATACTATTTCCCCATATGAGATGGTACTCCTTACCTCTACCCTCCATAGTTCGTACCAGTAGATAGTAGAATTATAGATTACATTCTTATAAAAATATTTACATTTCATCAGTGACAAATTTTAGCAGACAAAAGATTTTTCACAAAAATACTTAGGCATCGTCCGCACGAGAGCTTAATAAGTATCAGCCCTTATATGTCCCACTGCTGGGCGCGGGTCTCCTCCTCGAAATCAGGCGAGGAGGGTAGTGGGCCATAGTTCACTGCGCTGGCCCAGTGCGGATTGGTGAACTTCGCATACCTTCAAAGACTTTTATTCTCATCTGGCATGCAGGTTTCCTCACGATGTTTTCCTTCACCGGTGAGCGTGCGATAGTGTTAGATAGCGTGTTTGGGGTGCACTTAGAAATTTAGAAAAACCCATTTCAATGCACACACTTTGGTCAGGATCGAACTCGGAAACTCTAGCATAAGAGGCCGAGTCCATCCACCACTGGACCATCGTCGCACGGGTTAAGAGTTTAATAAGCGTCGTGTTTAAAAACGTTAGCTTGAGTAGCGAGTTCGCCGTGCTTTATTCGATTCAACGTCCAACGCATAATAAACGGTAAATGTGCATTACTAATAATATTACTACTGCATTAACATTGGTATGGGCAAGTTCGTTCCAAGGCCCTACGGCGCGCCGCTTTCGACAGCCTCGCGCACATCCCTATAATGCAATAGATCCATTCGTTACTATTCCACCATACCACGTACGTTTCATGTTTTAAACGTTATGTTCGCAATCCTTAGTCAAACTGGCAGACATAGTCCATTAACTAATTTACCTGGAACTAACTAACACCGGCAACTCATCTAATGTGTTGAGTACCCTGAGACAGGGTGTCAAGTCACTCCGCCAGTAATTACATTTGCCGGTCTTGCTCTTCTCACTGAAACATAGCAAAGCTATTTCACGGGAGAAACAAATAAGATGGTGGTTCCCATGCAGCTGGGGTGTGGCACAACGCAACCCTCCCACCGCTAAACTCCTCCCACTTTAAGATGTACGGTCTACAAAATAAACATTTCAAAATGTGGGCTAAACTTCCTTACTTTATTAAGAGTTAGATAGTGACCCGTGCCTAACAGCGGGTCGTATAAGGGTCAATATTGTTCTCGCGTATAGTCCAGATGTAGTCAGCTGATGAGGAATCATTGCCAACGACGTGGAGGCCATGATGCTGGGTGGGTGCGATGCGCGCGCGCATGTTATCGCGGGGCCGCGGGCCGCCAAACAGGAAGTTTATCAACACACTTTGCCCCCGCTATCTGCTAGTGTTTTGCTATTTTATACTCATAACATACATACATTAATTGCTTACTTTTTGTTGTTCTATTGCGTCTTTGAATGTTGACAATGTCATTGTGTACGAAATACACAATTTAAACATTCACTTTAATATTATAAAAAACGTGTTTTCCCCATTTCTCTCTAGTCTTTTTAAAAGTTGCGGGAATTTTCTAGAAAATATTTTCTGCGGTCCTGTTTGTTTGTTTTTCTAAGCGGTCAAATCACCGTATCGTCGCAGACTGTTAAAGTCATATCAATCAACAGTTAACTCTATAGGGGCAATGCTCTCTGGATATAGAAAGCATGGTTTATCGCAGCGGTGGATACTGTGAAATCCAGTCATCAAGTTAAATATGTCATTCATTCAAAAACATTTCATTTGTGACTATTTCTGTTTGATATACGAATATCTGTGAAAGGTTTAAAAAATACTATAACACTAACTTCATCGTTTATTTTTATTCAGTCGGTTAGAATGCTGTTTATGACACATATTTTTTTACTGATCACTCATAAAAATCTACTGTGACGTAAATACAAAAATTGATACTATGCTGTAACTGCTAAAATTATTCCTTTGTAAAACTTGGCTATTTTATTTTATTCTAAAAATAGTATAAACGTGAAAGTTTATAAAAAATTTGCCGTGTTTCGTTACTCATACCTTAACAGGCTCGACTCGCATTCTTACCAATTTACCACGGGACTCGGAAAAGGTAGTTGAATAGACATACATTTACTTATTATTTCTGGCAGGTGAACTGGTGGTGCAGATGGACACGGAAAAGCAGGACAACGCGGAGGTGGCTCTGTTGGGCACCGCGAGTTCACCCAAGAGGTACGCCACCTCGGAGTTCACACAGTTCTGGATCGTGCTCAAGAGGACGCTGCTCTTCAGCAGGAGGGACTGGGTGAGTCATTAGCCGCTCATTTATATTATACAACTAACACTATCTTATTAAATAGAAGCCTATTTTATTATTTTCCTAATCAAAATCTTTAAACTACATACATAGACTTGTTTAGAAGAGGCATTCGATTTTGGGCAGTATACCTTTCACAATTATTGTAAGCGAAGTAAGCTTACTACGTGAAAGACATTTTACTATGTTATTTTACATATATTTTACTAACTGGGATAGAAAAATTCGATTAGTACAATTTTCCCCTATAGATTTAAATTCCAAAAAAGTGTCCTTTTTTACTTGCTTTACTTTGCTTTTTACTTTTTTATTTGCTTCTTATTCCGTAACTATACGTATTTATACATCGAAATTTTCAGGAACGATAGTAGAGCTACTTATCTAGCGAATTGGGATAAATCATGTTATTTACTTGTGTAGTTTCTTTTATATGATTTATTTTATACTTTCGCCACTTATGCCGCATACGCGTTTGTCAATGTCTTTCGTCTTTTTTGTTCACGCACGGAAGTAAATTAAGCTATCTCTATGTGAAATAGGCAATTAATAATAATAATTTATCAAATAACGATTAATAATAATTAATCGTGAAAATTATTTTCGGGTTCCTCGCCTTAATCTCAAAAACATAACTCTCTTTTTCGTAACCGTGTAAAAAGTAATAATGCGAGATACGTTATTACTTTGCCAATGATTGTCCAGCCGTCGACTAACGAGTAATCCGTCAACGGCGATAATGATTGACTAATTACAGCGCGGACGAAGGTCAATTTATCATAAGGTCGGGTCGGAATGTTGTGTCCCGGCTACGTTACATACATACATTATATTATATACAAATAATACGGGCGCGATAACATGGACCACGAGCGTATGACGTAAAGTGTTTACTTCCTAAAGCCCCGTGACTTACATAAACATCATTTTTACAAACATAAGAAGAATTGTCCCAAATCTGTCCGTACTCCGTACGCGATTTTAGTGTTACCGAAAAAAGGCGGCACAGACCGATTATATACCGACTTCGATATTTTCTTACGTCTAGAATAATTGTTAACTCTTGGCGTTCATTGAGGGAGGCCTATGTTCATCAGTGGACGGATAAAAGCTGATGATGATGAGTTACCCCGTCGCAATTCACTCAATGTTGACAATCAATTTTGTCAACATTAAACGCGTTTGTCGTTTTTTACGTTTTCTATGCCGTTTGTTTATTGTAGGTAGGTATTGTGATGTTATGACGATCTATAAATAAACGAATAAATGATGTGACGTAGATTGTTCACCATGAGGTGTGAGTTGGCGTATCTATAGTTGAAGTAAGAGTGGACCTCACTCTACTAGCTTAGACCTTAAAAATGGCCTGTCCGGGTAACCTTAGCTATTGTATCAGTAGGGCTATTCTGTAAAAAACCATTTCGATATCGAGCTTCACCTGAGTGATAGAGCTCACTTTACGTCACTTCGAAAGCGAACTTTATGGATATAGATAGAAAGTCGAGTTTTAAAGGATACAAATTCGTCATAATATCACCGCGGATTCCGCTTTCGAGATTCGAAAACGACCTTACAGAATAGCCCTACAGGTGTTGTATATATAGCGGATGAACCGTTTAATTCCGTTAGCGCGATTCAGAACTCTCGCGCTGATTGGTCCGCTACTATTTATAAAAACATAAGGATGATGGAATAAAATGAGAAGATGACAGTCGACAGTTATTTTGTCGTCACGCCATTCGAGTCGATTTCGCTCCCAAAGCTCGCCAATAGATGTTTCTCATACCGTTGGCCACCCCAGACGCTGATGTACCTGCGGCTGTTCGCGCACGTGCTGGTCGGCCTGCTGATCGGCGCGCTGTACTACAACATCGGCAACGACGGCGCCAAGGTCCTCTCCAACCTCGGCTTCCTCTTCTTCAACATGCTGTTCCTCATGTACACCTCCATGACCATCACGATCCTCAGCTGTGAGTATAATAATAATAATATAATAATAATATCTATGGACGACTTTTACACCACGTCAATCTGGTCCCATGTTAAGTTTCAATACATATATTTAATACTTTTATATTAATATATATATTTAAGATTTTTATTATATAATACACATTTTTAATACACATCCATGACCCAGGAACACAGAAACTCTTTTGTGTTCCCTGGCGAGATTCGAACCCGCTACCTCCGGCTTGAGCGCCAACGCGCTAACCACTGAGCCACAGAGGTCGTCAAACAAGAGTATGCCAATACACATTTTTTTTGATTTGGGTTTTTCCTAGCCTAGTGATAAGCCACATCCGTAGTCACATTTTATCCGGATTTTTTTATCTACTGTACAATTGTTTTTTTTTGTCTACATCTACACTAATATAAAAAGAAAAACTTTCGTTTGTTTGTTTGTTTGTTTGGTTTTAATGAATAGGCTCAAAAAGTACTGGACCGATTTCAATAATTCTTTCACCATTCGAAAGCTACATTATCCACGAGTAACATAGGCTAAATTTTATCTTATTATCTTAGTTAACGCAGGCGAAGCTGCGGGCAACAGCTAGTGTACTATAACTTACTACTACTTTGTTTGAACCGCAGTAATACCTCTAGCTTCATGACACCGATACGTAAATTACGGAATAGGTTTTCATAACGTTACAAGCGTTTGATAATTACACGTCTGCGGTGAGGTTACTCGTGCGTTACACTGTATGTGTGTCTGCATGTAATTGACGTAACCCCGTACACAAACAATAGCTATTGTAGCAACACGTAGAGCGTGGTTTACAGGCTAACGACAAAGTAGAATAGAAATAGGCAGTTTTTTAATTTATTCTAAAGAAAGGGTCTTTTTAAATGGCAACTTTTTTAAAATTTCTAGTCTCTTTTCGTTCGACGACTCGAAGGTTCAAGGTAGTTAAAATGAACCAAAAAAAAACTTACAAAATATCGTTTAAGACTGACGAACTGACGACTCAAGATGGTTATAAAAGACTTGGTCTGCAATATATGATTGAACATTATAATTTTAATTACTGGCAACACTTTATTCTTATTAATTGTCATCTGTCTGGCAACACTTTCTGGAATGACATTATTTTTCTTCACACAAATTGAAGCAGTTACAGGAAATCTGTCTTAAATATTGTTTTATTGTGTTTATTGTATAGAAATCATAGTAAAATTCCACTCTATTATATTTATTACCAAAATCGACCTGTAAAAACTCTTGTTGCTGACGCTGTGTGTTTTGTGTTCCAGTCCCCCTGGAGATGCCGGTGCTGGTGAAGGAGCACTTCAACCGCTGGTACTCGCTGCGCTCCTACTACCTCGCCATCACGGTCTCCGATATACCCTTCCAAGTGAGTGCATTATACATATACCACCAAACCATCCAGAAAAAAACTATGTTAAGTTTTGATTGGTTTGTTACAAAATGTCAAAAATTTAATAAACGTTTTCAAATATTTCATAACAGCACTGTGACAGCACCAATTTTAAATATAAAAAAACGTATCATATTAGTAATAGCATTTTTATTCATTTGAGATATGGAATATAAGCTATAGGATTGGTAGTCTTGGTGTACATTGACAGAGATCTAATTCTAGTAATGGACTGAACGAGAACGTTATATATAGCAACATATAATGTCATGTAATTACAAGATGAGTTCAAACAATATCTACACATTTATTCGATAGATCCGATTCGCTCATAGATTTAGCGATTCATTTTCTGCATTTCAATTTAAACAACGCAAATGTGTCATAGAATTTCTTTGGTTGTAGATTTTATTTAATAATGATTCTTAAAATTAACACATAAGTTTAATATCTACAGGGCTACCCCTGATGTTCAACTGTTTTTCAACAACTTAAAATCTTTTATGTAACTGAGTTTTGTATAAATATTATAATATTGTGGAAATTATGGTGATAGGCCCCAAAGGGAAATCTCCGACCGAGCGACGTGCAATGCTCGGCCAGGCAGAAGCCCACTAACTATCGTGTCAGATGGTGTATATTATATAGCGATAGGACTGTAGAATACCGATAGCGCGATTCAGGATTTGTAGCGCTGACAGGTTCGCTAGAATATTATATTTTGTATATAATTCCCAGGCGATCTTCTGCGTGATATACGTGGTGATAGTGTACCTGCTGACGTCGCAGCCGCTGGAGCTGTTCCGCTTCTCCATGTTCCTGTCCTCGTGCCTGCTCATCTCGTTCGTGGCGCAGAGCGTGGGGCTGGTGGTGGGCGCCGCCATGAACGTGCAGGTGCGTACGCGCAGGACTTGGGTGCGAGATCGGCCATCTCGGCGGTCAGTTAGGTGGTCTATGAGGGCTTGAACCCTGTGCTGTATAGTGGCTGTTTATAATTCTACAGTACTATGGCATGATTATTATTTTATTAGAAATACAGATAATATAAAAAAAAACATACATTAGAATTTAATTAGATAGGTTCAGCAGTGAAGGTCCTGTTTAGACGAAGTGTTAGTCGGCCATTAACCAGATGGGAAGATGATCGCCGTGCAGTGGCGCGTTCGTGTTGGATGCGAGTGGCAAGGGATCGGTCGTCTTGGCGTTCATTGAGTGAGGCCTATGTTCAGCAGTGGGTGGATAAAGGCTGATGATGATGATGATGATATGTGATCAGCGTTATCAGTTAATATTTTTGGTAAATTAAGTATCTATACTAATATTATAAAGAGGAAAGATTTGATTGTTTGTTAACTAATGGGAAGCTACACTATCCCCGGTGAACATAGACTATATTAAATTTTCAAAAAGCTTTTACCCGTTTTAAATCTTAATTGACGCATTCGAAGCTGCGTGTAACAGCTAGTGTTATGTAATATTGTATGATACGTGGTGCATAGAACGGCGTGTTCCTGGCGCCGGTGATGTCGGTGCCGTTCCTGCTGTTCAGCGGGTTCTTCGTGTCGTTCAACGCGATCCCGGTGTACCTGCGCTGGATCACGTACGTGTCGTACATCCGCTACGGCTTCGAGGGCACCGCGCTCGCCACATACTCCTTCAACAGGACCAAGCTGCAGTGCCACGAGGTAACCACCACGCCACACGGCATACAATAACGATAACGCATCGACTACACAATCCATAGACTCCTAATGTTTGATTTTTCGTATCAAAATAATTCTGGCAACTAGCTGAGGTGAGACGAAAGGGGTTGCAATGCTGTGATTAGCTAATTCAAGGTCATACATAACCAATCACGGAACGTTACAAAGAAATGGATATATTTCGCAACGGGAAAGAATGAGACGACACGATAGTTTGAGTACATTGTTTACGGCTTACATCGGAACTATAAGTTAGATGTGTCGCCAGAACCCGTTCCCCTGTTATTAGGAGTCTATGGGTTATGTGGTCGATGCGATAACGATATAAAGAATATAATGCTTAAATTAATATGGTTATTTTGATTATTAAAACTTTTAAACATGGTAAATGTATACCGTCTAAAATAGTTTTAATCACAGATTTATAAATAAAGACAGATGGAGCATGCCGATCACGCGAGTGACGCCACCAAAGCGAATACAAATTCAAAGACGAGTATACACGCGTTGTATTTTGACGATGATTTTTGAGAAATGACTGTAAATATAATTATGTCGTATTTCGACTGTGTGCGCGCATCCTAACAACTATACTCTTACAATATTTTCCAAACAGCCAATAAGAAGTATGACTTAAAAAATAAATCTCCCGTTATCTATTAACGTATTCCATTCCAGCCGTACTGCCACTTCAAGAACCCGGAGACCACGCTGGAGGAGCTGGACATGCTGGACGCCAGCTTCTCCCTCGACATCGCCGCGCTGTGCCTCATCTTCCTCATCCTCCGTATCGCCGCCTTCCTCTTCCTGCGCTGGAAACTCAAGTCCACCAGATAAGGTGACCTCTAACGATAAGTTAATATAGTTTGTGATGTTCGTGGATGATACGTGAGAATTCGCAGCTCAGGCCAAATGTGATAAAATTCAGACATGACAATTTATATGGAAATGTGCCTTAGTACGGCCGATGCCTTGTGATGTGGGACATTAATTGCGTCGGTAGACTAATGCCGTGACGATATTAAAGAATTCCAGACGTACATAGAAGGACAGTTCTTATGAGCACTTTGAGGACAAAGTCTGCGATGTAAACGTCCACTTGGCGGCGTGACGAGAGGGACACCGCGATGTCCCCAGCATATGAGCCTACGAGAGCGAGCGAGAGCGAACTGGGGACATGTCCCCAATAAAGTCGCCACAAAAAATCCTTAAGAATTGTGCTTCTATATACATCTGAATTCTTTGACGACATACACGGCGTGACGTCACACATGTACAATAATAATTAATTGTATGTTGACATAGATGTCTCACATCTAGGCGTCCCTCTTCAGCTATTTTTTCATCAGTGATGCACTGTTATGGGTTTTGAAGCTTTAGTATTGCCGTCCAATGTCACAAAACATAGTTCCGTCGCTTATGGGACATAATATATATCTAAATAGAATTATTATGCGAGTGTTGGATTCTTGTTCTCGCGTCGTTTTATGTGATGATTATTAATCCATAGTGTACGTCAATTTTTTTAAATCATAAGAATATAAATGTATAGATAAAATGCTGCTAACCTTGTAGCGTGTAAAATATAAATGTTGGTCTGTTCAGTGTGGACTGGTTTCAGTACTTATCGATATAATATAAAAGTTGTTATAGTGTTGTACTCAATCAAAAGATTTTTTTTTACTTTCAAGGGATACCAAAAAATGTATTAATTCATCTGCAATTGGAAAGTGATAAATAGACTTACAATCTAATTTAGCTTTACACTATCATTCCAAAATTATTATTTTTTGTATCAAAATCAGTTTGAATTAATATTGACTTGCAATCCAGGATTGATTCGCTCATGTTAGTCTTGCCTGTTGTATTTTGAGGTACAAAAATTAGGTGATATTGTAAAAATTTTTAGTTCTGTATCGGTTTGGGTTAAAATATTAAATAACCAATTGTTTATCGATATATCTACTAATTTATTACGATGAGGTTTTTTTTTAATGACGTTATCGTATTATTTAAACATAGAACCTAAGATGTTGCGAAATAGTCTAAATACGCATTCGGCGGTTCTGATGATTTATTACATAATGGTTAAAATATATAATAAAGATAATATAATAGATAAAAGAATATTATAATTATACATAATAGACGTTTTGAAAATTCCGAACATAAAAAGATTTGAAATGAACTAAATAATTGAATTCAATATTGAAACTGAGTAAAGTGAAATATCTTCTTTATTTACTGATATTATGATATTTTTAATATAACATAAGACTTAATTAAGAGAGATATATAATATTAGATTTTTATATAATTATTTTATTTAATATTAAAATAATACCTTCTTTTTTGAAGTCGGTTAATATTATGTAATAAATGAACGGTATCGCAGAGGCGGTTTTTCGTTGAGACTGGGACCACGGTTTATGTATGTACCTACTAGTTAAATATGTACGCGGTTAGATTATGGTTTATGTATACAATTTTATATATTTTTGTAATAAATGGTTATTTAGTATTGGGTTTTTCATTTCTTCTAATAATGTTAGTCATATTGTATGCACCTTATTCCTGTCTATCCTATAAGTGTTTATATTTATGTCATACATGTTCTGGTGTCATGTGGGAAAAGCTATGACATTACTCTCATGTGTCATTTAGTCGGGCTTGGCCCACCACTCGTTCCCAGCGCTGCAACTCCTGTATAGCCAGGATCGACAGCGGCAACCACCAAATGACCCTTTGATACGATCTCCGCAGCCCGGTTACGCTAAACACTGCCTTGCTCTCATGTGTCAGATATCAGATGTGTTTTATGAATCGGTAACTAGATGACGTCACCATTTCGCGATGCACGTCCAAGTTGGACGCGGTAGGACATTAGTCGTCTCGACGTTTTGAAACGGGCCGAATTTTGGTTGCAGTATACAAGCTGATCATAATAGTGATCTCATTGCACAATTACATTGATTGAAGATTAATCAAACCAAATCAAAATATACTTGTTTCGTAGCTAAAAACTTGTACACTTGAAATACATCCAAAAAAGGTGGTCAATTTAGTAAGTATAAAAACTCGCTTGAAACGCAGGCAAAAAATGAAAACTTTTATTAGAGTTTATACATGCATCATGATGACCTTATGAGTGGAATGTCTTGACTCCAAAGTGATAAAAAGCTTGTAAAGTTTTCAAACAATTATTTTCATTATGTAAGTTCATTAATCTTAAGATGTTAAAATGATAGCCTTTATATGAAAAACTACTATTTTTTTTTTGTAAAAAACATTTGCTGAACATAAAATATGCATTATTAACAAGTGAGATTAAAGTCCTTTGTCAGTAAGCAAATAACATAAGCCAATCCCCGTGGCGGAACACTTGTCAGCTTATCACTACAACCATTAAAATATAATATATTCAAAATAATTTAAAACAAAATAAACATTATTCAAATAAATGTACATATTTTTTGCTCGCATATCTGTCGTTCGGATACCCGATCTAACATTTATAAGTTTTTATCTCAACACCAAATCAAAAATGATCCTTCATTAAAAACTTAACAGACTTGTTTCGCTTGTAAATTTATTGAAATTTTTGTAGGTATGTATTTTTTTCAAATATTTGTGACTTAGCCTTAGTTTTTATTCGGTTATTGTATTTGTAATATTTTCCTAACAGACGAAACTCGATTATCTCGATTTTCTTCTGACTCGAAACGTTTGCAGTTGTCCCTTTTTTGTTAAAGTGCGGCGGCGGTAAACTATTTTTTTCTCTCAGGTATCCCAAGGATTATAAATTCTGTGGTTAATAAAAAAGGTTATAGAAAATCCTACTTCGACGATGAAGGATTCTGCTAATTATTAAAAATAGTTAATCAGACGTCTTAGCGGTAATTGGTGACTGGCGATAATGGTGATGATAAAACTCCATCGATTGAATAAAGAATAGAGTCATCCATTGTTTTCTAATGTTTGCGCGAATTTCACTCATTATAATGAAACAATTTTACGGATTTTATCGTGGTCTCAGGTCGGTTTTTTTATATAGGGAAATCTTTTCTGGATGTAGCCAGGTACCTGGTTGATTCCTCATTTTCCAAAGAACCACTGCGAGCGCTTCAGTAGCTTTTTGAGAGTCCCGGATCTGCAGGCAACAGGAGCACTTCAGCAAAAGTCCCGGCGAAAGACCAGACTAAGAGGAGGAGTGTCCTCTCGTGACCATCGTTGCTATCCGAAACGTCGGCCGTATAATCATCATCGTCAAGCGCTATCATCCACTACAGTATGGTTCATTTCATTCATTACATCCACACAGTTCGGTCTCCCTAAATGGACGTCAAAAGACCGATCCCTTGTCACTCACATCCAACACGAATCGACCACTGTAGCGAGATTGTCTTCCCACCAAGGCCGTTTAACCCTTCGTATACTTAAAATTTGTTTCATTATATTATAAATTATACTTCGGAAGATTATAGATATTCATAAACTCGTCTTACAAGTCTATCCTCTGTCCGTCCTTCCATTCGGTTTCCTGGTACTTGGTTACATAATTATAATTATATAACAATTTAGATAATTACTATAAAGACATCAAGTTATGAACTTCAATGATATTAAACAACTTCTACTACACAGAATTACATTTGCAGCACAGAATTCATTTGCAGCACAGAATTTGTCATGTTAGGTACATGCGTGAGGTATGATAATGAGATATAAAGGTATGAAAAGATAGCTTGAATTAAACAAATTAAATCACTTTACAAGGGTATCATTTAATGCAGTGCTCCCTCAATTTTATTCCGCTGTGGATCGGTAAATTTCATACAAAACTTTTCGTGAATACTTTTGAAACTCCCTGAATATTAGATACAATAAAACACATTTCTTGCAAATAATACACGTTTACTGCAATTAATATAATGTATGTAACAATCACTAGTGGGAAATATAGTAAAGTATCAACCCATGTATACTGCTGGACACGGGTCTCCTCGTCGTTCACCAAGTCGCGGGCCCAATGCGGATTGAAAGAAAGAAAGAAAGAAAGAAAGAAACATTTATTGAACACTAACAGGAGACACACATGAAAAAAACAAGAACAAAAATACACAGAGAAAACATTTTTCGGTTGAATTGGTGAACCACACCTTCATAGACTTCCCGACGACTGAGCGAGCGATGGTCTTGTGTTAAGGTTCCACTTAGAATTTTAGGAAAACCATTTTAAGGGTCAGGATCGAATGCGGAATCTTTTGCACAAGAGGGTGAGTCCACACACTGGACCATCGTCGCTCACTATCGCTTAGTACTAAAATAACTATGATATAACACTTGACCTGTTTGTTGTTCCCCGTCCAAGCAAAACTAAGAAGTAAATGCTAAAAGTTGTAACAAAGCTAGTCATGCATTAGTCATGTTACTTTGACGAGTCATTATAATATTATAATAACAGCTATGATAAATGACATACTAGATATAACACTTTAGTTGAAACAGTTTTTGTCCGTAAGTGCTAATATCTGGTGATTTTTTGCACTAGTTTTATTCTTTCGAACAGTTCGTTAGAAATTCGGTAGAAAGTAGAAATATACAGTAAAATATTCTAAGAAAACAAAAAGCAAAGTATCATTATTATATACACACTGACTTATAAGTTTTGATTCAGTCTTATGCAAAAAATCTCCGAAGCATGTAAAGTATAAACATTTACCAAAAAATCTATTTCTGCCTCCTTAGCTTAGTGTTGTGAGCACGTGCAAATTTTATTGAAGTACATTTTTGTTTGGTGGGTACAATAAAGCTACACTACATCATACATGTTACCCCCTTAAAAATCAGACGTTTCTTTATATGATCAGGAGGAGCCATAGGTAACAGCAATAAAGATAAAGGTCCAATAGGTACTGATTCATGACTATCCAGACACGAAGTGGTCAGGACAAAAAAGAAACTATTTGAAATATAAGGAATATAATATAAACTATTTCAAAAACAAAAAGGCAACCGAGTACGTTTGACCGGTTTTTATGAAAGCCGGTCTTGTGTTTTGTGAAAAAATCTTTATTACTTCTGATAATTCATATTAAATACATCAGAACTTAAACAGAGGTCTATTGATTTCAATGACAAACACGATTGTTGAAACGCAGCTTCCAGCTATAAGCAAGTACCAGGGCACTAGGATGTGAAATTCCTTTGGTTTTTTATGAAACGTGAATTTCTTTCTCTGAACGTTAATAACTTTGTGAAAATAATGGTTGATTATACCATTCTCTTTCAGTTCCAGAGCCAACCTCTGCAGCCTATCGACCATAGGGAAGCCTTTGTACAAGTAAATCGCGTAAATCACTTTATTCATAGGTAATTTGAAAGGATAAATTCGGGAATTCCCCCATTTGTCGTAAAACCTATACTTATAATACGAGTATATGGAATACCAAGTGATGGTATACAAATTATCAGATTTACTGACACTGTCAATGCTTTTTAAGAGGCTACCGCATGTAATATTGTCCTGGGTATCGTAGAGGAACGTGTTATCATTGACGGAATAGAAGTAATTCATCATGACAGGACTAACGCACGATTGGAGTCCGTATTTAGCTATGTCATCTCTGTTAGATACTTGGTAACGCATGCTGGGGTTAGTGATAAGACCCACTAAACTAGACGAGTACAAAGAGCTTATCAAATACGAAAACCATATCCAAAATATAAACACAAATTTAACACGAAAACTGCCGGATATGTTGCTACCATGTTGAAAGAAATAGTCGCACATCTTTATGAACATACAAATTTTATCCTTTGGTCGGAATAATAGTAGAATTACTAAGTAATATACAATGAAAACGATTACAAGCAATAACCAAACGTTGAATGAAAATGCTAAATACGAGTTACGCCATGTCTCCACGCATGTAGCTGCCTTGACTAAAATCCTCACATCATCCATATAGGAAAGATGCACCCATATGTAATCGAAAGCGTTCGCTCTGGAATTAGTCAGCAACATTCCTCCGTACATCAAATGGTCCTTCTTCTCTTGGACCAACATCAACGGACCAATAGCGGACATGTTTTCCGAAATCAATGAAAAATCTTCTCCATCGTCACTATAGTTGTAATGAAATGTTTTGAAGTGTTCTCTCTCACCGAATATATCTACGATGAACTCTTCTACACCCCTGGGTCCTTTGTCTATGGCCCGGTTAATGCTGAAGGGAGGCCAATGTGCAATGTTCGCTTTGAACGTGCAGTTTTTAAGTCCGGTTGTGAATTTGTAGAAAAATACATCTTCTAGTGTACTCGAGCATTTGCCTATTTCTATGATTCTATCAAATCGTTGTCCGCAGCCGTAGTTTTCGAAAGGATTGTACGTGTATAAGATCGGATCATTGGTATTGCTTATAACGGTCGCATTGACGACACTAATATGCAGTAGTGTTTGGAATATGGACTTTAAGTCTTTAAATTTAAGATTGTCTATAATGATGAGGAATTTTCTGTCCGGATGCCACTCGGGTTCTCTTTGTAAGGTACGAAACTGGTATAGGAATTTTAGTGCACTTCCCGCTGCAACTATATATCCATCACTCTTCAGGAGCTGATATCGAGCAGTAGTCCTCGATACTGTGGAGACGTGATACAATAAACTTATTGCTTTCAAAATATCTTCACTTTGGGTGTAATTTATATCGACGTATGTTATTTGTGTGCTGTACTCGAAAGACTGTTTCAAAATTTTGATAACGCAGGGCGCGACAGTTTCATCCTTTGTTGGTATGGCTATTTGCGTTATACAGTTAGACATGTCTATCAGGACGAAGTACCAGAGGAGTAACATTGTGGATGATTGTTGCGTGAATGACAATACTACGTTCTTTTAGGAAAAAAGTAGATTAATTTGTAACAATTTTATGTTGTTATAGGTCAAGAGCTACAGAAAAAAAAATTAAAACTCTTTTTGTTTTATTTTAATGAAATTATATACGGCGAAAGAGGTTTGTTTTAAAATATTTTGTATATGTAAAACTTGAATTTTAGAAATCAAATTAATTATAAAGTAAGAATATCAAATATACATTATATATTATTTTTAATATCCAAACAATTAATAGTAAGAGCATATTATATTGCACTATCTACAAATGATGTATATGTATAAAAATCTTGTTTATTTGAGCCTTGATAACTTCCGTTTCTATTGATAGTGGAAATGACGCGTTTCGGCTCATATTGAGGTCAGTATTTTATGAATATATTAGTTTTATTATTCACTGCATCAAATGATACACTCACAAGATACTCGTATGGTTTACAGAATCCAAAGAAACGAGTAGATTTGTGTTACATATTTCGGTATAACGTTCGTATACTTTACAGTATCTTAAGTAACGTTCTATAAAATCGTTGAAAGGTATTTTTGTCTTTATTATTTCCACTAAGGCAAACCCAAATCAATGTACCAATTTGATTTCTATTAATGGTTTAAATTTATAAATATAAGTCACCTAGTATTTACGTGGAGTATTTTCTTTGCCATGATGCCATTGTTTCAGAACATAATAAACAACAGAGAGTAGTAGAGCTGATAATATCATTCAATTATTTTTTAATTGTTTTATATTAGCGACGAATGAGGAAGAGCGACGATGGTCCAGTAGGTATGGGCGCGGCCTCTTGAGTGAGTGGATCCGGGTTCGATCCTGACCCCTGTGGTGTTTTCTAAGGGCACCTGCACATGAGACCATCGCTCGCAGATTTTTTACTTCACACATCATGAGGAAATCTGTATGGCCGATGAGATTAAAATTATTTAAATGCGAGTGATATTTACCAACTCGCATTGGACCAGCGCATCTGTGAACTATTACCCATTACCTCCTCGCCCGTGGAGGAGAAGACCGGTGCCCAGCATCTGGACATATAATAATAACTACTAATACTTCAAATAAGCATAATAATAAAGACATGATAATGCGACATAAAACATATTGTATTTTTTTTTGCTAGGTCAGTCTTATTAGGTCTATGTCACTAAAACCTGTTGTCCTTTACCAAAACACAAGTCCGGACGACCTTACTATTATAACTGGCTAGATCACATTTGGATGACCTTTGGCATGGCGGTCCTAAGGCAAATTTCGGGTTTGATTACATACAAAGGCGGTTAATAGTACCTAATATGTATGTTGAATATAAATTTCCCAGAATATAGATTAGTTAATTAAGTCAAGGTTATCGCGGTTTGATAGTAATAGTATTTTTTAAATTGTTTACAACTCATATTTTTTAAAGGATGTTATATATTTTTATATTTAGATTGACAAACAAAGAGATAAGCTACTTTATGGTAAGTAGTCTATATATATCCCCACCATGGTTCAAGCCTTGTCGTGGCGGTGGGGCTCAGTAGCCTAGGGTGAACCCAGCACTTTAGGCTAAGCTAATTGAGCCAAGGGGACTCTTTGTAGCCCTCTTATAAGAAGAGGGGGCAAAAGAGCAGAGGGCAAGGGGCGAGGATGGGAACCTTGCCTCATTGTACTGTCCTGACGGGCAACCCGTCTGTGGAGGTGGCGTTGGCCCCTTGAGGGGACTGACTGGCCTTCGAGGTGTCCTGTGATGTAGTAGATCCGGGACGCCTCATCAAATGCGGCATTGGTGGCACTCACCGGGTTTTAGTGGGTAGAGTTGCGTCTATTTACCAGCTTTCGGGCGCAGCGAGTCCCACATACCCGCCTGGGGAGACCCACTCCCCTGCGGGATGCGTCAGTGCATTTCCCGGCGTTAAAGAAAAAAAGTAGTCTATATAGACCATAAATACTTAAACATGTAGACTAGCGCAGGCGTGTGAAGCTATTTTAAAAGTGGTTATTTAGGGTATTATTCATATTTTATAAAGCTCAATAATTCAGCCAGTAATTAATGTTCCATCGTTTTATCTTATACACAGTTTTCAGATCTATAGATATCGTACATGTACGAAATAAAGAATATCTTAAAGCTCTATCAGTCGCATGCTCTTGGACTACATGCTATTTAACTATCTCTGTAAGTGACATATTTATCGCGCTACTTAATCCATCTATTAATCATCGGACAATTAACATGTATGATGGTAAGTGTAAGGTGTGACTGTTTACTCGTATACAGGAAATAGTTTATAAAGATAAAATGTATAGTGCTAAGCCTGAGAGAGACCACGGATATAATGAATAGTACTCAGCCTCACCCAATATGGGATAGGCATGGATCTAGATTCTAGATAATAGATAAAATGCAGTGTCTAGCGTGGGTAGATATAGACACACACATTTCACATTATGAATACCATTGTGACATGTTAATTTATAAAAATTAAAACAAATAAAATAGACGATGTAGATATAATGTATAGTATAGTATATATGACATTTTTGTACGCCATTATTTAGAAGACGAAGCATTTATGCATACTAACAGACTTTTGGTGAACCCTGGGAGTTAACTGATCGACAATCGATAGCAATATTTGCAACTCAAACAAAAGTATAAAGTATATGAAGAGATATTAGAATGATAAGACACAGAGATATAATAAATCTTATATATTTAAGCGAACAATTCTTGTATATATATATATATATATATATATATATATATATAATCAGGATCTCGGAAACGGCTCCAACGATTTTCATGAAATTTTGTATACATGGGTTAAAAATGGCGATAAATCGATCTAGCTAGGATACATTTTTAGAAAGCTTTTTTTTTATCCGTGTTTTGAGGCATCGATAAAATATGATTAGAATACGTACGTAAATTTCGCTGAGAAATAAAATGTCATGGTAGCTTAGTGGTGAAATTAGGCAGATAAATCCAAACGAGCTTGGTTCGAATCTCCGGTCCTATTTTTTTTTCCTTTTTTTAAGATCATTTTTTTTGGAAGAAATTTTTTATCGTATTTTATCAGTAAGGGTACCGAGCAAATGCTCGGTCAACCAGGTACTAATAATAATAAGACACAGAGATATAAAAACAATAACACATAAGATGATAATAAAGTATATGAAAAAATGCATTTTTTTTAGTTTGTGCCGAATATCGGCATCCAAAAATGATTGTTATTACTTTAACAATGTGTTTTTCTGATTCCAAATACTTCACTTATTGGCA
This sequence comes from Lycaena phlaeas, assembly GCA_905333005.2. Taxonomy (NCBI): domain Eukaryota; kingdom Metazoa; phylum Arthropoda; class Insecta; order Lepidoptera; family Lycaenidae; genus Lycaena; species Lycaena phlaeas. The sequence continues at coordinate 18,645,527 of HG995166.1, forward strand.
CATTAGACTTGACCTGGTCGTGCCGATCTCCGCTCCACGGGAAGCTGAACGAGCGCAGGGGTCGATGACCTCTTCCATACACACCCATACACACACACTCAGGATAGCCCTTTATGTCCTTTGGTGTGTCTTATCATTAGTGATATGCAAATTAGCGGATTATCTGTTCAACACACACACACCAAAAATCGACTGGTGTATTTCGAGAACCGTATCACTTTTCACATTCACAAAATATGTATGATTATATGTTTCGTAGGGCTGACTAGCTGACACCATAATTGAACCATGACATTACTGGCATTATGGTAGAACTATTTTGTTTGGTCTACATGAAGGTCGGCTCTTGGATCTATTCGGCATAACATCTGTTTCTTACATCCTACTAATATTATAAACGCGAAAGTTAGTAAGTATGAATGTTTGTTACTCTTTCACGTAAAACTACTGAATGGTTTTTGATAAAAAATTTACAATAATATAACCTATAAGTTAAACATTACAATAAACATAATTTATCACCGTACTCCCACGGGAACGGGAAGTACGCGGGTGAAACCGCGGGGCACTACTAGTCATATAATAAATTCAAAAGTAAAGCTCTTAGATCTCAAAACTATTGTTTTCGCCGAGGCCCCATTATATTAGTGCCCAGAGCCCTCAATTTTATAGGGGCACACGGAATCTCGCAAGTAGTTTGCTGTAACTATAAGAGTTAAACTATACTAATTTAAACAAGTATAAACAATAATGGCAATACATTATAATGAAAGAACTTTTACGGTTTTACAGGCCCTAAAAACCATAAATACCAAACATACTTAGGTCTAAATATAATCAATCATAAAACATACATACTAGTACTAAAATATATATTTGTATAGAAATTCCTAAAAAAATAAATAAATAAATAAGCAGACAAATTAAAAGATATTTAAGTAATGACTTTTAACTAAGAATTTAAACATATTTAAATTTCTTGCTTGTTTTATGTTGGTAGGTAAGGCATTCCAAGGTATAATCGATTTCATCGTAAAGGAGGAGCTAAAGAAATGGGTAGAGTGGACAGGGATGTGAAGAACTAAATTAACAGTTGAGCGAAGTTCTTTAACCTCTGACGTACGGAGCACGAATTTTTCTTTTAAGTAGGGTGGAGTTTTTGGATCGTTTAATATGCTGTAAAGAAAACAAAGAACACGAGCATTCCGGCGAAGGCGGATGGGAAGCCACTTGAGTTTAGCGCGGAACTCAGAAACGTGATCATATTTGCGCAATCCAAATATGAAACGAATAGCGAGATTTTGGAGGCGCTCAAGCTTATTTAGCTGGTCTTCTGTAAGGTTGATGTAGCATGCATCGGCGTAGTCTAAAATTGATAGGAATAGAGACTCAGCGAGCAAAATTTTTGTAGAAATAGGTAAAAGATTACGAAACCACCTTAAGGAATGCCACACCACGTACACCTTTTTACTAATTTCATCAATATGAAAAGACCATGACAGATTCTCAACTATATGAACTCCTAAATTTTTTACACTTTTACTAAATGGCAAGGGGACACCACCTACGAGCACCGGAGGTAAGTTAGCCCAGTCTACTCGTGAGACGAGCCCTGAACTACCTACAATTATAACTTGAGATTTAACCGGGTTAATAACAAGTCCATTGCATTTGCTCCATTCGCATGCTTCGCAAACAAAGCAAATAGTAAAGGAGACAAAACGCCGCCCTGAGGGACGCCGGCAGTGATGTGGGACCACGACGAGTAGCTGTCACCCGATCTAACCCGCTGCCGTCGGTCTGCAAGATAATTTTTAAACCAGCTAACCACTGGTGGCGAAAAATTAAGTGTAAGTAGCAGTGTTGCCAATCTGTGGGGAATTCCCCAAACTGCGGGGATTTTCAATCCGATTGGGTAATTTGCGGGGAGAGCGTTTATGTGGGGAAAATGCGGGGAATTTAAGCATTTACACTAGAATTGAACTTGTAACTGAAAAAGTATAATTTATAAATTATTATATTAAATTTAACTTCAACTCAACTTATCCGACTGGAGGATTTTAGAACTTTAAGAGATTATTTAAGGGCAAACTTTATAGTTTATCAAACAGGGAAGTCCCTGTATTGTAACTAACTAAACAGAGTATTGCAGAATTATTTAGTGTCATTGTATCATTTTTATATTCGAAGTAGAAGTGTAAGATTTATACAGTGTGATAGACCGGTGTTGGATTTCCTATAATTGACCGACGTATTACAACGTTAAATTTTATCGACAAAAAACCTATACGAAGGTGCTCTCACCGCTCACCCCTATAAATGATAGCTATTTTTCAATTTAATCATATCCCGTATGTTTACAAGTTCACGGAAATTCATTATTTTTATGTTTTTACGTTGTTCCTATGCACAATAGTAGTCTTATTTGAAAGATTATGATATTTGCTAGCATTTAAAACAAATAATGTTAAGAAGTAATACAAAATAATCCACGAAATACTTTGGTTTAGCCGAAAAATTTGGTAAATTTGGCTTGTGGGGAATATGTAGGGATTTTCAGCTAGGTTTTTGGGTAATCCAGACCGTGGAAGTCGGCAACACTGGTAAGTAGCCTACTTACTAGAATGTCATGGTCAATAGTGTTAAAAGCGTTACTAAAATCTAGAAGAGTAAGGGTTTGTTTCACAATGTCCTAATAAAGTTCCAATTAAGCTATTTGCAACATATTTACCACATAACTACAACGTTTTTGTTTCACAATTGACAAATAGCAATATTTGGCTAATAAAGTTCCCTGTAAACTATAGGTCGGATCAACTGGCCATTAGCAAATTTATCTGCCACATAAATTAGTTGACAGATATATACGCGGTTGACAGCTTCACAACATTTGACAATTTGACGTTCCGTTACCGGAACGTAATAAGTAATATACAAAATAATTTAAATTGTGTTTTGAACGTTTAATAATTAAGGGATAACATTATATACAATGTCTATGTAAATAAAAGGTATAAAGATGGTATGATACATACATTTAAATTATAAAAACATATTTTCATGTATATTTACAACATGGAATGTTTTTCTAAAACATATTTATCGTAAAATGGAACTATAAAATGCGAGGTTGCCAAGCCTACTAACCAGTAAGTGCCAAATAGGGATCTGCCAAATAAATTTATAGGGAAGATGATGGTGAAACCCAATCAAGACTAACTAGAAGATTTATGTGTCAGTTAATTTATGTGTCATATAGCTATAGGGTACTTTACTAGTATATTGTGAAACAGACCCTAAGGGCCTGTTTCACAATCTCCCTTTAAGTTCCCTATAGGCTATTGGCAACATATTTGACAGATGTTTGACAGATAGAGTATGGAGTATCTGTCAAACATCTGTCAAATATGTTGCCAATAGCCTATAGGGAACTTAAAGGGAGATTGTGAAACAGGCCCTAAGTATAGTAAGCTGTTTATTATCCAAACATCATTAATTATACAACGTATAATTAATGATGTTTGGATGTTTTTAACACGACAATTGATTTTTTGTTTGCAGACAACAATGGTGCTTTGGTGAATAATCAATGTTTTGTATGTTATTAGTAGCTGTTATATTAAATTACAGTTCACGGTATCATATTATGGTCGATTACATTATATTATGTCTGATTTAAAATTGGAATATAGGCACATATAGTACAGAGAGACAAATTTAGTCAAGCTTCGGTCGGTCTGGTATATCCACTTTAAACACAGCGTTATGAAATAAAGTCGTTTATGGTAACCACCCTTTTTTACGCCGGGAAATGTGCTTAGGCATCTCGCGGGGAAGTGGGTCTCCCCAGGCGGGTTTGTGGGACTCGCTGCGCCCGAAAGCTGGTAAGTGGACGCAGCTCTATCCACTAAAACCCGAGTGTTTGTTAAGCGAGTGCCATCAATGCCGCCTTTGATAGGGTGCCCCTGATCCACAAGCAACAGGGCACCTCAACGGCTAGTTAGTCCCTCAGGAGACCTACGCCACCTCCATAGAGGGATTGTCCTGCACCACAGAACAACCTCCTCCCAACGTTGAGATAGTACAATGAGGCGAGGTTTTCATCCACGCCCCTTGCCCCCTGCTTTTTTGCCCCCTCTTCTTATAAAAGGGGTACAAAGAGCCCCATCGGCTCAATTCGCTTCGCCCAAGGTTACCGCTACGACAAGGCTTGAACCAAGTTTTATGTAAGTAGGCTTAGGGTAACCCTGTCCCAACCCATATCTCATGATTGTTCCCAATCTCGTGCCTTCCGGATAATTTTGAATATTTATTTGCCTATCGGAGGACAAGGCACTGAGGCGCTGATGATGACGACCCTGTACACAATATCTCTATCTATTAAATACGTGTTACTTTTTACTACAAAGTGTTAACTTCATTAATATTCACAATAACAATTTGTTCAGATTGTGTTTATTTGTATTAATTAACAGTTTTGGGCAAAGTTTGTTAACTTTTGGTCTTTCAGAATTGATCAAGAACAGTTATACAAACACAGTAAAACAAGAGCTAAGCAAAGCTCAGCTGAACTAAAAAAAGCTAAGAGAAAAGAAATTTGAAAGAAATAAATATATGTCAATAATTTGGGGACGGTTGAAATTGGAGAGAACAGCTAGAAGGCATCCTTTTGCGAAATGACCGCCGTTTGCTGGGCATCATGGCTCTCGAGCATGCAGCGCACCACACTCGAAAGCCTGAGGTCCCCTTTAAACATATTTACTACGAGGCTGTGATGCTTTACGGCCCGTCTCTATTCAAAGTGTTAGTTCTCTCGCACTCGTGGCAGATTGGCGTCCACTCCTTTGTGGCCACTCGACACAACCCGACTGTAACGCCGTGTCCGGTAAGCACCTGGTCCAGGCGGAAGTTGAGGGGCTACTTCCGGCTGCAGTGCCTCGGCCGTAGCTGCCATTAGACCTCATGGTAAATCCCGGACTACCCTAACCGTTATATGCATGCTGCATTCCCTGCAGCAGGGCTTTATTGCGTGCAGTAAACCGCCTAGATATGATTTATTTGCACCTTATTTATGTAACCTACACCACTGTATGTTGAGAAGGTTTTACTTCATCGCATAACAACAGACAAACAGTAATGTGTAAGTTTTTATTGATGGAATAAAGGCAACAACCTCCATGACTTTCCTAAGGGTCAAATATTACCATATTGTGTAATGCCATTGACATGGCCGAAGGTCATATCCATTATTCTCAAATTCTAACGTGATTGAGGATATCCGCCGATAAATTCAGCGCACGTTACATGTATTATTTGGCAACACTATTTTTTATAATCTATATTAAATTTTATGACAACCAAAATGGCGGATAAGCTTCCCGCCAAATTCACGATTTTATGCAAAGGTTATGAAATGATTACTGGAAGCAACAATGTCGAAACACTATATTTTATAGCGTAAGATTTACTATAAATTTAAGAATGTATCATGAGACATATTATGTCAATTTTCAAACTAAAAGTTGATTTTAAAATCAGTGGATTCTGCAATCTGCATACACGTATCCTGGACAAAAAACTTAATATGTAAAAGTCATTTCAGATGACTGAGCCGACCACTTAAACTTGTGGTCAGGTGACGGAGACTGCACGCTAGGATCGGTTCTGGTACAAAATCCCCCTTTTCCCCCTATATCCCCCAATTCCCAAATCCCTCATCAATAGCACAATATTATGTATTCCTACGATATTGTGTGACTGGTGTGATATTTTAATAGTTTATCTATTTTAGGTTGAATAAAATATATTATGTAATGCAAATCTTTATATTTATATACAAAACTTTGCTGTACCTGTGTATGTCACTGAATTCCTCCTAAACGGCTGGACCAATTTGAATGTATGTTTTGCGATACTAGCTGTTGCTACAGCTTCAGCCGCGTTCAATTAGATTTCTGTTCGGACAGATTACGATTATTTTTCGTGGAATCGATGGAACGCTATTACGGGCTCTAAAAATAAACCTGTTCAGTTTGTATGTACAAACACGCAAACATTACCTCTTTATAATATTAGAACATAATTGTGTATGAATTTAGTAACAAAAGATATTTTACCAACAATTAAATGTACTATACTTATTTCCTGGTAAGACTCGATTTTTTACGATTCTCAAAATTATTTCATTTAAACCACGAATTGCATACGATTATAGTTTTTAGGATTAGCTCGTTAAAATATATTAACACACAAACATTAATAAAATTAATACTTTTAATTACGCATTGACATGTTCGTGTTACAACATTTAAAAGCAGTTTTTGGCACGGTACAAAGTACATTATCATCATCATCAGACCCTACCCGTCTACTGAACGTAGGCCCCCTTCAATGAACGCCAAGACGACTGATCCCCACCACGCTCATCCAATATGGAACGGCCAGTGACGATCACCAACCATCGTCTTTCCATTTGACCGACTTAGGTAGACTTCGTCTACTTAAGCGCGGCCTCCATCTCTGAACATCAGCCATCCGTTCTCCCGAGTGTGACCAGCCCACTGCCACTCCAACGAGCATATTCTTCGCGTGATATCGGTAACTTTAGTTATATTAGTATTATTTAATACTATTAAAATACAGGACCAAGAAATATACATTTTGACTGAATATATTAATTAATAAGTGTAATTTACCATTGTTCGCAAACATAATATATAAAGTATAAACGAATATGTAAAAAAAATTGCTTTTATCACTATGGTAATATTACACCGATAGTGGAGCGATCATGGCTATACTCTAGTTCTCATTGTTTTACATTTGTTTAGGTTTGGATATGCAAACTCAGAGGGAGTTGTCTCTGCCGAGCATCATCTCCGCGATGCTCGGTGATGACGAGTCTTGAACGAAAATTGCCTCCCTCTGTTCTCCTCTCTTCTGACGAACAGGTTAGAGAGGAGGCCGCCGACGAGGCCCCCCTTAGAGGACGAACGGGTGTGAGGGAGGCGCTACTTAATGCGCTTCCAGTAACACCCGTGCTCGTGTCGGGCTCGGGATGGGTACCCGGGCCCTGCTAGGTACGGCGTCGTGGGACGTGGGGAATGCTTATTTGAAGAGTGTGGCCTTGCCAGGGTGAGCTTGTCGCTAAGGTGATCCTGTTGCCTGAAGGCGTTCGCAGGTGGTTTAGTGGAGTAGTGCACTACCATGTGCGACCCCCGTCAAACTTATAACACCCCTCTTTTTGGGTCGGGGGTTAAAAATATGTTTTGATATAATATGTATCCTATACTTATATATGCATTTAGTGATAATCTGTTAATTTGAAATTACAAACCGACACTTTAATTTTATTTATTTGATTTGTGTCGCTTTGAAATCGTTAAGATCAAAGCCGAAATAGAGGTTTTTTGCTTTTTAAATAACTTAAACATATTAAAAATATAGAAAGTTGTAATCCTAGAGAAATATATTAAGTCGTGTGGCCTTGTTTGCGATATGCTGTTTCGCCCGGGAAACTAAATTGAGAAGCCAATTCAAGCCAGTTTGACTACAAAATTATAATATTGGAACCGGTAAAATAAATAGTTTTGCCCTAAATATTTATACAGAAAAAAGTTTTTGCTAAGGCACGTAACATTTATTTACCATTTAAATACTAATGGGCAGACGATGGTCCAGTGGTGGATAGACTCTGCCTCTTATGCGAGAGGTTCCGAGTTCGATCCTGACCCCCACGTGTGTGCCTTGAAATAGGTTTTTCTAATTTCTAAGTACGCTCGCTTACCGGTGAAGGAAAACATCGTGAGGAAACCTGCATGCCTGATGAGATTGAAAGAAATTGAAAGAAAGAAAAGTTGATAAGTTACTTTTTTTTAAAATATTTATAAAGCTTATTCGAAGTGGTATCCATTAACTGCAATCATTTAAACGTTGACACTTGTTAGTTGTTATCTATGAAGCACGCGCTCTTTCCATGGGAAAATTCTTCACTTGCCAATCGGTTGATTGTTTTAGGCAGCCTAAATTATCATTGTATTCAGGGCAAGCCAATCTCTCTAAAACTGACCATTATCGTAGTCTCAGACCAGTCTTCAGCTCTGACGAAGTCTGGAATGTTGGTTTCTAACCAAGATTGGGTGGCATGAGCTTTATGACTCTACACCGTCTTGTTGCATACAGCATTCTTAGTTATTGAAAGGGTTTAGCTACCTTTTTAAGAATGATATCTGGATACATTTGCGCCGATTTTTAGTTACCTTTTTCTTAAAAAAAGATATGTGGTGTCGTGGGACACCAGGTAGGAACGAAGTTCCTTCGGCTAAAAAGAAAGGTATTATACACTACTCGCTTGTGTATGCGACTGTCGCGCCTGCGCAGTGCGCACGTCTCATTTAACGCTTTTATTCCACGCACTTTTTCTAACGGTTTTACTATCACATTTTTTTCAGTTCGGTCGCGCAGCAAAATCCCTATCCCCTCCAAGCCTGCCGTAAGGAACTTCGTTCCAAAAATAGCTCGGTCACTCCTTCATAGCTAACACCGCACTAAACCAACGGTCAGATAATGCCGACGTATTCTGTTGAATGATTGGAAAGCTTCCTTAGAGCTTTGTGCATAAATACGGTCTTTTTGTTGGGTCAAATATCGCTTATTTATTGCAAAAAAATTCTTAGCCGTAAACAAAATATTTCTGTGACCTCCCTTTGCGTAGCGCATAAGCAGTTGTTTCGGTTTTACCAGAGTATTATAGGCGGGAAGTCCTAATAGTCATATTTTAAAATACGCGACAGGTTCTATCTAGGTGCTATCTTTATCCTCCGAGATAACGGAAGTTTCCGAGATAACGATTAACGGAAGTTAACGTGTCCGTTAACATTTTTAAAAGTTAACTTAAAAGTTAAACCGTTAATCAAAATGTTAACTTCGTTAATTAACGATTAACGGATTAACGAGTTAATGCCCAGCTATGTGTAATTTAAAAAACAGCGATTCGTTTCTCTTTATCGCCCCACTCCATTTTAATATTACAAAATATTTTACAGTGTATTGGCGCGAAAAATAAACAAGAAATAAATTATTTATTTATTCCGTGTGGTTTCAGTGTATTCTTGCAGTGGTTCTAGTGGGGTATGTATCCCAAATGTGAGTCCCTATACACGCCAGTATAGCCCAAGGTGATAGCAGGCGCGAAATACATTTCCCTGCGTCAACAAAAAAAGCAACTCATTCATATGTTGCCTATCATAAGACGTAAGATGTGAAGTTCCTGTACCAGTAATTACACTGCCTGTTCTGCTCTTTTCTCCGAAACACAGCAAAGCTGTCTAACGGGATAACAAGCGAGGTGGTAACCACACGGGACCGAGGAACAGCGCGTTCCATCCACTAGTAAATATTGGCTTATTTCCGTTGTTTTTCAACTAACCGACCTACATAATCACTGTTATCTTTCGCATAATATCGGCTATTTTACGACAGAGGTTAATCTTATCCGGCCAAAGTTACATGTATGTTACACAAAAATAACATGTTGAGTTATGTCTGGATGTAACAAAAAATGCATGTTCTTGGTAATTTTGAAAAATGGCAAAAAACTATATGCGCATCATCATGCAATCTGTGATGCGCATGGCAACTTTTTGCTAATTTTGTTTTTAGAGTATCGTGCATAAAATATGATATCCCATTTGTTATTTAGATATATCAGACTAAATAAAAAAATATATACCTACCTAATAAAAATTGTGTGTTGTCCTTTTAATAAAGTCGGGTATTATATTGACTCCCTGCATCGTATTTAAAGAACTCGAAACACGTCAATAAAAGGTAAAAAAGTTTGAAATAATTATAGATATTACATTCGTTTTAAATAATGCCTAAAAATGAAAAAAATGGTTTAGGTACTTTTTTAACAAAAAATTATACAATTTATGTATAATTTATTTATTAGGTATCTCTGAATAAGAGCGATCGTCTGAACTCTAAAGGATGATCCTCTGGTCGGATGATCTGGTTCAGTCATTCGCATCGTACGAGTCAGTGGACGCACTTGTAGAATTTGTATACAAAGGAAACTAAGATCTTTAATAGAATCCGATGCTACTTTGCGGAAATCTATTATAAAATATATTAAATTATATATTAATTAGCAATACATCCCGTGAACCACGCCAGCTTAAGTGTCACTTAACGATTACTAATTGTAGAGTCTACATCCTGAAGATGCCTCGGTCTCGGGGCGAAGCGTGCGTAGATTGTGGTGGTGGTCTTTTATGGTAGTGTGTGGTGGTGGTGCATGCGAGTGTACGCATATGCAGTGTGGGAAAAGAGGACGGTGCTATGCATGCATATGCGTGCACTCACACACTTTTTTAAGGACTGCGTGGTTCGCGGGATATATTGCTAATTAATATCTTTTAAACTAAGATCCGTTGCTTGGTGTGCGGTGTGGCCTACATGGGCCAACGGACGCATGATGTGCATGTTTATTATCAACAGCCAGCCAGCGGTAACCACAAAATTACTCTTTCATATAAGCTCGACAAGTCAATACTTTAATTCAGGAGGAGACAGAAGGAGAGTTTTTATATACCGAGATAAAATCCGTGAAAATTGTTTCATTAAAAAGATTTTGAAATGTACGGACGTAACTCGAAAATAGTAAATTTAGTTAACTGTTTGTAAATATAAATGTTTTTATGCCATATCAACGAATGGCAAGGAATTTGCGTTAGAAGACTTATTGACAAGACAATGGTTCAACCCACGACCTTTAAAAAAAAAACTCATCCAATATTCAACCTTAGTAAAATATAATTCGCTAATATTATACTCTTAAGTTAATGTGTATGCACTAAGTAAGGTCTTTGTCCAAATAGTCTAATTTCCTCGATATAAGATGGTAATATGGCCCATGAACATAAACTATGTAAGTAGGTCATGGGGCTAAGACAAAATAATATCACTTCGTAGATATAAGATACCGAAATTCGTCATGGTCTTTGAGCTATTATAACAAATTATTAACCAATGAAATAGAGACAACGAACGATAGCCAATAGACAGTATAATATGATTTTGTTCGAATATTGACATTGTCTATCAATTCGCGATAACGATAACGATTGACCACGTGATTTAGCGCGAATCCCATACATTTTATTCATTTCGAACTTCATTATCGTTTTTTCATTTCTATGTTTAATCTCCATGCAATTTTTTATGTGTTGTCTATTCTGAGATATAAGATGATAAATCTCAGTGCTAGTAATCACACTCTCCGTATCACAGCAAAGCTGTTCTGTTTCTATTATATCAAGATCCTGGTATTATAATAATAATAGTTATTTGCGTGAACTTGTATAAATAATAAGCGATGCTAACCAGTACAGGAAGTTTGTAAAGAGGTAGTGCCATGCTGCTTTGCAGCCGAATTGGGCCGGCACGACCGGAGGGGTACCGGCGTAAAGTGACAGTTATGCTGTCACGTTTCGTGCGGCTTGTGAGTTTCCGGTGCCCTTAGGGAGGTAGGGAAAAAGAGGGCAACGCATCTGCATAACCTCTGGTTGTGTGGATGTTAATGGGCGTCGATAGTCGCAAGGCTTCGGCTGTTCGTTTGCCCTTCTATGCTATAAAAAAAACAACAGGATAGTCGGATGAATTAGTTGTTTCTAATAAAAATCTTCCACACTTATTTGATCTTGAGAATTACTCCACCTAAGCCCACATTATATTATGGTGTCTATTAAATACGCACGCGAAAAGGCATTATCCTTGTAGATAATGTGTCAGGTTCATATATCATGTCAGTCACAAAAAAGGAAACTTTATTTTTAATCTAGCGTGCATTTTTGTGTCTATTTTCAACGACTGACGTCTTCTTGTTAGCGCGCTTAGAGTATGTTCTGCCCCCTGATTCTGTAAGTGTCATTTTCTAGGCTGTGCGCCGCGACGAGCCCGTCTCGGCGCACAGCGTTGACGTGGCTAGGGTGTTTTATATGATTTGACAAGCTTAGTGAATACCAAGTTGAATTCACAGCGCTGTCACAGCGTGGCGACAGCGCTGCGTTTCTTACAGAATAGCACTGCACAGTACTTGTTCGCAGTTTCGCCTAAGTTATGATTTTTTTTAAATAGTTATAGCTATCCGGGATGATGGCTATTTTTGCCAAAGCCTTATAATATCAGCTACGGGAATTCAAAATCGTAAATGATTGATTTTTTTTGAAAATACTTAGTAAAAATAATAATTTAAGTCCCAAATTCTGCTCCCAAAATCTGCCAGCCTCGGATATTAGCCTACGTAGCTAGATGGTAAATCCGCCGACCGCCACTTGCCACCATTTTTCAATTCCACAAATAGAATTTGACCGAAACATTTACCTACAAGTTAAAACCTTTTTAAGCACATCCTTTGTAAATCAAAATTCAAAACAATAATATATGCGTAAATTCAAAAATTTTCCAAGACCAATCTTCTATATTAACTATTAAAGCAAGAAAAATAGAACGATAATACAAAGAAAAATCGTATTATACCAATTAAACGAACAAAAAACTAACTACGTTACCTACGTAATGATTGTATAATTCCTTGATGTAACTAAGCGATTAGAACTACACTAGTTGCTGCGAGTTAGATGGCAAAGACTCAAAGAGTGTTTTTGTACGTACAAACGGACAGACAAGGAAAGTGCTAGGTGAGCCATGTGCTCACCTAACTATCGATTGAGATCAAAGGCCGTCAGACCTAAAAGACCTTTCGAGGAAAAAAAGAAAGTGGATGTGTAGATGTTGGGAACGAATCAAGGCATTTATGCGTTGCCTATCATGAGTATGCCCATAACGGTAAGTCTTACGCCCGGTTTCTGAAACGTTAGTCAAAGTGTATGCCAACTAACATGGCTGTTAATGCCGGTTAACATACGTTTCTAGAGTCAAAGTCAGCTTTTCATTGTAGTGGCCATATCAACTGAGAGGCTGATTGAATTAACCGTGCTCTAGCAACTCATTTGACACAAGAGATTTGACAGTTGATTTGTTAATTTTTGCGTTGATCAGCCTTTTGGAAACCAGGCTAGAAATTTTACTGATTAAACAAACAGGATGGTGATGCTCATGAAGACGAGGGCAGACCATAGAGATTCCTCCCACCGGTAAAAGATGCCAGTCCCGGTCCGGTGTCCCGGTTAAGACACGCTGGTTTGGTGGTTCCAAATTTCTTATCTTGGAAATAAAAATAATATAATAATAATATCTATGGACGCTTTTACACCACGTCAATCTCGTCCCGTGGTATGTTTCCTAAGAACTTGTGTTACGGGTACCAGACAACGGAAATACCTATGTTTAATGCTTTAATGTGTATGTGTAATATTTAATACACATCCATGATTCAGGAACACAGAAACATTTTTGTTCCCTGGCGGGATTCGAACCCGCTACCTCTGGCTTGAGCTCCAACGTGTTAACTATTGAGCCACAGAGGTCGTCAAAAATAAAACCCCCGAGGTATTTCCAAGTTTTTTTACTAGTCTACATAATATTATGTGTTGCTTACTTTGAAAGGCAGGATCCAGAAATAAACTTGTTTTAAAATCATTTTTCCAGAACGTGGAAGAAAGGAACAAGATGACGCTGCAATATGACCGTTCAGGGGTCATTACTCTCTCATTAATTATTTTCCAGTTCTCTCGTTTGACGTAAGATGACGTCAATAAACCGGATTGTCCAATCACCCTCATTTTGACACAGTAAGAGCCCAGCCGAATTGGGCCTCTATCGCGCTGGACCTCTTGCTGCGGTAAAAGGACAGATATGCTGTCGCGTTTCGTACGGTTTACGAGTAATCGGTGGACCATTGGCAGGATAGGCAAAGCATCTGCATAACCTTTGGTTGTGCAAATGTCTATGGGCGTCGGTATCCACATAATGGCTCCAACTGCTTGTGCCTTCTTTGGCATAAAAAAGTAAAGTTTGGCATAAAAATAGCTTTTATTTTATAAGTACAGTAATAATTTTAAAAGTAGAATTGAATGTCGAACTAAATTTTCGATCCAATTTTTGAGTTATGGGTACTAATATAATTATTATAATTAAAAATATAATATTTTTAAGAAATATCTGCCGGGATAGAAAAAAGGGTCCTAAATCGTAAACAGTAACAAAGTAACATACGAAATAACATACGAATACCATAACACTTTTCTCACATAGTCGGGAAAAAAGTAATTCGACCTTGAGAGCACGTCAGTATTTAAAACAAAAAAATAGCTTTTTCAGATGCTTAATTAAAATTAATCTTCAGCATTTTATCTCGCTTGATTAGTATAATATATTGGTACTCGCGAGTGCGACGTCTACCTACATTATAGCTATCACTGGAGAATCGTCAATGATAAGAATAAGCTTTATTTTTATAATTAACAAAACCTTTGTTTTTAATTGCATAATATTATACACTGTATTATTTGCACAGAACAAAGAAAATATGATGTGTAATAATTGTTGTTGAAAATATAATATTAAGGCTCAGCTACTTTCATCATCATCATCATCATCATCAGCCTGTAGCCGCCCACTGCTGAAAATAGGCCTAAATGAACTCCTCAATGAATGCCAAGTCAATAGATCCCTTGCCACTAGTATCTAACACGGACCGGCCACTGCACGGAGATAGTCTTTCCACATGGTTAATGGCAGACCAATACTTCGTCTACGTTATTAGTCCATCGGCCATCACACATCATCACATGGAGAACGCTCCAGCGCACTCTTATTACAACGAGCTTCAGGTACTGTGTACAAAATTGGATAAAAATTTTGATTTTTAGATCGCATGATATACAAGAATATTTTGGTATTCTATCTAATTGGTATTCGATTTTGAACTGTGCTCCACTGAAAATAGTTCTCAATTATTTTTAATTACACTTTTACGTCCTTATTTCTTATACTGAAGAACGATATGCATGTTGTACTTTAGGTTCACTGACCTTACCTTGTCTAGCCCTAGCGCATAGGTGAACTAGGGCTTAACTGTAGTTAATCGCTATAGTGTTGCCAGGTTCTGGGGAACTTCCTGATTGAAGGGTATAATTCTAAAATTTATATCTATTATTCCGACGTGATGGTATTAAGTGACTTTTTGAAAATAAGTTTTTGACAAGGACATTTTGACAATTCAACAAATAACCAAAGAGTAATTGATTTTTTCCTCCCTCCTCGCCTTACCCTCCTCGCCTGATTTCGAGGAGGAGACCCGTGCCCAGCAGTAGGACATATAAGGGTTGATACTATACTATATCATAAGTATTGATTTTTTATATACGAAATAATTTTCCCTATAGAGAGTACTGTACATTTTTGAAAATTAGGCTAACAAATGTGTAAAGTCGAATTTAAATAAAAGGGAATAATATCTCTGAGGTATTGATGAGTGTGCATGTTGTATTCGTTTGGGGAACATTGCACCCAGTCCCACAGTTCACTGTTCAGTGTTCAGTGTTCACTAGTCGGAACTTGGATTTGGCGCGAAATCGACGCGGCGCTAACGTGCGTGTTTATTGACAGAACAGTGTTCCATTTTTAAAAGTATTCTATTTTTATTGTCTGTGGAAGTGCATTTGGTATTTACCCTTATTTGTAACAGGTAATTATTTGTTAATTTTTTAATAAAAATGTATTTGAACAAAAAGTTTAAACTTATTAAAAAGAAATGGCAAATAAAAATAAACAATAATCAAAATCTATATTTTTAAATTTTATATAGATAAAACTATATAAAATTTATTTATCGTTTGTATGAAATGTTGTGACGAAAACAGTGTTTATTCATTGAAATACAGTATTTGAATTAATATAAGTACTTATTCTTTAGATGGAAACCTATAAAAAGTTATAGGTATTAAAATAAAATACCTTCCGGTTATGGCAAATCAAATAATCATCACCGTGAGTATATTTAAGCATTTAGGAAAAATACAGTTCAAATTAAATTATTTGTTATTTGTTGATTGAGTTTTTGAACAATTGAATATTTAATATAAAAAATAATTATGACAACAAAGAAAAAAATATTTGTACGAATATTAAAAAGAGATAATGTTTTTATAAATATTAAAGTTTTTTTAATTATCGAAGGCAGTAAGAAATTTCGCTAAATAGAATAACCAAAGGAACTTTCCTGTAAGTTTTAAAGGCAAAGCCAACGAAGTCGTACATGTGGTTTTATGAGCTTTTACTAAATTGGCGTAAACATAAGAAAACAAGCTTTTACTTGTAACATTATGATTGCTTACAAATGTTTACATTATATAACAAAATAGGCATATCTTTATAAATATATAATTAGTCTGTGCGTGCGCCTCTGAAATCATCTCGCCCGGGCCGATTTTGAGGAAATTTTTCATGTTCGGTTAAATTTTTCATCTTGGTTTAGCATGGTTATTGTCATCAATAAAACTGACTAAAACAGTTAATTCACCGTCATTTTTATTTTGTGCAGCTCAATATTTCGCTACGTCTTCGAAAACCTCTTGCAAGATGAGGTCTGACATAATTCTTCCAAATTTTAATTTCTACCAATTTTTTTTTAACTCTGCTAAAGTTAAAATTTGATAGATTTTTCGTAAGAAAGTAAAGAATCGTTGCATATTTACGTTACCTTGAAATTTTAAATTAGTTGTTTACTGTTTTTACCCATAATTATTGTCTAATTTTATGTTTGGTGTCTTTTTTCCCTTTTTTGGCATCGTCTTTTGCGATATTTTTGTTGTTGCCTGTTGTAGAAAAAAAACGCGGTAGTTTGATGACTAATCCTTTCCATTATTGTGCAATTCTTATCAAACTATAAAGTCTGATAAAACATTCGTTGACTTTTGTCTAAGTTTGAAAATGATTTAGCATTGAACGAATTTCGTTTTACATTTGATTTAACCGAGTTTTGGCATGTTTAGCTAAACTTCGACAATGCACAAAAAAATTTGGGTCTAAAAAAATATCTACGTCAACTATTTTTACTGTAATAATAATAATAATAATATAATAATATCTATTGACGCTTTTAACACCACGTCAATCTGGTCCCGTGCTAAGTTTCCGAAGAACTTGTGTTACGGGTACCAGACAACGGAAATACATATATTTAATACTTTTATAATAATACATATATTTAAGATTTTAATTATATTAATACACATATTTAAAACACATCCATGACCCAGGAACACGGATTTTTTTTTGTTCCCTGGCGAGATTCGAACCCGCTACCTCCGGCTTGAGCGCCAACACGCTAATCACTGAGCCACAGAGGGCGTCGTGATTAGTATAAAGTCTGTCCTAACATTTAAATAAAATTAAGCCTTTATTTATATTTACTGCTATTTATTTTATTCAAATTTAAAACCCTTTAGGTAAGGGCGAAATAACTAAAACCCCGGGGATTTCACTTGCTTACTTCCCATGACCGTGAGAGTACCGGGATAAATTATAGCATACTAGCTGTTGCCACGGCTTCGCACGCGTTGGCAAAAAAAATTTTTTTCATAGATCTATTAGTACCTCCGAGAATATGTGTAAGTACAAAATTTTGGTTTTGTAGTTTTCGCGTGAAAGTGTAACAAACATCTCTAATCTACTTTCACATTTATAATATTACGTAAGGATGTCTTATTCTGAGTATTATTGTCAGATCATGTAGAATTAATTCTAATCGTACATAACAGTTGAATAATGTATAATCAGGTATAATAGGTAGCTATTATAGTAACTAAACGTGTTGTATTCGTAACACATTAAAGTTTTCGTAGTTTTTATGATAGTTGGCTAGACAAACGAGCTGACGAATCACATGATGGTAGGTGGATACGACGATAAACATAATCAAGGTTTTTTTTATTTTTTTTTTATAGCATAGGAGGGCAAACGAACAGTCGAAGCCTTGCAACTATCGTCGCCCATCAACAACCACATAACCAGAGGTTATGCGTCTCCCTCCTTTTCCCTATCCTCTATGGGCCACCGGAAACTCGACAGCTTTGCTGTTACTTTACGTCGATTTCATGTGAGCGAGAGGTTCCTCCCCGGTCGTGCCGGCCCAATTTGGCTGCAAAGCAGCATGGCACTACCTCTTACTGAATAAATCTTGCAATCTGAGACTAGCCCGGACAATGTGTTACCTGCCCCGAGCGAGACAAAGAAAAACCATATCACATGTATAATAAGTCTTGCTGCCCCTTTCCCCCTTAACGCAGTAAAGCTGTTTACCCCCAAGGTAACAAGCTGCATGACGCATCCCTCCTACAGATTTTTGTTCGCTGTTGTTAACACAATCAGATAAGGCGAATAAGATTGGAACATAGGAGTGATGAGAATAAATTAGGAAAAAATATTTATGAATAGTCATAATACTTTAACCTTGTCCGTGTTTGCAGAACTTGAGTTGCGGAGGAAATAAATTTAAAGTTTAAACATACATTAACATTAATTATTGCAAACCTAAATTAATATAATATAACATGTGTAACTATAATTTTTTTAACGCAATTTGCAAATATAAGGTTACGATATTTCAGAATTCGAAATACTTAAATAAAAAAATCGAAATTCAAATTAGACATTCTGCGGATTTGTTGCCGCGTCTCTGAACAATCACTAAATAAATTTCTACATATAAATAAGACGAGCGCGATTGCTGCGCGATACCTACTGGAATCGCGCGATTATCTCCGTATCTGAAGCGTTAGCGAAGTTGACAAGGTGGGATTGACGTCAGGCCGCGCTTAATCACGTGGTCCATCCTATACATTTTATCATTTCGAACTTCGCTAACGCTTTCTTAATGGCATTTTCGCTAGACCCCTGAACAAGCCGTAATTACAGCTACCACCGATATCTAGTTTAACATATAATTTAATTTGTATAAAAATAGCACATTACAACGATATCTTGTGAATACAGGATACAAGTAAAAATATCAACATTGACAAGGTGAGTATAATTTTCCGATGAAGCTTAAAGGCCTTAAGACCACCATAAGGCCTTTTATATAATTTTTTTTAATATATTGTAATAATCCCGACAGCTTTTTGTGTTTTAAACTTAAAGTGCTTTAAACGAGTGGCAGTTACGTGGCGCGCTCTTCTGAGTTCTTTTTTTATATTTTCACTGAAAACAATAAAATAGCTTCTCAAGATAGAAGAGATAAAAACAACGTAAGACGGCTGGAAATATCAGGCGATATTTTTGAAAGAAAGAACGAAAGAAAGAAACAATATTTTTTGCGATTTTAATGGCACAGAAATAAAAAAAAAAGCCGGACAGACCACGAAATTTAATGCTAAAGGAATTCATTACAAAATGTGACATTTTTATGGCATTTGTTTTATCGGTCTCTTCATAAATTAACTAATTATATCTTACAAAATATTCCATGCGAGATAAATGAGGTTTTAGAATTTTGTGCTTTTTTGTTACTTCTGTCGTTAAGGCGAATACTTAGTCGGATTTTTTGTAATGTTCTTGTGTAATCAAAAACATAAACGTGAAATCCAAGTCGAATATATGCCTTAATTGTTGACTCCAAAGACAAAAGAAGTGAGATCGAAATGGATACCAAATTCATACCCACCTGGGGAGACCCACTCCCCCGCAAGATGCTGTGCATTTCCCGGCGTTAAAGAAAAAAAAGGATGTATCCTAAAGATGTAACCTGTGGATGTGACTCAAATATTAAAAATGTACAGATAAAAATAGCAGAAGTGTAATTCTGTTGGCCATTAATGTGTCCGTTGTGGTTTCCGACCGTCCGTGAGTCGATTACTGCTAAGGCGGGGCCAATAAATGTTTAAAATAATAAAAAAAAATCTGATCCTTATATGGTTATTTCAGTTAAATACGGAAAAATCCGAGACGAGCGGAGCAGTTTAGAACTAAGCATGTACAAAATCTCTGCAAAATATGAACGTCATCAAATCTAACTGCAAAATATGAACGTTATAACGGATGACAGGTATTAATTTATCAGTGAATATAGGGTTGCTATCTTGTATTATAAGAAATGTTTTTCAATTTTTAAGAACCAATAGAAACGCTTCATTTGCCTGACCACGTTCAGCGCGACGTCTCTATTGGCTCTTGTAAAACACATTCCTCGCAACGCAGCTTAGCTCATCTCCGGTGGAAACGCAGCCTTAGATTTCAAAGAAGGTAAATAAAGTGTACGGAGTATGAAAAAGAGTATCATATATTAAACATTTCGAAGAAGGCTTTATGTGGCTGACTGGCATTAGTGGAAAAAAATAGTACTTCTAAGGTATCTCTATTAGCATTATTGATTGTAAAGTATTTTTGGCAACTATAGCTATAAAGTCATGATATATCTATTTGAAATATGCACTATACTATATCAACAAACAAACTTTCATATTTCTCATACTATAAATACAAAACTAGCACGCAAAATTTATGACCAGCTATCGTTAATAACTATGTAAAAGCCACCACAAAAACATTTTGCGGCCTTAAAAATACCTTCTCGCTCCTTCTTATAAAATTAGAGTGAGATAGCCAATCTAACGTACACCCCACATTACCTTTTACTGTGACACTACCGACCATACGCGAAACGTCCTGAGCGTCAATTTTATCAAAGAAACATAAAATAACCACACTAGACTGGTTTATAGCAACCATTAAATTTTAAATAGCGTATATAGGTCATACCACACCTGTCTTCTAAAATATAGTTGAATATTAATTCTTTCGCCGTTACAACCTTGTAACATTCATAAGTATTCGCCGCAGGACAACGACCCACCGAAACTCGTTTGAACTTAATCGCGTAAAGTAAGCCGAAAAAGGTAAATTTTATTTATTTGAGAATTCAATGTTTTTATTGTGTAACTGTTAAAAGGATAGTTATCATAGAGTATAATATATTATATAGTTAATAGTTATCATTGCCAAGATATCTTCTTCTTCTTCTTCGACTTTAAGTCCCTTGCGAAATTGCCAGTGTCAAAGATATCTTTTTCGACACCTTGATTTCGTGTCGAGATCGGAATGGTGCCGATCCTTGTTATGACGGACTTAGATGTCGGGGAATTATCAATTAGATATTCTCTAAAATGACATAAAAGATAACAAATTGTGTTAAATAGCTTATATATTAGACCCTAATTTTTTGACTTTTTAATTGGTGGCACACCAACTTACTAGTGAAGGAAAACCTCGTGAGAAAGTTTTAGAAGATGGAGTGGAGTTCACCAACTCGTATTGGGTCAGCGCGTCGGTGAACTATGGCCAAACACCGTCTTCGCCTGATTTCGAGGAGGAGACCCGTGGAAGCCAATGCGTTGATAATTTAATTTTTTATATACCAACCTATATAATATAATCACTTGTAAATCTTACACTAGCTTAGCAGACACTGTATTTGTGTAGTATAATATACTATTTAAGATATTATCTGATAAATAAAGTATAAAAAAGTGTAAAGTAGGTATGAAAAAAATCATCCAGTCAGTCCATGAAAAGCCGTAGCTATTTAAATTATTCATCAATAAATTATTTTGCTCAATTCGGAATGGAACAATCAATTTTTTTAATGTTAATTGTATAATATTATGGATTCATGAAAAAAAAATTTTTAGTTTATGTATTTTTTACTTTACAAAATAAACATAAAAAATGTATACTTATTACTAATACTACTCCCCAAAACTATGATTTTTATGTCCGTTTACGCTATGTTTTGAAACACTGACAAGACAGACAGACAGACAGACAAGACAGTCACGTTTTGTCGTTTTGGAAATCGGACCCTAAAATCTTTTGATGATAAATACGCTAAAAATGAACCTCTACAAACAAAATCAGATCAATTCTGTATGTAAAGTATTTTAATTGGAACATTGCGTGGAACAAGTAAATGCCAATAGCGCGTGTTGTAATCATCTTGAACGTTTTCGGTTCACCTTTAATCTCGTGTCGAAATATTGTAGCTAAATATTTACGTCAATTATTTATTATAAATTGATATATAATGGGTTCATTATTAATATGAATAAGTCGCTCAGCTGGGCAATTATGATCAACCTGGCGATCGTCGGCGGCGTGGCTCACGTCGCGGTCGCCAGGTTGTGCTAATTACTGTTGCAGGTTAATTATTATAAAATAGATAAGAAAGACAATTCTAAAGATATAATTTAAATAAATTAAATCATATAGATATAAGGTTATGTAGATACAAATACATAGGAACCATACAAAGGATTTGTAACTATTTGTAAGATAGTAGGTAAAGTATCAACCCTTATACGTAGTACCACTGCTGGGCACGGGTCTCCTCCTCGAAATCAGGCGAGGAGGGTAATGGGCCATAGTTCACCGATGCGCTGGCCCAGTGCGGGTCAGTTAGTAGAGCCTCACATACCTTCATAGACTTTCCATCTCATCAGGCATGCTGGTTTCCTTACGATGTTTTCCTTCTCCGATGAGCGAGCAATGATCTCGTTTTTGGGATGCACTTAGAAATTTAGAAAAACTCGTTTCAAGGCACACACGAGGGATCAGGAACGAAGCCGGAACCCCTCGCATAAGAGGCCGAATCCTTTAATCACTAGACCATCGTCGCTAGTTTCATTCACAATTTGTAAGGTTAATATTTACATAAATAAAAATAAAAATACCAATAATTTCACAGAAATCATATTACCTACATATACGTATAATCTTAGATCAATAATATGTCTTGAAAGAGTGTCGCGCGGATAACACGTCCAAAAAAATAGCGGCTAACTGTTAGCCTATAAATGCTTTCTCCGTGTTTAGTATCCGTCCCGCTGTCATAGAATACGGTATTTGACTAATTCTGGAAATCGTTTTAAATGATTCTTTTAGTATATAATAAACGTACAGTAATAATTTTTCTGTGAAATTTACAGTATATAGGATAAAAAACGATGTTAAAATTTAAATTTTAAAAATCGCGGCAAAAACGACGTCTTTGTAATGGCTCCGGTCACGTGAAGCATGTGACGTCACACACTAGTAAACCAATCCATCTTGTATACTTCTGAAGGTGCATTGCTTTTTTTTTTCTTCAAATTTCAGTATTTATTGGAAGAAATGGCTTATAAATGGTGTGTAGTACCACAATGTACAAATACGTCTATAAAAACTCCAGAAAAATTATTTGTTTCTGTTCCTACGAATCCCAAAAAACGTAAATTGTGGTTACGATTGGCGCGAAGAGAGCCAAACAGTATTTCGATGCATACAAATGTTTTTATGTGGGAAGATCACTATTGTGAGTACCTGGAAAAATAAAATTATATATATGACTAGCTGTTGCCCGCAGCTTCGCCTGCGTTAACTAAGATTTACAACGGGATCTTAGTACCCGAAATAACATTTTTTACACCTTGTGTCCGAAAAACCAAAATATCTTACGGAACCCTATTTTTATCAGAATAAAATTTAGCCTATGCTACTCGTGGATAATGTAGCTTCCGAATGGTGAAAGAATTTTTGAAATCGGTCCAGTACTTTTTGAGCCTATTCATTACAAACATACAAACATACAAAAATAGGTACAAATCTTTCCTCTTTATAATACTAGTATAGATATAGATTACATATTACTTATATATAATTGTCAAGAAATATATATTATATTAATATTATAGGTTTAAAATAACATGAATTATTTAAATTAAATTATTAGGTAAGTACACTAATCATTCTTAAATTTATATTTATTTACTATAACTACTTGCTGTTAAAAAAAAAATAGTTCGCATAAAATATTCCCTCATAATCTTTTAAATGTATTGTAAATCGTTATATACTTCGCTATAGTACCTCCGAGATTATGTGTACAAAGTTTCATGATGATCGGTTGAGTAGTTTTCGCGTGAAAGCGTAACAAACACCCCTAAGCTTCAGCTGAATAATAATCAGCGTTATTCTTAAAGAAAAGTGCAACCATAAAAGCGTCTATCATATTATGTAGGTTCAAGGTTGCTGTTATCGCATCATCGCTTGCACAAAATTTCCTTCCATTTTGTGATTATATATACTTACCACTATTAATGACTATTTATAAAAAATGTCCAAAAGTTGTTTAAAAATAGCTCAGAAGTAAAAATAATAACCAAAACACATTAAACTCGAACGACAATCAGTAGTACAAAATATTGTTTACTTGCGTGTGACGTCACGAGTGATACCACCAATCACAGGGCGTTTTGATTCACATCAAAAATTTAAAAAAATATCAGTTTTATTTTGCGAATTATGCAATATTTATGCATTATTTTGTTCAAAAAAAGTGATAATGGTTTTCTTTAGACTATTATCTCGCAGGATGTCCACATTTTATAGAGTATTTTGAATGTTGTCAAACACCGTATTCGCATGAATTGCTACGCATTATAGTTTTTATTTATAATGAAGGTTTGTGTTGAAGTGTAACGAGATTAAAAAGGATGATTTTGGGAGAACTGTAGTAGCTGGTATTACTATTCACGAACACATCTTTGAAAATGTTGGCCTGTTTTTTTTTGTTTTGATTGTAGGGCGACACTTCATATAGACATGTTAATGATCTAAGCGTATAATATATTTTAAATACAGAATTTGAAGCAGTGGATCAGGTCTGTGGAAGTAGACTATTCTATGATATGATCAATGATGAATTAACGTTTGATATGCATGACAGTATGAGACAGTAGAATATACTAGAACGGCAGGCTCATTTACTGCATTATTTGTGTTAGCCCGAATCAATTCTCTCTGTCATTCGTAATTAAGTTTTTTTTGCTAATTCAACATTTTCAGGAGCAATTTTCACAACTGAATGTACCACGAAATGTTTGATGGAAATTTTTAATTGCTTGTGATATAAACACATAAACACAAATATTATCTTATCAATTATGTTAAAAACTAACAGATATTTTTTAATCTCTAATGGAAATTTTTGGGGAATATTCCCGTTCGCGTAGTTTACGGTCGGGTGGGTAGGTACTTCTATTTCAGTAATTTTTTGTAATGTTTTTTTTTTAATATAGTAAGTTATTTTTACCATAAATGCTTGAACTAGTTACCAGCTATAACGAAACAAATTTTTACGGATTTTATCGTAATTTATTATGATTTTAATTTCTATATATCTATTCCTTTTTTTTTCTTTTACGTCGGGAAATGCACTGACCCATCCCGCTGGGGAGTGGGTCTCCCCAGGCGGGTATGTGGGACTCGCTGCTAAAAAATGCTTAGTGGACGCAGCTCTACCCACTAAAACCCGACGAGTGCCACCACTGCCACAGCACTTTGGTGTGGTGCCCTGGATCTGCTAGCAACAGGGGCCAGGGCACCTCGACGGCTAGTCACGACGCCACCTCCACAGAGGGGTTGCCCGCACTACAGAAAAACCATCGAACCCAACGTCGAAACAATACAATGAGGCGAGGCTCCCGTCCTCGCCCCTTGCCCCCTGCTCTTTTGCCCCCTCTTCTTATGAGATGGGTAGAAAGAGCCGCCTCGGCTCAATTCGCTTCGCCCAAGGTGTTGGGCTCACCCTCGGATACTGAGCTTCACCGCAAGGCCTGAACAATAGTGGGAAACATTTCTATGCCTTCCGTAACCATGCTTGGTGTAATCCGACACGTTC
This sequence comes from Lycaena phlaeas, assembly GCA_905333005.2. Classification (NCBI taxonomy): domain Eukaryota; kingdom Metazoa; phylum Arthropoda; class Insecta; order Lepidoptera; family Lycaenidae; genus Lycaena; species Lycaena phlaeas. Next base: position 18,671,205 of record HG995166.1, read on the forward strand.
TACATGCAATAAAACACGATTATATTTTGATATGATTATATATATGATTATTCTGTGATAATCTGAATATTGGCCGAGTTTAAGGGTGCTTTAGTCACATTTCTGTGTGACCCAGATTTTTTAAATTGAAAATACCATGTACTATTATTCTTTACTGGAAGAAGGAAAGTTGTGCAGGCCGGCTATGTCACCAAATAAATAAATATCTCCCCAGAATGTGTGTAATTAATATATGTATTGCACATTATTATTTGGGTTGCGCAAGCGCTGGTGACCTCGAGATGTTTGTCCTGACGAAACACAAGACGAATGCATTCTAAAAACCTTAACCTGAGCCCAGAGGTCTACCCATGATACTAGATACCTCACTATTGTTTGATATCAGTCGCACAATCAGCCCGTTATTATCGGATTTAATTAGTACGTCGATCGATCTTCATTCTTCGCCCGAAAATTCAGGGATAATTTATTCTTATATATTTATATAATGCTAAGAAACAAAATGAAGTGTAAGAATTAAATCTATATTATAGTTCAGGTGGTAACGCTTTTGTGAAGCCCTCAGAGGATAATGTGATACTTACTGATAGATTATAGAAGCACTGTTAGAAAGCGCTCTAAGCTGCTCACGTCTGAATGGGTGCTATCAATGGCTATTTCTTCTGAGCAGTAGAGCTGTTAAGTTGTAATATCAAAGAAAATATAAGCGGAGCAAAAACAGCCCTTCAAGATGTTTACTGGTGGGAGGGATGTGCTGTGATCCCCCGTGAAACAGTATTGCTGCATTTCAGAGAGTGAAGCACGAAAATCAGTGTGATTACTAGCACCAAGACTTGACATCTTGTTTCAGGATTGACCACTGACCAGTTTGCCCATCCAAATAATATAACGAATGACAAGAAAAGAATATCATTTTTAATAGGCCGTCAACGCGCCTGCTTATTCTCTGGTGTATTCTCTATGGATCTCGAATAGCACATACCATCAGGTCAACTGTCCGTTTGTCGTACCATAATAAATGTAGGTTAGCCGAATCTGCCCCCTAAGTAAGTGGCATAACCGCTAAACAAATAAAATAGAATAGAATACTTATTGTATGGGAATGATACTAGCTTACGACATGTAATTTGACAGCTAGTGTCATCCCATACAATAAGTATTCTATTCTATTCATTTAGCGTTTGTGCCACTAGTGTAGGGGGGGTGAAACTATTGTAGTACAGCAATCTGTAGCGTTCCAATGCTCTGCACAAATCTTTGCAATAATTTCTCGAATCCAAGGCTAACTTTTTTAAGCATACAACCTTGTGATTTGCCATATTTACCTTTCTATACAGTACAAGTAGCATAATATTTTGAAAATTTTATGAAATATTTCGATACATGAACGTTCCTTTACACAAGACAAACAAAGGTCATTATTATCGATCTTAATGTAATAGTGATATGACTTGGAATATCGTAGTGTATTGCCATTAGCAGCGGATATTTAATGATCTCCAAAGTATCCTTGGTCAGTGAAGGGTATCGGCGTTGGAACTTGGAAGGAAGTTTTGAAATTGCCAATTAATGACAATCACAAAAGGAATTACGCAAATCGGTAGATTTTGATCTGACACGATTTGACATGTTGTTTTGGACGCGGGAAAATTTACCACCAGCCCACGTAGACACGAAATAGACCAGGTAGCTTGGGACCTGGAGATCAGAAAGCCTTACCTAAAATAAAGCCACTAGCATACTATCGCACGCATGGACTCTTTCCATTACAACAGTAAAGCAGCCAGGATTTTGTCAGTCGTCATTATCAAGCCGTAATGGAGAAGCGATGGAAGAAGGTCATTCCAATAAAATTTGAAAATTTGTTTCTCTTTGTAAACTCAAATAAACAAAACAGGCAGATGACATACGTTTTTGTTATTTATGTATGGTAAGTTTTAACTATTTGGAATTTTAAGATGTCCGCTTACTTAAATAATAACCAAAGTAGATGTAATAAAATTGGCAACACTACATATTTCAGAAATGCTGTATTTAATATTGTGTTGTTTAGTTGATAGATGCGTCTGATAGTGATGATGTACTCTAATGTTTATCGCTCACAAAAATGCGCCAAGTGACCTAGTTCAATAAACTTTGACCGACGGCAGCTGTTATCAGATGAGCTATCCTTGTCCTATTTTGTCGCACATTGTTTGACACAAGGCACCCGAAAATAATATCCACACTGGCTCCGCCCATTTATAATACTTTCGATAATAATAATAATAATAATATATATTTATTTGATAAATCTTAATTATTAATTTTACTTCCCTACGCAAGCAAAAGAAATGAAAGACTAATGAACACAAATGCACATGCGACATAAGCGACGGAAGTATAAAATAAATCATAAAAAATAAACTATGCTAGTAAAAAACATGTTTTTTTTCCAATTCGCTACGTAAGTAGTATTGCTACCGTTTCTTTAAGTTTCGAAGTATGAATACATATAGTTTCAGAGTAATTAGCAAGAAAAAAAATTAAACACTGTTTGTGATGAAAATCTACTAATCGTGTCTTCTTATCCCACTTCGTTAGAACACAATATGATGAAAATTACTTTGCTTACATTTTCGAAAGATAGACTGCCTAGTTCTAGATTCTGGTTTATATTCATGGTTAATGTCGACCACTTACCACTAGGTGACCAAGATGACCGATCCTTACATCATTAAAAAAAAGATGTGTGTGCGATTCACATACGATAGAAGTGAAACACATGTTAAATGTTCAAATACATGCAAGTATTAAACAGTGTGCAATATACATACACACCGACATTTGCTCTCTCGCTCTTTTGTATTTGTGTCTCTTACCTGTCGTTTTTTCCGTTGCATTCGGTTTGGAATCACAACGATTCCAAAGAAGTTTCACTTCAACAAGAAAGTATTAAACAGTGTGCAATATACATACACACCGACATTTGCTCTCTCGCTCTTTTGTATTTGTGTCTCTTACCTGTCGTTTTTTCCGTTGCATTCGGTTTGAAATCACAACGATTCTAAAGAAGTTTCACTTCAACAAGCAAGTATTAAACAGTCTGCAATATACATACACACCGACATTTGCTCTCTCGCTCTTTTGTATTTGTGTCTCTTACCTGTCGTTTTTTCCGTTGCATCTGGTTTGAAATCACAACGATTCTAAAGAAGTTTCTCTTCAAAAATAAATAATTAAATAATAATCATTTTTGCAACTGGTTAATGGCCGACCAACACTTCGTCTACCTAAAGGCGGCCCTACCACTTAAATTTATTGGCCCATCGGTTTTCCGTGATATGGAGCGTGTTAAACTATGTGTTTCTTTGGCAAATAGGATTCGAAACGAAGACATCCGCCAGAGAACTAACCGATATCACGCGAATAATAACGAGTACAGCAAAGAAAAAATATTTTATCACTGAATCCACCACTTGAATTAATTTAAATATTTTAAAGATCACTTACGGATTTATGTAAAAAATCTTAACCGGTATATAATTGATTATTTTACTGCTTGTATTCAAATGTTAATGTACAACATTTGAATAAGTAAAATAATTGTTTTATTTCTCACATTTGAAGGACGAAATATGGACTAGGTACTGTTGTTAATATTATTAATAATAATTATTAAAAAATAATAATATTTTATATTTTCACATTTCATTCTGTAGCTTTATTTACCAAAATTCTGTATTTTAACTATAAGGTTAGCAGTTGATTATCACCATCCTGCTGGATCCTCTCGTGAACAGCTTTGCTGTTTCGGAGAGAAGAGCAAAACAGGCAGAATGACTAAACGTCTTCTGTCTCAGGATAGGCAACACATGAATGAGTTGTCTGGCCTAGTTCCTGGTAAAATAGTTTATGTTGATGGGCGACGTTGACCACTTACCATCAGGTGACCTCTGCCAGTTTGCCAATCCAACTAACGTAATAGTTGTCTGCCAGTTTGCCAGTTTGCCAATCCAACTAACGTTATAGTTGTCTGCCAGTTTGCCAGTTTGCCAATCCAACTAACGTAATAGTTGTCTGCCAGTTTGCCAGTTTGCCAATCCAACTAACGTTATAGTTGTCTGCCAGTTTGCCAGTTTGCCAATCCAACTAACGTAATAGTTGTCTGCCAGTTTTCCAGTTTGCCATTCCAACTAACGTAATAGTTGTCTGCCAGTTTGCCAACCCAACTAACATAAAAGTTGTTACAAAGTTTAATTCGTATTCTTGGACCCGATGATAAAAAATCCATTGTTATTGACGTACCTATAGGAAATACTTAGACATCAAAATAAATACTATTTAATTGTAGTGAAGTAAACGAGGAAGCAATTTTTATATAAAAAGTTGTTTACTACTTAATAGGTATATTATCATATAACAACTTTTTGAAGCTGTAAAATATGGCACCTAAATATCTCAGTTTGGACAGTTTTAATAATAAATAGTCATGACAATTTGTAATCGACTTAAAATTTTAAGATAAAAAGTTTTTTAGGTTTGAGAAGATTTTAAAAGAAACAAACAGAATGAGCACGTTTGTCTTTTTTAGGTTTGAAAGGTTTTTAAGAGAAACAATAAAAATGAGCAAGTTTTTATTTTTTAGTTCAAAGAGGATTTCAAGGCCGAAGGGTCTTAACAGCCTTTTTTATTTTTATTACGAACCTAACTTGTTAACCGCAAGACGGAAATAAGGTCATCGCCTTCGTCAGACGTTGTGGGTACAGCTCCAAGGAAAGAACTTAGGAGGCAAAAAACCGCATTTCATCTCATCATCTTATCATCGCAGACATGGGCGAACACATCTTCCCGACATAGCCTAAACTAGAGGTTCCTAAACTCTTTTATTTCATAGACCACTTTCAAACTTTTCCTGCATCCTAGTAACCTCTCCTCGAAATCAGGCGAGGAGGGTATCGGCCATAGTTCACCGTGGCGTTGGCCCCATGTAAGTTGGTGAACTTCACACACCTTCCAAGACTTTTAATCTGGCATGCAGGTTTCGTGAGGTGAGCGAGCGATGGACTCATGTTCAGGGTGCACTTAGAAATTTAGAAAAATCCATTTCAAGCCACACGTCATGATGACCCCCCGGTCAGGATTTCGAACCCGGAACCTCTCGTATGAAGGGGCCGAGTTACCCACCACTGGACTATCGTCGCTCAACATAGGTACACAATTATTTGGTTTTAATCTCTCTAACTCTGACATTTCGATGTGGAAATGTGACGTCATAACGTCTAGGCCTTTCCCACCCCTTGTCACAAAATGTCACATGTCGTTGACCCCTCTGTCCCATTAACTTATTACAATACATTGGAGCCCGGACCCTCTCGCTTAAGAGGTCAAGCCCCATCCACTGGACCATTGTCGGTCGACATTATAGAACAAAAAAAATATAGCTATTCGCACTGAATTAGTATTCTTTATAATCTAATTTATATTCCTTTTATATCCCTTTATATTCCCAGTAAAGACGAGTGTCCCAATTTTAGGAAGTGTTATTTTTCATCATATATTCTTACTAACTAGACCTCCGACTAATAATATATCTTCACCCGTACATGACTCGTCGACCGTATCGGATTTGACTAGCCAAACTCCTACTTTCCTGAGTAGCGCGCGCGATCCACCTCGCCCCTTGCGGTCCGCAGAGGGGGCGTCCCTCTTTCTAATATTTTCTAGGTGAGCCACTCGTATGTCTTTATGGGTGACGCTAATCACTTCCCGTGAACATCTTGTTCGTCATTAAAAAAAACAAGTCATGGATTGAACTCTTGAGTGTTTAACTTGTGAACTTTAATCCCTTAGGCTTCCCGCTAATGTTGCAAACTAAGCACGCGGTACGTTATTACATTAATTATATGACCTTCAACCTTTGTTTTTATAAACCCATTATATATAATTATATTATTATATATCGTATACGAATTATTATTTGTTATATACAACATCATTAAAGGCCACTTTACTATTTACTTACTCAGAAACTACTATGTTGATTGCTGGCTCGTTTTACAAAATAGCATTTTATATAATAAATAAAAATATTTGCTGTTTCAATAAAAACGACGAAAAAATATGCGGTTTTATTTCCTGTATTATAAAGTGTACAATAAGACAAGTAAAAACTAATATTATTAAACGACTTCAAAAAAAGAAGGAGGTTCTCAATTCATCTGTATGTTTTTTTTCTTTGCATAATTTTAGTATTACCGTAGATTTAGTGTAAAGTATCTTTTATGTAGTCCTTCTAAAAACTTTATCGTGTTTATTTTCTACATTTTTTATACTCTGTCTTTTAATCGTTATGGAATTGTGGACTCGATTTGCAAATTGTCTTACCTGAAATGTTCGCGTTTTGTCGGAGGATATAAATATTTCCTAACAATATCGACATGTGAAATAGCAAGCTTTACATAGTAACACTATATAGTATATAATTATGTATTACCGTAGCTTGTATATCCCGTGTAATTGTTTTGTCTAAATATACATTTCCAACAATGTATTGTTAATTAACGGTCTTCATTATGCGTTTCGTCAACGGCTTATAGTTTGGACTGCGTGGAATTCAGATTCTAGTAATATATAATTAAAAACGAATGAAATATACTTACGCACATAACATCAGAACTGCTGCATCAAATTAAATAATTTATTTGTTACTAGCTGTTAACCGCGGCTTTGCCAGCTTTAACTTAGATTTACGGGCGTATCCGGTTTAATGCAGACCATTTTTATATCATTTTTATGACAATCGGTCCAGCCATTTCAGAGATTATATGGAACAAAGAGACAGACAGACAAAAATTGTAAAAAATGTTGTACCATATATTTATTCATATGCATGTAGTAAAAAGCGGTTATTTTAATACTACAAACAGACACTCCGATTTTATTTATGTATGTATATTTTACAGTGCAAGCATAAACAAAGGGTGATATATTTTTCAATACTTATCCCATAGTAAAACAGATTTACAGATAGACATCTTGTTTAAAACTATACTCATTCTAAAACGAGGAGTACGATTTGAAATATTATTTTAATATTGTACGATATTAATATATTCATTGATATTTCACAGTGCAACCACATAAATATATTACATTACATATATTACACATAAATATATTTTTGAATATCCTAATTTAAAATAGATATACTATACGGCTAAGTATAAGCGTTTACTCGTAGACAAATATAACCGCGACCCAAATGCAGCGTATTGGCTAATTGGTGCTTTGGTGCCGGTGAGCGGATCGCTCCCAGTTTTCTAGCCGAGCCAGTGGTAGCCAACCTTCTGGAAAAGTGCCTAGATAATAAATATGATTATTACAGGCAAGATTTATTCGCAAAATGTAATATATAATAGTTCATTGTAATTTGTTGTAATTATTGTTTATATTTAAATTATTGGATACATATTTTAATAATAAATAGTCATGACAATTTGTAATCGACCTAAAATTTTAAGATAAAAGGTTTTTTTAGGTTTGAGAAGATTTTAAAAGAAACAAACAGAATGAGCACGTTTGTCTTTTTTAGGTTTGAAAGGTTTTTAAGATAAACAATAAAAATGAGCAAGTTTTTCTTTTTTAGTTCAAAGAGGATTTCAAGGCCGAAGGGTCTTAACAGCCTTTTCTATTTTTATTACGAACCTAACTTGTTAACCGCAAGACGGAAATAAGGTCATCGCCTTCGTCAGACGTTGTGGGTACAGCTCCAAGGAAAGAACTTAGGAGGCAAAAAACCGCATTTCCTCTCATCATCTTATCATCGCAGACATGGGCGAACACATCTTCCCGACATAGCCTAAACCAGAGGTTCCTAAACTCTTTTGTTTCATAGACCACTTTCAAACTTTTCCTGCATCCCAGTAACCTCTCCTCGAAATCAGGCGAGGAGGGTATCGGCCATAGTTCACCGTGGCGTTGGCCCCATGTAAGTTGGTGAACTTCACACACCTTCCAAGACTTTTAATCTGGCATGCAGGTTTCGTGAGGTGAGCGAGCGATGGTCTCATGTTCAGGGTGCACTTAGAAATTTAGAAAAATCCATTTCAAGCCACACGTCATGATGACCCCCCGGAAAAGTGCCTAGATAATAAATATGATTATTACAGGCAAGATTTATTCGCAAAATGTAATATATAATAGTTCATTGTAATTTGTTGTAAATTGTTTATATTTAAATTATTGGATACATATTTTATTTTAATATGTAAATTAAAATACATTAAGTAGCGTTTTAAATTTTAATAAATTACATAAAATCCAATAATACATAGTAAAAGTAGTTTGGCATTCATTTACACCAACGATGGACTACCAAAAATAAAAATAATACCATAGTCAATATATTTAAAAAGGTATAAAGAATTTATAACAAGAGAACCAAAGGTTTTCAACCTTGGAGTTCAGTCGTTGCAACACTTGCGCACGAGACACGCCGCCTGGACAAAGAGATGCTATCACCAGTGCAACGCTGTGACTCATGACAGATATAGAGTAGATTAATAGTAATTGTAGTAGAAAAGTAGATAGTAGTAAGATTAATAATTAATGTCTCAGTGTGCACAGAGTTTCTCCAAAAAATAGGCTAAATTAACCATCTCCGATCGCATCAGCGCCAAAATCTCTGCAAGGTGTCATAGTTCGGAGAGATCATTATCATCATCATCACCATCAATACCCGTGTCTCAGATTGTTCACAGATTCATCTACACGGTATTGACTTTGAATCAGAGAAAGGGACCATGTAAAGAAAGGTTGCGCATCTTTTGATGGCGATGAGTCATAGTTAACTGATGCGCTGTTCCAGTGCAGGTTGGTAAACTTCACATACATCCAAAGACTATCAATCTTATCAGGCATGCATGTTTTCTGACGATATTTTTCTTCACCAGTGAGCGAACGATGGTCTCGTATTTAGGGTGTACTTAGAAATTTAGAAAAAACCATTTCAAGGAACATACTGCAGGATCGAACTCGGAACCTCTCGCATAAGAGGCAGAGTCCATCCACCACTGGACCATCGTCACTCTACGGCTGGTGTACATATAAGTACCAATAAAATATCAGTTTCATTAGCAAGCATTGATGTAGATTACACAATACACATACATTTTAAATTATTTTCGTCCTTTTCAAAATAAATTTTCAAGGTCAATATTACGAAAAGAATAAACAAGGTCCTTATTACCTGTCGGTTACTAATATTACAACATTAAATATATGTAGAAGCGTGTGAAAATTAATTAAGGCATTACACGTGAAACTAATGAAAGCGTGTAAAAATTATTTTACCATGCATAATGCATGCATATTATGCAACACAAATTGTATGTAATGAATGTGTGACAAAAAGAATTAGCCGTGGCCTCACACGATATTGTTGTATACAAATGTATGGAAATTAATGTCATTGTAACAACTTTAATTATTTCATTCAATGTCAAATGACTTGTGTAATCACATCAAAATTTTACTTTAAATAATGATCATCAGTTTCTGTTCAGCAGTGGACGGATAAAGGCTGATGATAATGATAATGATGATGATCATAATTATTCATCATCATCAGCGGTCAATCAATCAATCTCTTGAGTTAATGGCGTTTCCTTATAGATTTCGCCAATAATCAGCGGTCACTAGTAGGTGTTCTGTACGTCAAGATGAAGTCCAGACTCGCATCTGATCTGTGGCCAGTTGCTAGTCAACGAATATGCCGTCCGATATAAATGCACATTTGTTTCATTACGTATACTTCTTAAATATTGAAATACTAGCAGCGCCCCCCTGTTTCATCCGCTCTTTCACGCAAAAACTACTGAATGGATTTTGATAGAATTTAACGATAATATAGCTAACACTTCAGAATAAGACCGGCTATAGGTCATTCACCCCCGCAACACCACGGGGGTGGGAAGTACGCGTGTGAAACCGCAGGACGCTGCTAGTATTAAAATATGTTATACGTGGTTATATTTTTATATACGGCTGCCTGCAGCTACACCTGCGTTAACTAAGATTTACAGTGGCATCTAAGCGGGATGATATATAGCCTATAGTCTTACACGATAAATAGACTATCTTAACCTGAAAGAATCTTTCAAATCCAACCAAAAGTTCCTGAGAATTGCGGCCTCAAACAAACTCTTCAGATTTATATACTAGTATAATATACAGATAGTATGAAACAACTTTTACGGATTTTATCGCGGTTTATTAAGTTTTTTTGAGCCCGACGTTTCGGATACTTTACAGCAACCATGGTCACGGCAGGACAGTCCTCCCGTTTCATTTAATTTAGCATTTTTATAAAAATTGTAAACTATATTTTGAAAGAAACAACGCAACAGAGTTTCTTGCTGAATTCTTCTTACATACTATACTACTATAGTAGTATGTATTGTTTGTATTTAATTTTTTTTGTAAAATAATATTTGAAAATACTAGTTTCACTGAGTTTGTTTCGCCGGTTCTTCTCAGTGGACTTGCTTTGGAACCGGTGATAGACTCAATTAACGTTCAAAAAGATACTTTGATTAGATTTTGACTATTTTGAATAAAATTTTTGACTTTGACTTTTGTAATGAGTGAAATTCGCGTAAACATAAGAAAACAATACAGATAGTATGTTTATTACTATGCCAAATTTATTGTTTGCTAGTTTTAATGCGTTGCGGCCATAATCTTAATATAATGGAGTGGCATGGGCGTGGTATTTTCCAATTATAATTAGAGTCACAGAGATGAATATACTTTTTACAATATACGATCATTATATATTGCTATAATGTGATTATTACATTGTGCATTCAAGCCGTGATCTTAGAACATGTTATATTGAAGTCATTATGCAAATTACTGTCACGACTAGTCAGGTAGATAACTATTTTAACTAAAACTATATTTAACAAATTATAAATAACTAGCTTTTGCCCGCAGCTTCGCCTGCGTCAACTAAGATTTACAACGGGATCTTAGTACGCGAAATAAGTAACTTTTCTGGTTGATTTTTTACACCTTGTGTCCGAAAAACCCAAATATCTTACAGAACCCTGTTTTTTTCCAGAATAAAATTTAGCCTATGTTACTCGTGGATAATGTAGGTTTCGAATGTTAGAAGAATTTATGAAATCGGTCCAGTATTTTTTGAGCCTATTCATTACAACCAAACAAACAAAGTTTTCCTCTTTATAATATTAGTGTAGATGTAGAAGTGTAGACTAGCAGCGCCTCGCGTTTTCACCCGCGTACTTCCCTGTGGAAGTACGGTGATAAATTATAGCCTATGTGATACGCTGATGTATAAGTTATATTATTGTAGTTTCATTAAAATCCATTCAGTAGTTTTTACGTGAGAGAGTAACAAACTTACAAACTTTCACGTTTATAATATTAGTAAGATGTAATTACGTAATTTTAAAAAAGGAAATGATAGAACTTCGATATACATATAAATTAGAAAATTTGAATTTTAAACTAAGTTTCAAAATAATAATATTTTTTATTTATGAACCATTTGAATTGTATTTTAAATCGGCATTTAACCGCTCAGACCTAACCGGTCCACATCAGGTCGAGACAGACGATTTTAATAGACTTTTAACGGTACAGACGATACATGAAATAGCCAGACCAACTTGATTCTGGTTTTAAAGCTAGTATCCAGTTTTGTCTGCGCATTATTCGATTTTGTACATAAGTAATCTTAAAAATTATAGCCTTTGTGTTATTTTGATTATACTAGAACTAGTGTATAGTTATATTACTATTACGTTATACTAGAACTAGTGTATAGTTTAAGTACATTTAATAGTTTTTGCATGAAATCGTAAAAACATCCATACATACAAAATTAGCGCTTATTCGAATAGGAGCTTGACTTTTCGTCGGCGAAGATAGGCAAATCGAGGATTGAGAGAAATTCAAAGTCTCATTTATGCCTTATAATTTGTTGTCTGATAAGGTTAAATGTTTCTAAGGTCGTCTACCCGAACTGGGCCTAAGACTAAATTTGAGTTTGATTTCGGAGATGCCTGATGCTCAGAGACCAGTATGGCGCATTTGCTCGTTTAAAGGTATATTATGTTTCTCTTGCGCGATATGGTTGTTATAAGCACATAAGATACATATTAGAATAGCCGCTCGTCACCACATTATCTCGTCTCGTGAAATTATAAACCGAAGATATATAAAATCTTATTTTAAAGATGTGACGTACGTCGTATTTAAAATTTCTATTAAATCTGTATCATATTAACATAATAAATGGTCATATAATTTACGAAAATGATTGACTAACTTAACTGTAAATGTCAAAAAGGCCGTCACAAGACCCTTGGCATTAATTTGCGATTCCCCATAGGTAAATTGGGTTATTGGACAGTTAAATTAATAATAATAATCGCTTATTTAAAATATATAATATCCAAGAAGATTATTCCACCAACTCTGACATTGGCAAATCCTTTAGGAAGCTAATATTAAAGAAGAAGAAGAAGTAAATAATATTGAAGTAGGTTGAACGATGGATCCGCGTTGGATGCTAGTAGCAAGGGATCGGTAGTCTTGGCGTTCATTGAGGGAGGCGTATGTTGCCTATGAGCAGTGGACGGTTTAAGACTGATGATGATGATGTTGAAAGAGCTTAGCAGCAGTGGACGTATTCAGGGTAATAATGAGGAAAATATATAATTTTAAATAAATTAAAATGTATTCAAAACTAAATATTTTTGTGTATTTTTCTATTGTCTTCGTCTAAGCGATTTTAAATTGTTTTATCTGGCATGATAATATATTCTTTGGTAGTTTGTTCATGTTATATGTATTATTACAATATTGCTTAAAATGTGATTTTCATATGAAATCCCGATACCTACATACCCTTTTCATCCTCTATTCCTACGACTACATAACATTTTCAACAAAATCTTTTTGCTCTTTTCAGATCCGAAAATTCCGTGGTGGAACTTATGATGTATGCATAGTTGGTTAGCAACAAAATGGCGTCACCAGACCAACCCGCACTGGGGATGGGGAAGCTGACCCACCTCCCACCACGACCACCCATTGACCTAGGCTTCCAGGACCTAACCTACACGGTCAACAATGGCAAAGGTGAGGAACTTAGTCTAGTAATAATTACCATGCTGTTAACAGACTTATAACATTATGATAGAGAAAATGGTAGAGTTGACGGCTGGTGGACAACATCGCCTTAAAGCGAAAATGATTTGACCGATGAATTAAGCAATTTTTATCTTCTTTTTTTTTGAAAGATATAGGACTTTTAGGCCTGATGGCCTTTAAGCTCAATCGGTAGGTAGGTGAGCACTACCTACCGATTGAGCTTAAAGGCCATCAGCCCCATCAGGCCTAAAAGTCTAGACCTTTCGGAAAAAAAAACCTGATCGAGTATACTCCGATACATTACCCATTAGCTACGCTTACCTCTGGTAATGAGTTCAAGTCAACATAAGACAAGCAAATGGTTAAGCCTACCAATAAGCAAACAGGATATTATTGACTCGCCATTAACGGGTATAGTTGTCTAAATATGACTTATTGCGTCAGCTATCCTATGGCGTAAGGTTGTTTAAGTCAGGCACTGCCTTTTCTATCCTATAAAGAACTCATCAAATCTGCCTCGAGAAAGAAATATTACCTTATATAGAATATTATAGATAGACACTCCACGAATCGAAGATGGCTCACCTAGTAAAATTCGAAAGGGGGCGCCTCCCTCCGTGCCCCGCAGGGGGCGCGGTATATCGCGCGCGCTACTCTGGAGAGTAGGTGTTTGGCTAGTCAAATCCAATACGGTCGACGAGTCATTAGCAGATGAAGTTAAACTATTAGTCGGAGTTGCGATGAAGAACCGAGGAAACCCGAGCGTGACCGACCGCTTCATTCAGCGAAACGCAAAGAGGTTTCGCAGTATAAATGGTACCCGCTATCTGCAGATAATGTGCAAGGTTCGAGATGCATTCTGTAATACCGCTGTTGACCAACAGTTACGACACGACCACGTGAACCGTAGTGCTGCAACTATTTGGCTGTTATCGATGTCAAATATAAACGTTTTGACGTTAACGATAATTTTTGGTAATAATCGTTTCCTAATAATATCGATTAAAGACATTTTATATTAATTTCTCTCTATATTTTTTAGAATTTGTCGAACTTAATGGAAATCACAACCGCGGGAAGATTGAAGGACTTTATAAAATGAATGTCTCGTATTCGTAAATCCACATTAAAACCGATCATTTTATGTAGCAGGAATCTAGTATTACTTAAAAATAAGATGATAATACTAGTATCATAACGATTATTTTCAGTCAATAATATCTATATGATACTCATATCAAAAAGAGAAATTGCAGTTCATAGTAGGAGACTATCAGAGATCGACCTTCGTCTATGTGATAACCAGATGAGACCTTTTTTAAAAAAAATATATTTGATATATAAACATGCCTATCATAGCTTGCATATTAAAAGTGGTAATGGCTATTTTTAAAGATATTGGACTTTTTGACTACAACGTGTGTATTGTAAGTAAAAGATAAATTTCCATAAGATAATTTTTGGGAATTTATATTTATATTTGAATTGTATCGATATTTCACCTCCCTATATTAGCCAGGCACGTGACAGCATGTCCTAACTCGGCTCACGTGGATGCAATACGCTCGGGTTTCCGTTTCTTGAGCTTTTTCTTTCAACCTTTGGTCGCAATCCTTAAACTGTTGGTATTAAGTTAAGAAACACCTGACAAAGACCTTGCTTATCGAATTGTTGTATTTGATGTACACGATCTATTATAATGACATTTTAAAGGGGTTTTATCGCGGTTCACTATTATCCTAATATTTTAGATACTTTACAACAATCATTGTCACGGGAGGACAGAGCATATAAATACCACCATACGTACCAAATTTAGTAAGCGGTAGTGCCATGCTGCTTTGCAGTCAAATTAGGCCGGCACAAACGGGGAGGAACCTCTCGCTCACATAAAATCGGCGTAAAGTGACAGCTAAGCTGTCGCGTTTCGTGCGGTTTGTGAGTTTCCGGTGGCCCATTGGGGGGGATAGGGAAAAGGAGAGCAACGCATAACCTCTGGTTATGTGGATGTTAGTGGGCGTCGGTGGTCGCAAGGCTTCGACAGTTCGTTTGCCCTCATATGCTATAAAAAATACAATTAACCCCAATTAATTATTCTCGTAATTAGTTGTTTCATTATAATATATTTTTTTAAGTTCAACTATCGGTTACTACGGCATTTTATAGATATACAATATAAAAATGATGCGTTACTTTTCTGTATCAAATACGATCTTTAAAAACAAAAACCTTTTTTGGCATAATTATCGCCTTATAAATATTAAAACAGGTATGTGTTGCTTAACAGGTTTTAAGATAAAATACTCCAAATAAGTGCACCTTTCTTAAAAATGCTATCAGAAAAATATATCTAAATCAATGGATAATTCCGATGAAAAACCTCTACAAATAAACAAACTTTGAAAGGGCGAAGGGTTTATTTTTTTTTTCTCATATTTCTCATCCCATTAAACTATATATCGGCCTTAGTTCTTATATTACGTACCTACCAGAAGCTCGATAGTTTGTTTTGTATGAAACTACAATACACTATACAGGAAGCCGCGTTTATCGACTTCCGAGACAATATGGAATGACAGTTTGCCCTTAATAATACAACAACAACTCATTAATGATACAACTAGCCGTTGTCCGCGTCTCCGCTCTTTATATTATTGTAAAGTGTTGTTGTAAATTAAATTAATTCAGTGAAATTCCAAGCGTTGTTTTAGGCTTTCGTTTTATATCAATGGTCATTTTTTTTTATTTGACTCCTTAAATATACTTCTGTTGAATATTACCATACAGACAGACAGAGGTCGGGACCATCGATAAATTATGATAAATAGCATATATTATATCATTTCTTGAAATAATTTTTTTGGCAATGGCAGAATAAATTTTTTCATCAATTTTAAAATAATTGTCTCAAACCCGTTCTAGTCAATTGGCATAAAATAGATTTATTATTTTCAGTAAGAGGTAGTGCCATGCTCCTTTGCAGCCAAATTGGGCCGGTACGACCGGGGAGGTACCTCTCAATTACATGAAATCGGCGTAAAGTGATAGCTATGCTCTCGTGTTTTGTACGGTTTGCTAGTTTCAGGAGGGCAACGCATCTGCATAACCTCTGGTTATGTGGATGTGAATGGGCGTCGATAGTCGTAAGGCTTCGACTGTTCGTTTGCCCTTCTATGCTATAAAAATATATAACATTTTGATATGTGAAATTTTCGCTTGTAAGATATATTTTTATTAAATCTCTAACCAAGCAAATACTGTACCATAATCCTTTTCTTGTTCATATTGTAATAACCGGCTAATTACTCTTATAAACTAAATTCGCGCTAATTAGTCTGAATAAATCATATGAGCAAAAAAAAAATTCTAGTAACAAAATATTATTAGTTTTTGCTTGAAGTGGAAATATATTGTACACATTCCAAACTTGATTATAATATTCAAACCGAAGTAAAAAGGATTTAGTGGGAGTTGGGGATTTGCCACAACGAAAAAAAAAATGTTGCTTTATTACTAACAAAAGATATTTTAATAATTCTCATAATATTGCTTAAATTTTTAATGCATTTTTCATTGCACAAAATTCATTATAATTTTGTGGGACAAAAAAGCAATTGTTTTTGGCTGTTAGTAAGTTTTGATGCAATACATTTGAAGGTTATCTATATTACAATCATCATCAGCATCGGTCACAACTCACAGCTTTTCTTTAACGCCGGAAAATGCACTGAGGCATCCCGCTGGGTTTTGGGTCTCTCCAGGTGGGCATGTGGGACTCGCTGCGGCCGAAAGATAGTAAGTGGACGCGGCTCTACCCTCTAAAACCCGGCGAGTGCCACCAATGCCGCCTTTGGTGAGGTGCCCCAGATCTGCAAGGACACCTCGACGGCTAGTCAGTCCATAAGGGGAGCGACGCCACTTCCACAGAGGGGATGTTCCGCACCACAGAACAACCACTCCTAACGTCGGGACAGTACGATGAGGTGAGGTTCCCGTACGCGCCCCTTGCTCTTTTTTCCCATCTTCTTATAAGAGGGATACAAAGAGCCCCCTCGGCTCAATTCGCTTCGCCCAAGGTGTTGGGCTTACCCTGGGCTACTGAGCCCTACCGCCACGACAAGGCCCGAACCACGCTGGGGAATTTCTTATATTTGTGTTATGACGGGACTAATAACGTGATTTAATAATAAAAAACAATACCATAGACACCAACTGCAGCGCCGTCTGCCGGGCTGATTTGTGCATCTAAACCACCCACCCTCGAATCCACTTGAACATAACAAAAAAAATTACTCAAATCGGTCCAGACATTTAGTGTGTTTTTTTTAGTAATGTTTAGTGTCTTTAGTATTCTTACCCGACTACGAAAGCTCTTACTAGACTGGGATCGGTTTAATGGTATGCGATTTTTTAAAAAACAATTATTCGTTTATTTATGAAGGATTATTCACATCCTAATTAACACCCGAAATACGGAACTACTAAGGAGCTATGGAACCCCAAATATATGCTTTAACAATTAACATATTACGGAAAAAAAGAAATATTTTTGCGCTTACAAGTTATCAACAATTAGCACATTTATCAGGCGTCAATCAGATTGTTTGTTCTACGAGTAAATTAATGCTGACTTCACTGTTTCGTCGTAAATCTGATCGGTGATTCCAAAGCGTGGGTAAATATAAGTTTTTCCTTATTAGCGTATGAAAGGGATATTTTTTAAAACACATAAATATTCATTTATTTTTTGAATATTCATTCATATTAATTTAGCGTTAGTATTGTTTGTAAATCTGGAAGAGCGAGGTCTTCTGACACAGGTTCATTAAATCTACTAGAAGGACTCGACCACTCTGTTTATTATTACTTTCTAAGGTTAAATGGAAATAAAGTTGTTATTATTATTCTTATAGGGGCGTGGGCGTTCAAGGGCTACTCGCCTTGTAAAGGGGGAAATGCCGAGCCGCCACCAAGGCGGCTTTACTCCTCTTTACGAGGAGTAGTCTGGCCTTTGGCTAGGGCTAGTTTCTCCCTGAAGTGATCCCGTCTCCAGATCCATCGACGACCCCTGTGGCTCAATGGTTAGCCCGCTGGCGCTCAAGCCCGGAAGTAGCGGGTTCGAATCCCGCCAGGGAACAAAAAAAAAGTTTCTGTATTCCTGGGTTATGGATGTGTAATTATATGTATACGTACTAAATAAATGTATTTCCGTTGTCTGGTACCCGTAACACAAGTCTCTTCGAGAACTTAGCACGGGACCAGATTGACGTGGTGTAAAAGCGTCCATAGATATTATTATTATTATTATTAGTTACCTGCAGATCGGCGACCCTCAAAAAGCAGCTGAAGGCTCTCGCAGTGGCAGTTCCTCATAGCGTCAGGACCCGACATTCGGGCTATAAATATGGCTCGTGAAAAACAATGGCGCATAAAATTATGACTACTGTGTGTTATTTCCTTAAAATAACAAAAAAGGAAAAACGTAAAGACAAACGTTCTCTATAAGATAACTTCGGCCCGTCCGTTGATCTGTCAAACCAGCCAGGGTATTTCCCGTTACCATAGAGCCATGTTTGGTTAGAAGCTAGGTCCTATAACATAATTAAAGGAAAACCTGAGAGCCATTAATTTGTGCCTTGTGGTTACATTACAAAGTTGCTTATCGCTTTGTTTTTAACCAACTGTAAAAATATGAGGTTCTCTCTTATTAGAAGAATTATTAGAAGTTCGGAATTTTCGTATAAGCATAAAAAATAACCCTAAACGAAAGTTATATCAGGGTAAATTAACCCACAGGGTAACCATTAACCAACAGGGTAAAATAACCATGGTTCAAGCGTTGTCGTGGCGGTGGGACTCAGTAGCCCAGTGGTGGCACTCGCCGGGTTTTAGTGGGTAGAGCTGCGTCCACTTACCATCTTTCGGGCGCAGCGAGTCCCACATACCCGTCTGGGAGACCCACTCTCCGCGGGATGCCTCAGCGCATTTCCCGGCGTAAAAGAAAAAAAAGGTCCATCAGTGTTGGGCATTTAAATAATAAAATCCGTAAAAGTTGTTTCATTATACTGACCTTCGTGTTTTGTAATTTTTTTTCACTTTCACAAGCATTAAGTTATATGCTACCTGTTCAATTATTATTTTTGTGAGAGTTATATTGTGTTTGTTGTACTTTTCAAGGTTTTGACGATCACAAGTGACAATGTGCTATGAGGAAGTATGGTGTTTTTGTTTTTATTTTTATCTGTTAGGTTAGGATAGGCTTAGACTTTTAGGCCTGATGGCCCTTAAGCTTAATCGGTAGGTACAGCTTAGCTCGCGTTGATGTAGGACGTAGGCTATAGCCTTATCTGATGATGATAATTATTAAAGTATCCGATCATTTCATTACATTTTCAAATTATATTTGTAAATATAAAATACTAGAATAGCGCGCGGTTTCTTCTGTGTGGAGTTCCAAAAAGCAGCTCATTTATTTAATTATTTGTAATAGTGTTTATTATTTCTCATATAATAAAATAAAATATTATATTGAAATAAACCGAACTGTACCAGTTGCGATCGGTTTGCATTCAATATATGAATACTACTGTTAATCCACTGAGAATAGTTTGATAATATATTTTATTGAGTAACATATTTGTAACACTTTTGAAATACCGATTTATATCCTAAAGGCCTACGTTACGTTACATCGTTTCGATATCACCGACGTATATCAGGACCTGTGGTCGCTGTGATCGACCTTCGTACGTGATCTTAACGGCCACTCTGATCACAATCTACCACGTATTAACCTAACACGTGCGACGTGGAGCGTATCTCCTGGAAGGTGTTGTAACTTACACGGGTTTCAAAACTTTAGGATCGCAGTGTCGTTGAATAGGTACATCATATTTTTAACAATGGAAAAATCGAATGAATGAATATTAATTTTAATATCCACACATTAATCTCCCTATTTCTTACTAATATTGTAAACGTGAAAGTTTGCGAGTATGGATGTTTGTTACTCTTTCACGTAAAAACTACTGAATGGATTTTAATGAAACTTTACAATAATATAGCTTACACATCAGAATAGCACATCGGCTATAATTTATCACAGTACTCCCACGGGAATAGGAAGTACGCGGGTGAAACCGCGGGGCGCTGCTAGTAAAATATTAAAGAATAAGAAAATAACTAAAGAAACATGAGGATACAAAGGCGACTTCTTCCAAGTTAAGATAACAAAGTAGAGATGCGGTTATGTTATCGACAGTTTCGCAGCTATACTGCGTAAGAGATCAGCGTCTATGATTCGAAGAGTAAGAGACAGTACCAACAGATACCTGAGGGAAATTGCTGTTAAACTTGAAAGCCCTATATGGAGACACTGGACTAATATTCATATTTATAATTAAACATTTCATATTATGTACCATTATTACTAACATAGTTATAAGAACATTAATTGTATAATACTAACACACATATGGATCAATTGGTCCGAAATAAAGTCTTATTATTATTTTTATTATGTCTCTACTCCCTTGTATGTGTGAGGGCTAGCATCTTATTCGTCTACAGTTATAACGTACAAAATACAGAAAAACTGTTTAGTTTTGCTGTGTTTTGGAGAAGACGTATCCGCGCTCCTTATCATTTGCACGGTGATAGGTGTACTGACACCTATCACCGTGATGAACTGACTTTACCGCCTGTCTCCGGAAAATATTAATCGGCCTTTTTTGACTTCAAAACCACATAAAGTGTAGGTTACCAGTAAAGTAAAAATTTTGAATATTAGATTTATTTCTAATGCAAACATCACTACTTAACAAAAAATGTATAGCGTCATCATCATTAGAAGCAAACCTTGTCTCGACGACAGCCATCAATAACCAACCAACAAAGAAAAAGAATTATTTAATTTGGGCAGCGGTACTGAATGCATGTTCGGGATTCATATTTATTTAAATCGATTATAAAGGTATGAAAGAAAATCTTATCTTTTACCGACGTACAGAAAAATATTTCATAATTACTAAAAACACAACGCATGACAGCGACATGCCGAGCGTCACGGCTTTCGAGTTGAATTTACTTCCAAGGTGTTGTTTCGCATCATTTCAAATGTTCTCTTTTCAAATTGTAAATCGTTTGTATTACGACATTGTTCACGTTTTTGAACAAAACACGTTGAAACAATGTTTTAACATAATGGTCGCATTTTCCTCGCTACCAAGGGGAGTTACGTGCAGTACGTTTAAACAGTACATTAGAATACGAGCAAGCGCATTTACATGTATATAGAACAGTGAAAGGACAGGCCGGGGTCGACTCGCTGCCCGAATAATAATCGTTAACAGGCACAAGTACTAAGCGAGATGGTACAGGCCACGGAGGTAGGCAGAGCAAATACTTTATGGCAAATTGTATTTATTGGAACAAAGTTACGGTAGGCTTGGAGGGGATAGGGATTTTGCTGCGCGACCGAACTGAAAAAAATGTGATAGTAAAACCGTAAGAAAAAGTGCGTGGAATAAAAGCGTTAAATGAGACGTGCGCAGGCGCGACAGTCGCATACACAAGCGAGTAGTGTATAATATCTTTCTTTTTAGCCGAAGGCACTTCGTTCTTACCTGGTGTCCCACGACACCACATCATTTTTTTGATTTATTAACGATCTCTGTAGCAATGGTTAGTTTAGCGTTTAAGATGGTGGTAGAGTTCCAATCTTGCCAGGGAACGAAATGTTTTCTGAGTTCCTCGGTCATGGATGTGTATTAAATATGTGCAAAAAAATGCTAAGTATCAACCCATATATTATGTCACACATAGGTCTCCTCATCGAAATCAGACGAGAAGGGTAATGGAACCATAGTTCACCGATGCGATGGTCTCGGGTTTAGGGTTCACTTAGAAATTTAGAAAAACCCGTTTTAAGGCACACAAAGGGTCAGGATCGAACCTGGTATTTACCGATTAAGCTTAAAGGCCATCAGGCCTAAAAGTCTAGACCTTTCGAAAAAAAAAAGATCGAACCTGCAACCTCCCGCACAAGAGGCAGAGCACATACCCACTGAACCATCGTCGCTCGTTAAATATGTGTATCATATAATATTTTTAATGTATGTCTTGTATTAAATATATTTCCGTTGTTTGGTTTCCATAACATAAAACTTCGAGAACTTACCATGGAACAAATTTGACGTGGTGTAAAAGCGTTCATAAATATTAATATTTATTTTACACAGATACCTGCGATTTTATATCTGTGTGTAATACACCACAAATTCTAGACTAAAATATAAGTATAGACTACACAAAGGACATCCAGCCTGTTGTCTATTATTAGCATGTGTGAAATAATTTTAGAAAACAACACAGCCTTGTTTGAGCCAGTATTTATTCAATAAGTATTACTAGTGAATCACTTTGTAATATATAATCAAGATGCAGTTAAATGCATGTTATAATTACATGTTTGGATGGTTTTCGTAGGAAATATGATCGTATTTTATATTGTTTCCAGATTCACGGATGTTTGCATCAATAATTATTTTCTGTACCGTGTAACTTGATTAATGAACGAGTTTACGGCATTTCCATAAAATGTACGAAAACATTTATTTTTGATTTGGCTTTGATGAAATTTTAAATATTTTATTTCTTGTTAATTTTTTTGTAAGACTTACTAAGATTAATTCATTTTGTGAACCAGTGTTTCTAATCACTCGTACATAGTTCTCTATATCGTATAAGTACTATACTCGTATATTGATAAGTTCTACGAAAAAGTTTACAAAAAGCAACTAATTAGAATTACTATAAATTATAATGAGATCAATATTACTTGTCCTAAAGTTCAAGGTTTTCGAGATATCGGCTAAAAACTTAATTCCAAAATGGCGTTTGTGTGTCCCGCTGGATCTGTCAGCGTTTTATGACTTTATGCTCTACTAAGCACCCTAAACCTTTTAAAAATGGTTTGGATATTTAGTGCGAGGCTAAATTGTATTTTACCATACTTACTATTTATATTTTACTCTTTTTACTGTTTATTAATTTAAAGGAACTTTAGAAAGATACTTATTTTTATAATTTCGATGAGGTTAAAGGGAAAGAAGTTGTTAACTTAAGAGAGATCGCCCTTAAAATTAAAAAGTTATTTAAGTTTTTACGGTACTTTTATTATTATTATTATTATTACAGTAGTTTATATTATTGTCACAGGTTTGCCATAGCAATGAGCACGGTCGGTTCAGGTCTCAACAGCGCTCGTATTTTAGTAATTACCGGTGTATTATTGTAATGCACTATAAGTGTTGTTATTATCCGACCTCGCATTCTCTGTGTTTCTTAACATTATAATTACTTATAAGAAATATAATAAAACAATGTAAGATTTTACTAATAAAAACAAAAAAAAAAATTACATAAAAAAATTGGTGTTGCATTTCCATAACACTTTTTACGCTAGCAAAAGAAAAAAAAAATAGTAACATACAAACATTCTAAGTTTGTATCGTTTTTAATCGCAACTACAATGTAAAGCTGTCAAATTTGACTCTAGAATCGTATGTTAACCGCCATTAACAGCCATGATAGTTGACATACATACACTTTGATCTTAGTTTAATATAGTCTACATTTAAGATTTTAACCGTGGACGTTTAACTTTGATCTTAGTTTAATATAGTCTACAATTAAGATTTTAACCGTGGACTGACACGGGTTGATAATAGTGGAAATAACTAGAACGTGAAAATCGGCGTCACCAGACTCGAATCCACTTGCGTTTAGAAGGAAGGTCAAGAGCGGCTAATGACCGCTCTCTTTATACGCAATTACATAACATTTGGTGCGCCAAAATGTCAGGGGCGCGAATTTGTAATATTTGACATTGTCTCCAAAGATCTTAGGATGTTAGCGTAGGAAGTTGGAGATTGTGGGAGCGGTTGCGTCGTGCATGCGCGTGCGCATACATATGCAATAAGCGTGGTGCAATTGGGACGTTAAAATAATAGCTTTTAGAAAATATCTACATAAACATTAAAATGTTACCATATAGGTAACAAAATGAGATTACTCGAAGGAACTATTTTTATATACTAATACGATTAGAAATTATGAATTAATTTATATTCGAGAAATACAGGTTTAAAAACTACATAATATATTTGATTTCTTTTATTATAATTTAAATTAATTTATAAAATTTCAATTAAAATCGTTGGGCGCTTTTTGAAATTACAGTAAAAATACTAACAGCTTTGTAATAGAAGTTAAACAATTCAGTTTAAATGCTTGAATGAAGTAAAACTGAAAAATACTGCAATTTTGTATACTTGTTAATTAACTTATTAAGCATCATTAAAATCATAAGCGAAGTCGCGGGAAAAAACCTCACTTAGCTTATCTTGTACAATTGGTCTAAAATAATTTCCTTTATTGTAACACTGCACGCCCATTGTGTTTTAATGAGGCAGGCCACGGCCGTACTCCAGTTGCATATTAGCTAGTTGATGCTCGCGGCTACGTCTGTATCTTCAGTGGAATGGAACATATAAAATATGGATTTCACGGAAAGCTCTTCAAACGTAATATCCCTATAAAGTTGTCGTCTCGAGGCAGGCATCACTGTGTAAAAAAATATGCAGACGAACTGAGAACTCCCTTTTTTGAGATCGGTAAAAATTAGGCTTGAACCGCTTGATCAAATAAATTTATAAAATATGTGAGAGCATCGAAAATATATACGTAGATTATGTTAATCTTGATCATAATGTTTGTTGTTTGGAACTGTTGTATATTTTTGAAGTAAAACTTCTTTAGAATCGTTGTGATTTCAAACCGGATGCAACAGAAAAAACGACAGGTGAGAGACACAAATACAAAAGAGCGAGAGAACAAATGTCGGTGTGACTGTGCATGTATATTGCACACTGTTTAATACTTGCTTGTATTTGAGCATTTAACGTGTGTTTCACTTCTATCGTGTGTAAATCGCACATACACCTTTTTTCGATTGGACCGAAATATCGTGCCTTCGCGGCGTCTTTTTCCTGTTCTTACATTTCTACGTAGCGGGCCCCTTTCTTCACCACCTTAAATTAATTATATAATTAAATATAAATTTTAAAGTGGTCTATTCAAGAGCCTTAATACGCCTCATAATTGATAATCAATAACTAAAGATTGAATAAAGGGTGGGCATCATGATATGACAGCGTCATGCCGTTTAGCGTCACGGCATAAACGCTGAATAAAATATTTGTAAATAGAAAACAATGTTGGTTCAGTATTAAAGTAATATCTCAGCTGCCTCTTATGTATTAAATCAACGGTTGCGAGATGTACGACGACTATCAAACATAATATTAATATTTGACTTTTGCAAGTTTGTAATTAGTATATAGACTGTTGTCTTCGAACCACTCAACGAACGAACGAACTATTAAAAAGCTTTGTTAACCAGGGCGCCTAGCCAAAATGCCATTAAGAAAGCGTAAGCGAAGTTCGAAATGATAAAATGTATAGGATGGACCGCGTGATTAAGCGCGGCCTTATGTCAATCCCATACATGATACATTTTATCAGTTTCGAACTTCGCTAACGCTTCCTTAATGGCATTTTGGCTCGGCCCCCAATATTGCGCTAATATACTCATATACTATAAGTAGAGTATAAGTGCGGTGATGTCTGTATAACACAGTTAACGCAGACAAAGCTTTAAGTAAAATCTAGTTTTGTTGGTCAGGATTTAGGAATAATGGTGGCGATAGTGACTAATAACAATATCCAGGAAGCATGTGCATGCATTATGCATTGGTTCAAAGTCTGATAATATTGTACCTTATTTTAATCTATATATAAATATATGTTAATACAACACAATTATGCCTGCGATATAATTATTAACGAATAAGAATCACTGTTTCGGAATCTGTTGTGATTTACCAGCTTTTAAAATGTTAATTTTCAATAAGAATCAGTAAGAGGTATGTTATCAGGAAGTGCAATGCATTGCAGCTGAATTGGGCCGGTACAACAGGGTACTTCTCGCTAAGTGACAGCCATGATGTCCAGGACATCAGGACAGGACAGGACATTCGTGCGGCTTGTGAGTTTCCTGTAGTCTCTTGGGGGACAGGGAAAAGGAAGGTAACGTCTGCACAACCACTACTGCACAAGCAAAGGTGGATGACCATCGTTGATGGTCACCACAAGGCGGCAATTACTCGGTTAGCTCCTTCTGACATTAATTACAATGAGAATAATATCTAAACAGATAAATGCATGCTATAATTTGCATGTCTTTTTTTAATAGGAACATAACCGCTTTAACTAAATGCATATCACTGGCAGATAGCTGACGTAACAAGGAGTCAGTCAGTCTATAAAAATAATCATGATCAATCCGGATACATCTGTGAATTAATGCGGGCGAAGCCGCGGGCAAAAGCTGGTCGTTAATATTTTCAGAAGTTTTCAGGGGAAACAAAAAATATAATATGAAGTTTTTATCCTTTTACCATGTATCCATATAATACATTTTATCTTTTAATAATAATAATTAAATGTAATGTGTTCCTGTATAATTTTAAGAATGCTAAAGTCGTCTAAAGACAAGTTAAGTTAAGGTTAAATGTTAACGACTCTTTGTAAGGTAATACGCGTCATACGCATTTACGTCATTTAAGAAATAGTTGTAATTAATATTTTTTTGAGACAACGTTTAACATAAAAGTTTTTTCAATATTTATAATTTATTATAACTTATAAATTAATAGCTGTCCATGACTTAGATTTGATTATTTTAGCCCAACTTATCCCTTATAACATAAAATATCTGCCAGTGAAACTCTCGTCAAAATCCGCCTAGGCGTTTAATAGATTAGCCGGTACAAACAGACAGACATTTTTTTTTACATTATGGTTACTCATTTTGTCCTCCGGCGGTATGGGGGCAGATAAGACCTAAGACTCCCTGACTCATTGGTGAGTTACATAGCTGATAATCTGCAAACCTGTTTAGATGTTGAAACTTCATAGTAGGTTGAGGTCAGTAGATATTACAGACAGACAATGAATGCGATCGTTAAGTGAGTTTGGTAAAACATGTGTTAAAGTATTTGTATTAAGAAACAATATCCTCAAGCAAAATACTTTTTCATATGGGAATTATGTGAGTGCTCGATTATGTCTTACAGCGTCTGCACATAAGTTTTTTGTTGTTTCAGAACACAACAAATATGCTAGTGTTCTAACCGGTCCGTCTTTTTTTTTTCTTTAACGCCGGGAAATGTGCTTAGGCATTCCGCGGGGGAGTGGGCGGGTATGTGGGACTCGCTGAGCCCGAATGCTGGTACATGGACGCAGCTCTACCCACTAAAACCCGGCGAGTGCCACCAATGCCGCCTTTGGTGAGGCGTCCCGGATCTACAAGCAACAGGTCACCTCGACGGCTAGTCAGTCTCTCAGGGGACCGACGCCTCCTCCACAGACGGGCTACCCCGCACTACAGAACAACCCCTCCCAACGTCGGGACAGTACAATTAGGCGAGGTTCCCGTCATTGCCCCTTGCCCCCTCTTTTTATAAGAGGGATACAAAGAGCCCCCTTGGCTCAAATCGCTTCGACCAAGGTGTTGGGGTCACCCTGGGCTACTGAGCCCTAACTAACGCTGAGCTAACCGATCGGCCTACCAGCGGGGCCCCGTATCGACATATCGGGCATAACCTTTAGATAGGATTTTGGATGGTTTGCTGGGGGCCCTGTTGATACAGCTGATATGGCGGTACCTACGCCCCTGACTATACGTCTTATTCATCTATTCTTTTTTATCTTCTTTTCTTAGTAGCAGCATTATATGTATGTACTATGTATATCTTTTCACCTAAAACTTATGTGAGTCTTGAACATGCGATTACTCTTACATAATATGCATCCAGTGCCTTGAAGCTTTTATATATTATAATAACTAAGTACTAAATAAATATAGTTAATAGTTCAAATATGTCAGTACAAATAAACTCGGAGACAAACAAGCGGCTCGCACCATTTGATACCAAGGATTGCATTTGACCTTATATTCGTTATTAGCTATTACCCGTGACTTTACCTGCATAAACAAATAAGTTATACGGTATTTCCTAGTAATCCTACAAATATTATAAATGTAAAAGTAGAGATGTTTGTTACGCTTTCACGCGAAAACGATTCAACCGATCATCTTCCCGAGTACATGCATATATGTTCTCGGAGGTACTAGAAGTAACATAGGATACATTAAAAAAAAGGATTTTTTTGCAAACGCGGACAAAGTTGCAGGCAACAGCTAGTATTATATACGCGAAACTTTGTAAGAATATATGGATGTATGTTTAATACTTTTACAAGCAATATCTACAAAATATAATATTAAACTTAACAATAATAATATACTTCACACATAAGCTCATCAGAATAACACATAAGCTATAATTTATCCCCGTAATTCCACGGGAACGGGAAGTACGCAGGTAGAACTGCGAGGCGCAGGCTGACCGCTTTCCATAAAAGTTAATTTTAAATAAAAAACCAAAACCGACTTCAAAGCTATACCTTAAAATTATGTACAATGTAAATGTAATACTTCGATGTGAAGTTAATTAACAAAAATAATTAATCAATGAATATAATGAAACTCATATGGCTTACTTATACTTTTTACAATTAGTTATTTTGGGAGTCGGTGCCAGCCAATAAGGACAGTCTAATCACAATTCACAGCATTTGAATACATAATATTATACTCTCACATCTATTATAAATTTCTTTGCAATTATTGATTGTGTACTCATAAAAGTACACAAAGTATTGAATAGATGTCTGTTAAGGTTATCTTTGCTTTGGCTGGTCAAAATCGAATCATCAAAATCGATTCACCCAGTCAAAAGTTATGAGGTAACAATTCTAAAAAAAAAAAAAAAAAAACATACAGTCGAATCGATAACCTCCTCCTTTTTTTGAAGTCGATTAAAAATAATAAATACGCCAAAGCTTAATAGCTGACATTAATAGAAAATAGAAATGGTTTGAAATCATTCAATCATGAAATACGTTATGTTACTACAACTGTCTATAGCGATATCCTATAAAACTGGGTTCGCTGAGGGTTTTGATTTTCGTCTGCATGACCTAAATGTCGTGTAAACGACCTGAAGTATCGTAAACGATACAAACTTGTAATTCTCTCTGTGTAATGTGATGATAAAATGAGGTTTCTCTTGTTCTAGCGTCGAAGATAATACTGCGCGGTATAAACGGAGAGTTCCGTTCGGGCCAGTTGACCGCCATCCTGGGACCTTCAGGAGCCGGGAAGAGCACGCTGCTCAACATCCTCGCTGGATACAGGTAACTGGTCTCCTACCCCATCACACCACATCACCTATTACCATCACACCTCATCACCAACACGGGACATCTTTGTGTTTGCAATAAAAAAAATATGTTTTACTTAGCGGGATGATATTATAGCCTTCCTCGGTAAATGGGCTATCTAAAACTGAAAGAATCTTTCATATCCAACCAATATTTCCGGAGATTAGCGCGTTCAAACCAACTCTTCAGCTTTACGAGTATAATATATTAGTACTATAACTGCCACGACAGACTTCGTTCTGCCAAAATTAAAATTGCAATTAAAAATAGGGGTTTGTCGTAGAGGAATGAAAAATAAAGTTTGTATGTATTTTTGTATGCTGTTTCATAAAAAAATAAAAAACAAATAAAAATAGTCAAAAAAAATTGGTTTTTTTTTTTTTTTTTCGGTTGGATCTATGCTAATGGTCCTAGTGACCGTTATGCGTCATCGGAAATGGGGTGATCCGGTTGGATCATCCTATGTCGTTATAATTTGGGGGGTTTCCCCCCGCCATGTTCATGGCGTCGGGTTTGTACCTAACTTGGTCAGCTACGGTCGACTGGTTTGGAACGGGTGACGTTAGAAACCTATCGTGAGGGCCGGCCCTCCCCTCCCCCGGTAGCGGGGGAGGCGGGTCAAGCGCGGGACCCGAGCAAGCTGCCGATAGCAAAGTGCTATCGGTGATTACACGAAAAAAAATTTTTTGGGGTCAGCCTTATCATTTAGGGGGATGAAAAATAGTTGTTGGCCGATTCTCAGACCTACTGAATATGCATTCGGCTTGGCCATTTATTTTCATAAGCTGTAAAAAATTTTACTTGCTTACATGCATATTATTAATAATTAGCATGCAAACAAGTAAACAC
The DNA here is from genome assembly GCA_905333005.2 of Lycaena phlaeas. Classification (NCBI taxonomy): domain Eukaryota; kingdom Metazoa; phylum Arthropoda; class Insecta; order Lepidoptera; family Lycaenidae; genus Lycaena; species Lycaena phlaeas. The sequence continues at coordinate 18,701,628 of HG995166.1, forward strand.
TCACTGACTACTAACTTCATACGTACGGTACACACTCCAGCTTCACCCAGATCCCCATTTAAAATAACAAGAAATAATTATATTTTACGCAAAATATTATAAAATTCTCCCCTCTCTCTCTCTTTCTAGTCGGAAATCTTTTATACAATATTATTTAAAAATATTTCCGACTAGACCAGAATTAAAATAATGATTAAAAATTTATGAAGTTGTAATTTAGTAACAAATAATATATTATTGCAAGTATTTTTATTAATATCTTTAGAATATCTTTATATCTAGTTTATTTAAGTAAGATAATAAAATGAATATTTTTGTTTGAAGCTTGTTATATTTTACGAAGTTATGTCTGAAGGCTATGCTGTCAAATTTGAGATGTTGCATCATATGACCATAACCGACTAGATGTGAGGTCAACCTTCGAATTTCGAATGTTATTGTAATTTAGATAATATAATTGTTGATGATGAATTATTGTGATTATTAGTTTTGGGTGGTTCCATTTCACCATTGATTGAGTTTTTGGGGATTTTCCTTGGGTTTTTAGCTTGCCTTAAGGTAGAACTAAGCTGCATCAGTCACTTGATGTAGTATTACATCAGTATGTAATCTTTAGCAATCTATTCTTTAGTTTCAAAGTATCAATCCTTGTATGTCCTACTGGCTATCTCCTCCTCGAAATCAACCTGATGAGGATAACAGGCCATAGTTCACCGACGCGCTGGCCGAATGCGGGTGGTGAGCTTCACACACCTTCAAAGACTTTTAATCTCATCAGGCATGCAGGTTTCCTCACGATGCTATCAGCTCCATCGATGATCGAGTGATGGTTTCATGTTTGGGAGCAATTAGAAATTAGGATATAAGCTGCATAACCTCTCGAGAAGCCGAGCCCTTACCCATATGACCATCGTCGTTCTCTTTCTCTTTCTCTCTCCCTTTCTCCCCCCCCCCCCCCCTCTCACTCTATTTTGTTTTTTTCTTCTTCTATTGATTATGTTTGTCTGCAAACATGCCACCCGCTTTATTTGGTTACAGAAAATATTTTTAACTTTTTTTCTGATTTAATTCGTTGCGCCTTGCGGGTAAGAGGTACCGTGCTAACTACCAATCTCTATGGCTCTTTTAGGCCTCAGGTGATATCAAAGGGTCATTTGGTGGTTACTGTTGTCGATCCTGCCTGCATATAAATGGTAAGGGTAGGATCGAGTGATTGGTCATGTCACTTAGATGCCCAATATAAATGTATCTTATAAAAGGCATACTCAAACGTAATATATATATATATATATATATATATATATATATTCAAACGCAAAATGCGACTCAAATAAATAATTAATTCTTTGTCCCCAGGGCTACCGGAGCGTCTGGTCTAATATCCACCAACGGCGAGCCCCGGGACCTGCGGACCTTCAGGAAGCTGTCCCGATACATCATGCAGGACGATCTTCTGCAGCCCCTCATCACCGTGCAGGAGGCCATGTCCATGGCTGCCGACCTGAAGTTGGGCAACCACATGAGCAAAGACAGGAAAGCTGTTATTGTAAGTTATCATCAAACAATCTCCTCCTTTTTTTTTCTTCCTTCTTCCACCTTTCTTCTGTTCTTCCTGACATCTTGAGCATCAAGACTTCAGACTTCCCATCACTCATATTTTCATTGGATTGAACAGTGTGTGGTCGAAGATCCAGATTCTTTCTATTAATAGTTTTCCCATCTTTCAATTCCAACACTGTCGATTTCCCTTTACACAGATTTCACTAAAGACTTCAGTGAATTGGAATTCTCGTCCTATCTGGATAAAGGTTACCGGTAGGAGCCGCGCTCTTGATGCATGGGTTCTAGTCACCATCCTGCTTGTCCCTCCTGTCATACAGCTATGCTGAGAGTGCAGCTCTCTTGATGCATGGGTGCTAGTTACCATCCTGCTTGTCCCTCCTGTCATACAGCTATGCTGAGAGTGCAGCGCTCTTGATGCATCGGTACTAGTTACCATCCTGCTTGTCCCTCCTGTCATACAGCTATGCTGTCTTTCAGTGAAGAGACAGACAGGAAGTGTGAACCGGCACCGAGATTGCATACTTCCCATTCCCGTGGGAGTACGGAGATAAATTGTAGCCAGTTTCCTATTCTGATGTGTAAGCTATATTATTTTAAAGTTTCATCAAAATACATTTAGTAGTTTTTGCATGAACGAGTAATGATACATACATATTATGTATACTTACATATGTCTACATTCTTAGAAACTCTCGCGTTTATGATATTAGTAAGATTAGCAGGTTGAGAAGGACTAGTAGGAAAGTCGTATTAAGATTTATATTTTTCTTTCTTACCTACGTAAAATTTTTGTTACAATGTTCGTTTACGGAAACTTTATCACAGTCTAGTGAAAATCTGTAAAGCCGCTTGTATACTACGCATGTTATTTAACACAAACTGCTAATTTGTGGTTAAAGCGTAAAGCATTGTTCACACCATAACATTATAGTAATTCTTGTCTATGATTAAGGTTTAGGGATCCGTAAGAAAGGTAATTCGTCAATCGTCATTTTGACAGCCCCTTGTGTCCGGAATTGAGCTTACATGTGAAACAAATATGTAGCATTGTTTATTGTAGTCTATAAAAACTGATGAACAGTAAAAAATTGCTGCTCTCTGAAACAGGAAACGCATTTTTTTTATAATTTTTCAAAGCTACGTTATAAAATTATAATATATATATTTTTATTAATCATATGATTATTATTTTAACACTTTTTGAAATACATATATTTCCGTATGTTAATTTAAAACATTTTTTCTACAGAACCCAGCCGATCTTGTTCTTTACGGGTTGTTTTAACGTTTTATATCGAAAATGCTAATTAAAAATTCGTATTGCGTCAATGGTGTAAATACAGATATACAAGTGAGACTAGCACTTATATATTATATATATTATAATTTAGATAATAAATTACGTCACACGAATTTCCTGATATTTGGACGCTACTCCCATCCTGGTCATGATTTTGAGAATCGCTATCCTTAGTGCCACGGCACCGGGTCGGGCCCCGCTAAAGACACGACGTCGTGGGGGCTGCCAATTGGTAGCCAGGCAGTCCCCCTAATGTAAAGAATCTGTTCTTTCCGGGACCAGTCTGTCGCTGAGAGTTTCCCGTCGCCTGCAGATCTGGGTCCCTCAGATAGCGGCTGAAGGCTCACGTAGCGGTTTTAGTGGGGTAGTGCACCCAATGCGAGTCTAGTACGAAAAGGATTTCCGCTGCGACATCATTAAAAAAAAAGAAAAAGGTTAGGTTAGGTTAGTCAACTCAGACCAGGCGCATCAAGTCCAGGACGTCAACGTTGGTCACAAAATGTCACACTTCGTTGACCCCTCTCTTTCCCATTAACTTATTATAATACATTAGTGGAATTTGCGTGAGAATTGTTGCTGTATTTTTACTGTTGCATAATTATGCCTCTTTTAATGAACGTGGTTTCGTCAAGCCGTATCCTCATATATTTTAATTGAGACCTTTCTTTGCACTCTCATACCCAGAAATTTCTTGGTATATCACCAATTATTTTTTCGGCTTCTAATATATGACGACCTCCGTGGCGCAGTGGTTAGCGCGGTGGCGCACAAGCCGGAGGTAGCGGGTTCGAATCTCGCCAGGGAACAAAAAAAAAAAGTTTATTTGTTCCTGGGTCATGGATGTGTATTAAATATGTGTATTATATAATAAAAATCTTAAATATAAGTATTAATATAAATAGTATTAAATATATGTATTTCCGTTGTCTGGTACCCGTAACACAAGTCTCTTCGAGTACTTAGCACAGGACCAGATTGACGTGGTGTAAAAGCGTCCATAGATATTATCAAAAAAAAATATTATCATTATTATATACTTCTACTATATTATAAAACTACTGTGCTTGCTCGCTAGCTGAACTTGGCTTGACACGCTCCCGCGTGTCTAGATAGTGTGTTTTCCACCAGCAGCAGTATTCAGACTAAATAGGTTTCTCTGTTTCCTACTGGTATAACAGGTCGACGCGTTGCCAGCGCGCTTCACTTTCTTATTTCGCGGAAGGTTTGTTTCTGAAGAATGCTATGGCGGAAGTCGGCACGCTCATAATATTATTGCGATTGCACAGCTGATGAGGATGATGATGATTGTTGACAGATTGTGATTATAGAGAAATAACACGCCGACAGAGTAGAGCCTAAGTATTAAGTTTGAAATTGCCGATTTTCTTAGTGTTAATAAGTTGCTCTTTGAAAAAATCGATAAATAAAGAAACACTCAAAGAAAGTTTAATTCTTTATGTTAGTAAATAATCGGTATTTTTTTAATAGGCTCAATAGTATTCACTAAGTTTCTTTTTAGTATTTAATTTTAATCTTTACCACAATCTTTCGTCAGGTTACAATGTCACGATATAGATAAGAATCTAACGGCTTTTGCAATTCTATGGCCTAACGGCTACAAATTATCTCAAATAAATATCTTTATGCATATGAATTTTATGTGGTCCTACCTCTCATCCAGCTGCTCAGGTTCATCTGTTAATGTTCAATACACTTCCAGGTCGAAGAGATAGTCCAGCTGCTGCGGCTGACCAAGGCGAGAAACACGGCCACCGAAAGGCTCTCCGGGGGTGAGAGGAAGAGGCTCTCCATCGCGCTGGAGCTGCTCAACAACCCCCCAGTGGTGTTCCTCGACGAGCCCACCACGTGAGTAGTATCATCACCGCTTCCAACCTCAATCCGTGCTGGCTATTGCAATTATAATATGCTTAGAAGACTGTATGGAACATGAAACAGACGTTCACGTATTTTCACTTTATTTAGATGTTTTTCCCAGTGCTTTAAAATCGGTAAAGATAGTTCAAACCAACCATGCGCGCATCGTTATTGCTGCGCGTAAAGTTGAGTTGAACTATCTATTAGAATACCGTACACTAACTACCTCAGTATTATTTTATTATTGAGTTTTAACATCATTATCAGACGATAATAATTGTTATCGAGGAAGTCTCGATTAACGATTAATTAAATAGATCAAAAGAATTTCCAGTAATTCTTACGATCAGACTTTTTTTCGTCTCTTGCCAAACTGGCCGTACTAATAGGAGATAATGGTACATGAAACGCTTTGTAACGCCGGCTTGCGTTTGCATGGATACCATCAACCGATTTCTTTCGTGCATGCGGAAACTTTGCTTTACATCTATCATTTTATTAATATATAATGAAAATCATTTAAAGTTACGTGGTAAAAAACTTATTCTTGACGAAGCATCATAAAAGCATTCGTTGCAATTAAAGGAAACAAAACGTGTTTTTCCAAATTTAAAATTTAATCCTTAGTTTTTTCTCGTTCTCCTCCTAACGCCCGAAGACCTAAAAAAATTCCTTCTACAAGATAATGGTTAACGCCCAGCATTTAGTTTGCTTTAATAAGCTAGACGCCCAAAGGATTTTTAAAAATCCTTCATTTTCAATAGCCCTTAGATTATAAATTTTAGTTGGGATGACAGATATTTGTTTCGGAACGTTTCCGGAAGTGTCTTTACTATCTATGAATCATCAGTGGTGCCAGCAGAATTTAATTTTTTCTGTCATTTTCAACGAAACGTGAAGAAAGATGGAGGGACGTCGCAGGCATGGTAAATAAATTTGAGTTTTTCTTTGCTATCTTTGCTTTATTGATTATTATTATTTTTTAAATATGGTGCTGAAAAACTATATTTTCGTTTAGAATGAATATTTTAAGCCAAACCCTAAAACCTTTTTGTATTTAACTTCTTAAATTATTAAGACCTTTTAAGAGGTATGTGGGTTTCAAGATAATCTGGATTTTAAAAGCATTACGGGTTTCTACATTTGCTTGGATTTTAAAACGCTTGTGGGTCTTTGTGTTTATATTGATAGTGTTATTATTATTAATTTAATTTCCTTTTTCTTTTTGATGATATATATATTCTCCTAGTTTTCGTTAATGTTTCTTAAGCCAACTTAATATTGCAGTATTTACAAGTTTTCTTGTAATTTTTATTTACAGTCAGCACCCTAAGAGATGAAGAAATCGCATCATTCTTAAATGATTCAGATTGCGAACTCGACCCTTTCGTGGATGATGTCACGGACAGTGATTTTATTTTAGAGCGAGAAGATAACATCAATAATTCATCTTCATCAGAATCTTTTTCTGACCGCGAATCAGACCAATCGGTGACTGTAACAAGAGGCTGTGGTCAAGGAAGAAGAGCATGTGCACCACGATGTTCTCGTAGAGTACGGTCGAATCAAAATGGTGAATCCCACGAAGCTGAGTGTGATGAAGAAGAATGGGAAGAAAACGCAGTCTTCGAAACACCCAGCGTCGGGCTAACTCAGCCTTCGTACTTGCCAATCGACCGAACTTCCTTCAGTATAATTGACTATTTTAGGCAATATATTGACGACGCTGTTATTGCGAATATAGTCGAAAAATCTAATTGGAGCTACTTCTCCCGTTACATCAAAGCGTTAAATCTAAGTGTTGAAGAATGTAACATGTATATTGCAATTACAATGCTGATGTCATGCATAAACTATCCCAGTCTCAGAATGTATTGGAGCAAAAAGTTTAGGATCCCAATTATAGCAAACAACATGGCAAGAAATAGATTTCTCCTTCTAAGAAATGCACTGAAGGTAGTTTTTGATGAGGACGTAACTCCTGAAGAAAAGGCTTCTGATAGACTGTGGAAAATGAGACCTTTTATAACAGCTGTATTGAAAGGTTGTAAATTACAAGAAAAGACACAAAATCTGTCAGTGGACGAAATGATAATACCGTTTCAAGGAATATGCGGATTTAAACAATACTGTCCAGGTAAACCAAATCCCGTAGGACTGAAGGCCTTTGTACTGGCTACACCAGAGGGTTTAGTTTGTGACTTCAAAATCTATCAAGGAAAAACTACATTTCCAGACCTCCAAGACACAGATTTCGGCTTACCAGAAAAAGCTGTATTATCACTATCTAAAGATTTGGTGCCTGGGCATATTATTTACTGCGACCGTTACTTCACGTCAGAGAAACTACTTTTGGCACTTGAAGAAAAAGGACTAAAGTGTACAGGGACACTAATGAAAAATCGTGTTCCACGGTCTGCGCGAAGTGTTATGACGGACGATAAAGCAATGAAAAAGAAACCTAGAGGATCATGGAAGATTGTGGTAAACAAAGCCAAAAAGCTGGTTTTGACGAAATGGCTCGACAGCAAGCCTATAACATTTCTATCTAATGTACATGCAGATCAAACCATCGATGAATGTCAACGGTGGTCAAAAGCACAAAGAAAGTACATTTCTGTGCCCAGACCCGAAGTTGTCAAACTTTATAATAAAAACATGGGAGGTGTAGATATGGCGGATAGAATGTTGTCGTACTGCCCATATCGCTACAGAACAAAAAAGTGGACACAGAGAGTTATGTCTCACTGCATTGACCTGGCTGTCAGCAATTCCTGGATCCTGTATCGTCAAGACAAGAAAAATGAAGGGGCAGACCCGAAATCAATCCTACAACTGCGGTATTTCAAAATGGAGATTGCTGAAGCAATTATCGATGCCAACATGGATACAGATAGTTCATTAGATGAATCAGAAAATCGTGGAGAACGGCGTCATGAAAACCAAGATGAGCAGCATCTTCATTTTCGTAGAAGATGTGTACCTGCACCTATCCCATCGGCAGCACAACGGTACCGTGGCGCTGGACACTTACCTGAAGTAAGCGAAGTGCAAAGAAAGTGTCGCCTTCCAGGATGCAAAATGAAAACGAAAATTATCTGCACTTCCTGCAAAATTCATTTGTGTCTAACCCACGAAAGAAGCTGCTATAAATTGTTCCACGTTCCTAAGCAGTAGGTTACTACTTAAGTAGGTTTAATGTTACCTTACTTTGGTATATTTTGATAAAAATGGAAGCTTAAGACTATTTTTATGTTTATTTTTTAAAATTGTTGTTATAGCTATTATTATTTTTGACTCGCGGATGAGAGAGAAAATGTGTTTTGTTTTTAGAATAGATTTATGTTTTAGTTCCATTTGTGATGTGATTATATTGTTTTTCTTTTTGTTTAATAATACTTAAATTTAATGGCTGTGTCCTATTTTGTATTTTTTTTGTAAGAAAAATATTTTTTAGGTTTTTGTTTGAAAATAAATATTTTTTATTAGAATATTTTTATTCTTAGTCACCTGATATTATACACTATACTTATAATATTTTTATATATTATTATTTTTACCATTAATGTAAAATAAATAAATTGCAAGTTGATTAAGGATAAATAAATATTGTGTAAGGCTTTTAAAAGACTTACAGGCTTTTATCACTATAACAGCTGATTGATCACTTCTCTAGAAAAAAATGGAAATATTTTATTAATAGAGTTGTTAATTCAAGTTTTAATCACTTTCATCTTCTAGGTTAACTATCTAGCTTTCCATTAAATATCCAAGAATGACAAATTTACTTGAAAATCAGACTGATAAATACCTTTATATGGACGACGGCCGGATTTGAAAAAAAAGATTGCGATAAAAAAAATACAAAACATTTTCTATTTATACTTCTATAGTTTTACATCATACTTTTGTAAAAATTAACCATTCTGCAATAGATATAATAAAAAATTTTAGAAAATGAAAAAAAAATACAACTGGTTTTCACTAGTGATAACTACCCAGATGCCTTTTAAAAGGTTGTTTATTTTTGGTTTCCAGCCTTGCTAAATACCTTCCTAACACATGCTTGATTTACCAAAAAAAATCCCACGTTTGTATGATCAGTTTTAAGTACATTTTCGAATGTCAATATCTCTGGGCGTCTACCATGCAAACCTTTTAAAAGGACTTTGGGTGTATAGCACTACTTGGGCGAAAAAAAGCTGGGCGTTAGGAGGTTAACACCTTAAAAGTAATCTAATCGGTGTAATGATTAAGCATAAAGTCTTAAGCGCATAAATATATCCTCCATATTAGGCAAATAATTAGTATACATTATTAACGGTTACTAAAGGATTTCATTCTTTTTATAAATTCCATGTTTTATTTCCATTTCTTGCAGAAAAAGCCCTGGATCTTTTGTGCCTAAGCCAGGTAAATCTGTAAAAAAAATTGCAGGATTTCTCGCGATATTCATCCTTATACTATCCGGACAGTGTCTTAGATTTCGAGGATGAAACCTGTGACTAGCGGCGGGACAGTAAAAGGGACGGTGATGATGATAAGGGTGTTTATTCTGTAATCTAATAAAAACTCTGGTCACGTATTGTCTATTGTTGCAGTGGTCTGGACGACGTGGCATCTTCGACCTGTGTGTCTCTTCTAAAGCGAGTGGCGCGTGGTGGTAGGACGGTGATCTGCTCGCTGCACACCCCGTCAGCTCGGCTGTTCTCCGTGTTCGATCATGTGTACGTGGTGGCGGACGGCCGGTGCGCCTACCAGGGGACCGCCGCTGGGGTGGTGCCCTACTTGAAGGAGCTCCAACTGCCTTGCCCGAAGACGTATAACCCTGCTGATTTTGGTATGTTATTATACTCTGTGTAATTATGTTGTGAACGTTTGCTGAAGTAGGTTTCTATTTTAGATACACTCCAAGAACATTGATACATTTCTAATGATTATATAATATGGTCCCATATTATGGTCCCTTTGAACAAAGTGCTTTTTTATGGTGTGTTGCGATTCGTGGTATTGAAATTTGCCTATGCGAAAAACTATAAAAATTTAAACTGAATCCACATTATTCTAGACAGCCTGATACTGACAGTAAAAACTTCTTTCTCGGTAGCAACTACTTTCATACCGGAATTTAAAGCTACGAACACGAAGTATAGATATAAGGAGTCTGAACGTAATGTTGAACAAATGGTCGCAATTTAGATGACATAAGTTTTGTCGGTAGAGCGCGCCTTCTATAATAAGTACTCGTTTAAATCTTTACACGGGAAGTATGGAGGCGCTGATTGGTCCGCTACAATAGCATCGGTACGCACTTGATACTAGCGCAGCCAGTGGCAGGAACGCGAACTAAAGATCTGGGTTCATTATTGTGTACGTGAATACTACGGAAAAGCCCATATCGTTCGGACTCCTTATATCTATACTTCGTTGGTTACGAAGGAATTCGATATTTTATCCGATTAGGAAATAGCCTGGCTCTTGAATTCAAGGTCTCTAGTTTCGCACTTTCTTCTTGAAGATTAAATAGCAGGACTATTCTATAATCTAAGGTAACACTCACTATGAATATTACAGTGATCGAAGTGTCAAGTGGTGAGTACGGTCAGCACCTGGATCGACTGGTGGTAGCGGTGGACAACGGGCGGTGCCAGCGCTGGCGGGACTACGCGGTCAGCAGCCACGAGGTGGACATCCAGTGGCACAGCACCCAGGGGGTGGCGGGGCACAACGTCAACTACGAGAGCAGCTTCCTGCAGCAGTTCAAAGTGCTAGTCAAGAGGATGCTTCTGCAGACTGTACGGAATAGGGTAGGTAGAAGGTACAGTTAGTTTTCGACGACCTCTGAGGCTTAATGCTTAGCGCGTTGGCGCTAAAGCCAGAGCCGCTGGGCGCTGCTACCTACTGAAAAATATTTGACTAAGATTTTTAAATTATCGAACTATAACTATTATAGAAATACCTAAAAATTGATATTTGCGGTTTCTATACCAAAATATCCTTGTAGTATGTAGACATAAAATAGTCAATTTTAACATTCAGATCATGGTAATAATTATCTTATCTTATCTTATATCTCAGGGCTACCTGTACCTGCGGCTGTTCCTCCACGTGTTCCTCGGCTCCATCGTAGCCGCCCTCTACCAGGGCATCGGCAACGACGGCAGTAAGGCCATGTTCAACTTCGGCTTCTGTTACGCATGCATCATCGCCATGCTGTACACTGCGATGATGCCTATACTGTTAGCATGTGAGTATCAGGACACAAATTTTTTGATTGTCAGTTGGACAGGCGAACTGCCCTGAACACCTGATGGTAAGTGGGCGACTTCGCTTCACGGGAGACACTAGCAGGGTGACGCAGCCGGGACAGCAGCACAGCACAGCGCTTTCTTCTATCGGTCAAACACACTTTCAAACAATAAGTTCTTTGTAAAAGAAATCTGTTATCGTTTCCCTTTCAAATTTTTATTCAATAAAATTGGCGCCTGTAGATACGTAATAGCAATGGACCAATCCTGTAAAAGCAAAATAATGTAATGTGATATTGAGAAGAATAAATATTTGGTTTTGTAAGGCGCAAGTTTTTAAAATATCAGAAGGAATCTATTCTATACATATAATAAATTTGTAGAGGAGTCGTTTCTGTACATTGATAATATTTAAAAAAAAAATAGCCAGCGTGTTAAAGGATTACTAACAGAATCCATTTCCAGCATTTTTGGAATTTTTGTCTGTTTGTCTGTTTGTCTGTTTAGTTGTGCACGCATCACGTGAAAACTACAAAACCAGTGTAAATAAATTTTATCCATAAAAATTTAGCGTAACTTGGAGTAACATTTAGTTTTTGTTTCATCGCAATCGCTTCACTCTATCAAAAGATATATGTATTTGAAATGTAGCTAAATAAGATACTTAACAAATAGGATCAGATCAACGCCATCTATTGACGATTTACCGCGGCTTTCAATATCCTATCTATCATAAAATTTTCTTTTCTATCTTGAAATTTTGACACATTTTCTTAAAAAATCTGTCAAAATTTTAAGATACATAAGAAAATTTTAAGATAGGATATTGAAAGCCGCCGTTATAGTTCCGATTTATTGACAACTTACAGTACCGACTTATAAGTAGGTATGTAGGTCGTCAATAGATGGCGTTGCATGTATCTGATCCTATTTGTTAAGTTTAACGAATTTGTCATTATATTTTGTTAAAACCCTAAAACGTTGGAAAGGAGTAGCAATCCTTACTATAATATTATAAATGCGAAAGTAACTCTGTCTGTCTGTCTGGCTGTTACGCTTTCACGCCTAAATCACTTCACCGATTTTGGTGAAAGGTACAGAGATAAACTAGAGCTTGGTAAAGGACATAGGCTATTTTTTATCGCAAAAAGCTTAGGGGGGTTTAAATAGGGGATGAATGTTTGTATGGAAGTTCGTCATTATATATAGAAGATGACGCCTTAAGACTTTGTATTTAGGCACTTAATAAGAATTAAATAACCATGATTAATTAATTGTTCCACCGTTTTTAAGGTTTTCGCCTATATGGGCATTACATAGGAGGTAAAAGTTTCCAGGGTAGTTCAAAAAAAAATCTGCGTTGGCGCAGTGCGACGTAGTGGGGGAAATATTGCTACCCGAACAGGCAGACACGTGAGGGCATTTTTCCGCTGTAACAATTTCGATTTGTTCATAGAATTTTGCTTTTGTTAATGTTCTTAATATATTCGGCGAAATACAAAGTTTCATGTATTGTTATTTGTATTTAATTATTTAATTATATGTTATTGAATGGAAAAAAAGGGAACTGCCACATGTGCACGTTCTAATAAAGCTTAAAAAAGAAGATGTGGCCCATCCAAATAGATGGGCTAATTAGCGCCGAGATTCCTGATCCTGTGCAAGATAAAGAATTGTATGACACTATTATCCAAAACATGGTACACGGTCCCGTGGTGTTAGAAATCCAGCCTCGCAATACATGAACATTGGAAAATGCACAACGATTTTCTAATCAGTTGATAAAAGAAACTATGCAAAATGACAATGGCTACCCGTTGTACAGGCGCACAGCGCCCAAAGACGATGGCCGAACAGTTACAATTAAGACTCGATCTGGAGTGAACGAAACCTTAGACAACAGTTGGATCGTCCCGTATTTGCCTATTTTATATAAAATTTTCAATGCTCATATTAATGTAGAAGCCTGTAGCTCTGTCCGCGCAATCAAATATATAAACAAAGGAATTGACAGGCTATATTAAATCTCAGGAATGAAGGTGGAGCACATCTTCTGAAGAAGTAGCTGAATTGATACCCAAATTACTACCAGAACAAAAACGAGTATTTGACGAAGTGTTGCAGCTAACAGAACCTGGGAATGGCGCGCTACTCTTTGATCTTGCCCAGGAAGATTCACCTATCTGTAATTTTAGTGAAAATAGCACATGGCATGCTATTGCACGTCAGTGCAAAATCTTGGTGTGGGATGAAAGTACTATGGCGCACAAAAAAGGGTAGAATCACTAAATTAAACGCTCCAGGATTTGCGCAATAGTACCTATGTTATTTTAATTTTTACTTTAATATATGGGAGAGATGGTGGTTTTATTGGCTGGTGATTTCCGCCAAACGTTAACAGTCATTCAGAAGGGGATACTTGCAGACAAAATTAAAGCATATCTCAAGTCGTTCACTATATGGGCCACGGTAAGGAAGTACAGTTTGACTACAAATATGATGACACAAATGCTGGCAACCATGCCGAAACACTATTTAAAATAGGAGATGGTCGGCTAGAAACTTATGTAGAGGGCTGATTCAATTAGTACACAGTGATTTAGAATTAGTTGCAAGTGTTTACCCAGACTTACAAAACAACATACAAGAACATCAATATTTATGTGAAAGAGCAATTTTAGCACCTAAAAATGATATTATCAACTAAGTAAATCCTGACATATAGAGTAAAGTAACAGGACAGGTACAACAGAGTATCTATCAATAGACACAGTTATGGTACAGAAAAGAGCATATCATATCCCGTAGAGTTTCTAAATTCGCTTGAGCTGTCAGATGTACCCTCACAAAAGCTTAAATTAAAACTAGGTGTCCCAGTCATGCTCATGCGAAATTTGGATGCCCAGAGACTATGTAATGACAATTTTTCCCATTGACAATTGTATGTAGCATGCTCGCGTGTGTCCAATGCCTAAAATCTCTACATTCTATCCCCAAATGGAAAGACAATATATAATATTGTTTACAATAGTTTATTAAAAAAATATTCTGTTCCGAGTTGTCTTCTTTGTTCTAAATCAGGAAAGGGGAACTGCGCTACTCCAAATTTAACGCGAGCGAAGCCGCGGGCAACAGCTAGTATAAAATATATAAGGCAATTGCCTAAAATTCTTACTTAATAATGAGACTAGACTCATAGTCATATGAAATATGATTGAAGTTTACCTATACGTCTTAATACTAAAAATTTCATGTCATTTTTCAAGAATGAATAAATGGTAACTGCCAAAACATCTTACTACAATCAAAACAGAATAGTTTTTTTATAATTAAAATGTTCATTTTATTTGTATTTCAGTTCCTACAGAAGTATCACTCATAAAACGGGAATACTTTAATAGATGGTACGGTCTGAAGCCGTACTACGCAGCGCTGGTGGTCTCCAGGACTCCTATCACTGTATTCTTCGCTCTGCTCTTCCTCATCATAGTGTATCCTCTGACCAACCAGCCGCTCGAGGTGGCGAGGATCGCTATGTTCCTGACCATGTGTGTGATGGTCGCGCTCATATCCGAGTCTATGGGCACACTCATCTCCTCAACGCTAAATGTGGTGGTAAGTAATAGTATAGGTATTAATACTCAAAATATAATATTTTAATAGTACTACTTCTTGATGAAAAAAAGAAAAAAATTGGTTGTCTGTAAAGTCGGTTTACGGACGGTAGTTGGACGTGACAACGTCAAATATTACATGCAGGACGAACCGAACTGAACAAATCGCTCAAGCCGATCATGCTCTCTCTCTCGTTCGTGCAGCGCTGTCGCTTTCGGAACGCTACTTGACGTCATCTTTTTCGTGCATGCTGCCCGTAATATCGTGTTATTAGACGTTGACACGTCAACAAAACATTGGGAGGAAACCTGCATGCCTGATGATATTGAAAGCCTTTGAAGGAATCGAGTTTACCAGCCCGCATTAGGTCAGTGCATCGATGAACTTTGACTCGATGCCCTCCTTGCCTGATTTAGGGGTGGACAACCGTATCCGGCTATCGGACATAATATTATATGGGTTGACACTTTACTTTTTTTACTTCTTGATTCTCATGAAGGCATTTCGGTTGGCTGTTTAATAAACTCTTTCATACGAACCTTACATTTAAGTAAAGATACAATTTTAGAATTATCACTTTGTGCCTCCGTTAATTCGTCATTTAAGTCGAGTAGGTACTACACTTTCTCAGAATTTCTTTTCAAGAAGTTGATGATTGAACTTGATCTAACTCACGGTTTTTAAAGCTTACAAGATAAATTTGTGCACAGAAGTTTGGTAAAAAAACAATGAATATATACAGAATACAGATACAGTTATTTTAATCAAGCATAGATAGGATTTTTAAAAATGATTTACTCGAATGTGCACTCCTAAAACTTTTACGAGATAGTCGATTAAAATGACCTTCCAGAACTCGATGTTCGTGGGGCCCGTCATCAGCGTGCCCCTGATGCTGCTCGCGGTGTACGGATTGGGCAACGGGGATGAGCAGCCGCCTTTCGTGTGGGCAATCGCTCGCGCCTGCTCCTACCTGCGCTACGGGCTGGAGGGGCTCATCGTGGCCGTCTACGGGTCTCCCAGGAAAGACCTCGAGTGCCCCGAGGACGTGGAGTTTTGCGAATACAAGAGCGTGAGGTGAGATTGAGATTCTGAGGATTGGACATGTTTATTTATAGCACTGGGCTTGATTTGATGGTCGTTTCTTATGTGTAAAAGGAATGGTACTTCGTGAGAAATTGGTCAATTTATTACCACGTAGTTAAGTCCGCTAAAATCCGCTGGCTTGGCCAGCTGATAGGGCGGTAAGGAAAGCCTATGAGAGACAGCCCTCCGGTCGTGGACCGGTTGGCCCACCTAAATACCGTTCAAAGGCCAAGTGCTAAAAGATCTACGTACCCTGGGCATTGTAAACTAAGAGGAGATCGGTAAAGACAGTGCGCGGTGGCGCCATCTCGTATCGGAGGCCAAGATCCACTTTGGGTCGTTGAGCCAGCGATAAGTAAGTTAAGACAATTTGTATAATGAATACAAATGCCTTTCTGTCTTTATAGAATTCCTTTTTATTTCATATTGTAGATCCCACTATAGTCATCTATATCTGTAATATATATTTCCGCCCTTGGATACGAACCTCGACCCCGCTTTAGTTCAACGTCAAATTAATATTCATAAAATACGAATTTAAATAATTTCCATTTTCACCATTAGCCCTGCTAATGGTGAAAATGGAATGCACTTCTGCTGCTTGTCTGTATTTACTTTCGTATGGCTTTCTTGTGTACAAGTAGTATAAGGCAGGTATTATATCTTACTGCCAAGAGAATGAGTAATGGAGTTTTTAATGATCGACGTTTATCATAATAGGTGACTTTAACAATTTACCCGTTTCAAGTGACCTGTTTGCTAGAAAACTCTATAAAACTATTTAAAAAAAGAATGATAAAACCATTACTTTTTTTGTATATTCCAGGCACTTCGTCAAGCTATTGGGAATGTCAGGGGCAACGTTCTGGAAGGATTTCGGCGTGCTAATGCTCATGTTTGTGCTGACCAACCTTGCTACTTACTACCTCCTGCGGCAGCGGCTGTCACCCAACTACGCCTTCAGAGCGATCAAGGTCATCGGCAGATTCATCAAGAACAAGATGAGCGATGTCCATTAAGTCCAGTGAGCCGAAAGTAGATGGCGCTGTTTCAATTTGAATTTCGAATAGTTAACGAATTTTAGATTTTTAATGGCTGGCTTCCAAAGTAAAACTACATTGTAAAACATACATAAATAAATGCCAATAGATCTAGCTTGGATCATATTTGATTATTAAATCAGTATCATAAACATTACAGGAAATATTTTTTTACTTTTATACTTTTCGGAATAAATTCTAGGATTTTTCATTTAAATATATTTATGTAAATATGATATACAGTTTTTGTGCTCGTGGATGCAAAATGTTGCAAGGTTAGGGAAAAATTATTTATTTTATTCGTTTTGTATTATCGTAAGATACTAATTAATGTGAAGTTTTCTTCATTTAATAATAATATACTTTTTAAGTATGAAATATTATGTTTCAAAATTTAACTTAATAGGGCTAGCGACTATATTTGTGGGAAGATGTATTAAAATTATAAAAAAAATGTAAGATGTATGTTTGTTTATTGAAAAAAATTGTTTGTCGAAAAATTTTATAGGATAGGAATAAAAAGGATAATAATTGTATTAAAACTGAAAGTACTTAAGCATGTTATTGTTAATAAAATTAGCATATGCCATGGCTGTGCACTTTGTAATTACTAGGGAAATTGAACGATAAAACAGTGTATTACTTACGAGTAGGCCCCGTTCGCACGAGCGTTTAATAAATGTCGACGTTGCGATATCCGCATGCTAAATTCGATGTAATGTCGAACGTTCAACGTCGAAAATCCAACAATGCTCGATAAATAAGCGCCGTGCCTTAAAAACGCATGGATCCATTTCTCATTCAAACGCTTATTTAACGCTCGGTCTTGCGAACGAGGCAAGGTTACTTTGGTAAGGTTCATACCTACTGCTAATAAAATGATGTTTCTGCTTTGAACACCTGTGATGACAAATTATTGTTTATTGAAAATTGATTTTTATTATTTTAATAAATTATATTTCAATGACATATTGAAAATAAGCAGTTGTGTGCATTATGTGATGTATGTAATTTATGTTGTTTTGGTGTTAAGACTGAATTATTGGAATAAAGGTGATTTGAGTAAATATTTTCTTTTATTGATATCTTATGATTATTCTATATAAGTATGTCTAAAAGTGATATAATAAGAACAAGGAATTGGAATACTAATTATTAATAATAAAATTAAAGGAGAACGTGCGCTTTGGCACATGAAAATTTAAAATAAAATCATACATCAATTACATTCGATCGAATCGATTCCAGAAAAACATGACTCGCTTTGTACTGAATTGATTTAAAAGGTTATTAAAGATGCTGAAGAGCATGTCGTCAATGTCGAAAACAAACTCAAACGATCCGAATTTAGTTTGTCGTGAAAACTGCAAATGGAATTAAAAAAGATCAAATTGGATTAAATTATTTATTCACCAAATTATGATTCTCACTAAAATAAAATCACCATTTTGCTTTATACATGAGTTTATACAACGTGACTAGGTAGCCATTTGTGAGAAAAGTAAAGTTGTTATTTTCGAAAATGAAAACCTTATCTAGTTACTATCACTATCCCATATCACTGGACTTGCATTTTAGCTGTCAATGTCAAATTTGACGTAATGTTGCCAATTTAGAGAGAATTTCCCAAATTGTGGCTGATGGTTTACAAAAAAAATCTATTTAGGATGTTGGAAGATTATGCAATTTCATTAAGCTAGTTGACATTTTTAAAATTAATACTTAATTGAATTTTATGAAGATTACAAAATTATGTTTGGATGTTCAAAGAATCTTCACAGAGTGTATATATTAGTAGTCTGTAGTAGCAACTGTATATTAAACAAATATAAAGACAATCACTTGTGCACGGTGAGTAAAAATGCGGTAACCTTTTTTTCGGATGGAGCTATGCTACTAGCATTAGGCCCTAATGGCCCTAATGCTTCATCGGTAGTGGGGTGAGTCGGTTGGCTTCACCCTGTGATATAGTAAGTGGGGGGTTGCCCTCCGCCAGCCGGGGAGTGTGACTTCCACGGCTTCATGGCGTCGGGTTTGTTCCTGTGGCGGGTGTCTGTCTCACCACCGTCGGATAAATTCGGTAACCCGTAGCTCATGTGTGCTCAAGTGATTGTCGACATCATTTAACATAAGATTCATTTTTTTAATAAATTTCACTGTAATTATCAATTCCTATTATTATACTATGTGTTGTAAAGTTAACATAGACGAACATGATTGTCTATTTACTTCCAGACACTATTATAGCTATTCTACTCTTTTTTTTTTATCAATAATTTTTGACACAATATAAACATATTAAAAACAGATCAAAAACATAAGTCCAATATTTAAGTAACAAAAATCATTCAAATAATCTTTTATAAGTACTCTTATATCTAGTGTTTTCAGTATTTTTAATTCTAGGTCTACCTTAGTGTATGTAAAAATTTAAGGCAACTTTTTTAACATAACATTCGAGTAAAGTGGCTACACAGGCTTTAACCTAACGTGATAATATATACTTAATATTAAACATATAATATACACAAATAGCTTATTATGATTAGCGTTTAACAAACAGCTATGAAATAATTTTAAAATATTTAAATATAATATTATTAAACCAAATAAAACAAAAAACGATAAGAGATCTAAGGATAAAACAAATAAATAAAATTTATCTTTTGTTACATTGATGCAGAATAACAATTGACAGTTAAGTTTTTAGTTTTTTTTTAACTGTATTTAACAATTACATTTTTTCGAGATGTCATTCAATATTACAAAAAGTTGTATTTTAAATGCCGATACCAGATGTTTAATAAAATATATCGGATTTATATTTTTCGACTTTCAATGGCAGTGTTAGTTGTGTACTATTAATACCTTTAAATTTAATACGCTTTCGTATAACGAAAAATTTTATATAAAATAAAATATAACATTTGTAAATAAATTCACTTATGCTAATTAAAAGTTAAATTAATCAATAACTGGACTATTTATACTTAAAATACGGAATGCACTTGTTGAACTATTTTGTATTATTCATAAAAAAGAATAAACTTTAAACAATATGAAACAAGGTAAACTTAAAAAAAAACATTTAAAAGAATGTAAAATTAGTGCAAACAAAAAGCTAAGCTTTATTTATTAAATACTATAATAATAATATCAATGTAATGGAAAATCTAAATTGAGTATTAATATACAAACAAATATTATGTGTCTAGTTCAGTAAGTAGACGTAGATCGTTATATAGGCGTTTGCTTCAACCATTCCACATACCCGGCACTAATTACACAATATGTACAACATGGTAACTACAGTTTATATAAGATGGTATGTACAAATGGTGCTTACATCTAAAATACATTTTAATACATAATATACAATTCCATCTGTTTCATTGTTTAGTAATCTGTTTAATATGGAATTTAATGAAACTACAAGGCTAAAGACCATCAGCTTTCCAGAAAATAAATCTGTATTCGAAAAAAGCTTGTCTGTTATATCGGTTTACGGATGATAATTTTACGTGAAACGTCACAAGTCGAACGCTTAGTCCGATCGTGCCTCTCTATCGTTGGTTTTGCGCTTTCGCTTGCACGCTCTATTCTAGCGGAACGTGAGCATACGTCAGGCTTTTTGTGCGTGCAGCCGGTGTTCATCGATTTATAAAACGTTTTCACAGGAAATATACAATTTATTGTCATAATATAGTTCTTTAGTAAAATTAATGTCTACATTCAGTTTACTTTAAAGAAACGTTACAAGATTTTGCTAATGGTTTATGATCTTCGAATCATGTTTTGCTTTCTATTTTCTAATGGTGGCTTTAAGTTATTAAGGAACAAAATATGGTAAATACTAATGAAATTTGTGATGTTAGTTTTAAGAGCTGTCTAATGTAATATAACTGTTGCGGGCAGCGCTCAACAACAATTGTAGAGCGCTGCCCTCAACAATAACTAAAACAGTTTTGAACATTTAGATGGATTGTTTAATACCTAATGCAATTTAAACTAAAAATGCAAATTTAAAATTACCACTTCACTGGTCAATCAAATGTCAAAACGTCCTCCTAATAACAATTTATCATTGTTCCTACAACTAATTATGATTCATCGCATAATATTTTGAAGTAATAAGTAACAAAATTTGTAACAAGTATTTTTTCTTACTTGTCATTATAGTATATTATTATACACAACTAAGACTATTTATACTTAAAATGGAATGCTGCCCTAAATAATTGTCCACTTTTTTTAAGCAAAAAAATCGAACCAAATCTGGGTATTTTGAATGCTCGTTAAAACATATTTCTTGTTATAGCATATTGCTTGTAAAAGCATATTGATCGTTTAGCATCAATTAAATTAAGTATTTTCGATTTTTCATAAGTGATTTCTATAGGGTGAAGTGTTGGCTAGCCTTGTCCTCATCACACTGGTCCAGGTAGACTGCGGGTCTATCGGTATCAAGGCAGGAGTCTAGTTTGGCGTGCCTGATCTGCAGTCCATCCCTCTTCCACTGCTGGGCGTCATCGGAGGGGTCGCAAGCTGCTAGTACTGCTGTGACTCTATCATCAGCTGACAGCGACACGCACAGACTGTGGTGACGTAAGAGACCATTCTCGAAGCTCCACTCCTGGTTTCCACCGGTGTTGTGGCATGGGTACATACCTAAAAATTAAATTGTTTAATAGCAGAATATATTTGCAGTTTCTCATTAGGTTTTTAAATAATGCACATATTGAAAGATAATTAATTGTTTGAATGTCAAAATTGAATTGATTGCATTTTCTATGAAATCGTAGGTTTTAACTATAGAGAGATTAGATAATTTGCCGCGCTTCATAACTTTTTGACTGTTTTTATAATGTAACCGCAGTAGGGCCACATCAGCTTTCTCTTCAATTGCACATAAATATTTTTGTGCATCCAAAGATTAAATTTAATCTTCCTGATGGCTATATGGGTATTTCTAAGAATCTTGCTTAAATGATTAGCATTGACTGAACAATATATTTATATATTTTGTATCTTATTTTGGAACTTGCTTCTTTGAAAGTACATTAATATACTTCCCTATCTAGTATATTATAAAAAAGCTTGTATTGACAACTGACCTAAGGTCCCGTCCACGAGGTGCCCCATGGTGTCGAGGCAGCGCGCGCCCTGCCTCACGGTATGAGCACCCATCGAGGGCACCTGCAGCTCAGGGTACACGTGCTGCAGGTACCAGCGGAACGGCTTGCAGTGCAGCTTCGACCGGATCGCCAGCCGCTCAGAAATGCTGTGAAATAGTCAACTGAACTGAAATGCCACTAAAATGTTAAATCACCCTTTTATAGTTTTTAATTAGATGAAGGTATAAAGGCTGTTTGGATTACCAGATTAATACGCCAGATAGACTTTCCCGAGGTAGTACGGCTGGTCTACTACTACTAACATCTATAGATGTTCAGTTATGAACGTATAAAGACATAATTATAAGTCTATACGTTATTATCACATTTATAAAAATGTGATATGATTTTATGAGTAATTTAGGTTTACCTTGAAAATAATAACAGCAATGGCAAACCGAAGTTCATAGCCTTTATGTGGCATTGGCCATCTAGGACACGGAGGTAAACTTAAACTGACCAAATCGTAAAATGTTTGTAACCACATAATACGCAACCGAAAGCCATAAATGGTTTGAAATAGTGTCATTTTAAGACGAAAATGCCTTTTTGTCACGGCAATAATGACTCTTTTACTTAGGGTATGTTTCACTACTTCCTGATAAGTGCTGGATAGACTATCCACATCATATTTGACAGAATAAATAAAGTATGGAATATCTGTCAAATATGTTGTAGATAGCCTATCCGGCACTTATCAGGAAGTGGTGAAACAGGCCCTTAACTAAGTTAAACTCACGTTGGAAAATTTCACAAAACTTTTTCTTTCGATTTTCACACAAGTTTCCTTACAAAGTTTTTCTTTTACTGTACATTTTTCATACATTACTACAGTGAAATATCTAACCTTAAAATTTAATAATAATAATACCTTTATTTGGCCCAATCAGTTTCTTTTACAATAAATACACTGCAGTAAGATATAAAAACAGAATACTTACTCTCCGTATTCAACTTGCTTGGCCAAAGGCTGTGATCTATAGTAGAGCTCTTTGAAGTCGTCCATCCACACTTCGGCAGCCCTCCTGGTGTTCCTGGCGAAGACGGCTCCCGACCCTCCCGGGAACGTGTAGGGGTGTCGCTTACGGAACACGTGACCCACCCGCGAGCACGGAACTATCTCTAGTGACCCACCGCATTGCCAGACCCTGGAAGAAATTATATTTATAAATAATATGAAAAATGATGTGGTGTCGTGGGACACCAGGTAGGAACGAAGTTAAGAAAGAGAAGGGATGAGAGAACGAAAAGAAAGAAGGAGAAAGAGAAAGGTATGATACACTACTCGCTTGTGTATGCGACTGTCGCGCCTGCGCACGTCTCATTTAACGCTTTTTATTCCACGCACTTTTTCTTACGGTTTTACTATCACATTTTTTTCAGTTCGGTCGAGCAGCAAAATTCCCCCTCCAAGCCTGCCGTAAGGAACTTCGTTCCAATTACAAATATAAAGCATATACATAAAGCTGAAGAGTTTGTTTGTTTAAACGCGCTAATCTCAGGAATTACCGTTCGGATTTGAAAGATTCTCCCATTGTAAAATAGACTGAGGATGGCTGTAGGCTATATATTATACCGCTAAGATCCCGTTATTCCTGTAAATCTTATAACGCTGGCGAAGCTGCAGGCAACAGCTAGTCTACAATAAACCCCGACAGAAAGACTGCTTTACCCCTGCTCTCTGCTAAGTGCGTCTTGATTACTATCTTAATGGCGATCTTTGTTTCACCATCGTGCCATGTTTTTGCAATAAATGCATATTTAAATGGCATTCCGTATCATCCGCGAAATGTCAAGGTATATTCAGATTGTTTATTGATGTGTATTTCCAAATAATTGAATTAATTTCATTATTAAATCATCGTAATTACCGCCAAATATTTTAATGGCGGTGTTGTAAGGTTTTTAAAGGTAAAAAGACAACGTGTCTATGCCAATAAGTGGTCAGAGACACGCGGGTTCGAATCCGGCGCAAACAATTTGTATGAAAGTTAAAGATACCAGCGTCCATACTCCATACATATTAGTACTCATGATTTTTTTTGAGTTTTAATCCTAAAAATTGATTATTAAAACCTGAGTAACATAGTACTACTTCTTCCGAAATAAAAACTATTTTTTTCTTTCAGAAGAAGCACTACATAAGGCAATAATATCCTTTTACTTTTATTATTTTTCAATCACTAATACCTTCAAAACTTAATTAATAATGTCAAATCTCTAGCTTAACTATTCGTTACGCACGTACCGTACCTACCAATTTTCTCTCTATCATTTATATTCATTTGATAACTAGTAACGCTCCACGGCTCTACCTGGGTACCTCCCATTTTTGTGGGAGTTAGTAGAGGGAGACAGAGGGTTGGGCCAGGGAACTCATTAAGCCGTATTATTGAAAATTTTCACTAAGCAGCTCAGCATTTTTTTGTGGAAGAGTATGGAATATCAATACAAATTTTCGCACTTATAATAAAAGCTCGAGTTATTATAATTTCACAAATTTTTTAGAGTATCATATGCTTATATATTCCATGTTATGTATATATACAATAACTTTACTTTATGATCCATCATAAAAACCGGTGATTTATAGTTATAAAACTATAAATCATCTAGAATATTCTTGTTGTTTATATGTAACAAGGAATAATATTCTATATCGAAACTGGAATATTTAATTGGAATACTAATGATTCGAAAAGGTCACTGATAAGTCCACATTTGGGCATATTAAATCATATGCGAAATTTATTGATGTACGTCGATACATGTAATAAAAAAGTTGATTTCAATTTTATTGAGAATTCGCAATAAATGTGATTTTATGTTATGTTCCAACAGAAGCATATACCTAAAAACCCCTTATGATTTTTGCATATAGACAAATAATAATTAAATTCATATTTTCGTGATAAGCTGCCGAGAAAAAGATACTTTTAAAACCGGGAATCCCCGTTCAACGAATAACAATAACATGACTATAAACTATTATGCATAAATTAAAATATTCCCAATACTATTTAGCAGATTTTATTATTGTGTATGCGTTCATATCTTGAGACAGACTTTTTTCTTAACAAGGTTGGCCTTTTGAAATCCTTTTACCGACAAGTTAGTTTTCAAGGTCAGATGATGCCAGATGAAACTAAGTTCGAAACAAGATACAAGCAACGGAAGGTGACACATTGCCAATCTCTTTGTTCTTAAAAATATTTAATAACATACTTAATAAAAAAAAATTATAATATTATATTTATTTGCATAAAAGCATCGGGTTTATTCACTTCAGATGGAGTCTTTTTCTTTTAATTACATCTAAATTAGAAGAAGAGAAGAGGCCCTGCAGCCCTGGAAGCCCTGGAAGAAGGGAGGGGGAGACCGTCATTGCCACAACCCTTTTTCAGATGAAAAAAATTCAGATGAATCAGATGAGTAAAGAGACAAAGAGAGGCATCCTTCCTAAGAGCCGACATATTAGCTCATTTGACCTTGCCTTATATATTATTATTCCTGTGTATGCGGACTATTGAACCTAAAATACCTTTGCATGGGTACCAATAGGAAACCATCAATAGCTCACCTGAAGGAAATTTCTAGATTCTCTCCGCCCCAGACATCCATCTTCATGTCGTATTTGCCGAGCTTGCTGAAGTACTTCCTGTCCATGCTGAAGAGTCCTCCCGCGATCATGGGCGTCCTGATGACCTGGGTGGGGTCGCTCAGGCGGGCGCTGCGCTCGGTGTGAGACAGGTATTCCCACTGCGAGATTATAGACGTACATTAACATAAAGTGTATATGAGCACTTGCAAAGAAGCTCAAAAATTGAGGACGATTTTACTTTTTTCTTTTGCTCGGACATGTACTAAGAAAATACCATGGAAATCTTTTCTATGAAAATTACTTTTTTTAAATATTATTCAACAAACAACTGCTAAGTTAGCCCAGTCTAGTAGTAAGATCGTAACAACTTCTATTACGGGTTCCAGGAACGGATATTTTAACAAACCCAAGGCCGAAAACCCAAGGATTCGAATCCGCAACCGTTGCGTTAAGTGTCCAGTAACCTCACCACTCGATCAGTCGGTCGTCAACTTCATATACTTCATACTTCATATACTTACGTCCGATTTCTGAAACGTTGATCAAAGTGTACCTATGTCAACTGACATGGCGGTTAATACGATTCTAGGGTCAAATATGACAGCGTTTGTTTGTAGTGGCTATGTCAACTGACAGGCTAATCTCATTATGTATACCGTGCTTCTAGCAACTCATTTGACACTTAACAACCGGTTTAAGAGTTGATTAGTTAATTTTTGCGTTGATTAGCCTTTCGAAAACATGGCGTTAGCGTCGTCTTCTTTATCACTTGTAAGGTCTTGACCTAAGGTTACGCTTTTGCAGGCTATATTCGGTAATATCGCTATATATTATCAATCAAATGTCGTTTTATGACAACATCAGTGTGTCTCAGTCCGTAGGCTAAGGCTAGTAAAAGGGGCTCGCCTTGAACACCAGGTTCCAGTCGAAGCCGCCGCGCAGGTCCGCGGAGGCGCCGATGTACTGGAATGTGTCCATGCTGATCACGTCGATCACGGGGCACACCACGCGGGTTGGATCCTGAAATATACAACATTACAATGAACAAGTAATACTATTATATTATTAATAAGTTAGGACTACACTAGACTAGACAAACAAGCCTATTTTTGACAGTGTACTTTTCGCTATGATATTGTAAGCAACGTGAGTTGACTTCGTAAATAAAATTTTGGTATGACATGTATCACCATATATTATAATGAACTGGGATATTCCTAGATTTTAATTCCATAGAAGTCTTATTTTATTTTGTTTTTTGCTACTTATTCCGGAACTATATACTGTATTCACACTTCGAAATTTTCACTAACGATAGTTATGCTACATAACTAGCACATTGGGAAAAATCATGCTATATACTTGTGTAGTTTATTTTATATGATTTATTTTATGCTTTCGCTGCTTATGCCGTATACGCGTTTGTGTTCATTGGTCTTTCGTCTTTTGTTTGCGGATATAAATTAAGCTATCTCATTTAATATGTTAAATGAGTGGAGCGAGAGTGGAAATTATTTTCGGGTGCCTCGTCTTAAGCTAGTTTAAAACGTTGTATATGGATATAATAACGTATCAAGTGGCAATAACTATTAACACATAGAATGACGTTATTGCTTACTTAATATTCCCTCATGGTTGCGATTGTCTTCGTCGTTTGCGGCCAGTTCGCCGCAGTTTATTTTATATTTATTGCTTTTCGATCGCTTTATTTCCCTTGATAATTTAACGCATATCGTATATATAATAGCGTAATTTGACTATTTCATCCTATTTGGGGTTTGGAACAGCTATTCGTATTCAGTTAAAAATTATAGGCATAAATTTATCGTCTAGACAGGAAAAATTCGAGACGGAAGATATTATACTAAATACACTACTCTAAAAAGTGGGACGAATCGGTAAATATATAACTTGGGAGTTACGCGTGTAGACTCAATATACCAGAATAAATTTAGTCATCGAAGTCAAGAATATCAGAATAAATTTAGTTATTTTATTTAAATGTTTTCTTATCATCGTCCTCCTCATCATCATCATCATCATCATCACCATCATCGTCAGCCATTTCTTATCCGTCCACTGCTGAACATAGTCTTCCTTCAACTCTTCGCGTGATTTCTTTATTTACCGGATACTTGAGATACCTCTTCGTTTCAATTCTATCTGCCAAAAACATCTAGCATGGCAAGCTCCAATGGCTACGCTTTCTGAGTGCTAACTATCCTAATTGAATAAACTTTTTTTTTTCGAAAGGTCTAAAATATTAGGCCTAACGCCCTTTAAGCTCAATCGGTAGGTAATTGAATCATTCTGTCGGCTTTCCTCTCCAAGTTAAATCTAGCCTGCAAAGCATGCCCAAGGTAGACATGTTCTTTCACGACTTCGAGAGTTATGCCAGAAACATTAGCTGGCCCTAGTCTAGGGAGAACGTGTTCGTTGAATATTACTCCAAGTCTTCGTCTTGTCCAAGTTCATCCCAAGGCCGTCACGTCGGGAGGATTCGTTTAGAGAGTGCAGAAAATGGAATCCGTCCAGCGACTCGGCCAATATGACGTTACCTACTGTCAGCGAAACGAAGAAATGTTTTTTATGCTTTTATAATTCTAACGTAAAAATATATTTAAAAAATCGTAAATAAAAAGTGGTAATAGAATGTATTTTATTATTAGTTTTGTATAAGTTCTACAATACTGAACCTATAGAAATTATATAACGAGACACGGTGTATTTTTTTATTATCTCGAGTTATACATTTGATTGATGATGATAATAAATCATCATCAACCCTTATCCGTCCACTGCTGATCATAGGTCTTCTTCAATTAATGCCAAGACGGCCGATTCCCTGCAACTTGTATCCCACTGGTAAAATTTTTAACTTTTTTTCTTAATTTACAATTTTATTATAATCGCCCAACATCTCATGTCAGTTTTTTCTTACTTGTTCTTGTTGATTGTGACATATCGTTTCGTACCGCTTATACAACCGCGCGTGTCCCAGTTCGATTCCGGTTTGGGTAACATTCGCGGGGCCCTGACACCATAACCTTGCCCGTGGATGATGACACGTGCATCTTAACATAGCAGGAGTTATGTAAATAGCTATTTCATTAATACTCGAGGTCATTATATTATTGGCCTGTGACAGGTTGCCGATTCGAATCCCGCCAAGGACAGGAACTTGTGTGAATTTAACTGAGATATTAGATTCAATGTGTACAACATTATTAACATAGAAAGTATCTTATCGTCAGTCTAATAACAGCTATAGTCGTGGCACGATAAGAAGGCCGTTTTGACGTTTCGTAATTATAATAATCAATTTTGAAGGAGAAAAATGCTGTTCTTTATTGACAATAGTGACGTGCGACTAATCATAAAATTTATCGAATGTATAATTTTAGGAAACTAAATTATTTTATTTCATTTCTTTATAAACAATATATATTAGGGTCCGGCGAACATTTATTTTTAATTTTTATTAGATTATAATTATTGGGGTACTTGTTTACCACACAGCTCGACATTTCTTTTCCGAAAATCCAAATTTTTAAAAAAGAAATCTAATACGATCGTCACATAGAAGAATTAATGGGATCGCTAGCCAACACAACTACTACCTTCGGCAATGTACAATGCAAGACAAAGCAGTTTCGGCTTGACGTTGCATCGAAAATACAGACTGTGAGCGCACTGCGATTGTAATATTTTTATAGTTTTAGCGATTGTGATAGTTTTATTAAAACTATTTAACCAGGTACTTCTTGCAATAAAAACTTACAGATTTCATTATAATTTTTTCGAAAATAATTTGATATATTTACATCACTATTGTAATGTGTCAAAACGGCCATCATATCGTGCCGCGAGTATAGTTCCAAAAGCTAGCCCACTGCGAAGAGCCGCCTAAAACTCAGCGAAACTTATATTTTAAATATTTTTCAATGTAGTTAGATATAAACCTATTAGCATAAGCGTACTCAGCTTATTCCCAAAAATGGTGTCTTAATTATTTTTTAAGGAAAACTACTTTTTAAAACGAAATCACAATTCAGGCTTCTACAAAATGCTGTCTTCTACTGAGTGTTGTATTTTAAGTGAAATGTTCTTTACCGCTTTGAGCACTTTTTGGAGTTTTTGGTAGCGGATTATCGTATTGGTTCGCGTCACCGACATGCTAATGTGACATAATGAAGTCATTATGAAAATTTCTAGTTTTTGTATTTGAATTTGAAATGACTTAATTGAATTTTGAATTTGAATTGAATTGAATTTTGAGTGATAATGTGTCACTTCTATCTTCAGCCTTCATGACAGTTTTTTATATTATTTTATAAAATCTTAAAAAATGTTAAAAAAAAATTCTTTAAGAGTTGTTTGAATTTATTACCGAATAAAACCATCTTTGGGGTCGGGTAGGGTTTTAGGGTCATACTTATATAGTACTCATGTCGTGCATTTTCCTTGTTTGTTAGCGTACAAATTACCTCTATTTATCTAGGTTAATGTGGTGTGACTTGATCATAAATATTTCATCATCACCAGGGGATCAGGATGAACTTCAGTGACCCCCATAACGGATCCGCTACTAGATATCTTTTGTTGGAGGTCGACATCTCTTTAACCTTTCGGACGGAAGCTGTAATAAGTGGATCCTTGACCTTAGAGGTGTTATGGTTATCAAAAATGATATCGTAATCTAGTTAGTTAATAAATATTAATGTAATTTGTCAATAAAATATAAATAAAAAAGTGAACGGATTTTATTGGAGCTGTAAGTAGCGAAATCAATATTTTTGGGAGAGCTGATATTCTGCGGACACTTTTGAAAAATGTACCATTATATTTTTTTTTTTCATACTAATATATTTTTTAGTTTTATTCTATGTTTGATTAAGGTAATAAGAAAAAGAAAAAAAAGGTTACTATTAAAAATCTGTTTATCACCAACGTTGGTTGCGTTGACTGTCACAGTGGCTTATCTGTTAATTTGTATCTTTTTTCATACATACGGTCTATCAAAAATGGAAGTTCAACTGGTAATAGGTTACTAGTTACTACCTTATCATTTATCGCTTATACATCAGTTTGCTAATTCGGCCTTTGTAGTACGCTCTTTCCTTATAGCTACCTGAGTAGTGTAGGTGCTTGCCGGCTTACATTTGAATTTGCTTTCGTCCTGGTGTATGCTAGAGTCCTATGTCGTACTGCCCAACGAGATCTGACCTACTATAAAGGTAAAGTAGAGATTTATATTATGCATATCTGCTGGGCACGAGTCTCATCCTCGAAATCAGTTGGAGGATACCCTGATCAACTTTACTTTTACTTTACTTTCTACGGCTCTACCACCCACAGGGTCTTGGCCACTTGTACCATGGACTGTAATCTGAGCTAAAGTCGTATAAACACGCGATCTTGATGGCCGTTCGTGGTAGCGAGGGTGTCGGGCGGAGGGGGTGTCGGGTGAAGGGACGGTACTTGCATAACTCTTCCGTTCACTCTGCTTCAATAACGCTGACGCAAGGCAACAGCGATGTATAGATGATACACGAAATACGTCAATTAACAAATGGTCGAAAGACTAACGAAATGCTACTTTTTCTGAAGTTAGGCGGTAAAAATGACTAGACTTTAAATAATATAGTATTCTTCTATACTATACCTACTATAGTTTGAGTTATATTATGTATCGTATTCATTTTGAGTATATCTATGTATAGTTGTATACATACAATTTTGTATTATACTATGTACCTACTTATGTAAGGATCATTTAGTATGGGTATACTGTGTTCATGTAGGTATTGTATGAATGTATATTTGTGTGACTATTAAATATAATATTAGCAGCGCCCCGCGGTTTTACCCGCATACTTCACATTTGAGTGGAAGCGAAGTTAATTATAAGCCTAACACTCAAATATAGCGTAGTTCTATTGGTAAAAGAATTTTCAAAATCAGTTTAGTAGATCCAGAGTTCCCACAACGTTACAAGCTAACAAACTTTACATCTTTATAATATTGGTATAGATTTAGTGGGTATACTATGGTTGTGCACTCTAATTTTGAGTCTGTTTTACAATTTTGCAGTGGCAGGTCTACTGTAAGGGATTCCATCATGGATAAGTAGTGCATTTACCAGCATTGCTCATACGTTCTATTTACTACTCTAAAACTATCTTGTTGTTTATATCTTGTTAAATAAATAATTACGACTAATTAATTCTATTAAGGATGCAATAACATGTTTTTGTAGAGCTCGCTAAATCCAGTGTGGTATTGAGGCCGAAAATTTCCATAACGTTGGAAGTGATTGCAGTGATTGGACCGTCGAAACTTCCAACGAATGCAGATTCTTCTGATGATTGGGTACGTAAGTGACAACTTTAATTTGAGCGTGGTAATTATGAGAAAAATTGTTGCACAGAAAATACCAGAAATTGAATTATATTGATAAGGTGCCACTAAAAATATCCTTCGGACATTCTAAGTTTTCGAGGTTTTGTTTGTTCAAACAAGTTTTTATAAAGATTCGCCTCCGCTTGTATCTTGTTCTATTTATATATTGTAGTGAGGCAAGCCACTTTCGAAGTGAATCGCTTGCAACAGCTCATCTCGGTACCGCCGGAGGTCACCGTCGCACTTCCGCCGGTTTTGTAATGGTCATTATGGTATGATTATAGTGATCATGTGTGTGAACTGATTATTTAACTTTCATTATTTATTTCTAGGACGAGTAGTTTTTGCTAACTCTGCTAATATATAATAAACTCAAGGAGACAATAATATGAAAAAGAACCAGACAAAGGCGAAAGAAGTGTGCTGAGGGTTTCTTAAAGCGTGTTTATATATAGCACTAACTGTTGCACGTAGTTTCGCCTGCGTCAACTAAGATTTAATACGGGTATCTAACTTAAAAAAATAATAATATAGCCCATGTTCACCGGGGATAGCGTAGCTTCCCAACAGTAAAATAATTTTTCAAATCGGTCAAATAGTTTTGAAGCCTATTGAATAAAAAAAAACAATCAACTCTTTCCATATATATAATATATATCAATAATATTAGTATAGATAAGCTTTTTAGTATACACAAGATTTATGTTGTAAGATTTTCTTAGCAATTTTTATAATTTCATGTCAATGGGAAGTTCGGAATGGTTTAGATTTGCAGACAGACAAACGTCAAACAAAGTGTTCCTGTACGGGTTACATTTAGTCATTTTGAGGAAGGTAATCATAAAAATACACTATTTAAATAAATTAATATAAAAGAATAGTTTTAGCGGGGTTTCCCCCGCGGCAACTTAGTCGCCTATTATTAGTAATTATACTTTTATCGCGGTTTATTAAGAGTTTATATCCTAATAGACCAAGATCCCAAAGCTTCCAGACATCACGTATTTATATGGACGACGGAAAGTGTCTGGGAGTATTGACGACTTATTTCTAACAATCATTGTCTAAAAACATATAGAGAAAATCAGCTGTCAAAATTTACGTGAAGCTAAATTATTATTTTGGAAGCTTTAGAGTGTCTGGAAAGAAAAATAGCAGACGACAAATAACTGGGAACATTGACGACTTACTTCTATTACTTCTGGCTATATTGTCTAAAATATACGTTAAATTCAGCCATGAGAATTTACGTGAAGTAAGTTATGTTATAATATGTAGGACCCTACCACCTTGCTCACCGGATGCCTGGAGAGTGGTCGTTAGACCGAGCTAGCAGGTAATCATACGATAATACTGTACACACTAACACTTCTCAATCGTCCACATTTCGTCCGTCAGAAAATACGTGACGTCTGACAGCTCTGGGATCTTGTTCCATAAACGTCAGACGCCACAACCATAGTCACGATATACAAAATAGTTTCACATTGTAAAATAATTGTGATTTTTTTTATAAGCTTGTAATTTTTCTAAGCAGTTTAGATGAACGAAGTAGTGGGCAAAGTTTATACAGTAACGTGATGAGTGTATGTTTAATCGACGAAATCAAGGACTTCAAGTTTGATTTGAATAAACATTTCTGCGCCAATAAGCCCGGTTACTGAAGAACTAGGACTCTTTAGAGCTGGCACATTAATGACACAAATACATAGAACTAAGAAGTTGTAAGAAGTTTCCTATGAAGTTGTGACAACCCATATATTATGTCTCACTGCAGGGCAGGGGTCTCGTCGTCGAAAAATCAGGCGAGGAGGGTAATGGGCCATATTTCACTGAGGCACTGGTTAAATGCTTGGCGAATTTCACACACTTGCAAAGACTTTTAGTCTTCCTCACGATGTTTGCCTTCACCAATGAGCGAGTGATGGCCTAGTGTTAGGGTACATTATAAAATTCAAAACACGCATTTCTAATAAGACATAACCCACAACGATAACCCATTACTATGTAATGAGATACTAATTTCTATCTAATCTAACTAAAAAAATCGGTTGTATGTAAAGTCGGTTTACTGACGATAGTTGAACGTGACAACGTCATAAGAAAATACCACGAAAATCCCATCCAATCCCATCAACATGGGCCGATTGTGCCACTTTGTCGCTCGTTCCGCGCTCTCTTTTGCACTTCAAGCCTTAAATGGAACGCCTCAGATCGAGGTAACGCCGCATGAGTCATGTTTTATAAGACGTGTCAGGTCAAAAATATATAAAATCGGATACTATGGTCACGGGAGGACTGTACGTAAAAAAATTATTGCACTTCGATAAAATCCTTAAAACTTATATCAACGCGTAGCTGCTTTATTTGCAATTTATTTAGTAAGAGTATATTATATTTTGATATTTTTAATAGCTTTCATCATAGGAATGTGTATTTAAATTAAATTCACGTTGCATCTCCGTACCTATTACACAATTTGGACTTGGTTTCTAATTCATCAGCTCGATATGACCTCGCTTGTTTGCTTTCATTTTACAATTCAAATACAAGAATGTTACAATCCAAAGCTCAAAGTTATATCAACTTTGCGAAAATTTCAAAGTATACATTATTTTAACTAGTTGCGATTATAAAATCATTAATATAAAAACTGACTTTCAACCGAGTTAGTTTTCAATAAAATAATCCTGTGACTTTGTATTTTGACAAATATTATATGTGTTTTTTAAAATATCATCATGATCATCATCATCGGGCTTTATGCGTCCACTGATGAACATAGGCCTCCCTCAATGAACGCCTAGACGACCAATGCCTTGCCACTTATGCACGTATCGGCCACTGCACAAAAATCGTCTTCCACCATGTTTTTTTTAATACTAGCAGCGCCCCGCGGTTTCACCTGCGTACTTCCCGTCCCGTAGGAGTACGGAGATAAATTATAGCCTATGTGCTATTCTGATATATAAGCTATATTACTGGAAAGTTTCATTAAAATCCATTCAGTAGTTTTTACGTGAAAGAGTAACAAACATCCATACTTACAAACTTTCGCGTTTATAATATTAGTAGGATTATTTATACCTAGTTTCATATAAACGTTATTATTTACCTTTTAAATCATACGAATATGTGTTTCTGGCGGGACTTTGAGAAACCTTTGAGTAATATTCTTTGACATGACGTAGAAGAGACCCGTGACGTAAGAAGCATATTCTCTGCATGCAAAATATATTCACCTTTTTTCACGTTACAATTGTTTCTGGAAAAAAGACAGGATAGGCTATATCTTGTTTCCAATATTTGCGTGTGATATGACGATGAGTATAGGTAATGCAATACAATGTAATAGGTATAGGTAAAGTTACTGCATACAACTTTACGCGGATTGGCAAGGAAATATAGATAGCATAGACGTTTCACGTCCGATAGGGACGGAGGGTCTTGCCTCCCAAAGAGTCAAAAAAAAAGTCAAGAGAAAAAAGGCTAAGAAAGATTACTTTACGCCGTAAAGAAATCTTTGGTAAGAAACAACCTGTTCCTTTTATGTTACAGTAATGCGCGCAACTTAAAATTTCACTTATCATTTTTTCATAACGCGCCTATAGTATTAACTTCAAAAATACATGCTTTTTACAAATATCTGTATATATCACGAATTAAATCATGGTCAAAAAGGCCTAGATAATTATACTTAAAGTGGTCCAAGTTACCGAGAACCCTGTGGTCCTTGACATTACCATTCGCATCATGTCTCGATTTGGTATGTCGGGTATCGGCGACATTATAAATATGCCATCAGTATGCACGCCTCATGAGAACGGTGATAAGGCTATTTGGAATGAAAAACGAGAACAAAATGGCGTATGGCAGAATTAGGATACATTACTATCAAAGCTTTCCTAAGGGACCTTTTATCAGGACTTTATTACTAAAATTATAAATGCGAAATGCGCAACGCACGCAAAAACTACGGAATGTATTTTGATGAAAATTTATAATAATATAGTTTACACATCATAATAGCCCATAGGCCATAATTTATCCTCGTGCTCCAACGGAAATGCGAAGTACGCGAGTAAAACCTCAGGGCGATGTCAGTCAGCTATATAATAAACAAAATATCCGAAATCTATTTTCAATGATCCAATTTTGTGATTTTCCTTTATATTTATTGTAGGTGTAGGCGAAATTGCTGACACAAAAAGGCGTGACATTTAAAAAGTGGCGTCAAGTGTGACGGGTGGTGATAAAGGATGTCGTTGTTGGTATGTCTGGCGGCGCTGGCCGCTGACACACATGACACAGGAAGTTGGCACCTACGAAGGTCACCGTGACACGAATAACCACAATGCCAACAAAGGAACTAAAATAGTGTATTTATAATAATAATACACAGGTATAGGTACAATAATGTAATGCTCTATTTTTATAAAAAGATAAAAGCCACCGACTGGCATGGTTTGGACATGTCTGTAGAAAAGATTACGTGGCATGGAGGGCAAAGGACATGCAGGGGGAAGGGTGGAGGAAGACCAAAGAAACGATGGCTGTATGGAGAGAGAGATATGGAAGAGTATGGCGTGACGCGAGAGTAAACCAGCATGAGGTCAGAATGGAGACAAAATATATACTCGTAAAAAGCCGAACCCAAATAGATAAGAATATTTTGGCTAAGAATAAAAAGAAGAAGGTGATGATTTACTTGCTTTACTGTGTTCAGGAACTAAGAGGTATTATAGGAGTGTATTAAAGTCTCAGTCTCAGATAAATTTCCCATCTTTTTTTAAGTATTTGAAGAAGCTACTAGCTAAGAAAAAAAATGATACAAGCTTCCTCAATGACTTAAAATAAATAATTAATGGAATATAAGTGTTATTACAGACACATGTGTACAATGTTCATGTGTAGTGTCTACACGTTGACACTTCTTTCTCCTCTTCAGACACTTCGATTTCCTCCCCAGATCTAGATTTTATCTTATACAGGTAAAGCACATTACGTATAAAAGTTTGAATGTTTGTCTATAACCAACGTACAAACTAATTGAGGAATTCGTTTGAAGCTTAGAACACAAATACCGTGTAGTCTGGAACAGAGCATTGCCTAAAGAAAAAAAATACAGTTATAGAAAGAAGAAAATCATTGAATTAAATTAACTACTGTTTCTTAATAATATGACTTACATAGGCGAACGCATTTATACTTTCCGAACGTAATTAATTTAGCCTTCCTGAACGCAACATTTCCTACTACCCTCATCCTAAATATATTCCATTCCTACGAATCTGGGGGTACTGGGAAAAGTGAGTTGACGTTTCGCCGTATCGCGGTCGAGTCGAGCTCTCGCGTGTCTCCTCAAATTAATACCGAAAACCGTCTGGACTCATCACCCCGTCGACGCGTATAGTTTTATTCGCGGTGCGACATCATCCCGGGAGTGGAAAGCAGTATAAAGAAGACGAGGCGCCTTTGACATCTTGCGCGGGGCAACGGGAACCAGGTTCGTCCCTAATAATTTATACCTTCTCCTAACAACTACTTTGTACTAAAATAATAAAGTAACTTATATTTGTAAAGCCTTTTGTCTACGATGTCTCGGGTGAACTGGTATTACGAAACACGAGGTGCAATGTAAGGTGTATTAGCCTGGTCGTTAAGGCAATTACTAGACTTGCGTAACGGCCAGCCGATATCTAGGAATTGCTGATATGCGGACATGCGCATTACGGGCCGTGATGTGCGTGGATGGATGATATTACACTATCAACTACAAGATGTCTTGTTAATCCTTGTAATATAAACGAGCGGTTTGACAGACGTTGTCCTATACATAACATTTTGTAATTGGGCGTTTTGTGAATTTAAACCATCCTTAAATCTTTAATTTACAATTTTTCCTTTGTTTTTTGTTATCAATTTAACCTTAGTGTTGCATTGTATAGTTTCTCACTGGCAAGCGGTGATATTCCGTTGTTATAGATACTTTTAGTTTTATTATTACTGATGTTTGGAACATATTGATTAGCATAAGGCAATCTATGTGGAATTTCCATAAATAAATAAATACACCAAATAAATTTCATCGAAATTGGTTGAGCCGTTTTGGAGGAGTTCAATGACATACACACGTATATCGGAGTTATATATTAAAAAAAGAAGAAGAAACAGAAGTTTTTACTGAAAAAAGACAATCCCTAATAGTGGACCCGGCACATATAGTCCCAGGTACAAAACATTTTGTAGGGGTTTCATACCTCTAACTTCTTTAGCCGCGTCGATCACTTTTTGGTATAAATCTTATAGTTTCACGTCATCGACATGCTAATGTAATATTATGACGTCATTTTGAAATTTGAAATTTTAATACTGTTGAGGCCCTGTCCGGCCACATAGACGCCTAGACAAAATGTATTTACATTTTTTCTCTTGGTTTTTTTTATAGCGCGGGCTAACAAACAGGCGAAGCCTTGCGACTATCGACGCCCATTAACACCCACACAACCAAAGGTTATGCAGATGCGTTGCTCTCCTTTTCCCTATCCCCCCAATGGGCCACCGGAAACTCACAAACAGCACGAAACGCGACAGCATAACTGTCACTTTACGTCGGTATGATGTGAACGAGAGGTACAACCCCGATCGTGCCTGCTCAATTTGGCTGCAAAGCAGCATGGCACTACCTCTTACAATCTTGGTATTATGATTATTAAGGAAAATAATATATAGGTACGCTATACTTAATAACTAATCCAACTAACGTACAGACAGATGGACAACAATCCTATATAAGTAACGAAACCCTTAAAACTGAAAAAAATCAATGTATAAATATTTGTGAACTCAATCATCCGGAGAGGTTTTTAGTGGCGAATAAAAGAAGAGCTACCAACCTCCTTGATCCTCTGCAGCAGCGGCTCTAGCCAGTGCACGTTGCACTCCACGTGCGAGTCCAGGAAGGTGAGGATGGGAGCCGTGGCCACGTCAGCGCCGCGCACCCTCGACCGCATCAGACCCTCGCGCCGCGTGTTCCGGATCACCTTCACCTTGTTGATGGCGCGGAGAGCGGCGCCGTCTTCAGCTGTAAGGAGGCAGGCTTGAGAGGTCTTTGGACATCGACTAGATGATACTGTTTCATTGTTTGAAAGGATTAGAAGTAAAAAAAAAAGTATCAACCCTTTATGTCCCATTGCTAGGCACGGGTCTCCTCCTCGAAATCAGTCCAGCAGTGCTATTCTGTAAGAGTCATTTTCTAGGCCGTGACGAGCTCGTCGCGCCCACAGCGTTGACGGCGCTAGGGTGTTTGATATGGTTTGACAAGCTTAGTGAATACCAAGTTGAATTCACAGCGCTGTCACAGCGTTGCGATAGCGCTTTCTTACAGAATAGCACTGCAGGACGGTTAATGGGCCATAGTTCACCGGTGCACTGGTTCAGTGCGGGTTGGTGAACTTCACATACCTTCAAAGACTCCATTTGCTCACGATGTTTTCCTTAACCGGTGAGCGAGCTATATAATATCTCGTGTTTGGGGCACACTTAGAAATTTAGAAGAACCCATTTCAAGGCACACACGGGGGAGTCAGAATCGAACCCGGAATCTCTCGCATAAGAGGCCGAGTCCATCCACCACTGGAGTAGATGTTTGTAAATACAATAGGTACATAATATAAATTACAACCAGACACAGAACAAATGATCAAGCTCATCACAAACATTTGTCCTTGGTGGGAATCGAACCCACGACCTTCTGTTTTAGCAGGCAGTCACTAACCAATAAACCATGCCAGCCATAAAACTATTGAGTCACACTCGATGAAAATTAATCACAAAAACAAAACATAATATAAAAACAATAAAAAGAAAGTCTTAAAGCAAACAAAAAAAGTCTTACTATAATGTTGAAAATTTGAGCTATAGTCGTTATTTGTTACGTAACAAATTAGTTTAGTTTTTGTGAGATATCTAATATATTATAGAGTCATGACTTATATTTAATTTATTTATATCTAATTTTGAATTAATGTTACTGTCTTAATTAATATTAATCACATGTTTGGATATTAATTCTCTTAGGGCCTGTTTCACAATCTCCAGTTAAGTTCCCAATAGGCTATCGGCAACCTATTTGACAGATAGAGTATGGAGTATCTGTCAAATATCTGTCAAATGTTGCCGATAGCCTATTGGGAACTTAACTGGAGATTGTGAAACAGGCCCTTAACGTTATAACATCTTGTCACAATGGTACAGACTTCATCCCAAGGAAAAATGTAGACTATATTTAAAATAATTTTCAGGTCCGACAGTATATCTGGTTGATTATTAATAAATTCTAATTTAACACCAGGTGTAAAGCAATAAAATTAAAAAAAAATACCCATCATATAATATACTTAGGGCCTGTTTTACAATCTCCAGTTAAGTTCCCAATAGGCTATCGGCAACATATTTGACAGATAGAGTATGGAGTATCTGTCAAATATCTGTCAAATATGTTGCCGATAGCCTATTGGGAACTTAACTGGAGATTGTGAAACAGGCTCTTATCCAATCATAACAATATAAATATCAAAGGAAAGGGCATTTAACTTATACACTCCAGGTCATAAGCATTACCTTCTGATTACAAAAATAAATATAGCCTTCATACTATTATCACTTCGATAATATATGACAAAATGTGGTGTTATAATATCATTTTAAGATATACGAAATAATATTTATAATAAACAAACCAATCCTCATGAAAATCTAATGTTAAAATAAAATCTACACTTTAAGACAAACAAAATATATTTATTTATAAAATCCATATAAAAATAAGTATTCTTTTTTCCTCCTTTTGCAAATATTATAATTAGCTGAAACAATTAAATACTTATTATTATTTATTTAAAATAACTTAAACTCTTGTGAAGGCGACTGTACCTATTGTAAAAAAATACAATGGCGTTTGGTTCTGCTGCAAATTGTACTCATAAGTCATAACACTATTATAATAGTGATCAACGTATAATAAAATCTAGATAAACTAACTTTAATATGATAAAATTATATTTAAAATAAGTCGCAAGTGATTTAGTTATTAGTTATATTATGTTAATTTTAATTTGTGTATTGTATTTTTTCCAATTTGTAATTTGTGACAATTTTTTGTAAAAATATGTAATACGCGTACCTTTATGATAAAGGTACGCGTTTAGGTAGACGAAATGTTGGTCGGCCGTTAACCAGATGGGAAGACGATCTCCGGGCAGTGGTCCGTGTTAGATGCGTTTGGCAAGGGATCGGTCGTCTTGGCATTTATTGAAGGAGGCCTATGTTTAGCTGTGGATTGATAGAAGACGATGATGATGATGCACATGATGGGACGGTACTTAGTTCTTCGTATTTTCTAGTTTGGAATTCTTTTTGTGAACCATTTAGTAAGCGATATTGTCATTGCCAGCTATAAAGTTCGTGAGTTTAGCCCACCAAGAATTAGGACAAAGTTTAACCATGGAAACTAAGGTAAACATAATATTCAGTTGGAGTCTGGGGATAAACTGTCACGTGTATTCAATCAAAAGATAAAATCAAAGAGAGATAAATAAAATGCTTTAGCCGAATAAATCGACTGACAAATATTTGGACAGCCATCCAATTCCTTTAACGCGAAAACCAATATGTCACGGCTATATATGTTTTATCAATATTACCAATCCATAGCCTTTTGGTTTATAATATATTTTTAATCATAAGAAACTCCAACGCAAAAAATCTTTCTTATCGAATTTGCGGTCATTTGAGCTCATTTTTATAATTCAATGATAAAATATATTCACATCTACACTAATATTATAAAGAGGAAAACTTTGTTTGTTTGTTTGGTTGTAATGAATAGGCACAAAAAGTACTTGACCGATTTCAAAAAATCATTCACCATTCGAAAGCTACATTATCCACGAGTAACATAGGCAAAATTTTATTCTAGAAAAAAATAGGGTTCCGCAAGATATTTGGGTTTTTCGGACCCAAGGTGTAAAAAATCAACCAGGAAAGTTACTTATTTTGCGTACTAAGATCCTTTTGTAAATCTTAGTTAACGCAGGCGAAGCTGCGGGCAATAGCTAGTATATAATAAGGTAAAATTACTAAGGAAATTTTCAACAAAGAAATATGACCTGTAGTAGACCTGCTCTAGTAATAACTACAGAAAATATAGGATTTGAAAAAAAAGAACATAGTTATATGAAATCTTTTACAATTGTGACATTTTGGATAGTCCTGTGACCAGCCGGCCTAAGATGCGCGCCACGACAAAAAGACATATCTCTTCCGAAGAGAAACTCGTCGAAATTTTTACTTAAATCTTTAAAACTACGCAACGGATTTTGATTTGGTTTTTTTTAATAGATAGGACAATTCAAGATGAAGGTTTATGTATATAATTTATTAAGTTTTTATATACATTAGCTAAGATATAACAATAATTGTTGGAGGTGTCGGAAAAATAAAATCCCGCCTGGGAGTTTTCAACGAAAACGCTGCCTAAACCCTTTGAGATATAACAAAATAATGTAGGGTGGAATTGTATATCTTAAATAGGTCTACAAAAAAGTCCGCGATGGCATATGTCTATCTATTAGGGATATCATACTATATCCATTTAATACTTTAAAAAATTAGCAATTAAAACGCGATAATTTGAAAGTTATTTACACAAATACTGTATGAATCCTTATCATTTTAAATCAGTTAATTAGCTTCAGCACTTCATGAAGACTATTCTTCCCCTTTACATCATGCAAATTAAATGAATACTTTAGGAGATATAGCAAAATCAAAATAATACGCAAGAAAATTAATCGTGTTGCCGTGATTTGAATGGGTAGCGTAATAAGAGAAACCTAAATCTACACTAATATTATAAAGATTTTTTATTATTTGTTTTTTTGTTTGGTTGTAATGAATAGGCTCAAAAAGTACGGTGCCGATTTCAAAATTTCTTTCGACATCCGAAAGCTACATTATCCACGAATAACATAGGCTAAATTTTATTCTGAAAAAAAAGGGGTTACGTAAGATATTTGGGTTTATAATTTTTCTCGTCCCTTCTCGTCCATATGTATTGACATCGAGAAATTTCTCTTATTATATAGGACTGATGAGTCCTCCCGTGACCATGGTCGCTGTAAAGTGTCCGAAACGTCGGGATTGTAAAAAACTAAATAAACCGCGATAAAATCCGTAAAAGTTGTTTCATTATAATGATATAGAAATCTTTATAAAAATCTATTGAATCGAAAATTAGTCTATGTAATTATATTATATCGTTGTCGAACAATGATTAAAATGTTTCACATTAAATTTTCATTGTACTCATTCACTCAGTCATTATGGTAGCTGAATGAACTTATTCATATATTATAAACATTTTATATGACTTTAAAATAAGTGAAATACATTGTATCGAATAATTACGTACTTTAGGTAGAAAAAAAAATTAAGATTAAAACTTACATAGTGTATGGCTTGACTACCTAAATATATTATTATAAAGTTTACTCACCATACCTATCTACAAACGTACATTAAGTAAAAATATTCTTACTGTTGGACTCAGGGATCAGTCTATCAGAAATTGCCGGAATAGAACAATCACTTATATGTCGAATCACAGTCGTCTTCATAAATGTTGTTCATGAAACAATAGTTTTCTGTCGAGTGTCAGATAAACTTCAGCTTTTGGATTCATAAATAGTGAACGATCAAGAATGAATAAGCGTTTTGGTCAATTAAAAAAAAACAGCTAAAATACGCCCGTGAATCAATACTATATACCTAGTATAATATATAGCAATTAACAAACGACTATTTTTTGTATATCTATACTAATATTAAAAAAAGGTTTACCTTAGGAACTTTAGTTCGTAAATTTTCAGGAGATAAAAACTACATCTACTGAAAGAAAAACGTTTATCAATAAAAAATCACAAAGCTACGTTATGTGTGAGTGATAGGCTATAATAATCATCGCCGTATTTTCACGGGAATGAAAAATAGGCGAGCGAAACCGCAGGATGCTGCTAGTTGGTTGAAATTGGCAAACCGAACAATACCTACCTTTTTAGGCAAACTGGGTTGAGAAAGGTCAATATTAAGACGCTGATGATGATGATAAGGTGCAGCCCTCAGGCTATACTGGTATTGGAGGCTGGCCGCTGCACATTTCACACGCCACCGCGTCATACAGCGCATGAGTTATCTCAACTCGTATCATAATTTGATTAAGAAATATGAGAGCAAAATGTTCATATTCCTTCTTATTTCGTAACGTATTGCCTTGTCTATTAGCAGAAGCGTGTTCTAATTCTCACTACTGTACGCAACCTATGCATCTTTTGAATATTAAAAATTATGATAAATGATAGCAGGAATTAAAAAAAAAAACTTCTACGCTAACTTCCATCTGGTCAGGAATTAATCTAGTTTTAAAAAATGTCATAACTAATAAGTCTTCAAAGGTTATTAATTAATCTTAATAGTCACGTCAAGTACCATCTGTATATCGACTTTACAGACAGCCAATTTGTTTTGGAAATGTTTAATTCTAATTGATAATCTAATACTCTATGATCTAGGTTCTAGAGTATTTTCTGTCATCGGAGGGGACTTGTCTTTGTCGAGCGTCATCACCGCGATGCTTGGCTCTGACGAGTCCTGGACGGCAATGGCCTCTTTCTGCGAGACAGTGATGTCCCAGAAGGAGGCCGATGAACGGGGGAGAGAGGAGGCCGCTGACGTAGCCTCCCCCCGTAGACGACGAACGGGGGTGCGTCGGAGGCGCTATTTAATGCGCCTTCAATAAAGCCCCTGTGCTCGTGTCGGGCTCGGGATGGGAACCCGGGCCCAGCTTAAGACACGACGTCGTGGGGACTGCCAAGTCGTAGCCGGGCAGTCCCCCTATTGTGGAGAATCTGGTCTTGCCGGGACCAGTCTGTC
Source organism: Lycaena phlaeas (assembly GCA_905333005.2). NCBI lineage: Eukaryota > Metazoa > Arthropoda > Insecta > Lepidoptera > Lycaenidae > Lycaena > Lycaena phlaeas. The sequence goes on from HG995166.1 coordinate 18,746,522, forward strand.
GCTGAGGGTATCCCGTCGCCTGCACAGATCCGGGTCCCTCAAATATAGCGGCTGAAGGCTCACGCAGCGGTTTTAGTGGGGTAGGGCACCCAAATGCGAGTCCCCACACACGCCAGCGAGCCTACCCAGGCCCTGGTATGGTCGTAAATGATTTCCGCTGCGTCATCAAAAAAAAAAAAAAAAAAAAAGGTTCTAGAGTATTTCTAGATCGGTCGATTCTATCGTCTCTCCTGATATCGGCCCTCGGTCTAGTTGACAGTTTACTCAGATAAATGATGCAGTAAACCTGACAATAAATGCAGTTGACTGCTTATGAGTCATGTACAATAATAAATTTATTTAATCATTCGTTTATATCCTTTGAGAGACAATTTATCGGACGGAACATTACATGCTGCAACCTTTATAATTAAAAAGTTATTCGTAGAATGTATTGGGCCCAATAATTAAAAATCCTTTTTATAGGAATGCGATATGAACTTTAAAAGGTAAAAGTTTGTGCGTTTTTGTTAAAATCGCAAAAAATGTATTTTATAACGGAATTTTCTCGGCAATCTTCAATTTATTATACAAAAAGGTTATCATTATTAACATACAGGTGAAGCTAATAAAAAGCGTGTAAATAGAATATTACTTTCACAGACAATTGTAATATGAAATCCAAAAGAATTTTTTGTGTATATTTTCATTATTGCTGACCTTCGACCTCTGAATGGCTGTGAATTCCACGACCTTTGCGCTGTCGGTGGTAAGCACTAATTTGGCTGTCACGTCTAGAAATTACGTTTTGCTTAGACGATCTATGTACTGTTATGTCTGCACGACTGCCAGGCTGTATGATCGCATTTTACGTTTCTGTATACTTAAACTAAATTCCTTCTATATAAAGTTAATTTTAAATAAATACCGAAAACCGACTTCAAAACTATACTAAAATATTACTGAACAACTAAAAAAAAATTTAATAATAATTAACAAAAATATTAAAACTTATACGTCTTACTTATACTATTTAAAGTTAGTTAGATTTGAAGTCGATGCCAGCCAAGGAGAATAGTTTAATGATTAATCACATATACACGTTATATTTACTTTATATTTTTTTAATTATGATCAATTACATTCACAGCATTTGAATTAATATTATACTCTCACATTTATTATAATTCGTTGCAATTTTTAGCTTTTGGTCGGTGTATTAAGTAGATGTATGTTTATGTTACCTATGATTTGGCTGGCACTGACTCTAAAAATAACTTACTAACTAATTTTAAACCTCCTCCCAACTCTTTTTAGGTCCCGATGTTATTTTACCATGTATCTTCAACTTTTAAGCCCTTTTATTATGTCAGGATTTCAAAAGATAAATAATTCTTGTAAAGAATCGTGTTAATGTTAGCATTATTTTATTACCAAAATATGGGGAAGTCCTAATAATATATTATAGTATAGTGTACGGTAACCCTTAAAAAGAAAGATGAAATCTATTTGAAACAAATTGCTTTTTAAACGCGTCAAGTTTTTGTCAAGCAGTAAATAATTTGTGTGGTGTCTGTGTGTAATTAGCCGTTTCTTTTGTTTTGTGTTTTGTTGTGTTGTTTACATGCTCCGTGTGTGTGTGTTGGTGACGGTGAAGGTGATTGAAATGTCACATGTTGAAAAAACATTTCAAACATGTTCAAATTCCTTGTAAATTTAAGAGAGTAGTTTTTATTTTATTTTCTAGCAGAAGTACATAAGCGAAAAAGAGCTAATAATAAATAATCATATTATAATTAGTTTTATTTCTCAATATAAAGGTCACCTTTTTAATATGCAACATTAATTACCTTGTTTATATTTGCGTTTTCTTATTTTCTTTGTTGCCAAGAGTTATTATTTGTAGCACTATGATTTTGCCATATTTTAAGTAATTTTTATTCAATTTTTCTAATAATAGTCTAAAATAGTCAATTTAAATGATAATCCTTCTTATATATTATTTTGTACTAGCAGCGCCCCGCGGTTTCACCCGCGTACTTCCTGTTCCCGTGGGAGTACGGAGATAAATTATAGCCTATGTATTATTCTGATGTATAAGATATATTATTGTAAAGTTTCATTAAAATCCATTCAGTAGTTTTTACGTGAAAGGGTAAGTATGAATGGATGTTCCATCCATCCATACTTACAAACTTTCGCGTTTATAATATTAGTACGATTAGTTAAGATTAGTAAGATTAGTTTTATTTTAAGAGTACTTACGGTTTTCACTGAAGTCATCCACCAGGATGATTTCCTTGATGAGATGCTCCGGACTGCGGTTGAGTACACTGGAATGGACATAGTGTTAGAAGGACCAGAATAGAATAGCATAAACATAAGGCATATCATAATTCACAGAGGCATTTGGTAGGAATTTCTCGCTGAGTATACATAGGTCAACAAAAAAGAGATTTGACGATAATTTACCTTTTTTTTTTCTTTAACGTCGGGAAATGCAATTAGTCATCCCGCGGGGGAGTGGGAGACCCACTACCAGACACATACCCAGGCGGGTATGTGGGACTCGCTGCGCCCGAAAGCTGGTAAGTGGACGCAGCTCTACCCACTAAAGCCCGGCGAGTGCCACCTTTGGTGAGGTGCCCCGGATCTACAAGCAGCGGGGCCCCTCGACGGCTAGTCAGTCCCTCAGGAGACCGACGTCACGCCCACAGAGGGGTGGCCCCGCACCACAGAACAACCCTCCCAACGTCAGGACAGTACAATGATGCGAGTTTCCCGTCCTCGCCCCTTGTCCCCCCCCCCCCTTCTTAAAAGAGGGGTACAAAGAGCCCCGTCGGCTCAGTTCGCTTCGCCTAAGGTGCTGGGTTCACCCTAGGCTACTGAGCCCCACCGCCACGACAAGGCTTGCACCATGGCAGGGACGATAATTTACCAACAAGAGTGGTTTCTAAGGACAATATTATTCAAATGGAACAGAAAACAGACATATTTGCGAAGTCAGAAATCTTTTCCTCCTTATCACCATGGATTTGTCATCATCATCATCCTAGCCTTTTCCCAACTATATATTGGGGTCGGCTTCCAGTCTAACCGGATTCAGCTGAATACCAGTATTTTACATGGAGCGACTGCTGTCGGACCTCCACAACCCAGTAACTGGGTGATACGGTACCCCGCGGTTAGACTGGTTGTCAGATTCTCGGGCTTCTGAAGACCCGTAACGACTGTCAAAGATCCACGAAAACAGCCGGGACCAACGTCTTAACGTGCTTTCCGCTGCACGGAGGAGTCTCGGTATGTAAAGATGGTCACCCATCCACGGACCAACCTCGGAAAGCGTTAAAGTTCTTAACCTGGTGGATCGATCCGCGCGGCTGTTACGACTGCGCCACGAGCTCCTCACCATGGATTTGTGTCTTTCACAATTTTTGTTGTTTTATAACGAGAGAGGTTTTATATGTAATTGCTAAAATTTTCCGTGCTGCAATCAGTCCTGGGTTTATATAATCAATAATGAGTTTTTGTAATCATTTTCTTAATACTATAATAAAAAAACCCTTGTCATGTGTCTAATGGGTTACTAATGGCCTACAAAAACTATCGACTGGTGATGATGCCCGCGTGTTTATGGTAACGATAATATCTCTGTAGGTGAAATGTTTTCACCTTAGTTCCATTGTGATGGACAAAAAGTGATGAAACTTTATACAATAACAGACGTGAGAGCGATTCAACAATTAAATGGTGATCTTTCTCTTATATTGTGTTAGCATTGTTGCTTCAATTTCTAAAGTCGCAAAAATTCACATAATAATATACCACACGTGCACAATGAGAATTTCGCATTATTTCCGATAGAATATGATTTATGGCACACCCTAAGTAATGCTTTATAAATTACTAGCTGTTGCCCGCGGCTTCGCTCGCGTTAGCAAGAAAATCCTTTTTTATGTATCCTATGTTTCTTCTAGTACCTCCGAGAATATGTGTACAAAGTTTTATGATGATCGGTTGAGTAGTTTTCGCGTGAAAGCGTAACAAACATCCCTACTTTCACATTAATGATATACATAAGATTATACATAAGAGTTTGATGTGAGACTTTTGATTATTTTTTATTTAAAACGGAAAGTGAGGAATAAAAAAATACTTTGTAGTAGATTTTTAAATTTAAATAGTTTAAGTGATGCTCAAAGCTTTTTCTGTAATCTTATTAAATAATGACAATAGGTACTCTCTATGACTATACTAAAAAAGTAAAAAGTAAAGTATCAACCCTTTATGTCCCACTGCTGGGCACGGGTCTCCTCCTCGAAATCAGGCGAGGAGGGTAATGGGCCAAAAGCTCACCCCGCTAGTCCAGTTGCGGGTTGGTGAACTTCACATACCTTCAAAGACTTTCAATCTCATCAGGTATGCAGGTTTCCTCACGATGTTTTCTTTCACTGGTGAGCGAGCGATGGTCTCGTATTTGGGGTGCACTAAGAAATTTAGAAAAACCCATTTCAAGGCACACAGGGGGGGTCCGGATCGAACCCGGAACCTCTCGCATAAGAGGCCGAGTCCACCCACCGCTGGACCATAGTCGCAAATGACTATACTCTCTATAATAATATATCTAATGAATATAAGGCCTCGCATATTAGGCCGTGTCTATGTCTCCAGACCAAATAAATATCAAGAGACCTCTCTCGTTAAAAAGGAAAAACGTATCATTCCTTGATTTTGGTCATAATATAATACTACAAGTGAATCCTTACCTGACGATGGTGCGCAGGAGAGTAGACCTCGCCTCGTTATGGAAAGTGATGATCACGCTGGTCTGTGGTAGATCTTCGTCGTACTTCTTTAATCGGCACCTACAATACACAATTGATTGTAAAGTAAAAGCTAAAGCTATTGTTTTTTACAGAATGTACATAAAATGTCTGAGGCTGTTGACGTGACGTCTAATAATGACATTACGGGCAGCATGCACGAAAAAGTTGACGTCATGTAGCGTTCCCAAAGCGAGAGCGCGGCACGAACGAGAGAGACATAATTGGCTAGAGCGATCGGCTCAGTTCGATTCGTGCTGCATGTAATGTTTTACATTGTCACATCAAACTACCTTCCGTAAACCAACTTTATAGACAACCAATTTTTTTTTAACAAATTGATTTAACACTTTTATTAGTACTTATATAAATGAATATTTATCTGTTCGAAAATATAGTAATTATTGGCAGTGAGGATATATTAGTAGTCTATATCCATACTAGGAAATATTCTGGAAAGCTTAGACGTGGTATATTGGGTCTGGGTAAAAAAGCTTTTGGTGAGTTAAGTGACAACACATGTATGTCCCAACTCCCACCACACTATCAAAGGTCTCCTCCTCGAAGTTAGGCGAGGAGGGTATTTGGTCATAGCTCACCGATGCGCTGGCCCTGTACGGTTGGTGAACTTCACACACCTTCAAAGACTTTCAATCTCATCAGGCATGCAGGTTTACCTCACGATGTTTTCCTTCGCCGATAAGCGAGCGATGGTCTCGTGTTTGGGGTGCACTTAGAAATTAAAAAAAAAAGCCATTATTTGCACACACGTGTTAGGATCGAACCCGGAACCTCTCGCATAAGAGGCCGAGTCGATCCACCACTGGACCATGGATGCAATAATGCACAGACTTATAATGCAGGTTTCCTCACGATATTTTCCTTCACCGGTGACTGACCGATGGCCTTGTATTTCTGTGCACTTAGAAATTTATAAAAACTCATTTCTAAGCTCCAAGTAGGGTCAGGATCGAACATTATTCGTAAGACTAGGAATGAGTTGTCTTTTTGTTCCACAGTATAAATGCATTCAAACGAACTAAGAAGACTTTACGAACAACGCTATTAGCCACAAAACACCATCACGCGTGCCTTACGACGCCTTTGGTGAGATAGTCCCGAGAACTAGATTATGTTGACCCCTCATCATCATGTCTCACTTGCCAATTATCCAACCAACATAAAAAGCACGATATAAAATAGTAGACTCACATGGCATTCCTCGTGTCCGGGATGGCCCGGTTGCTGGGCAGGTTGTCAGAGGCGACCTGGTTGAATCTGTTCCTCACGTAGGGGTCGTTGTCTTTAGCCCCTCCCGCCACGTAACCCGCCTCGTCGAAGTAGGACCTGCTAGTGCTGACCCCGTACACCTCCTCCGGGGAAGCGGGGCTGCTGTCCGGCTCCTCGACCACATCCGGATGTTGTTTGATCAGTCGAAGAGCGATGTTCTCTTCCTGTAACAGAAGATAAAATAAATACCCGAAACTCGTCTTGTGGTAGGGTAGTCCCTAGGGAAAGATTGATTAAATTATTTTTTTATTTTAATTCAATTAGTCTGTTTCTAAATCCCCATGTCCCCAATTAAATTAAAAATAAAATTTCACGTTAAAGAAGGATAATAAATGATATTTTAATACGATAGAAAACTATATTTCAATAAAAAACGATATGGGATACTAAGTAAAGTATCAACCCTTTTATGTCCCACTGTTGGGCACGGGTCTCCTCCTCGAAATCAGGCGAAGAGGGTAATGTGCCAATAGTTCACCGTACTGGCCCAGTTCGGGTTGGTGAACTTCACACACCTTCAAAGACTTTCAACCTCATCAGGCATGCAGGTTTCCTCTCGACGTTTTCCTTCATCGGTAAGCGAGGGATGGTCTCGTGTTTGGGATGGATTTTAATGCGACGCTTATAACATAATAGACCACAAAAGCAAAACGCAATGAGAATTACAGTTTGCAAAAACACTTCAAGGTCTAATTCCTCGTGTATCATATAATCAGGTAACAGTACCCTACACAATTTTGACCTCAAACTTATACTGTTATATAACATTAAATTACTCTAAAATTACAGCATGGTAATACACATTATAATGTTAATATGAATTATAATATTATGTAATTATAACGAATCTTAATTTAATGAGCTAATTTAGAGGCATCACTTTTAGCCCGGTTTATATTAATGGCTGAACTTTTAGTATGTTGTGGTTCTTTTATAGTAAGTTTATTAAGGGGATTTGCGGATAATTAACGGACCGGGCAAGCGGGATTATGGTTATAATGCAAAGGATAACACGTCAACGCATCAAAAATAAATTAATCTAATCAACCTCTTACTTAATTTTCGATAATCTTACAGCCCAATGTTATAAATGTTAAAGTAGGGTTTGTTACGCTTTCACGTGAAAACTACTCAACCGATCATCATGAAACTTTGAACACCTATTCTTGGAGGTACTGGGAGTAGCAAAGTATACATAAAAAAGGAATTCTCTTTGCTAACGCGGCTTGCAGCTAGTAGATAATATTTCAAACTGACACGATTTAGGGTCCTCCAAAAAACCCCCGCACCCCGAATATCTAATGTGTTCTATCTCATTCCCTCGCCGGCTCAATCCTATACATTTACGCGTTTGTCTCTCTCTCTCTCGGACTTATTTTTTCGTTTCATCGAGTTTGAAATCACACAACGATTCTAAAGAAGTTTCACTTCGAAAATTACACCTTAGAACTCCTGAGCCTAGTTTAACGGCCACGCTATAAAATATAATGAAAATTAATCAAACGCAATACAAACACGTGTTTTAAAAACGATACAGTCAACAACGGGCTTGTAAGGTCAATAAGTTTGAACATAAAAGTACCATTTTTTGGTAAATGGTAAAAGATTACGTGTTTGGCTTTGACCTATTGGCCTACCCGTATATTGATATTGAAATAAAAATTACCATTCATAATTATTTTCTTACAAACATTTTCGATTTATGTTCTGTTACTGTTAAGAGTCGGATGGTGAATTTGAAGTCTTCAAATTCACTTGGGGCACATCTTGTTAACTTCTAATTTTGAGTTCTTTACTCACAGACTTTTATAAATCTATAATCTTTACTAATTTCTATTGTAACGACAAAACAAAAATTAGGATTGTTTGACCAATTTTAATTGGTTATATTTATCGATGTTTTTTATTTTCACGTCTCGTCACGTTTTTTTGGTCACTTTTGTTTTAATGTCAATTCGTGGTATACAAACAAAAAATATTTTTGTTTATTTATACAACCTTGAACTTATAATTTGAAAATTGTATACAAAAAAATATATATTTCCTATAATCAAATATCAAGTCTCAAATATATGTCACTTGCGACTCGATATTATTCTAAAGTTTGATAAATTCCATATTACTATGCAAAAAGCATTTTAATATATTCAATTATTATTTTAACACATAAAATTAATAATTTAAATACATTACCTATGCTTGAACAAGTTTTCGAGAAGAATCAAGATGTATTTTTTTATTTGTGTAGACTATAACTAGGCAGCGACTACCTGTGACATTAGCATTTAAACGAATTAAGGACAATCTATATTCTATACCTACACGTTGAGTATCTATGCCTTTTAGACATAGCAACTGTTTTGAAGTGATATACATGTTGGAATGTTGCACCGGTGGGTTGCGCTGTGTCGCGCTTCCGTCTTCTGCAGTACCAGTTACCACCCCAGCTTGTTTCTCCCATGGAACAGCTTTGCTGTGTCTTTTAAAGAAGAGTAAATTACTCGTATCGTAACCTTCATCTTATATCTCAGAATAAACAGTACATAAGTATTCCCGGGCTAGTTCTAGGTAAAATTGTTTATGGTCATGGGTTGACCGCTTGCCATCAGGTGACACGTCTGTCAGTTTGTTTATTCAATTAACAAATACTAATTAAAATACTCTATACTACACTAAAATGATTTTTGGATATATATCCAAAATACCTTTTGGATTTAATCTAATACCCTGTCCAGGGTCTCAGGCCCAGTACCCCAGGGTTTCTTTGGCGATATTACAATTCCTGAGTCCTGACCAAGGTCAGACCTTTGTTTTTAGTCTTTTTTATCAATGATTTGTAAAGTGGTTTGATACTGTTTAATAATGATTTCTTATATTAATTATTTGATGCAACAATATAAAAAAAGAAATACCTAACATTTGCATCTGCCTCTTGGCTTGACTTTAATTTTTTATAACTAATATATACCTTAACGCTGCGTTCACTTGAGCGCTTTTTTACCGAGCGTTCAATTTAATTTCATCGATCACACGTGTCGTTTTTAAGACGTTTTAAATTTTTTTTCGCACGCTGTAGGATTTTCGACGTTGAGTGTTTGATGTTAAATCGAATTTAGCCTACCAAACTAGCAACTCGAGCTAATGTCGGGTTTTGCGACGCTTTTAAAGCGCTCGAGCGAACGGGGGCTAACAAGTAACAACTATACGTAACTTTTACTATAATTGTAAAATAAAATGAAACAAGACAAATTGTACGAGATATATGGATTTGGATGAACCTCCAGTGGAAATGTTACCATTTGTTAATAATTAGTTTAAGTAATATCGTCTAACAGATGCTTATTAAATTAGAATTTCCCCTGCCTGTGAATTATGTTTTGAAAAAAAAAGTTACTTATATTGGTCTAAAACCTTATCAGTCTGACGAAATAGTTATCATAACTTTGTGAATACTTATTAGTGATGGAAGACATTTATGCTAAAAAGACTAGCCTTAAAATCGAAAAGAATGACTGAGCGACGCTAGTTCAGACGCTTGTGGCCATGGACTCGGCCTCATGTGTGAGAGGGTCCGTGTTCGACCTGACCCATCTGGTGCCTTGAAAATTGAAATGGGTTTAATTTAGAACTGCACTAAACGTCGCTCTCTCACCGGTGAAGAAAAACATCGCGATTCACGAACGCGTTCAATCTCATCAGGCACTTCCTGATGAGATTGAAAGTCTTTAAAGGTGTGTGAAGTTCACCAACCTGTAATGGGCTAGCGCATCTAAGCAGATGAGATAAGATGCAGCAGCACATCTAAGGGTTGATACTTTACTATTTGAACGATTCTTTGAACGATTTGAAAAATTCATACACCAGTTTATTACTGTGTGTGTAATAGTACATTATTACTGTGACTTGTGTTATGAGAATTACCATTGCCGAAGCTGTGAATCCAAGTTAACGCGGACGTGATTGCGAGCAATTGCGACATTACGCAAGCTAAACAAACATCGTTAACTAAATACAAGTGAGTTTATTAGGGAGTGCTCATGAACTGTAGGGTTAATTTGATATGTGCTTCTGGTGCGCCTAATTCGTAGCTCGTGAATTATAAACGAGGTTAGCGAGCATTTAAATGTTAATTGATTTTAATCAATACTTTATTTGCCTAAATATGTAAGTCAAACTTTATTTCCCTAAAAATAATAGGTTAGAAAAGATTTAAAAATAAAGATAGATGGATCATGCTGAACACCCGAGTGACGCTTCAAAGCGAATACAAATTCAAAAGCGCTCTCAAGTGCTTCACATACCGTCGTACTCTAAACGTCTATTAGATTGTGTTTGCTTTTGAATTTGTATTCCCTTTAGTAGTGTCACTCAGGTTTTCGGCATGCTCCATCTGTCTTTATTTATAAATCTGTGGGTATAACATAAAGATAATATGAGGTATAATACCATTGCTGCATTGCAGTCTATACAGGCAGGATCGGAGTGGTACCACTTGCTTGCATAATACAGTCGAAATGGCAGCAATGTTGTCGCGTTTCTTGCGATTTGTGAGTTTCCGGTGGCCCATTGGGAGGGATAGGAAAAAGGAGGGCAACGCAAAGTGACCTCTGTTTGTGCTGATGTCTATGGCGTCGATAGTCTACTTAAGGCTTCGACAGCTCGGCTGTCTTTTTATGACATGAAATAATACAAAAACAACGAAGGCTACATATGGAAAACAGTTAGCATTAGACAATTTACTTTGTTTCTTATGTTATGTATGTGGTTGTAATTATTGTGGTCATGTTTTAAGGTAACGTTAGCCACTTATGAAAGATGAACAGTTTTAACAATAAGTACCTACCTAGACGGTATAATTTTAAATGTTGTTTGCACTGGAGCTTTGTTACCGGGCGTTTAAAAAGCGTTGAATGGCCCAAATGGATACCTATATATTTGTTCACACGAAAACATTTTTAAAGCATGGTGTTTTTTATCAAGTTCTGTTGGCTTTTTGAGATCGAGTGTTGGGCACTAAATCGAATTACGCAACTAAAGCCAACGTCGGTCTTTAACGCGACGCTTATAAAACGCTCGTGCTGACTATATCTTTAAGAAACCATTTAAAAAGGGATATTTACCATATTTTATGGTTTTTCTTCGTAGACTTTGATATTTGTCTATGGTTTTGTTCATGATAATGAACTTCCCATGAACAGGAAACTAAAGGGTTATATGATTGAGAATAAAATACTATATTCAGCAGGTACTAAGCAATTTCTATTCATAATTCCATATTATTAAAACGTGCGATGCTCTGCTATGTATAGGCGAAGCGAAAGTGTATCATTAAACGAAAACCGCACGATAAACGGTGTATCATTATGGAGGCAGCGGCAGGAAGCGGACGAAAGTGCAAGTGATATGCCAGCCGGCTCTACACCGTGACGGTACGGTCATTCAACATCTACAATATTGTTTGTTGACGTGACAACGTCTTATAAATTGGTTTGCCGGGTGACACTTCAAGAAACTGCGTTACGCTCCGCTCACGTTATGCGCTCACAATGAGAGCGAGTGAGAGGCACGCGTCTCTTCCACTCGGGCATAGTTAGCCCGCCTAAGAGCGAGAGAGACAGACATAAAAAATTTTGTTAATATGAAATTCAGTGCGAGATTCTTTGTATAAATAAATGTTTTAAATATAATTCTTTGTATAAATAAATGTTTTAAATTGTTACTATTATTTCATCCTTCTTCCTACTATACGAATGAATATTCACATTAAAATTATTTTACCACTCAAAGTCGTTGTCACGTAAAACTTTCGCCCGTATACCGACTTTACAACATTAACATCCTGATCATCACCATCTCATCACCACAGATTGACGCTTACAATTTCTTCCAGCATCATTGTTACGGTACGATCGATCGACGATAGTCAAAGGGGCTTGGTTTTAGAGCTAGAGTCTTCGTTTCTGACCTCTGTGGTGTTTTGAATTGGATATTTTATAAATTTCGACCGACGACGGTCACTCGCTTATAGTTGAAGAAAAACATCTAGAGGAATGCATGCCTGATGAGATTGAAAGTCTTTAGAGGGGATATAGATGATGTTAGGTCGATTAATAGCCTCCACGTAGCCACGGTTAGGAGTTTTAGAAACGTAAGTCTTAAATATATAGTATCCAACAATTATACCACATTAATTTAGCCATGTGCTGTGTTACGATTAGGATTTAAATTGGAAAAGGAAATATATTTTTTTTATTTATATAAATACATTTAGATACATACTCGTATTATATATCATCCATGTCCTGATGCAGAATTTTACTGGTCATACAAATTACTTACACTGGACGAGATTCGATTTATTCATTACGTTTAATAAAGGTAATGCATAGTCTGAAATTTGGGAAATCATTTCAGATTATTTTTTCCATTTTCTAACAATTGTCTGTAAAATATATTTTAAGGACACAAAGTTCCAGTCATCTGAAGACCTCCTATTGAGCACGTACGCCTAGTTTTCTTGGCCCCTCACTTTTATCACTGACCTCATAAAATGTTGGATTCACTTTACTCATACGTGTTTCTTATTGTTGTAGAATATGTTTGAAAAGTGTTTAAATTTTATTTTACATACTTTGTGGGTTTTTAAAATCTTTTGTGGTTTTTTGGTTTACATTTTTCGAATTTTCTGACCACGATCTAACAAGGATTATAATATTCAGGTATGGACATGTCAAAAGCCAACAGGTCTACCCGCATACTTCACTTTCATGAAAAACACATTTGTAGACAATAACTGAATATCGAACTTCGCAAAACGAAGATGAAAAACATGGTAAATATCTCGAAGTAGTTGCAGAAACAACTCCGTCCAGTACTGACTCTCCTTCTGCTGGCATAAGTCTCTTTCAACGATAACTATACCATGTTTCAAATATGATACTTACGCAAGATACTTTGAAATAAATACCATCAAGATGACCGAACGCCTGTTACTCGGAATTAGACCGACTATTGCCCGACCTAAAGGCTATATAATTGGAGGAAGTTTTTGAAATTTTACAGCAGCCGTAGTCTCGGGAAGCACTTTCCTATTGAGGTCTCATAATGATCATGAAACAAATTAAAATTTGTATAAAATTAAGAGCAATTTTTTCGTCCTTGGGCGTCATATACACATATTGTTTGTATTATGAGCTAATGGCGATACAGACATAAAAAGGTGAACAGGGGACTTAGACAAAGTAACATCGTTTCGTATCGGAAAGATACCGAAATTCGTCATCGTCTCCGAGTTATCAATGACTATTTCCTAGCAAATAATATATTAACAATAACGATCGATATACCCAGACAGTTTGTGATTTTGTTACGATAACGATTGACCACGTGATTAAGCGCGACTAATGTCATTCCCATACATTTTATTCATTTCGAACTTCGTTATCGTTTTTTTAATGTAACTCTGTCTACTGTTTTTAAACAACTAAAGCTCGGTGAAACGAATTACTTTTCGTCCGTAATAGTAATACCGATGTAATTGAGATACGAGTTTTTTGCGTGATATCGAAGTAGGTCAGGTTAAAAGCAAGCCTTTATTATGGCACAGCAGTATTTAAGGTACTAAAAAGTAAATTCTGTGTTTATAGTTTTAACATAATAAAGTTTTATGATATATTTTATTTTAAGCTTATTCGAATCTAAATTGAGGTCTCCTAAAATGTTTTTTTTTGTTTTTTTTTTCGAAAGTACTTTTAGGCCTGATGGCTTGTAAGCTCAATCGGTAGGTAGATCTTCTCTTAGGAATCTTAGGAATCTCCTAAAAGGATTCCGTAAGCAACTCAAGAAAAGACTTTATAATTCTGGCGTTGAAAATTAGGCTTTAGCTTCCCGTTTCTGCTCCTATTATTATATAATATGCGGCCACCAAACTGATTTAACCTATCGTCATCATTATCATCATCATCATAATCATCACGGTTATCAGCCTCCATAAATCCGCTGTGGAATATAGGCGTACATGTACGCCATGAATGATAAATATATAACAATGAAAAGCTTAAAGTTAAAGCTTTTTTAGCTTTTTTAAATAGGGCAAAGCTTGTGGCCTGTTGCCCTTTGACAAAAGAGATCTTTTGAAAAACCTCTATCTTACACACTTTTGTAGCGTACTAATAAAACATTTCTAGGATCTAAAGAATCTCGTGCTTAAAAAAAAAGTAAAGTATCAACCCTTGTATTATGTTCCACTGCTGGGCACGGGTCTCCTTCCTCGAAATCAGGCGAGGAGGGTAATGGGCCAATAGTCCACCGCGCTGGCCCAGTGCGGGTTGGTGAACTTCACATACCTTCAAAGACTTTCAATCTAGTGCCTAGTGAGGCATGCAGGTTTCCTCACGATGTTTTCCTTCACCGGTGAGCGAACGATGGTCTCGTGTGCACTTAGAAATGAAGAAAAACCCATTTCAAGGCACACACGGACGGGTCAGGATCAAACCCGGAACCCCTCGCATAAGAGGCCGAGTCCGTCCACCACTGGACCACCGTCGCTCATATCGTGCTTAGTTTAATTTAATACTATTCGTTTAATTGAAGGTAGACAAAGTGTTGGTCGACCACTAACTGGGAGTAAGACGGTCTCCGTGATAGAAGCGAGAGGCTGTTCATAAAGAGAGGCATATGTTTAGAAGTTGACATATAAAGGCTGATGATGATGATCATTAATTTTTCGAAAACTGTAATATCATTAACCAAATTATTTCATTGTACAGCGAATTCAACGCAATTTATCATAGTTTATGTCTTATGAGCTTGCGGTGCTGACTGTACATATAATTACAGCTGATTCTAATCTTGAAGATTGGTTTTACCAGATGGTAGGCATTTGTTAGAATTGGCAAATAGGAATCAAAACATATTGTGTGTTAGTATGGTGATGAAAGGTTACTTATATGAAAAACAAATCTATTGTTTTGTTTGCATCGCTAAAATCTTTATTACTCAAACCCGGTAAAAAATCTTTAAAATATCTTCTTTTAACATGTTCATATTGTTTTCTAGTGTTCACGTCAATTTGAATCATAATGAAACAACTTTTATGTGTTTTATCGCGGTTTATTTAGTTTTTTATGAGCCCGACGTTTCGGATACTCCACAGCAACCACCATAGCTACCTATTAATAAGCTAACCAGCTATTAATAAGCTACCACATGTAAACAGCAATATAAAAATAAAGAACGAGAAAAGGTACCATCATATTTAAAAGAGAGATAGAACGTTGAGCAGACTACAGCAAAATAAAGTAGACATTAGTAAATTCATAAACCAGTCAGATATGAATCAGTCCAGAAATTTGGATATTGCCCTTCTAATACCCTCTATGCTAGCGTAGAATAGATCGTCGCAGTATAAGTTATTGTTAAAGGTATTAGAACTTTAAATTTTCTTGGATAGAAAAACGTCATAGTTTTATCGTATATGGATAAAGGCTGATGATGATGATGATGATCGTATATGGATATTACTTAATAATTAAAACTTAGGTAGTCATTACTAATAATGAGATCAAGATTATAATTGCTAGTTATAAATACTAATATATAATACGACTAATATAATAAGCATTATTACATGCATGGAATAAGGATGAGCATTATGTCAGGCTTGTGAAAGTGGCCTTGTCGCTATTTCCGGATCATTGTAGTTAATATATTTAATGAGGGAAGCGCCATGTGGACATCACTTAGTCATTCATCATCATCATCACCAACTCCAGGTCTATTGTTATTGCCTAAAAAGTATAACATTCTTTATTCTGTTAATCTGAAATCGTGATACAAACGTAAGAAGAATTTGAAGAGAAAAAAAAAACTTGTATATTAAATCCTTATTTCTAAAGTAGAGTACCTAGTACCTAGGGTAGGTATAGACTTACTAGACCATTGTCGCTCATTTATATATTGTTTTCCATTGAATATAAGAAAATCTACATAAACATCAGATGACCTATTTTGAGTACTTAATGTTTAAATGCCAATGGAACGATTACTTTTATTCTGAAGCTGTTGCTCGCAGCTTCCCCTGTGTCAACTAAGATTTAAAACGGGTTAACGTTTTTGAAAATTTAATTCAGCCAATGTTCACCGGGGATAGTGTAGCTTTCCCACAGTGAAAGAATTTTTCAAATAGGTCAAGTAGTTTCAGAGCCTATTCAACAAACAAACAATCAAAATTTTTCTCTTTATAATATTAGTATAGATAAAGTGACAATAAATTATTATATAGATAAATCGCAACTGAGAAAAGGACTAATATCTTAATCCATTTTTGAAACCGAAAATAAAAGACCAATATTTTTATTTGGTCCTAATAATTTTTTAAAGTCGATTGCCACGCTAAGTGCTTATTAAGCAGCCTAATAAGCTTAACTTAGGATGTTATTTGGGGACTGACAGAAACATCGGCTTCCTAATCTTAATTGCTTCATAACTGTCAAAGTAATCCGTCAATCACTTTTTTACAATTCTCAGAAATACCTCAACACATTTTGCTTTAATTAAGATACAAAGTAGGTATTAATTAAATATTTAATATTTTTAAATATATGGTCCAGAGGGTATAGAGGTAAAAGTCTGAGAGGTCCTAGTTCGTTCCTGACCCCTGAGGTACCTTTGAATGCGTTCTACCAATTTTCTAAGGGCACCCTAAACATGAGACCATCACTGGCTCACCGCTGAAGAAAAACACCAAAAAGTGTTGGTCACACTGTTTTCTTTTCTTAGACATACTTCTACATTTTTCTGTATAGAACGTATTAGAAAAAAATAAGACAATGAAGATATATCAATTACAAAGCCTTACAAAGTTTAACACATAAGGTGAACATGACCGTCACAACATCTGTCGTAAAACAATGTAACAGACCAAAACAAGAGACGACAAGTTGCATATTCATCGGCAAGGGCCACTGGTCGATTCCTATGCGCAGACACGGTTACGCGTGAAGTTCACCAGAGTAAAGGTCAATTCACACTACATGAAGCGCTGCGAACTTCACTGTATACGTATTTTCCACTATCCCCTAGCTATAACTCTATCCTTATAGTATATTGAGTACGTATGAGTACGTATGTACGTATAGTCAACAAGTCAACAGCGCCGCAACGTCAATTTCAAGGCGTTTGTGGTGCGAGTACCGAACTGTTACCTGCCGGAGGTACTATGCGAAGACTTCTGGCCTCAGGATGTGGCGTTCCGTCGCTTTCGCGGACAAATACCACCTGAACGTACGAAAACATAGTGCTGGGAAGATTACTAACATAGTTTTAAGGTTTAAATATACTAACAATAATGTAATATAATAATATTATATATGTTTGTCTGTAAGGTATATATCTTATTGGCTATATCTAAGGCCATATTGCCTGAAATAAATGATTTATTATTATTATAGTACGAGGTACGTATTATTTTCGCAAATTGCGACGAGACAGATTATTTCGATGATTTTCATGTATTTTATATTATCTCTATCATATACTTTATGCCTTTGACTAGTACGCAGTGTGCTTATATCAGATTGTCTGACGGATTAACATCAGCTAGCTATACCTTTTACCGTTTGGTATCGATTTAAATTATTATTATAATTAGTTCTTGAAGTTGCGTGCAACTTTTATATAATACTAATATGTTGGGACAACTCACGCACAGCCACCAGGCCCTAAACTAGGCAGAGCTATTACGACAACCAGATAATTGAAAGTGTACTTGTGTATTTCTAAGTACATAATATATAATGTAATAGATAAATTACGCCCAAACATAGAACAATTAATGATCAAATCAAAATATCTTTATTTCGTAGGTAGCAATTTGTATCCTTGAAAAAGGATCATGCTCATCACATGAATAATCGTATTTGTCCGGGGTGGGTATGAACCCTCGACCATCCGGGTCAGCAGCTAGGGTCACTAACCAGTAGACCAATAGGCCGGTCACGTAGGTCTAGGTTCGTGAATTGTTTTAACGCATTTATAATGAACGTTTTATAAGAATTATTTACAACCGGTTTCTGAAACGCTTGTCAGTGTATGTCAACTAACTTGGCTGTTAATGGCGGTTAACATACAATTCTAGAGTCAAACTTGACAGCTTTTCATTGTAGTTGTTATGTCAACTGACAGGCTGATTTAATTATGTAATTTAACCGTGCTTCTAGCAACTCATTTGACACTTAACAAGAGATTTGACAGTTGATTTGTTAATTTTTTCGTCGATCAGCATTTCGGAAAGCGGGCGTTAATCTTCCTATCGTGAGTGGTATTTTAAACGCTGCGGTATTAGCGCTAGTGAGCCAGGCTCCTTACTGTAGCCTACTATTAGGCTTCAGCAAGTTTACTATACAGCAAACAGTAATACAAAAACTATAACATCTTTTATTATGAGAGTTCAAATTTAATAAATGTTACAAAACTTCTATTGCGAAAGTTTTATTTGTCCTTTTACGCAACGACTAAGTTTTCTATCGACCTACACCCAAGCTGTATAGGGACAGAGAATGACGACTAAGAATTTAAGAAAATTAAGGATTTTTTTATAGATTTAGACACATGCAAACACACACACACACACATTCCTAAAGAATAGACTTGACGAAATTCGTTTATCATTTATATCAACTCGAGTAGGCTGTATTAATCGTGCGACACAATCGTGTTCTCGCGTGGGAATTTGTATTTCACGAGCGCCTTGGGAAAAGATTGGGTATTACGTTATACCTTTTGTATTTCTATCTGTTTGTTTAATACTTTTTTATAATATTCGACAAGAGACCTAGTCAAAATTCGAAGCTAAGGTAAAGATTTTGTAAACCTAATAGAAGGCACTTTCTTAAGTAAAGGGAGCAATGAATCTTGCCCAGTTCCGATATGGTGCAGACCTTACAAACGGGTTTCGAAAGTTAGCTCAGATTTTCTAGTCACGACTTAAGATCCCTTTCAGAAAATTAGTATTGAAAAATAATTCTTATTTTATATCCAATTAGACGTATATTGTCTAATGCCATGTATTGAAATTCTTGTGCTAATAAATACGTATAAGCCTATAAGTAAGTTATTCTAGTCCGAAAGGTCGAAGGATCGAGTAAGCTGTCTTGCAACGTATTAGTAATTATTATAACAATCCGCGTACATTCTGTTTGTACATGAACTCCGATGATAATGGATATTGTTTTCCAGCCTCAGCTATGAAGAATAATTAAAGCAATGTTCAAATCTATACTAATTATAGCTACCCCGATAGACTCTGTCAGCCAAAAGTGCAAATATAGCTGTTAAAAAGAAGGGTAAAAACTTAGAATCATAGAATGAAATAAAGTGAAAAAAAAATTCAATCTAAAAATGAAAAAAATATTAAGGTGTGCATCACTCTTAATTCAATTAAATTCATTATTTATTTGCTTTGAACATGGTTTTATACATAGGTCTTATTAGGCTATACAATAAGTTCAGCATATTCTACTCGTACAGAGTGTGCAAATGTTGTGCTTTAGAGTTTAGAGCATGCATTATTTATAAAACTAATTTAAATAATTATAAAAATTGTACTTAGAATTTATCATTTCTATAAAATAATGTCATCCTTATAATATTATAATTTAAATATCCCTTATATTTTAAATTAATTAAAACGTTAGGGTTGTGAAAAATAGACATTCACAATATGCACACGAATTTTCTGAAGAATCGGCTTGACCATTTCGGAGGAGTTTGGCAACAAACACCGCGACACCAGAATTTTATACATTTAGATTGTAAGTTTATGTGTAAAGTTGTAAGAGGTACTTTTTGGTTCTACAGAACAGATTTTGATAATTCTTTTACCAATCGGCTACGTTATTCGTGAGTAACATGGACTATTAATTATCCCTATTCTGCCACGGGAGTACGCGGCGGGAAACCACGAGGCGCCGCTAGTACTAAATATAACCCCAAAAAACGTTTTATTTAGGATTTGTCGCGAGAGACCACAGACTCAGTAAGTATTGTCTGCAGCAGTTAACGTATAGCCTATATCTGTTACAGCACGCTGAAGAAAGAGAAGCTTTACTGTATCTATTTACCAAAGAGACTGTCACCTACTTTAGATGACACAATGTTGACTTGGCGCAATCTCAATTTATAGTCATACATCTTCTCGAGATAAGGAGTAACTGCTAAAGATAGTACATAATGAACTGCTTACTCAATACTTCGGTGTGGTAGTCTCAATAGCCGTTAAGTATCTCTTAAAAATGACTGATCCGAGCTGTAATATTCTACTAATTATATTAAGCGCGAAAGTAGGTGTGGATGTTTGTTACTCGTTCGCACAAAAGCTATTGATTGGAATTTAATGGAAATTTACAATAATATAGCTCAGACAGGGTAAATTTATAAAGATATCGTGCGTGTTGTCTAAAATAAAATCCTGCGCAGATTTGATGCGAACACAGTCCACACGCTAGCGAGATCTGGGGCCTAGCCAAAATGCCATTAAGAAAGCGTTATCGAAGTTCGAAAATGATAAAATGGATTGACATAAGGCCACGCTTAATAACGTGGATGGACCACGTATACATTTTATCATTTCGAACTTCGCTAACACTTTCTTAATGGCATTTTGGCTAGGCCCCTTGGGAACATAGCGTATACAGAGATCGCAAACAAAATCCGTCCCATAACTTTGGAGATCAGCGTGTTTTTATAAAAATTAAAAAAAATAATGGCCACGGCTTCTGTAAAATATTGAAATATCCGACATATAAATAAAGTGATGAACGGCGATAAAGCTGTATTTTTATAAATATTGAAATAGACGAAAACATTTAATAGCTACTCCTATGAAACTTTTTTACACTTTTTTCACTATTTATTTTATATAATATTATTACAATTACAATTTAAACGACCAGTTTCGACAAAGTCATCATCAGATACAACATGAATTTTCATAAATGACCGTCGGTACATTAAATCAGAAAACATTAAAAAAATAAATAAAAAAAAACTCTTTCACATATTTTTTCGATTTATGTAAAAATAATCTATTCTTGAATCAGATTTAAATGTGTTTACATAAAAACTAAGCTGATAATAATAGTATTGTTATTTATGTTCTGTTTCTCTATCATCAGGCCCCAAATCCGTCTCTAGGTCATCCGTGATGGGCGACCGCAGCGAAAGTCACGCGGTTATATAAATGTGTATTATACAAGTTGGATTACGGCCATTTTATGATACATTATTATATTATTTTATTACAAGACTTTTTGAGGGTATGGTCATAACGGAATGTATTATTATATACTAGCTGTTGACAGCAGCTTCACCTGCGTTAACTAAGATTCACAATATATGTATAATACAATAATATAATTTCTAAAAATAATAGTAGTCTAAGTTACTCCTCCTAAAAAATTCGTCAAAATCGGTCCAGCCTTTCTAGAGATTAGCCGGAACAAACAGAAAGACGGACAAAAATTGTGAAAGTGTTATTTTGCTTTACAATATATAATACAATTTCCTATAATAATAGTAGCACAGTGTAAATAAATTCATACAGTGGTCCAACGAACACGTCTAGACTGAGCAATCGTGCGGGGCGTGCGGGGTGAGAGAGGTGCGGTAGCGAGCCCAAGCTGCCATACACTCGCTTGGGACACAACAGTCGGGGTTGTCGCATTATAATTTGATTATTTTAAGTGCTTTGCGACCGATAGTGTTTCGTTTGAATATCAGATATTTTTTTTACTTTTAATATTTTTAAAATTACATACAAATTTAATACACTGATAAGTTTTTTTCGTAATAGTTGAATCGAAATAATTTGTATGTCTGATAATTTGAAGACAGGGAAGTAAAATTAAACTCATTTATTTATTATTGATATTCAAAGTTTTCAAATAAATTAAAAAGCAAACAAGGAATTTTCTTCCGAAATATAGAGGGTCACGTGGGTGTCATAAACCTAAGTTACAAGCCACGTCTTCGGATATGATTAGTTAGTGTCGTGTGTGTATAGATATAATAACGTGTGTAATAGACTATAATTTGATGTAAGATTTTTTACATTTAAAACATTATTTTACATTTAAATATAAATATCAATTGATATATAGGTATATCATGCGAACCCTGAGCTTTTGTATACGCATTTGTATTTTTTATAATAAAACTCCTTAATCTCCTAATCTAGATACATATACTACGAATACACAAAATGTAAAACAGATTATTGTGACAACCCTGAAGCAATGACGTATACCTACACAAAAGCGGCATTTCGCGCGACTTCAAAGGCGTTGGACCACTGTATGAATTTATTTACACTGTGATAGTAGTCTAAGTTACTCCTTATTATAACAACTATCTGCCATTAAAAGTCCCGTCAAAATACAGCCATTTAAGAGATTAGCCGGAACAAACGGACAGACTGATAAAAAATGTTAATTTATATGTATAGTCATATTAATATTATGCTTTTTATGTAGCAAAAAGCAGTTTTTTTATATTACAAAGAGACAGTGAAATTTCATTTATATGTATGGATTTAGCTAATCATCATTTTCAAGGTTATTTTTTTACGGCGAAGTAAAACATTGTGAACCGTCCTGCATAGGGCAATGCAGCAATGCTTAAGCAAAATGTTTTCTCGTGGTTTTAAGAGGAGATACGTGACTAATAGTGGAATATTTTATATGGGTTTATGTTGAATTAATGAAATTATTTTATTTGGTCTAATAATAGATAAAGAAACAACTTTTACGGATTTTATCGCGGTTTTATAGTTATATTTGAAATTAACACATAATATCAATAATGCTGGTACAAAGGTACTACTTATCCCATGATGGAATCTCTTGCAAGTAGTCCTGCCACATGAAAATTATAAAACAGTTTATATTTAGTTTTTTATGAGCCCGACGTTTCGGGCAATAAAATCCGTAAAAGTTGTTTCATTATAATGAGTAAAATTCGCGTAAACATAAGAAAACAATAACAGATAGATAGATAGACTTACTAGTTGTCAAGGTCATCAATTTACTCGGGAGGGCTAAAAATAAGAGACCTGAGGCGCAATATGAAATCTATGTCACTACAAATACTATAATAATCTAGACACGAGGGAGTGTGTTGTTAAGTGTAAGTTCAGCTGGCGAGCATTATAATATACAAATAATGAGTATGTATTTTAAAGTTTAAGGGCCAGTTTCACAACCTCCAGATAAGTTCCGAATAGGCTATCGGCAACATATTTGACAGATAGAGTATGGAGTATCTGTCAAATATCTGTAAAATATGTTGCCGATAGCCTATTCGGCACTTATCTGGAGGTTGTGAAACAGGCCCTTAAACATTAAAATATATTAAGAAGTTGTACTATAGAATAAATAAAGATAATGTCATCTTATATGATTATTATAAATCTGTGAGAAGTAATTTATAAATCAGTTCGATTCGGAGATATTTGAAATAAATAATGATAATTCTTAATATAACTATGGTTCGATCCGTTTTTGAGCGAAATTTAAGTAAGATAATTCTAATCACAGATATTTGAATTCTATGACTCTAATCGCCTCCAGAGAGAAAATATGCCATATTTAGTGGTTTTATGTTTAAGATACAAAAATATTCTCAACTAAAAATTAAAATCCAATGGCTATAATAAACGGAAGTAGATAGTATTCATTGTCTTAAGGACTATAGTTTTTAAGGCTTATCTTATTATACATTGTTAAAGTCAATCTGCTAATGCTAATATAAATTCGCATTTAAAATATATATTATTACTTCCAAAGATGCCATACAATCATTATTACACATGGCATCACCCATACTGCCATAATGATGGCACGTAATATGCACCAATGCATTTTCTATATTTCGAAAATTCTAAATTTAAAAATTTTAGGACTTTTTTCATAGAATTTCAAGTTTCGAATTTTTAACAAATCGCTATAGTTTGGTCTTGCTGTGTTTCGGGAAGACCGGAGAGTCAGTGTATTTACTGGCACCGCGAGACCACCATCTTTGGATAGCCAACACGTAAACCGTTTATGTTTCAAACCCAATAAGTTGGAAGTCAAGTCGGCTGGCGGGGGGCAACCCCTCATCCATCTTCATCCAACCGGCTCGCATTATGAAGCATTACTACTAGGGCCATTAGCATAGAACCATCCGAAAAAAAAAGCTTTTTCTTCCTATGAAGTTGACCCCTTATCAGATACCACGTGTGCAAGTTTATCTATCCAAGTAAAAAGAATATTGTGTACATCTTAAGAAAGCCTATGTTACATAATTTAAAGATTTTTATCATTGAACCAGATCGCAGATTCTCACGGAGTGGTGTAACGATCTTACAACCTTTTCTTTAATTGAACACTCTGTTACTAGTGAAATGGTTTAAATGTAGCAGTTTTGTTAAGTCACGCATCAAAATTGTGTGTCATTTTGATTAAAGGCACCACAAATATTTAATGTTATTAACGACTATTTAATATAATTTTCATCGCTTCATTATAATGCATTAATTTATTGAGCAGTCAAATTGAATATTGTTATTAACTCATGTAAGTTATGGTAAAATAGTAAGGCGGGGACATTTAGCGCACCAGCCGTGGGTTAGAGCCAACCAAATACAGATCATTGGTTCATTGATTTGTTTTATAATTTCTTAAATTTATTGCCGTTCCTATTACCGGTAACACAAATTCTTACGAACCTACCCCGCGGTTACGGATGTTACTGTGTTTGATATTTACATAATATACTTAATATTATAAATGTGAAAGTGGAGATGTTTGTTACACTTTCACGCGAAAACTACTCAACCGATTATGATTAAATTTTGTACACAATACACATATCCTCGGAGGTACAAGACGAAAACGTAGGATACATAAAAAAGGAATTCTTATTTTGCTAACGCGGGTGAAGACCCGGGCAACAGCTAGTTATTTATATATAAAGAGCTTTTCGGTTTTATCCGCGTATTTCCTATGTCCGTGGGACAGCGTCGATAAGTATTATTTTGATGATGTGATTTCAGTAGTTTTTTGCGTCAAGAGTAACAAACACACATCATTGTTCACATCACTTGATGTTACTTTCTAAAAATATCTTAAAATGATTTTTTTGATGTCAAAAGCAGGCAAAGAAGCAGTCGAAGTCTAATGGTGACTCCCGAGGCCCAGAGACGTCCGCACTAGTGGACCCTCTTGTACCACCGGAAACTTAGAAGCTACCTAAAACGTGACAGAATACACATTACACAGATTGTAATCCGTTGTGCCAGTCCAATTCGGCAGCAAAGCGAAATAATAAATACGTCATGTCACGTAATCCTACTTGTCCTACTTATATTATAAATGCGAAAGTTTGTAAGTATGGATGTTTGTTACTCTTATACGCAAAAACTACTGAATGGATTATTATGAAACTTTAGTATAATATAGAATATACGTCAGAATAACACATAGGCTATAATTTATCATCGCACTCCCACGGAAACGGATAGTACGCGGGTAAAACCGCGGGGCGCTGCTAGTGACTAATAAATAAGTATATTTATTTATCTATTAATAACTACATAGCTCATAACTTTCCAAAGATTTATAATCTTCAGTCACGAAAATCCGATTAAAACTACTTTTTCGGAAAAACATATGGAGACCTAAAGTCAAACCTAGGTTTTATAGAAATAGATCCGTTCTCCTAGACAATATTACCAAATAGCTAGACAATCGATATCCGATTGCGTTGTGTAATGTATTATTGTTTTTCAGCATGAATTTCGTGCTAGTCGGATGTTGCAATGCTTGTGCATTAAAGTTATGCTTCACCGGATTTGAAAGGATTTTATGCAGACTAGACTCAGTCTGAGCTTTTACTATGGTTATAGTCTACACTGTTATATTCTATTGAAAAAAAAAATGTATTTCGTATTATTAATATTGTATTTAGTACGTGCTAGGGATGCGATAATTAGACAAAACGATACGATATAATATTAGTAAGAGTAATAAGAGAATAAATAGATGCTGGCCGATTTTCAGATCTCCATTATATGCACACAAATTTTACTAAAATCGGTCCAGTCATTAGGAAAAGTTTGAAAATAATAGAATAGTGACTTGCTTAACATTTTCTAGTGAAATCTTCTATATTAATAAATAAAATAAAAAGCTAATTATGAGCCGCCATAAAAATAGTTTATGCAAGTTTTAATTATTTATATTTGTACCTACTTACTGTTTATTTAAGTTAACTTTCTCTAATTTTTCACATTAAAATTATAATTAAGAAAATATTTAATGACAAAAAAATAACTTTCTTTTCATTACGCATGTTTAATAGAATTTATTAAATGAGACGAATTATCCAAAAGTCTTACCTACAAGAATGCTCATCTTTTCGATTTAATAATTTTCACAAACATACCTGGAACAAAAAACGTTATTATTAAAAATAATTCATACAAAATTTTAATAGGAATAGTAGTAATAAAAGAAAAATATTGCATTTCGGTATTCGTCTTAATTTTTTTTATCTATGATTGACGCCCATAAAAATCCACACTACCAGAGGTTATGCAGATGCGTTGCCCTTCCTTATCCCTCCGGATCACCGGAAACTCGCAAGCCGCACAAAACGCGACAGCATATCTGTCATTTTACGCCGGTATCGTGAGCGGGAGATACTACTACTACTCTGTGCTGGCCCAATTTGGCTTTGAAACAGCACTGTACTAGCTCTTAGCAGATAAGTATATTGTATACATAAAGTTTTGTTTTATTGAAGTTGAAACTCTCAGTATGTGGTGTATGTACAGTATCATGACTTAGTTATTAGGTTATAGCTGAAGTGACTCGTCTCTAATCTCAAGTAAGTCCGCGTTAATCTTATCTAAATAAATTCATCGCACACTTTATCTCCCGCGAAAACTTGTCCACGTCCGCTTTCTACTGAGTACTTTCTACTGTTAAATCAGCCCTCCTAGACAAGTGGCATAAACGCTAAATGAATAGAATAGAACACTAACGCCCGGTTTCTGAAACGTTGATCAGAGTGTATGTCAAGTAACATGGCTGTTAATGGCGGTTAGCATACGATTCCAGAGTCAAATTTGACAGTTTTTTATTGTAGTAGTTATGTCAACTGGCAGGCCGATCAAATTAAGTACGGTAATTTAACCATGCTTCTATGCACTCATTTAACACTTAACAAGACACTTGACACACCGTAAGGAGGAAGGAGATCCGCGGTATAATCATAAGTGGGCATATACACAGAAGTCCTTTCCCCCCAAAGCCAGATAAGATTTGTAGCTGGATCGTAGTAGTTTATTCAAGCTGTATTCTTGCTTAGATTTTACTACGAGCCAGTAATTTCTCATAGAGGAATAATCAGGATTATCATCATCATCATCAGCCTTTATCCGTCCTCTGTTGAACATAGGCCTCCCCCAATGAGCGCCAAGATGACGGATAATCAGACCAGTAACTAAAATACATTTTTATTTTTATTTCGCACTAATAATGCTTTAGAAATATTACACAATGTACATATTATTATAGCTTTGGCTATCCTTACTAATATTATAAATGTGAAAGTAGGGATGTTTGTTAGCTTTCACGCGAAAACTACTTAACCGATCATCATGAAATTTCGTACACACAATATCGTAAGTACTAGAACTTTTAGAAGTAACACAGGATACCTACATTAAAAAAAAATTTTTTTGCTAAGGTGGACGAAGCTGCGGGCAACAGCTAGCAATATCAAAAATGTGAAAGTAGGGATGTTTGTTACTCAGTCACGCAAAGACCACTCAACTGATCATCATGAAATTTTGTACACATATTCTTGGAGGTACGAAAAATAACATAGGATACATAAAAAGGATTTTTTTTTGATATCTCGAGCGAAGCTGCGGACTACAGCTAGGCTATAAAACAGCTTTAGTCAACCATTCAGATATCGTTAGTTTACAGTGCTCTCGTATTGCGATTCCAATTTTGTTTATGAAAGTATAGCCCGCGTACAGCGAAGTGAATGTCTGTATCAGATCGCATCATCATATTTCGAAACAATACTGTAATAAAAATTCCAATAAAACCACTTTGTTATGTAAACGAATATACCCAAAAAATATGTTCCAAACTCGGACTCTACAACACTATGTGTGACACTTTCCATAAATTTAGCTGTCGACTTTTACAAAAATATGGAATGGTTCTAAGTGGCGCTAATGATTTCTTCTTGTGGTTATTTTTTGTGCTAAAACGGTAGCTGACCCAGATTCCACGCTACCGGCTGACGTAATGACAAAGGTAACAATATGAGAACTTAAAATGATATTTTTTATATGTAATTATCAGGGATGTTAGGGAGCTCCGTAACCGTAACCGAAACTATCGGATATCCGATATAAAATAATATCCGTAACCGTAACCGAATCCGAAATAAAAGTTTCGGATAATATCGGATTTGTTACTACCAAATGAAACCATTTTATTAGCTATTTATTACATATTTACTTCTGAAATTCTTTCAAAATCTAATATCCGTAACCGAAATTATCCGAAACTAACGGATAATCCGAAATAATTTCATATCCGTATCCGTAACCGTATCCGGTATAATAATGTTTTTCTATATTCGTACCAATCCGTGTCCGAAATTTCATATCCATAACATCCCTGGTAATTATTGTCTACACTAATATTATAAAGAGGAAAATTTTGTTATTTGGTTGTAAATTGTAATGAATAGGCTCAAAAAGTACTGGACCGATTTCAAAAATTCGTCCACCATTCGAAAGCTACATTATCCACGAGTAACATAGGCTAAATTTTATTCTGAAAAAAAAATACGGTTCCGTAAGATATTTGGGTTTTTCGGACACAAGGTGAAAAAAATCAACCAGAGAAAAACGTTTTGCGTACTAAAATCCCGTTGTAAATCTTAGTTTACGCAGGCGAAGCTGTGGGCAATAGCTAGTATAGTATATATTATCAACATTATCGTCATCCCATCGACTGCTGCCTCTTTAAATAAAAATGAGAGATTATACGTCCAGCATTTTTTTAATTCTGAAAATTATTTTATTCTATTTTAATCTGCTAAGAACTGTGGTACTAAAATCTTAAGATCGATAATCTGTCGTAAATCGTAAGTTTGGCATGTATGTGACAATACTTCTGACCTTCACGTGATAAAACAGTCGCCTCCAAAGTGACAAGTGACCGCTATTTTATTATATTACATGGGTTACCTCTTTAATTAAAAATAATGGTAAGCGTGAGTCGGATTAACACACAATGGGGTACCGTATACTAGTTGTTTTTTTTTTTATATTTTCGTTAATGCATAATATAGACGTTGAAAAATTTGCAGCGGCCATCTTTAACAGATTCAAATAGGGTGATAAGACAAACAGCAATGACATAGCTAGCTTACTCTGTAGGCTCCGTGTCAACATTTTGCGCAAATTTTAGTAATGGGTTTTTGTCTAGGCTAATAATGTTGCTAACACTCTGTCAAGTCCGGAGCTCCTGTAGTCCCTTGCCCCTTTCGTCCGTTGCCCCTTGTCATTAACACAGTGTAAACAGCAGTAGCTACGCCCCTTTAACATAGGAATGGACAGCGAAGTCTCAATTATAGGTTTCCGTTGACTTTTGATACGGCACCCCAAAATAAGTATGCTATGTTTTAAATTTAAGCTAATCACGACTATTAATCGTTTGTGATTGCGATGTTTTTAAATTTATTCACGTTTACTCAACGTGTAATTACTTTAATAGTATTAAAGTTGCTTAATTGAATAGAGATTTCCATCGATTTCAAACTATAATAGTCTCATATACTTTCTTAAGAGGCAGAGCCCTTTTTTGCGCCCTGTTCGAGCTACTATAATTGTGCCCTTAGCAAACCGAAAAAAATAATAGTCCTGCCTGGTCTGGCCATTCTTGCGCCCCCCAGAGTCTACGCCCTGTGCCTGGGCATTGGTGGCACCGCCCTATTCACGGCTCTGTTGAGAGGTCAGTGACGTCAATGAGGCGGGCTACCATCATCTATATATATATATATACAAAAGGACAGACGAGACACGATGGCAAGTGTTTAACTTGTTACTATCAACGTCATTAGACAAGTGGAGGCCTCCCTTAATTTTTTAGAAGAAAAATGTTTTATTTCATAACAAAGTTTCTTACATGCTAATTGCAAGGGCCTCTGTACTATATTCCAGCCAATTTCGATGTAGAATGTTTGTAAACAAACCACAACAGCTGATTTTTAGGGTTCTCACTTTACAATTTATTATAATTTCATACATTTTATTGTTTTATCATAAAAATCAAACAGGCTGTCTATAATATTAATTCTTTAGTTATGATATAAAAAAAAAATGTCGTAACATTAATACTTATGTATATTATTCTTCATTTTCAAGTTGTATACATTTTCCAACTCATAAGCCGCTTGAGTATTTTACCTTAAGGGATAAATCTTCTTTTTATCTTAGTTAATACTTACTCACTAAAGGTTTATTTTGAAAACAATCAATCCAGTTTATGAATGAAATTTTGCTTATTTTCCTATTATTATCATAGACTTTCAGCTCTCTGCTGCACAAAATATATCATGTCGTCGCATAAAATATGGTATAAAAGTAAGGTAAGAATAAAAATATAAAACTTTTTGTATTAATAGTAGCGGCGAAAGCTAGTTAGCTATAAATACAATCAAGGTTTTGTTTAGAAATCACGTGTGCATCGCTATATCAGTGAGGGGATTGGAAATGGCTGGACCGGTGGAGCTTTCTCCACTACAACTAGCTAGTAGTTATCGATCTAGTAATACACGATTAAACCAACTAATGCCCATGAACTGGGAAACGTTGCTCGACCTTCCAACCTCACTTCGTCACGAGTTTAGCGCTCAGGACTATTCTGTAAGGTCATTTTCGAATCTCGAAAATGGAATCCGCAGTCATATGACGAATTTGTATTCTTTAAAACTCGACTTTCTACCCATAGCAATAAAGATAATTTTCGAACTGACGTAATGTGAGCTCTATCACACAGGTGAAGCTCGATATTGAAATAGTTTTTTACAGAATAGCCCTACAGGACTATTCTGTAAGGTCGTTTTCGAATCTCGAAAACGGAATCCGCGGTGATATGACGAATTTGATGAATTTGTATTCTTTAAAACTCGACTATCTATCTATATAAATAAATATCGAAATGGTTTTTTACAGAATAGCCCTACTGATATTTGAAATCGACATTATTTGTGATACGGTGGTTTTAAAGGGATGTTTTAAACCTTCGTCTAATCAGACCTTTGTGTTGTGGAGAAAATATAAAAAATTGAGGTGGCCGAAAATATTGAAAACTATAAAATCCGTGAAGATGCGATGCTTGACTTTTCCCTATCCAGTTAAATCTATATGTCATCAAAATATAAGCAGCTCCCAAATTTGAGTTGCGTAAGTATTCGAGCATAAACAACTCTTAACAAATTTCATGACTATCAACGGGAAGTACTACTTGTAAATCATCATCATCAACGATGGAGTTTCTATCATGTTGAAGAACGGACCCATAATAAAGATACCAATCAAGGTTTTCCCACTACGGTCCTGTAGAAACCTTGCAAACCTTATGAAGTGGGTCACCGGGTCTACGAGTTGTATCGAGACATAACAAACAGGAAACCACAATACTTTACGCGTCATTAGCAATTGCAAACATGTTCTTTAATTACACGTGTTTAACAACTTTATCTCGAACACAATTTCAATGTCGCTTATTTCAATTTAACTATAACCATCACAGTTATTGCACTATTGCGCCAAGGAATTGTGTTTTTTTCGTGTAACCTGCCCCTCTAGACTAGTGGCAAACGCTTGCTTCTATTCTCTTGCGTTTACTCGCTAACTCCATAGGGGAACGAATTACATACGTTTTTATAAACAAAACCATACACTTTATGTGTCAATAAACGTTCTTCAAAAATTTTGCAGCAACCCTATGGAGTTAGCGAGTAAACGCAAAAGAATAGAATTGAGCGTTTGCCACTAGTCTAGGGGTGCTGGTTTTTTATGTCAGTTGGACAGGCTAACGGTGTAGACAAGCCACATCATGTTAAATGGTGGAGCTAGGACTAGACTAGGAAGCTTATTATTGACGGCAATGGCTTCATTCTGTGAGAGAGTAATGTCCCAGAAGGAGGCTGACGAACGGGTGAGACAGGAAGCCGCCGACGGGCCTCCCCCCGTAGACGACAAACGGGGCACTTCGGGGCGCTACTTAATGCGCTTCCGATAACACTCCTGTGCTCGCGTCGGTCTCGGGATAGGTAGGGGCCCCACTAGGGACGACGTGACGACGTTCAGTAGTGTCGGGCAGTCCTTCCTATCTCTGAAAAATCTGACCTTGCTGGGGCCAGTCTGTCTGACTGACGGTTCCTGTTGCCTGATCCAGGTTCCTCAAAAGTGACTGTAGGCGCTTGCAGCGGTTTTAATGGGGTAGTGCACCCTAATATTAGTCCCCACACACGCCAGTGTGCCTAGCCGAGGCCCTGGCATGGTGCGAAAGCATTTCCATGGTGACATAAAAAAAAAAGAAACTCATTACTGTGTTGCCTATTCTAAGACATAATACCTATGTTAAGACGAGGCTTTCAATTTTTCTTTATCATAGTTTCTTTCGCTATTGTAAGCAAAGTAAGACTACTTACGTAAATTAAAAATGATAGTGTTATTTTTCATTACATTTTAAGTTCAAAAAATGTCCTTTTTAGTATTATTTTTTTATAAGGTACGCCATCATATTGCATTAGGTGCAGATAGTGTTGATTAGTGGAGTCACTTGACACAGTATACGGTATGCAGAAATTTCGTATTATAATTAGTTTGTGAAACGGTGAAACGCAACCGCAATGTGTGGTTTTTTTGGTGGGAGGGATACGCGTACCACGATCCTGTCTTACATGAAACACCTTTGTTGGTTTTCGGAAAGGACAGAAAATTACTAGGCCTATCTCTGTCTGTCTTTTTGCCTATCCAACTGCATACAAAAGTTTATCATCATCACCTTGCCAACCACTTCGTAAAACTAACACGTTGTGTCAGTAACTCTGCAGGATGCAGTTTTCCTAATCTAGTTGACAGTAATGGAGTAGTAGAGTAAAAATGCTTATATCCTATTATATCCTACTATAATATTATAAACGGAAAAGTATGTAAGAATGTATGGTTTTTTGTTATTAATTGAAATTTTGTTATTTTTCCTTTATCAGTCTGCCTAATTTTTTAAACAATATTTTTAATGTTCCGAAACAATTCCTCTACAGATTTATTATATGTATCATCATCATCATCATCATCATCATCATCATCATCATCATCATCATCATCATCATCATCATCATCATCATCATCATCATCATCATCATCATCATCATCATCAGCATAATCATCATCATTATCATAATTAGCCCCCATTTGTCTACTGTTGAACAAAGGCCTCCTTCAATGAACGCCAATTATATATATAATAAGACAACATTCTACGAATTTTACAGCATAGCCACAAGACACCTTACAACTATATTCTATGCAATTTCTGTAAAGCATCCGAAATGTTGGGCTTGTAAACTTACTCAATCGGTAAAACTCGAAAAAAGTATAATAATAAGTGAAATTCACATAAACATCAGAACAATATGAGAACTAAGCCAAGTTAAGGTTCAATCGGTAATACTGTTGCCAATTGTTTACGCAACCAAAAAGAAAACGAAGATCGGCGTCGCTCCGGTAAGCGGATCTGTTTATTAGTTAAATTAGCGACGCCATTGTAAAGTAAACCTTTATTACGCTCTGATTGATATTACAAACAAGATCGAGGAGAGCTCCATGTCACAATCAACAAGGCTTTATACTTTTTATGTTATTAAATAATTAATAATAAAAAAAAACTAAAAACACGCTTCTTTTGAAAATTGAAAAATGAGATAATCTTTTTAATAAAATTCGATTTTGTGAAGTAATAATTGGTGAACCATGACCCAATACGGAATACCCTCCTCGCCTGATTTCGAGAACATCCGTGCACAGCTCCATGTACATATAAGAGTTGATACTTTACTTTTCTTTCTTTTATTATATTTAGTGATTTATGACAAACGGCTGGTCGAGTTATCGGGCTACTCGACTGGTTCGAGTCCCGCCAAGTGCAGATAATTTATATGATGGGTAATGGACGTGTATGTATGTATTTATATAAATATCTTTGATAGATTTTTTTTAAATCAATAAATACAAAATATATCTAATCACTCGAAAAGGTGGAAACTGGTAAAAATATGTTAAACGTGTTATGTGCTATGCTATATAATATTGCATATAGTGCACCTACTGGTATTTCCGAAAGACCTTCGAGAAAAGAGCATCAGGTGAATGATTCTCCGTTTGCCTCCTCTTCTATAAAAAAAGTTGTACAAACCAAATTATTGTATGAATATACAATTATTGGATTGTATAACATAGCTTGTGTGCTAAAATAATATATACGTTAGATACACGCGAGGTGATGATGATGACAAAGTAAACGTTATTCAATCAGATATCAAAATGCCTCTAGTCCAGTATCCGTTAAATGAAAACATTGTGATGCAAGTATTTTTATATATTTTCCAATTTGTATTGGATTCGGTAATACGCTCCATTGCACTCGTGAAAACGTCGGCGAATATTTCAACCGTTGCTGTTATTGAACCTACAGTGGTTACTGTTACGTAGAAGGATGTATAGCGGGTTCAAATCCCTAGTTATATTTTACCTCATTATAATATTACATTATATAAATTAAAATTTACTGTAGAAAAATTCGAAGTACTAATATTTTTCTAATAATTAGATATAACCAAATAACGCGGTATTTAGTTCCATTCGTTTATTGAAAAATATTTTGTGTTAGTAATCATCATCATCATCAGTCTCTATCCGTCCACTGCTGAACATAGGCCTTCCTCAAAATATCAAAACGACCGATCCCTTGCCACTCCAACACGGACCGGCCACTGCGCGGAGATCATCTTCCCACCTTATCCGACCAACATTTCGTTTGCTAAATTATGTTATGATAATTATAATTACGTAATCATCATCGTCATTGTCACGAATATTTTTAATCAACGACAGCACGTTAACCTAGTCAAAGTCAAGGATACAACGAACAGAACATACTTTTACATAATGAAATACAAAGATAGATTCATCATAAATATTGCAGGACTCGAATCTATACCTAACCTGAGCACTGCACGTCGTGGAATGTACTCAATACTCTTTACCATAGCCGTGGTTAGATTACATAATTAGCGAGATAAGCTGGACCGGACTGATCCAAATATTCACAACACGAATATGAAAGTGTACTTGGACCAGGAAATAAGTATTTGAAAGTTGTAATACATGTTTTTTTTTTGACTTGATGTTTTTGATCATTTTACATGCGGTTATTAGTTATGTAAGTGTTATTTTTTTTAAAGGTATGCTTTTGTATTATTATTACCTAGGCAATGTATATAAAACCTAGGACGTCCAATGCATGAAATATTATGTGAATTATTGTCCATTACACTCTACATAAGTCGCTAGGAAATGTATTCCTGGGACATTGTAGAGTACGTCCTGCTGTAAACGAGCGATATGTAAGATAGATTTATTTTTACATTACATATTATATGCTTTAGATATTCTATATATTTTAACCTAGGTATTGTATAGAATAATCTAAATAATATACATTGGTGGTAACTTAATTACTAAATACGCTCTAGCTGTGAAGACATTGAGATGAAAATATGCAGTTTCGATTGACCGCTTACGACTGTAATTTTTTATATAGGAGGGAGGCAAGAGGATAATGAAAATAATAGTTTCAAGAAAGATAGTTATAGCCAGTCTGGAACGCTCACAACGGTAAAGAGATTAGAGGGATAAGGAAACAAATAAAATACATTTTGTATGATAAATCGTAATGTTCATACACGCTTATCACGGCACTGGTTTGACGTGGTGTGAATGCACAATCTAAATGTATTTATGTAACAATTCCTAACAATATTCCTTTTAGTATGTCGTGCTATAACCTAACATATAATACCTAACCGAGAATAATCATATCCATCGCTACAGATCAGTTCTTATTATTCATAAGGTCGTAAGGTTGAATCCCAAATCAAAAATAGAAAATAGTTTACACGGAAATGGGTTTAGGTAATGTTTATTCAAATAATAGAAATTTGATGTTCCTTGTAATAAAACTTGTCATGCCATGGGAGTATCTTTTTTTTATATCATAGGAGGGCAAACAAAGCCTTGCAACACCCATTAACATCCACATAACCATAGACTATTTAGATGCCCTCCTTTTTATACCCCCCAATGGGCCGCCGGAAACTCACAAACCACAAGAAAGGCGACAGCTTAGCTGTCACTTTACGCCGATTTTATGTGAGCGAGAGGTTCCTCCCCGGTCGTGCCGGCCCAATTTGGCTGCAAAGCAGCACTACCTCTTACTATTATAACTCTACCTCTTATAACATTGAACAAAAAGTATTTGCTATTCTATTATTGTTTAGTGTTTATACACGAAACAATGGATTCCGCTCTATACGTTTTGTACTAGTTATTTTTAACTTATGAATTACACCCTAAATAAACAGCCCTTAGGTTGTCATATCGATCGAAAAACGTCCACTCCGAATTGAACTTGTAATCTATGTTCGTCTCACTCCCACCTTCGTGCCGTCCACTCGTCCTTTTCCATCTTTGGGGGTAGAAATTAAAATTACTAGATGCAGGGAAACATATTGGGGCAAGTTTTCTGTGGTCCGGAAAATCTTTAGGGCTTATAGTAGTTGTATAGTAATTGTCAAGTTTATTATATATTGATTTGGTTGAGAGTAAAATTATTATATAAATGTATGTTGCTTAAATATAAGATAATTGTAAAAGTAATTTTTGTTTTGCTTCTCCTTCCCTAGATGTCTAAATGCTTGATGCTATTTATGCAACTAGGTGCGCTGACTTGCTACAGACAACAGCGTCGTCAAGTGCCCAAAACTATCCCGTGACTTATATTGACAATGATTCAATGAAATTGAAATCGTATCAGTTTTTAACCGACTTCAAAAAGGAGGAGGTTATCAATTCGATAGGTTTTTTTTTAATGTATGTACACCGATTACGCTGCCATTTGTGATCCGATTTACGTGATTCTTTTGTTTGATGCGGAATAGTTGCCATTTAGTCCCATAAAAATTTTACATAGTTTGGCCCAGTAGTTTTCATTTTATAAGCATTTTGGTTGATTTTATATACCCCGATGATTTAATAATGTTGATGTAAAATGAACAAAAAAAACCAACTGTACAGGATACCATAGAAGTGCAATATCATAATCAACATCATAATCATCATCATCATCATCATCCTTTATCTATCCACTGTTGCACACACAATGCAAATTAGCTGTGATTGTTTTCAATTAGGTGCGTATGTATAATATATTTTTTACACAATTACAAAATTCATTTAACCGACTTGAAAAAAAGAGGAGGTTTGACAATAAAAAAAAAAGAAAATCTCCTGGTGTAATAAAACACTAAAAAGTAAAAAATAAAAATAAAAAAAACTACGTTTAAAAAACCGACTTCAAAAACTAAAAAGTACAAAATAACTTAATAAAGATTTATACTATTTAAAATTAGGTATTTTTGGAGTCGGTACCAGCCAAAACAAAGATGGCCTACACAGACATCTACTCAATACTTGGTGTTTAAGATAAATCATTAAAATATCCTCTTTGGCTGGCACCGACTCCAAAAATACCTAATTTTAAATAGTATAAATCTTTATTAAGCTATTTTGTACTTTTTAGTTTTTGAAGTCATTCGTCATTCATTTAGTTCACATTAGGAATAAGCCACGTCAAAAATTTGTTATTATTTTAGGGCCTGTTTCACAATCTCCCTTTAAGTTCCCTATAGGCTATTGGCAACATATTTGACAGATGTTTGACAGATAGAGTATGGAGTATCTGTCAAACATCTGTCAAATATGTTGCCAATAGCCTATAGGGAACTTAAAGGGAGATTGTGAAACAGGCCCTTAAAGTTGTATCGCAAGGAAAAGCTTTCTAAGCTACGGCGTAGTTTTTGCTGTTAACCTAAATCCGTTTCTTATCGTCATGACAACCTAACACAGTGCTTTAATCTATACTGTGACCTTGACAGGTTTGTTTCTTCATCATTATCATCGTGGGACATGTCATCTGCTGGTCTCTTCAATGACAACGTTTTGGGCTTTATCATTAACATCACCTAATGAAGTCTGTGTCGGATTGACAGCTTCTGATTAATACAGAATATACTGCATTTCAATCCGGAAGCTTGGCTATAGTGATAAGCAAGATAAGCTGTTCCATATACTATAAGCAATTCTAGAATACAAAACGTAACATTTGTAAAAATATTTAAAATATAATCAAAGTAATGAGCTCGTTTCGTGTGTTATTTCGATTTCGAGTTTTTTTAAATATGTCTAATATTATGTAGGATATTGAATAAAAACTTTTTTACTTTACTATACTTTGATTCGCGGGTTTATCTAAGTGGACTAGATCATGTTGATGTTCTGTCATTATGGTATTTTTTTTTAAAGATGATATTTAGTTTAAACAAAGCGCATCTCTCTAGTATACATGGCTATATTTAGGTTACAATGACAAGCATGCAGCGTTCTGATAAAGAGTTCACTCCCCCCCTTATCAGCGACTGCCGCCCGAAATATGCCACCTCGTACGTGGTGTAAATTCCCTCGCGATACCAACTTATGTAACTGGTGGAGCCCTCGCCAGCTACACTTTTTTGTTGGGAAAAAATCGTTTAGGTTCGCGACACCGACATGCTATTGTGACAGTTTTTTGTTAGAATTTAAAATTTCTTTGATGCCATAATTCTAAGTTATAACCTTTCACTACTATCGGAACTACGATATTGATTTCTAATGTTAAAGCAAATTCTACTCATTGCAATGAAACAACGACTTACACCAGCTATCAGCGGCGATGAGTCATTGCATGTCATGAAAGTGTACACTTTTAAATAAAAAATCTCGTAATCTTAAAGTAATTGGACAATTAAATATTAAAACAAAAAAACAACACGACCAATAATTTTGAAGACAAGCGCGTAAAAAGTAACAATTTTAATTTTTTTACTATAGATAATTTTTGGCGATTTCTGGCGGATTAACCAATTGGGGATTCCTCTTGCTGTCTTGAAAAATTAGGCTTTGTATACCCTTCAAGACCTCCGAGGTTAAGTAACTTACTACCAAAACTACGGACATCATCCGGTACACATAGTATTAGTAGCCTTCATCATCATCAGCCTTTGTCAGTCCACTGATGAACATACGCCTCCAACCATGAACGTCAAGATGACCGAATCTTTTTCACTACCACCCAACATGGACTAGCCACTGCACGGAAATCGTCTTCATACCTGGTTAATAGCGTCTCCCAAACACGGCTTTCACTGTTGAAACTTATTGGCCTATCGTCCGTCCTAAAGTTTAGTAGCCTTATCTATTTGTATCTGTTTGTCAAGGCTATTCAAATAAAGCTACCGCTCCGATCCGATAACTTTTAGCTTTAGATAACCCGCTTTTTATACCCGACATTAAACGAATTTTAATTGTTTACTTATTCCTTACTTAGTTCGGTGATGTCCGACTTTGTTCGTCAAGTTTTTGTTGAGTAACTTTTGACGATCTCGAGTTTCATTAATATAAAATGGAAATAATCGCATTTGTAATAGTAATAATACAAAAAAGAGTAATCCCAAGATTTGGCTATAAGCTATACAAACAAACCGTTATTTACGGTTGTGGATTTTTTTGCAAGTAATGCCATTTATTGAATGAGGACTATGTCCAACAATGGACAAAATACATCCCACTGCTGGGCATGGATCTCCTTTTACAAATGGGGCGTTGGATCATGCGCCTTTGCTTTAAAGACTTTCAATCTCATGAGGTTTTCAGGTTTTCTTTGCAATGTATTTATTCTGTTCTAATTCTTGTGTGAACTCAATTTAGGTTCAGAATCGAACCTGGATCTCTCCCTCGCTCAAGAGGTCGGATCACTCCATTAGATCATTGCAAATATGGAGTATGTTTCCAATTACTAGTATTACACTAGTATACCTTAGTCCATCTAAATCCCAAACGGCTAGACGTATCGAGCTAAAGCGGGAATGACGGATCAAGGAGGAATAACGCAGTTTTGGTATTGTATAAAGTTTTCAGAAAAGGATAGGATTTTTTTTAATAAGTAATAATTTCTCAGATGAAATCATTTAAATCGGGATTTTAATAATATATGGTGTAAGTTTTTAATAGTCCACTAAATATTTCTATAATCTATGTAGGTAGTACAATTTGTACTTTTGGCTGGCAAGAAGAAATTTAACAAGAAGAAATAAAAATTGCACGATATTTAAAACATATGAAAAGCATAACATAATAAACACATTACACATAAAAAAAACGCATTTCTTACTTTTGTCAAAAATTTCAGCAAAATGCGGATTTAATAATTCATATTTTTATACATAAATTAAAATCAAAAATTGTTTGCTATCAAATTATCATATAATCATGTAAGAGTGAAATTTCAAAATAGTCATGTAGGTATCATAATGCGGTGTTGAAAGATGTGAAAATTTGCTAAGTGTACGTTCTCATTGTCACCTGTGTTTCAGAAGTGCTAAGATGTACGCACAACAAAGAATTCTTAGATGAAGAGGGAGGCATCGTGATTCGTGAATATTTTGGAAAATATTACAAACCAGCTGTTACACATAACTTCACCCGCCTAAAAAAAGTTATAATTCATAATCATCCTCATCACCATTATCACCATCATCATCATCACCACAATCCTCATCTCCATCAGCACCATCATCATCATCATCATCCCTATCATCATCAGCCTTTATACGCCCACTGCTGAACGTAGGCCTTCCTCAATGAACGCCAAGATAACCGATACCGATAACGGATCGTTATTATTACAATTAAAACAATAAAAATCTGAATACGGTTTGACACGTACGGTACGGTTTTCGGTTATGACATCCGAGTCGACTTCACTGACAAGGCGTTCCTATCAAGTCATATAAAAACAAAAAAATTGATGGCTTCTTCGATAATTTGGCTATCAAATCCATTTTTTTTTATTGTTACATTAAAAGATGAGTGCGATGAAACAAACATTGAATGCTTGAATGAAAATAGCTTCATATTAATATAGATTCTAGAATATTCACAGTTTTTACGAAAAAAAAATGATTCTGTGATAATGTAAGCACTCCTGCGTACATCTGACTAATTTAAATATTCATGAGCCTAAATATACTTGGAATATCTTAATATTCCATTAGGACGTCTGCTCTCTCAGTTCTCCAGTATTCCATCCAGGAATATTAAGAGTCCTGGATAAAGTCCGTAAAAAGCCCTATTTGATTATTTACAGATATTTTACGGCGTCGGAGCCTGTTTGACCGACTCAGTTACAATGTTTTCATAAAATGTTCTTCCTACAAGTGGAACGCCAGATCTTCGCTTTGCTTAATTACTGTAGTTACATAATAAAATGTTACATCAATTAAGGTTATATAAAATCAATGTTAAATATAAAGCATTCACAAAGTCACTAAGTGAAGGTAGCGTGCTGGGTGTACGGAGTACGTTAAGTTACTTCCTTGTACAAAAAATACATCATCAACATCATCATCGCGACGCTATCTATATTACAGTCACCATCAATGTTTTATAATCATTATCACTTTGTTGACGTGACAACGTCTTATAATTCGATGGAGCCGGCTGCACGCACGAAAAAACATGACTCATGCGGCGTTACCTCGCTCTGAGGCATTCTATTTAAGGCTTTAAGTACACGCGAGAGCGTGGAACGAGCGACAAAGAGGCACACTCGGCCTATTAGTAATTTCTTATGACATTGCCACGTTCAACTATCGTCAGTAAACCGACTTTACAGACAACTGATTTTTTTACACATGTTTTCGATTTCAATTTGGTGTAACAGCAATCTTTGTAGACTTGTGGAGGCGAGTACCGAGGATAAGCCGTCTTGACTTTAGATATATAGGTTTAATCATTTTTGTATTGTATTATTGAATGAAATGATGTTGGATTGAAATGATGATGAATTCACATCACTGTTGCCTGCCTGAGTGAAACATAAGCTTAGGTAGATGAAGTGTTGGTCGGCCCTAGCCAGGTGGAAATACTAACGCATGCAGTGGCTGGTCCAGTGGCTGTTGGATGCGAGTGGCAAGGGATCAGT
Source organism: Lycaena phlaeas (assembly GCA_905333005.2). Lineage (NCBI taxonomy): Eukaryota > Metazoa > Arthropoda > Insecta > Lepidoptera > Lycaenidae > Lycaena > Lycaena phlaeas. Next base: position 18,789,111 of record HG995166.1, read on the forward strand.
CGACTTGGCGTTCATTGAGTGAGGCCTATGTGTGTGTGTGTGTGTGTGACAGTGGACGGACAAAAGCTGATGATGATTAATCGTGCTTTTAAGCTTGTTGATTGTTAGATAAAACTGATACAACTTAGACAATACAAGAAATTAAGACCTTATTATAGCTTTAAAACATTCGCACATTTGTATATTTTTTTTATGGCGGTGTGGATGTTACACAATGTAGTACTTGCAGAATCAAGTTCTGTTCTGGCGTCCTGTTTATTTTTTTAATGATTTTTACGAGAACCTCAAAAGTGCTATAAAATCTCTTTTGATGTTAATATTATATACCATATTACATACCAGATGGGAAATCTGCAGCTTTGCCTTTTGTCTGATATAATTTTATTGCAAATAAAGTATAGGCTTTGTTACTTTGTAGTTTCTTGATTAAAAACTAACCTTTTTTTATCAGGCTTAGATTTCAGTTTCGTTTTCTAGGTTTGTAGCCATTAGGTATCTTCGATCGTAAAATACTAAGATTTTATTTTGGTATAGTTATTTTCGCGAATACATACACCGTTCGGACCTAGACGTTAGAAGTTTGGCCTAATACTGTCCACTGTCGTTACACGGTACGTCTGTTGCTCTACGAATTTGGTAACTTCAACTTAATGCTGTTTATTTTAGATTTATAAATTTAAGATATCTTGGATAACGCAATTTGCCTGTTTGTTCTTATGTTCGGAAACATTTCTTAATTCTAAAGACGTTTATTTAGGGGTTACATTATATACGCTAAGTATTCTAGTAGCAGGGATGCGCTGTGCTGCGCTCCCAGCTGCAGTTACCATTAGCTTGCTTGTTTCTACCATGAAAATCCTTAGACGCCTTAGGATGGCAAATTCGTAAACGAGTTATATATATTATATAGAGAGAGAGATAGGCTAGAGCTAGTTCTAGGTAAACAAGCTTAGGCTCAAGCTTCTTCTAGAAGCTTTAAGCTTCCTCGTAATGGGAGGCCATTACGCGATTCTGCGATACGAGAGAGGTGTGAGAAAGGCGCTACTTAATGTGCTTCCAGTAATACCCCTGTGCTCGTGTTGGGCTTGGGGTGGGAACTCGGGCCCCGCTAGACACGACGTCGTGGGGAATGCTTATTAGCGGCCGGGCAGTCCCCCCTATATCTGGCCTTGCCGGGGCCAGTCTGTCGCCGAGGGTTCTTGTTGCCTGCGCATCCTGGTCCCTCAGAAAGCGGCTGAAGGCGCTCGCAGTGGTTTTAGCGGAGTAGTGCACCCCGATATGAACCCACACGCCAGTGCGACTACCCGAGGCCCCGATTCATCCGAAAGGCAAACAAGTTTATGTTTAAAGGCCAAGTTGATTATTTAGCATCAGATTTCACGTCTGTTAGTTTGCTTATCTAACTAAAATAAAACATTAAAAATATAAACAAATACACCTAATACAGAAACTAATATTTATATTACAAAACCTTTATTGACTAAAATCTAAAAAAAAAGATCGGTAAAATCAAGAATTAGGCTGATGGTAACCCATAAACTGCTAATTCGAAATCATTTATACTAGAAACTTCGATTCCACGGTCATTCATTCGGCACCAAACAAATATATTACATAACGATCATCTTCGTTATGATCAAGTTAAGAAAAATACATAAAAGGTAACAACACCTTTCCAGCTATAAATTATATTTAATACGTTAGAAAGGCATTTATCGGTTATGCTATAGTTTTATTGTTATTTCACGTGGTTTTTGACAAGATTATGTAACGTTAAGCTTTTTGATAATTTGAAATCAAGTATAAATGTAATTTACTAATAAGTTTGGATACGAAAAGAAGAGCAGTGTATATGTCAATCATTTTTGTGTTGTTGATTAAGTATTTCAGTGTTTTTTTTTTAATAAGCAAAGTTTTTACTGTAATGCCTTGTCTTGCTCTCTACTTTGCGTCGACTAAGTAATGGCTTTAATTTTACTTTTCCGTCGGTTCGTGGAGGTCTTTGGGGCTTACGACGAACTATAGGTTGAAAAGCACTGCCTTATACAAAATGTTCAAAATAGCTCATGAAACGAGTCTACGAAAGACATGGTATATCTTGCGCCTTTTATGTGCTATCTATTTTTAGTGGTAGGTCTACGTACTTATAATCACACAGTCTCTATATGATCCGCCTATGGAGAACACAGCATAAACTAGTGCCAGACACGTACCTAAGCATTATATAGCTAATTTATTTTGTATGATAACAAATTCCGCCAAATTGGTGCCATGACGCTGCGCTGGTCTGTACTTTGATTGGATAACTGATGAATGATCGGCCGATGGAACGTACACTTAAGTCACTACTTGTTTTAATTGCTTTTACATCAGTGATAACTCACTGGCTAGTTTCGGACATTTATGGCCGCATTACTACTTTATCCGGTTACACGCTCGAGGTACTCATGTAAAGGAAGTGGTTTTCCTTGATTATTCTAGCATTGCGTATTGAAAAGTTGGTACAATCTATCTATATAATCTACAATAAGGTACGAAATGGAAGTGAGCAGTATTTTGGGTATAGTTTATGTCTTAGTTTGGTACACGTGGAAAGGCTTTTTTGTAGTATAATAAAAAAGAAATCCTATGTCAAATAGTTGTTAGTAGCTAAAAGCCTAATTATTACTACTATTTTAGTCGCATCTTCATTTACCACTTTCAAAACTCCTAATCAGTTTCAAGCCTGTAATTAGATGAGAGATACCAGAGATGTTCGAATTCTATTTTCTGTTTAGGGTCTAAAGCAGTGATTTCCAAAGTGGTCTATATCGACCCCTAGGGGTCTATGACAACCTGCAAGGGGTCTACGTCAGCGAAAAAAATTTGGGGGTCCATGAAATGTAATTGGGGGTCTATGAAAATTAAGAAAATTAATTTGGTTTCCATAGTGAAGAACCAATGAGCCATTTAACCAAAAAGAATTTTACTATTATAATGAAATATTTTTAGAGGAGCAAAAAAAAAAGGTCAGCAAGGGGTTCATCTGATGCAGAAAAAGTTTGAAAGGGGTCTATGAAGCAAAAGAGTTAAAGGAGCAAAAAAAAGGGTCAGCAAGGGGTCCACCTGATGCAGGAAAAGTTTGAAAGGGGTCCATGAAGCCAAAGAGTTTGGGAAACACTGGTCTAAAGCGTGCAATCATTACCAATAATATTAACTAACTTTTTACACGCGATATAAAACGTAGAATCGAAACCCATCCTTCAAGGGAGGTGGGCGATGGTTCTACTATTTGCGTCATACGATGTCATGTTCTGTGTGCGCATCATGTTCGTAACCCTAACAAGGCTGTGGTAATCTTAGATCTCGAGTTTCCTTCGAGAGTTGCTATAAATGGAAATAGTCTTTTTAATTTTGATGTATTTTTTTATGTCATAAAAAAGCAACCGAGCAATCGAAACCTTCGACTACCGACGCCATAGACATCCACAACCAAAGGTTATGCAGACCCTTGTAAGGTTTGATTGCGATTCGCAACATGTAGACGGATATACAAGATGTCTGAATCTATTGTGTCAAGTCGTCAGGCTTATGTCCAACAGGGGACGTATAAAGGCTGACGATGATGAAAAAGTTTAAAAGTAACAAATGACCCGATTTCACATCGTAATTTTTAGCAACGATAAATCAGACAACATACATTTTTTTAGAGAGGAAATGAAGTCCTTTGTTCCCTTAGGACTACACGACGATAAGCTTTGGTATATTTAAATCGCTAATGTAGAGATATCCCAGATACCGGATATTAAAAATATACACAGGTTTATTTAAATATAGAATTAATATCGCGTTGATCGCGATAAAACTGTTATGGAAAAAGGAAAAACCGAACAAGTGCATGTCGAACTTGCACACAAAGGGTTCCGTAATTGTGAATATTAGAATAAATGTACTTTAATGAAAAATCACATTTGTCGTATGAGAAGCCTTAAATGTTGAATTTATTGTATTCAAATAACTTGTTGTTATAGCGATAAAGGAATCGTCTGTCAAAATTTCAACTGTCTAACTATCTCGGTTCATGGTATACGGCATGGTGAAAGACGGACACATTCTGGATTCATTCATTCATTTCATTCATTCTTATTTATACGCTTACCGTTTTACCCTTTGGGGACGGAACCATAAAAATGATGATAATATGAAAATATTATTTTGACCTGTCTATTTAATTTAAAGTCTATAATTTTATACAATTAACAGTTTATTTCTTTCGACTTGTTAATCTTTTAAACTACTTGAAAGATTAAAAAAAATGATAGCAGATATGTGGGAGTTTCGAGAAAAAAGTATTAAGGGGGGTAAAGGCGCTGGGAACAGCTAGTTAATTATATACTTAGGGTTTGTTTCACAATATCCTAATAAAGTTCCATTTAAGCTATTTGCAACATATTTACCACATAACTACAACGTTTTTGTTTCACAATTGACATATAGCAATATTTGGCTAATAAAGTTCCCTGTAAACTATAGGTCGGATCAACTGGCCATTAGCAAATCTATCTGCGACATAAATTAGTTGACAGATATATACGCGGTTGACAGCTTCACGACATTTGACAATTTGACGTTCCGGTAACAGTAATATACAAAATAATTTAAATTGTGTTTTGATCGTTTAATAATTAAGGGATAACATTATATACAAGGTCTATGTAAATAAAAGGTATAAACATGGTATGATACATACAATTATATTATAAAAACATATTTTCATGTATATTTACAACATGGAATTTTTTTCTAAAAAATATTTATCGTAAAATGGAACGATGAAATGCGAGGTTGCCAAGCCTACTTACCAGTAAATGCCAAATAAGGATCTGCCAAATAAATTTATAGGGAAGATGATGGTGAAACCCAATCAAGACTAACTAGAAGATTTATGTGTCAGTTAATTTATGTGTCATATAGCTATAGGGTACTTTACAGGTACTTTGTGAAACAGACCCTTAGTTATAATAAAAGTAGTATCTGTAAAATTCATCAACTTAATTTCAAACAGGTATAACTTATTTAAAATGAACAAAAACTTATTTAAAGTGGCTAATCCGAGATCTAGGAAAATCATTTTATAAAAAAAAAGAAAAATATAACATCGTACGTGGTTACTATTTTAGACTTAATAATATATTAGACTTAATAATTACTTTTACATAAGCCGCCCAAGGATCTCCTCAACATCTCGTCGACCGCCCACATCCAACGGATTCCTGAGACCTTTATCACACTTTACCAGGTCAGGGTACTTTTTACTGGACCAACAAATAAAATCTCCTTACCATATATAATAATAACCTATCTAATGGCTAAAAACGCCGTCACTGGTATAACGTAGTGTTTATATACTCTTTGGTCACGGAATCATTGATAGATGTCAAAAACAATATTTAAAAGAAAATCGAAAAATCAAATTAAAAGAAGAATACACAAAACAAAAACTTTTAAATAAAATACGCGTACACAGTCGATAGCGGCGCATCACGACATGTCACCGTCACGGCAGCAACAGCCAAATAACACGAATAGATGTGAAAGTCCCACCCAAAAGGTATTTTTAGATCTATTTAGTAGATGCGTACCTTAGAGCATATAATATACACTAATAAACTTTTTGTTTATATAACTAAATAATATTCATCATCATCATCATCAGCCTTTATCCGTCCATAACAACAACATAGGCCTCCTTTTTAAATCTAGCCTTCTAATAACATTCGAAGACTATATTTAAAAAGCAATCTCGGTAGGGTATATTCCAATTGATATCTGGTTAATCCTATTAATCCGAATCTTATACTTTTAAACGAGCAATTCTTGTATATATATATATAGAATCGGGATCTCGGAAACGGCTCCAACGATTTTCATGAAATTTTGCATGCTTGTGTTAAAAACGGCGATAAATCGATCTAGCTAGGATACATTTTTAGAAAACTTTTTTTTATCCGTGTTTTGAGGCATCGACAAAATATGATTAGAATACGAACGAAATTTCGCTGTCAAATAATATGTCATGGTAGCTTAGTGGTGAAATTAGGCAGCTAAGTCCGAACGAGCCTGGTTCAAATCTCCAGTCCGATTTTTTTTTCCTTTTTTTAAGATCATTTTTTTTGGAAGAAAATTTTTATCGTATTTTATCACATAGGGTACCGAGCAAATGCTCGGTCAACCAGGTACTTACTATTAATACTTTAGATTCCAACAGTCTGTGGATGTGTGGATGTATGTTACTCTTTGAAATGGATTAGGACAAAACATAGCAATAATACAGATTAAACATCAGTATAACACATAGGCTATGTTTTATCCCTTGCTTCCATGGGAATGGAAGGTAAAGCGGTGAAACCACGAGGCCCTGAAATCACATGAAATAAAAATGGTCGCGATTCAAATTAATCTTTTGTAGTTCACTTTTGGAGTCATGAGTGGACCAGGATTATACGGTAGTACCTACAGTAGGGTATTATATATTACCCGTTCAAATTCGTAATAACTTGAAACATAATGACATAATTTTAAATATTATTAGTTAACAAGCTTAGACTTTTCCTTTGCTTACGAAAAGTGTTATTTGTAAATCCTAATTTGTTGTATATTCAAGATTTCATATCTGTTCTTTTATTTCTGTACTTTTCTTTTTTTCGTGTGGAAATAAAACATTATTACTATTAACTCAAAATATTGTGTGTTAACTTATAACAAATATAAGGGGTAATATAGAGCGAGATATGTCGTTAAAATTTACGAGAATGTTCTGAAAATAATATTGTGGTATTAATGTATATAGACAAAATAAATACATCTGCATGGCCAGCAACAGGTAATGGTCAACCGCAACCACTGACGGGATGCAGGCAGTAAACCTGCCCCCCAGAAGTAAAGGGCACTCACAAGGTGCGTTATTTTATTATGCCATCAAAGATATAGATAAGTTTTATTACTTTTGAAAATAGAATTATTGAAATTATTTTAAAATGATTAAAACGAATAATTTTCATGTTCTTCGCTTTTGTTGGCGAAGTTCGATATTACGATATCATCCCTGAATATCTTTGAGACGTTCACGAAAAGGTTATAAAAATTATATAAAAAAAAATCATTACTTTTTTTACTCTTTTTTTAATTTACAGCTACATTTTAAGTTTTAAATGAGCCTTAATCCTGATAAAGTTACGCCGTCCATCAACAAATTACTTTTAAATGAACTACAATGCACAATATAATATATAATAATTTTAGTGACTTAATGGTAAAAAACAAAATAAAGAATTCACTAGTTACTACATTATAGAACTAGCTGTTGCCCGCAGCTTCGCCTGCGTTAACTAAGATTTACAACGGGATCTTAGTACGCAAAATAAGTAACTTTTCTGGATGATTTTTTACACCTTGTGTCCGAAAAACCCAAACATCTTACGGAACCCTATTACAAGTAGCAAGGGGTCGGTCGTCTTGGCGTTCATTGATGGAGGCATAATATTATGTTCAGCAGTGGACGGAAAAAGGCTGATGATGATGATATGTAATAGTGATTATTTTAATTGACTTCCTTTTCTCGGTCGTAATAAAAATATAATTGTTAAAAATTCGTTCAGTAATATTTGTGTGATTAAGTAACAAATTATCCATTCTCCTTACAAACTTTCGAATATTGTTAGTTGGATTTAATTCGTTTTTTGTTTTCTAATATTCTCGCGAATTTCGCTCATTGTTGTAAGGTCACTATAGATTTTATCTCTTTAACGAGCAATTCTCGTATATATATATATAAAGAATCTGAATCTCAGAAACTCAAAATCTCAAAAGAATCTGAATCTCAGAAACGGCTCCAACGATTTTCATGAAATTTTGTATACATGGGTTAAAAACGGCGATGAATCGATCTAGCTAGAATACATTTTTAGAAAACTTTTATCAAGTTAATTTTTTTAAAAGAAAAACTTTATTATATTATTACAAAGGGTGTATAAAACAAAACAAAAAAAAACCGAGCAAATGCTCGGTCAACCAAGTACTTTGTGTCTATTGTTTATGTAACAGAATCTTTAAAAATGAATCTAATGACTTCAGATTAAATTGAAACTGCACAATTTGTATGGACGACGATGATACAAAAAGCGTGTTTTTTAAGTTTTCTTTAATTATTATAATTTATTCATATTCTGTGGCTTTTACAATACAAATTTCATCAATCATGGGGGCCGAAACAAAATGTTTAAAACTCGTTTTGATAAAATATTTATCGTTAAATGATACAACGATGATAATTGATTTGTAGTTATTCTATATTATTTATTTTATTCGAAAGCTTAGCAATTATACGTTCAATCGAATGGGCAAATTTGTGATTGTCTAGATGGTGATCCGCTTCATCTAACTTGGCAATCGGAGGTTTGAGGTTGACATCACTCCGTATAATGTAAAAAGAACTACTTCAACATTTAGATAATTGTATGTAAATAAAAATCCTAAACAACCAAGGAGGACAACTTTTTGCGAATTTTATCGCGGCTTATAAAGATTTTTATGTTTTCCTCGTTTTGGATACCTTACAGCAACCATGATTGCTAAGCCGCGATAAAATCAGTAAAATTCTTTTTATTATCAGAGAGAGAAACACCGGGGAACTTAATTTTTTTTTATTCCATTTAAGGCTAGATGATTTGTAATAGTGGTCAGAAGGTGAGCGACGTACGGCCTCATGAGAAGTCGGGGTTCGATCCTGACTCTTAGATACCTTGAAATGTTTTTAAAAACTCTTGCCGGTGATAGAAAACATCATGAGGCATTTGCATGTCTGATGTATTCGAAAATCTTTGAAGGTGTGTTCACCAACCAGGATTGGGCCAGACCTCCTGATTTCGAGGAGGAGATCCGTGCCCCTCAGCGGGACATTTATTTGGGTTGATATTATATTATTAGGTAAGGCTTGATATTATATAAACCACGATGCAGGTACAAAAATTGGGTCACCCGTTTGTAACGATTGTCTTAATTGAACTACTTGATCTAGTAACACAGCGCATAGCTTGACACTACACGATGTAGTCATGACGTATTGTAGCTTAATTTTATGAGCACAGGTGTACTGGCAACATTTTTATTCGAAAAATAATATTCTTTATTCAAAAACTTCGCACATTAACGCCAGTTTTGTAATTAAAATGTAATAGAAAACATAGAGCGAAAGCCTAATTGGAAATATTTTTTGTGTGCATAACAGAGGATGTTTATGATAAAAAGACTTTCTTTTCCAATTATATATTAATCGTAATAAAATATCTGTATTGTAGGCGTATTGCAGCGTGGGCTGGGGTCATGCGCAGTGCACCAACAGCTGATTTACAAAACAAAAATATTACCTTTAATTGTCCGGAATCAGGTTGCATATAATAGAACAATACGAAAATCCACACACCACCCAATAGGAACAAAATTTTTATGTTACGTCGCATTTTTGACACAAGAACACGCGCGTTTTTTACGATGACAATTCTTGTTTTTTTTTTACAAAATTACGCGGCAAGCGCGCGGCCGCGCGTTCTGCTCGCGGCGTGCGGACTGAACCCGATGTAGTTCGAAGTACGCACAGATAAAAGATAGGCGGTCATGCGCGTATCGACTAGCGAACACCATAACAAAAATAGACTGCAAGTTAAGTAATGAGATGCACCGATAAATTGAAATAAACGTCACTCACGCCCACTAGAGAAAGAAAGTTATTTTTTAACTGGCGTAAAACCTGTTATAATCAAAATTGCGAACAATTACGAAATGTGTTGATAATTTCAATCAACGGAATGCGTTTATCGTTGGTTTATTGTTTTCTTTTAAATTTGCGATTAACGCCCGGTTTTTGAAACGTTGGTCAAAGTGTATGTCAACTAACATGGCTGTTATTATACGTACATTAACAGCCAGTGTTAACATACGATTCTAGAGTCAAAGACGCCTTTCATTGTAGTGGCTATGTCAACTGATAGGCTGATTTAATTAAGTAATTTAACCATGGTTTTAGCAACTCATTTGGCACTCATCAAGGGATTTGACAGTTGATTTGTTAATTTTTGCGTTGATCAGTCTTTCGGAAACCGGGCGCTAGTTGCGGTTTTAAGTAAATGTAGAGTCGAAATTAGTAGAGTCTAATCTGAAATATCCAAGCCAAACCGAAACTCGTCATTCAAAATAAAATATTGTAAGTAGAAACGCATACCTCCTAAATATATTAACTTTCGAAAGAGGAGATCTCATTTTCCAAGACTTGACGGGGTCACATGCAGCAAAAATAGGAAATTTTATAGAAAATTGGGCTGGACATTTCAGGATCCTCTAAGACCTTCTCCACTTTCTTCATTGTACTAAATTCCTTCTGACAAAGAGCTGTTTAGTTTAGGTCCCAAAAAAAAACTGTCGTCGCAGAATTTTGATCAGCAATATTTACGTGTCTTAAATATGGCGCCAAATAGGCGTACGCGATTTTCATATAAATGAGCTCTTCGTCATTTGTTCCAATCTTCTGTTATTGTAAGTTTGATCATAAATTACGTAATATGCTTAGGAATTATGTTAATATACAATTTAAATGCTTCATGAATCGGGTAGATAGTGCCTTCGAATCCGGATGAAACCCCGTATAATGTGTACAATCAAAGATGGTGTTGATTTATGATATTATGAACATTGGCGGCTAATAGCTCCAGTAATATTTGCTCTACATAAATTGTAGAGAACTTATTGGTATTGCAATTGCTAAGACTTTTAAGGGGTCCTTTGAGATGAAATGTCATTTAAAACTTTTACATCACCATCATCATCAGCCCTTATCTGTCCCGCTGAACACAGGCCTTCTTCAACGCCGAGACGACCGATCCCTTGCCACTTGCATTCAACACGGAGATCGTCTGCTCAAATGGTTAATGACTAACCAAAACTTCGTCTACGGCCGCCATTCTTGAATTTATTTAGACTATCGGCCATCCATTCTCCTGAGTGTGAGACTAGCCCACTGCCACTCCAACGAGCTTATTCTGCTCTAAAGGTGTCAATCAATGCGTTTGATGGCCTACGGGACCTAAACATGGCCTCTACATTACTGATTAGTTCGAAAGTTTGCCGTAGCTTAATACAACCTAATATAGCACTAACTTCTGCACATAACATAATATCAAACATATTTACAAATAAAAGTAAAAATTATCTCAAAGAGCAGCCTTCTTATTGCTAGTCGTATTCTCGTTCCATAACAGTTATGGTTAGTTTATTTATTAACAGAATCAGATTTTTTTTGGAATCCTTATCTTAGCGTGTCGATGGATTTCCAAAACTGTCCACCCAGGACTCAATTACGAGTGTTGTGTTCTCAGAAACGTACATTAAAATCTGAAACGTGCAAGTGGAAGAGCACGCAGAAAATTCATTCCCAAAGGAAACGGTCCATTTCTGGTGTAGTCTTGTACAATATACTATAAATAAATAAAAGTACATAGATTTCATTAAAAATAAAATTAATTAGTTTATCGTAATAAGTTACGTGCAAAAAATAAAAAAAATTATCAAGTTTTTCAAATATTAGCTATTCCACACAAAGATGGCGGCTATTAATTAATAATAATAATAATAATAAACTTTATTCATATCTAGGATGTTACAAAGGCTGAATCGTGATTGGAATCTCCTTTTATGTACATATAGACTTGTGTTAGGAGATCCCGCTCTTCCATAACATTAGTGTTCCATAACAATATTATTAATTATATTTCAATAATTAAACGTCATTATTGAAATATGGCGTCACTCATGGTACTTTCGGAACTTTTTGTATTTAATTCAAGCTTTGTTATGAAGTTGTTAACTCGTGAATGTGTTTCTTGCATTTTTGTGGATATTTTAGCGACTTGGACTTTTTATTTAGACATAGATTTATAGCCAGAAACGCCAAAGAAAATATTCATACGCCATTGTTATATCAAGTAGTGTTGCATTTCTTGGAAATATTAAATTATGCTAACGCTAATATTGAAAAGAATTTATGGATATGAAGATATTTAAACTGTTTGAATATTTATTTTCCTTCATATCATTACGTGTACAAAAGTACACCACCGTCCCATAGAATTTTGGACCGTCTCCTTTCCAAGAAGAAGAAGGAGACCCACCAAGATGAAATTAAAAATCGCCTACACATTCGTAGATTTAAGCTTAAGAGATCTTTTTTGACACATGATTTTATCACAATCACAAATACATAACGACACAAAATTTTACTTTAATAGAGATAAAAAAAATAAAAGAAAAATTTACGTCCTCTGTGGCTAAATGGTTAGCTCGTTGGCGCTTGAGGCCGGAGGTAGCTTGTTCGATTCTCGCCAGGGAATAGAAAAAGTTTCTATGTTCCTGGATCACGGATGTCTTCTTTAATATGTGTAGTATACAATCAAAATCTTAAATATATGAATTTATATAAAAAAATGTATTACATACATATATTACCGTTGTCTGTTACCAATATCACAATTTCTCAGAAAACTTACCACGAGACCAGATTGACGTTGTGTAAAAGCGTCCATAGATATTATATTATATTAAATTCTTGTTACTCCGTTCATTGAAAGAGTCCGGATCTAGCAACAATGAGAGCTGGTAACAGTCCCACTTGCTGTGTACAAACTTGTTGGAGGACCGCCGATCTTGTATCTTCTTGGTATCCTTCAGAACCTCATGAAATCTCCTGTACTCTGTTCATAAAAGTTTGGTGTTAGACATCAAAGGAAGATAGACTCATTTGAAAACCATCTCAGCTGATCCACTACAAAACACAAACATTCCAGGAATATTAAGTTTACCTTTGCATCAAATAACGGTATATATAATATTTGGTAAGGTTTCAGAATCATTTCAGAACGCAGAAACGAGACATGTTTTGAATCAGGTTGATACGTTTATAAACAATATAAAGTGGCAAAGGTATTATCATCATTATTGTTACAAAGATGGCTTTTTAGAGAGAAATAAAACAGAGAAAATATATTTAGGCAGCGTTTCTTAGATTTTTGACTATACCTGTAGCAGACTACAGGTATAGTATTTTATATATTAAGGGCCTGTTTCACAATCTCCAGATAAAAGTCTTATAAAAGGTGTCGATACTAAACTACATCAGTTTTATATAACTAGAGATTTACTAATAGTGGATGATCCAGCCGATTAGTTGCAGTCGGTATTTTATCTATACTAGATAAATAACCTAGATACCGACTGCAGCGCCATCTGCCGGGCTGATTTGTGAACCTTAAAGTCCAGGGCGCCGCGCCTTACAAAAATATATATTCAGCCGTTTAGGAGGAGTTTAGCGACACACACACGTACAGTAGAATTATTATAAAGATTAGACAAGATTTTAACTGTGTGTGGTCAAATGTCGATTTATCGACATAAATAGAGGTAGCTGGTCATGCTGGTCATCCTCTCGCTCACTGAACTGCATAAACTTTGATTGTGCGGATGCTTTTGGACATCGATAATCGCCAAATAGCTTCGACAGTTCCTTTGACATGGTGTTGACGATGGTCAACCCTAAAACTCAAAAATACCTATATAAATATGTTTTCCACTTCTCTCTCTATTTAGGAGTTTTGCTCTTGTCGGTGGTGTATTCGCTACTAGTTAATCTAAAATCCAATAGAGACCATTTTGTTTAATATCCTAAGTTTAGTTTAGGATGTCCGTTGACTTCTTTGACCTTAATTAATTTGAGTTACTAATTCTGCTCTTGTTTCCTTCAGCTCAATAGATCAACCACCTGTGACCTGACCCAAGTATGGAAAACATACGCGCTACTTACTAAACCACCTGATGAGTCATCTGCTTATCTACTTCCGATGAAGCTTAAAGGCCAACAGGCCAACAGCATAGGTATCTCTCTCATAGCGCGTTGCTAATTGATATTCACTAGAAAAATTCCATCGAATATTGCAAGTTGCAAAGAAATGTAAAGGATGCCATTTATAATTGTTAAACAAGTTTACGAAAAGTAAATGAAAAGTAGAAGTTGACGAGAGGCAAGAGATCGGTCGTCTTGACATTCATGATCGGAGGCTTATGTTCAGCAGTGGACGGACAAAGACTGTTGATGATGATGAAATAAAAAATACTCATTTTCTCTTTTTTCTTCCGCTTCTTCTTTATTCAGCTTTTACCACTTTTGAATTTTTATTATATCTTTTATAAATGCGATATGAAAATCTACTAGAAGAAAATATTTACTTATACTTACTTTACTGATATTTACTTAATATACTCATTAGTATTGTATTATATAAGAAAAATGTTTGATAAACGTTACCGCCATCTAGTGGGGAAAATTGTAATGTACCAACACTGCGGCCAAATAACGGTTTCTATTTCAATCTCAGAAAGGTGGAGCTCTGAGTTTAGTAGTATAATAGTGTGACAGTAGATGGCGCTGTATAAAGTAATTCTAATAGAATTAAAGTGATCACTTCCTTAAAAATATAAGGCTTGTGACTAATTTAGTAGACTAGGATATACATTTATCAGCCTTTTTTGAAATGCTAAAATTTGTACTTGACTATTTACATAATATTATATTTATAATACAGTTTCCTAAGAACATAAAGATTTAGTGATATCTAAGAAAATGGAACAGTTTGATCCCCATGTCCCTAGAGCGAATACGAGTATAGGACATAGGTAATTGATTAAATCATATCTTAATGCGTGTTCTTACCGTTCATTGAATGAGGCCGGTCTCCAGCAGTTGAAAAGGTTGATAGGGATAATGATGATGACGGCCTCTGCAATGAAATCGTCTTTTCAGTTAGAAGATGAATAGGGGTTTTATTTCCATTCATGAGATAAATCTTTAGCTTTAATTTTACGCGTCTTTTATATTTTTTATTCTACATTAGTATTCAATTAAGTTCTCTTTACTTTTACTTTACTAGTGGTTAAATTAGATTAAAATTTTTGTATAGTTGTATTCCATAGATTTATAAATAAAAGATTCTCTTATTTATTCATCTCAATTTAACTTGAAGATTCTCTTACATATTTATAAAACTGTGCTGTTTTTACTCTATGTTAATAAGGAAGATTTATTGTGTTTCTTATTTATAATCTTTTTATTTTATTATACACTTCAGAAAACTTACATTTAGTAAAACATATATAATACAAAATATAAGTTATGAAGCCAATTCAGAGTTTTTCCTTTTATACGTTATTTGAGCACCTAATCAAAACTGTTGTAATACATGCTTGAAATTATTATAGGTACATCGAATTCCTGACTTTCGCGATTTTGAAAGAGTGACTCGTGTAAGAGTTCTGCCTATAATATTACGTCCTATAAGCGCGGAAGGAACGCGCAGCCCGGACTTGTTCAACAATTCGAGGGTATCAGGTGCATCCATTATCTATTAAAGATTGAGTACAAATAAGTCAGATCTATAATCTTTTGTGTTCAATCAATTGTGGGAAATGATTATTTCTGCATCGCGATTTAACTAATCACAAACGTCGTCCTTTCCACTTTCCATTTTCATCTTCTGTGACTTCTTTCAATGAATAATAAATCAGCCACTTCCCTCCAATCGTATTTACAATTGAAAATAACAAGTTAGAAAATTTAATAAGGCTAGTTTAATAATTCTTAAATTTATTATTTTGAGACTACAATTCTAGAAAACTATAAGTGAATAATAGAATAAAAAAACTGCAATAGTTCTTTAAAAATCTTTTGTCAATCCACGTAAATTCACGTATTCTCACTTTTTTATTTTTAGTTCCGTATGCATATAAAATATGTCCGTACCTTTAGGAATTATCATTACAGCTAATCTAGTCAAAAATAGATTTTTTTCAAATTCTATCTTCCATCGAACTAATATTAAGAAAATATTTTGTCTATAAATAATAATAATATAATTTAAAAAAACATGGCGGCACGCTTACACATCATAATTAATCAATTCAAAAATATGCATCTTCGAAATTCAAACAAAGCCGGCGATGGAATTAACCTAGCGATTCGATGGCTTAAAAGTCAAAAAAAATATATGCATTGTTTATGGAACGCGCTTTCCCGCCATCCTTATCCCGGCGCTCCAGCCAGAGTCGCTCGGTCTGTCGGAAGAGGAGGTCAGTTCCCTCATCGCGAGAACTTTTACGATATTTTTTACGATGTTTTGTGTTTTTTGATTTGTGTTTTTATTTTGGATGTTTTGTATGAAATCGGTAAGTGTATTCATTTGACCGAGTGTATTTTTTAGTAGATTAAATTATCTTTAATAATAATAATCATTTATTTGCAGAACATAGGTACAAATAAGGTGTTATAATTAAGGCATTTCTAATTGGCTTTCTAATTGATAACTTTAATTATTTTAAAGCAGATTTATAATTTTTAGGATAATTTACATGTAAAGATTTTAAGCAATTGATATTTTTTTAAATTGGAATTAAAAAAAATATGTAACAGTAAACTGGTTTCCCGCATGTAACCTCACCTGGAAGACATTCATCCTCATGAGGGTTAAAGTGTTGGTAAGCTCCAATCGTCAATCAGTCGTTTTGTCATTAATTATCAGGAGTTGTTAGTTCTATATTAGTAGTAGGTAGTTCGAAATAAATTGATGATGTCATCAAAGTTTACAGAGTTACGTATATTATATGGGGAACGAGATGATGATAATTGATAAACCAATTGATGAGTTATTTTTGTGTTTTAGTAGATTATAAATAAAAAATAATATTGAAGAAAAAATTATACATCGTAGAATTTTCAAAATGTTTCAATTTTAAACCACAACGACGTCTGTAACATATTATGCATATTTCATTAACTATTAATAGTCAATGAAATAACAGCAATATTAATTATTAGTTTTATTTAATTTTCATTATTAATTATTAGTTTTCATTTCATTGTTCGTTATAATGGGTCAAAATAACGTAAACATTGTTAACCAATTCAATTTTTTTACTATCATCGAATGGTGCATTGGACAGTTTGCTAATTCTCTACTTAAAAAAAAACAAATTTCTTTAAATTATACAAGAAATTGAAGCCAAGGCGTTCTCAAATATAAACTTAAACTTCTTCCATAGAATAATGAGACCAGCTCCAAGATTCATCTAAAAAATACCTACATGTTTAATTAGGTTTTTATTTAAATGAAAGGATGTCAAAGGGCTTGCGTGACGAGAGAACTGGGTGCTCGAGCTCGGAGGATGTATAGAAACGACAGGAGACACCTCTGGAATAGCATTGAGTTAATTTTTGTTACATGCCATAGAGCCTCTTTTCTATTTCATCATTAGTACCCGTTCGTATGAGCGTCATACCTCTTTATTTCTTTCATGAATGTTATTTGCTGTATTTCGTAATGTAGGCCAGTATTGGCAATTTAATTAGTATCCGAATCTCAGACTAAAAAGTCAATATAAATAAGTAAAAAAAAAAATGGATTGTAACTTAAAGGCCCCGTCCGCTCGAGTCCATTTTTCCGATTGTTAGAAAAGTGTTTGAATGAGACAAATGGATACCCAATACCAATGTATATTTTATTCAAACGAAAGCGTTTTTAACGCGTGTCGCTTTTTTGAAATGTTGGATTTTCAACCTTGAGTGTTAGACGTTAAATCGAATTTAGCACGTCAAACTTGCAACTCGAGTCAACGTCGGATTTTAACGCGACGCTTATAATGCGCTTGTGCGAACGGGATCTAACGGCCTTACTTGACGGCCGCTGGACTCAGCATTCGCGGGTTCGAATCTGTCCAGGTGCAGATAATTTGTATGATGAATATCGATGTCTCGTGTTTTATTCGGGTTCTTAATTCTTCTTACATAAAATATTACCTGTTTTTTCTACTTACTACCAGAACACCATAGAGGCGTCAGGTAAATAGTTACTTTGTACATAATGTATACACATCGTTTTATGCATCAAAAGCCGCAGCGAGACAAGTCAGTGGTACTACAGAGCAGACAAGTGGTTGGGGGTCGCATTATGTACAAGGATATGGGAAAAACTAGTTTAGGCGAGTGGGTACACAATAACACATACAAATTAGACATCCACGTACTCGTGTATGTAAAACAGATGATGCGATTTATTTAGTGCTATTGCCATGAATGCAATTAATAATTATTAATGAGTGTCAAAATATCTCTGCAAAATAAAAAATAACATTATATATTAATATTGAAAAAAAAAATTCAAACCTCTAAAGATGTCAATTTTCAAAACATTAGAATTTTTTTCCTGGTGACCACAATTTTTATAATTACACTACAATAAGTATATTATAATAGTGCAGTATTATTAGTATACATTACAGTATGAACTGCAATAATAGTAAAAATCGTATGTTAATTTAAAATCAAATAAAATAAGGAAATAAATTGAATACTGTTGAAACTTTTATTTTTTATTTTATTTTATTTTATTTTATTTACTGTTGAAACTAATGAGTAAAGGTAGGCTAGGTATCAGCTACTGCTATAATCCACAGTCCACACTGAATAGTTATTTTCAAATCGAAATAAGTTTTTTCATTAAAAATTGCAAATCCACAATTGCACATTCCCCCATAAAGGCTATAGTCATGGTCATAATCGATTCCCAACTACTTTCAAACTTCAAAGGAATAAAATCTACATTTACAACACACATATGTTTTACAGCCTTACAAATCTAACTTATGCTACGTACTCTAGATAAAACTTTGATTAGCTAATTCAAAGTCGAAATAGCTTTTCAACTTGGCGTGGCCTTAACAAAAACACGTGGAAACCAATTTTCAATCTCGCGAATTTGCCGTCGAGTGTAATGACATTTAGGTACCAGATTGCCGAAGTGTTTTATTAAAATTGAATGTGTTGATAATATTTGAGTTGAGTTCCCGGTCTCAGTTCAATTCTGAGTTCTAAATGATATTTGAGGCTCTGTGGTGAAGGACATTTTGAATGGGCTAGGCCATCATTCTCACAGCTGTAACTCCTGTATAGCCAAAAGCGACAAAGTGATCCACCAAGTTACACTTTGATATCTTCTCAGGGAGCCCAGCTAAGTTAAAAACTATCTTGGGACCTGCAACGAAATTACTCAGAAGACAAGCGGGATACCTTACATGACTGCAGTGACTAACAAAAGTTAAAAAAAGCTAGCAGCCAGGAAAAGTCTTTTTTTTTCTTTAACGCCGTTAAATGCACTTAGGCACCCGCGGGGGAGTGGGTTTCCCCAGGCAGGTATGTGGCACTCGCTGCGCCCGAAAGCTGGTAAGTAACGCAGCTCTACCCACTAAAACCCGGCGAGTGCCACCAATGCCACCTTTGGTGAGGTGCCCCGGATCTACAAGCAACAGGGCACCTCAACGGGCAGTCCTTCAGGGGACCGATGCCAACTTCACAGAGCGGTTGCCCCGCACCATAGAACAACCCCTCCCAACGCCGAGACAGTACAATGAGGCGAGATTTCCGTCCTCGCCCCTTGCCCCCTGCTCTTTTGCCTTCTCTTCTTATAAGAGGGGTACAAAGAGCCCCCTCGGCTCAATGCGATTCGCCCAAGGTGTTGGCCTCACCCTGGGCTAGTAAGCCCCATCGCCACCATAGTGGGGAGCCAGGAGAAGTCTTGCTGCAATACAATGCGATGTGGTGAAGAACATTGTAGGCTCTACAATGTAGAGCAATCTGTATGGACAAGATTGAAAATTTAGGATAAAATAAAAAGTCCAAGTTGCTTCTATGTTTCGACGAAGACATATTAACTTAAGCTAGATCGACCAGTGACTATTTCGTCTTCTTCGTCTAAAACGTCTGCTTCTGACATTAAGTAATAATCTGCTGAACAAAATGCTTGACTAACTTTGAATCGTTCAATAACATACGAGTAGTTTGAATTGTATTGTAACTGCCTATAGAGCGATCTTGACAAAGTCAAATGTGCATTTGGTTCAATGCTCAGGAGCCAAACAGGTTCTTAATCAAAGGATTTATAGTTATCGGGGGCCCATGGTTCTTTAATTTTGATCTTGTACTTAGATTTAAATTAAATAAGAAAAGTAATAAATAATAGCAATAAATATTAATAATGATTACACAGTGAATAAAAAAGCAGTAAATATAATAATTAAAAAAAACATACAGTTGAATTGATAACCTCCTCCTTTTTTTGAAGTCGGTTAAAAAATGAACTTAAATATAATTTTTATCATACATTTTGCGAATTAGATAAACAACCGTTTCTGAATAATTACCATAACTGATATTTTACGGCCATTTCCTTCGTCTAGTGAAAACTGCTTATATTATATGGTAATGCGATTTTAGTTTTATAATCATATGCATTTCATAAATTGATTTCCATCCATTGTATCCAGCTCAGAAAATAGCAGGCTAAAGTAAACTGTTTTAAAGTTATGAAAATTGTAAAGATAAGCTTGAAAATCCCCTCTCATATATTTCCCCCTTATTTTCCGGTTATGTCTTTAGCGTTATCTCAACGGATTTCCTTAAGACCACTGCTTTATCTTTTCGTGTCAAAGGACTCGGTGGTACTAAGAATTCATTATTCGATAGAATTTTCGAAAGTACTTTATGATAGGTTATATATCATTCGATAATAGCTCTTGATGCATGTGAAAAACGTCGATTATCGGTTTTTACTGTGTTATCGTTAGGAGGGTCGACCTTCAAATTTTTGTACGTTGCAATGTGCAAGGGTAATAGTGGCTTGTTTTAGATTTATATGGGGGAGTGCATGTGACAGGCGAGGGGAGAGAGTAGGTATAGAGTAGTAACATTAACGTTTGTCTTTAAATATGCGTTTAAAATTATTTATGCGTAAAATGAACCAGGATTCAAGCCTGAAAAAAATTGTTTCACAGGTGGAAGAGATGCGCTTACGCCCCATATATGGCCACTGGGTACCACTGTCTTGTTTAATTCTTCATTACAGCTTTACTGTGTTTTAAATAAAAAGACAAGACACGTAGCTAACTGGCACATAATTTATTAAACAAATTACGATAATACGTAAAGTTTTTTCTTATTTTTCTTCTGTTGATTACGCGTAAGATAAGGGAATAAAGCGTTCCTCTCAGGCATTTAAGAGTAACATGTAATTTTTCTATCGAATATTTCGAAAATACTAATTTACTGTGGGTTTGCTTTGAAGTAGGTGGTAAATAATTGACGTTCAAAAAGTTACTGTGATTTACCTATTGCCAATCGCATCGTGCCTTCGTCTGAGTGAATTTATATTTATTTTTGACTAGTCGCATACTGTGACGGTGTAACTGAATAATCAATGATTAAACGCTATAAAAATAACAATATGAGTATTTACAGGCAATGACCAAAGGCATTTAATAATAACGTAGGTACTATTTATACTAGTGTAAGATTTTTTGGGCGGGTAATAGCTTGGAAAACCATTCTTTATAGATACAGCCTTACAGAGTATATGAAGATAGAGTATAAATAAAATATGTAATCTGATATACTAATATATTCACCCTGCGACGCTCACTCTCGATAACTGCAGGACCGCAGGCCAGCGATTAAACATCTTTATGTAGTTCAAATTGAACCCCGACTGGGGCGGGGCTATGATAAGTATTTGTATACTCATGGAGGGTGAAATTATCGTATTTGTACAATGTCAGGTTTTTCAATATAAAGAGAAGACAATCATCATCATCATCGTCATCATCATCATCGTCATCATCATCATCATTATCATCAGAATCATCGTCATTATCATCATCATCATCATCGTCGTCATCATCGTCATCATCATCATCATCATCATTATCATCAGAATCATCGTCATTATCATCATCATCATCATAATCATTATCATCAGCATCATCATCATCATCAGCCTTTATGATGTAAGGGATGTACGGGACATTGCTGAATATAATCCTTCCACAATGAATGCCTAGGGAAGACAATATTGATTTTTAATGCCTTTCTATGAGATGGAGTTAACGCACTGGTGGTGAGCGATGTGGTGTCTATCATCATCTGTAGACTGGAGAATTAACAGGTACGTTGCCTGGCATGTTAAAAAATACTTATTGAAAAAGGGGAAAAAAGAAAATGAACGATCACAACAAAAATAGAGATGAACGTTATTGCATTCGCCTCTTCTAACAGGGTTTATAGGGTGCCAATTAATATATTTTAATGCTAAAAGAAGTGAAGTAAAATATCCCATACATATTCCATTGCTGGGCATAGATCTTCTCTTCAAAATTAGGCAAGAACGGTACTAGTTCACCGGCGCTGGCCCGATGCGGTTTGGTGAACTTCACACACCTTAAAATACTTTCGATCTCATCAGGCATGCAGGTTTCCTTACGATGTTTTCCTTCACCAGTAAAAAAATATTACAATTTTTTTTATAAGACTACAAATAAAGCTTTATGAAAGCTTATGTAATATTCCTTGGTGGCATTTATCTAATTTAATTTAGTCCATCCTTTTCAATTAAGATAAAATTTAATACTTAGTCGGTCCTACCAATATACATAACACTAAATTATTAAAACTCTTTAAAGTCTCATCTTATTAGAATAATGAATAACTTTTTATCTTTATGTAGTAGGTAAATAAAAAGTAAAAAACAAAACTTGTTAGAGATGCAGGATCCCCTAAGGAGGAAAAGAGAAAAACCTTAGGTTGCTCTTTTATCAAAAATAAAATATAAAATTTATTGATAAATTATAGAAAACTTTAAGGGTTAATGTTTTATTCCAAAAGTGTAGTACCTTCAATATATTAATATGCTTTATAAACCTTTAACATAACTATCCAATGTTAACCACAGCGACTCGTTAGTTAAACAACACTCAATTGCTTGGTTCTAATTGTTTTAACCGAGTAAACTATGTCATTTCCAATTTGTCGAAAAACCTATCCATCAAACACTTGCCCGTACTCGTTGTGGAGGACCCAATTATTTTTCAACCAATCAGTTGATCATCACATGCATTTGAGAGCTGAAAGTGGCATGTTGAAAGTGTCATGAAACGGTAATAGGTACAAATGGTATGGTGATATGATGTGTCGCGTCTAGTTGCACTCCTAATGTTTCTAGGTATTATATTCTCTCTTCAGAGAAAGACATACTTAATAGAATATTCTCTTAAGCGACGATGGTCCAGTGGGTGTGGATTGTGTCTCTGATTTTAAATGATAAGGATTCATACGGTATTTGTGTAAATAACTTTCAAATTATCGCGTTATAATTGATAATTTTTTAAAGTATTAAATCGATATAGTATGATATCCCTAAGAGACTGAGACATTTGCCACCGCGGACTTTTTTGTAGTCCTATTTAAGATATACATTTCTGCCATACATTATTTTGTTCTATCTCTGTTTAGGCTGCGTTTTCGTTGAAAACTCACACCTCCAATAATTATTGTTTTGTCTTAGCCAATGTATATAAAAACTTAATAATTTATATATATAAAAACCTTCCTCTTGAATTGTCCTTTCCATTAAAAAATCGCATCATAATATTTAAAGATTTAAGTGTACAAAGGGATATAGGGACAGAGAAAGTTTAAAAAACATGGTAAATATCTGATTTTTAATAAAAAATATAATTAAATAAAAAAATACATGCTGGCTTTTAAAGTTTAATGACAGACAATATGTCGGTTTAGGTTCGAGCTAAATAATTGTTAGTATGAATTAGTGTTATAGGATTCGTTGAACCGAGTTTTGAGCGGATTCCGATAATAATTAAAATTGTCACGCAGTTCTAATTAAAACTGTAACGGTCGCCACAATTTTGCAATTTGTGTTAGTGGATTATATAGAATATGTTTCGGGATATTCGGGTTACATTTGAAAATAATTATTAAGGATTTTTTAAGTTGTAAACTCAAACTAATAGAATATAGTATTCCTAACCGATACGACTCACGAAACTTTATGAAGGCTAGTAAGTAACACACCAACTAACCTCTGGTGTAGCGGGTTTCGCTTATCACTTACTAACAGGTGAATCGACTGTCCTTTTCACCTTCTAAAAAATGAAGTGGTCACCGTCGTCCATGATAATCATCCCTATAAGTAGTAGCATTATCTTCTTTACATAATATAGAACAAAGTCTCTTCCTTCGTATGTATGCTTAAATCTTTAAAAAGTACGCAACGGATTTTGATGCGGTTTTTTTAATAGATAGAAAAAATTAAAGAGGAAGGTTTATATGTATAATTCATTATATTGTCCTGCTCAAATCTCGTTGTACATCTTAGTTAAATGGCGAAGCTGCGGATAACAGCTACTTTTATATAAAAAAGAACGCGGTAGTATATACTATGTAGATCCTTTGCAGTTACTATACAATAAATAGGCCTTAGGTTTTCTATCGCCAACGATGAAATTCGTGTGAGAGTGAGAGAAATGAGGCTTTAGGACGATTTATACAATACGTAAGATATCTTAAAGTTCAAAAACTATAAAATTATCTTTAACCTTATAACGAATTTTGAATTTATTCTTTCAAATCGACACGCTTTCATAGATCTATCGATTTAGATCCCCCATTCCATTTCTGGAATTTAAGTGTAATAAAACATGAGTTTTATTACACTTAAATTCCAGAAACTTCCAAAACGTTAAAAGTAAGTAAAAGTATTTGTGGTATAAAACGTAAATGATATCATTTCCTTAGTGCTGAATGTTATTATGACAAATGATAAATACTGAGTTGCATGCACGAAACTTTTAGCTTCATTTACATACGGTATATTTGGATGATATTGTTTTTACTTTTCTTGAGTTACTGAATGTTTACCTTTATAGCTTAACTAGCTGTTGCCCGCAGCTTCGCCAGCGTTAACTAAGATTTATAACGGGATCTTAGTACGCAAAATAAGTAATTTTTCTGGTTGATTTTTTACACCTTGTGTCCGAAAAACCCAAATATCTTACGGAACCCTATTATTTTTTCAAAATAAAATTTAGCCTATGTTACTCGTGGATAATGTAGCTTTCGAATGGTGAAAGAATTTTTGAAATCGGTCCAGTCCTTTTTGAGCCTATTCATTACAACCAAACAAACAAAGTTTTCCTCTTTATAATATTAGTATAGATAATATTATGTATTGCTCTAATGTAATCAAAACGTATTATCATGTATCAAACGTATTTAGGAGCGATGACGTACCAGTGAGTAAAAAATCGGCATTTAGTGCGAGAGGGACCGGGTTCAATCCAGACCCCCGTGAGATGTGTTTTCGAAATTTTTAAGTGCACCTTGAATTCGCTCACCAGTTAAGGAAAATATCGTGAGGAAATCTGCATGCCTGATAAGATTAAAAGTCTTTGAACGCATGTAAAGTTCACCAACCCGCATTTGGCCAGCGCATCGGTGAACTATGGCCCATTACCCTCGCCTGATTTCGAGGAGGAGACCTCGAGAGGAGATTAAGAAAGCGTTAGCGAAGTTCGAAAATGATAAAATGTATAGGATGGACCACGTGATTAAGCGCGGCCTTATGTCAATCCCATACTTTTTATTATTTTCGAACATCGCTAACGCTTTCTTAATGGCATTTTGGTTTGGCCCCCGGTAGTGGGACATATTATATGCATTGTATGGCTAGTACGGCTTTTACGGTAAACGTATTACGAATCATCATACAAAATGTAAAGATTAGCGTGAGTTAGCTTTATCATGATCAACATGTGTCTAACTAAAATTATATATCCACCTTTGAAAATATAAGTAGGTATCGTAGGTCCGTGTTGGATGCGAGTGGCAGGGGATCGTTCGTCTTGGCGTTCATTGAGGGAGGCCTATGTTCAGCAGTGGACGGATAAAGGCTGATGATGATGATGATGATGATGATTGAATAGTCCTAAACGTTATCAGTAAAGACCACCATCACGCCGCTATCCTTTTGTGTTAAAAAGTCTATTTATTTATGCCTGATCTAAGTTTTACCTAAACATTTTTATAAAGCTTTCTCTGTAGTCTTTTTAATATCCAAAAGTGTCCTCTTAACTTCTTACAAGCCTGTATGAAGATCTCACAGCATATTTTAGCGATAAAAACGCGTAGTTTATTTCTAGATGCTAATTAAGTTACCGTCTTGGCTTTACGAGTGGTCTGGTGGTGACCCCACGAGAAGACTTCACGTACCGTACCAAATCCTGCGTCAGGGCTGCCACTTGGTTTACCTGAATTGTAACTTTTAACTTTAATTTTATCGAATACATAGTAAACGGATTTTGCTATACTAACTAGATGTCGCCCAGCAGTCGAAAATAAATCTAAAAAAAAACATTCAATTTCAAATATTTTGACAGTACCTACCGAAAAACAAATGCTACAATATTATGGTTTGACATTCAACTTTCAAAGGGTGCGTAACGTAGTGTCTGCAAAACTTTATTTAATTAATTAAATTGTATTTATCCAATCCGAATTGGATGCGACTGGTAAGGGATCGGTCGTCTTGACGGTCATTGAGAGAGGCCTATGTTCTGTATGATGATGATTATGATATTTCATATGTATGGGAATGTAAGGGCATGTATTTATGCTAAAAATTAAAACAAAAATAATAGCTCTCTGCACTCTTCAAGATTGGATCTTTAACGTCCCTTATTTGGAAATTATTTAAGAATATTCAATCTAATTAAATATCTACTCGAAAAAATATGGTATTAAATCTCAAGATTCTAGTGTGGTGGCAACCCTACACGTAACTGGAACGAATGGCCTTACTTCCAGCTCCAGGTTATTATTGTAGACAGTAAATATATTTTACGCGCAAATTTCGAGCTGTGTCTAATGTATGGAGCTTGTGTTATAAACTCTGTGGGGTCTAAAATCATTAGACACCTAAAATACATATCAGCCTTTATCCGTCCTCTGCTGAACATAGGCCTCCCTTAATGAACGCCAAGACGACCGATCCCTTGCTACTCGCATCCACTCGCGCCACTGCACGGAGATCGTCTTCCCATCTGGTTAATGGCCGACCAATACTGAAAACTGATCAAGCGAAATTTTTTTTTTTTGGTTGGTTCTTCAGACTATTTGTCTTATTTACGAATAGTATGAAAATTACGACGCCAAAAATAAATGTCCGGCTTGTAGGAATCTTATCTGCTAAAAAAAGTAATAAATAGCTACTATATAAAAAGGTCATGAGATTGCTTATCTTTATCATTACTATTCTCCACAGATAGAACATAATTATTATTTTTTAATTTTTAGAGCTACGGCATTTTTATTCATATTTCTAATTTATTTGTACCTGTATAAAAGTACAATTTTCACGCATTTAAATATATAGGCCAGGAATTTAATCAGACCTACTTTAAATGTGAATATAAAACATAAGAGGCTGAAAACAAAAAGGTAAGCTGTTAAAGGACCTCAACAAGCGCTGACCCATATATATACCACAATAGAGGGAACAATACCAGCGCTAAATGTTACTTGTGTACGCAAACATTTATAAGAATTATAATATTATTCTCTTTATGAGATTTTTAATTGTTTAAACAAATATTTTACCAATAATGAAAATAAAAGTGAAGAACATGTACTTTCAAGCGGGGTATTTATCTCGTTTACATAAATTTGGCTTTTTTTTGTCGATTATTTGTCGCATTTTATTCCGTATAACAATTAAGACCGTAGACCGAGATTGGCCTCTGAACTATTTGGCTCTACTGGCCCATTAGCCATCAGTTTTTCGGCGTTGTGATAGGGACAGAACACTGTCAAACGTCAATCAAAAGAGCCTGATGTCTACTTTATGGCGTTTCGATAAAACAATGGTATTTCCCAGGAATTCTATTTTTCCTTTAGCGGGAAACGGTAGACGCACTTCAAGTCAAGTGCACCAGAAACACAAAAACATTTTTGGTACACAGTTCAAATTCGGCCCACTCGAATACCCGAGTCGACTCCATACATCTTATCGTATACTTGGTATTTGGTATATAGCCGAATATTGTCAAAAAGTTTCAAGCTATAGCTTTTACTGAAACCGCCGAGCTTACATAATGTTACACGCTCGTCTGTGCCGCGTGCACAATTGATTCTTTACAATGGCCTATTCAAACGCTGGAACAATAGTTAGGTTGTGTTTACACGCGATTTTTTTTCCCGGGATTTTTGCCGAAATTCCCCGCGACAGCTTGCCCGCGATGACATGTCAATAATCCACTGTAAACTCCGCTTTGACTTTGTCCGATGTCGTATTTGCCTGCCTTTTTATTGGCCCTTTTGAAACGCGAATATTTTATGCCTTTTTGTTACGTCTATGTTTGTATATTATTATTTATGTAAAGATATTATAGTGGTAAGTTAGGTTAGCTAGTAGTGGTAAGTTATTAGGGTTGATACTTAGAAGTAGTAATAATCTAATTTACCTAAAAAAGTTTTTTGCCTATAACTGATTTAAATGTACTTTCTTATGTGAAATATAAATTCTTTTTAGAATTGAAAGAATTTGGGTATTTTACAATACTTGTGCTACACTGTAGAAAAAATACAGCAAGACTATAAAGTCTTGCTGTATTTTTTCTACATAAGACAGCTCACAAATATTTAACGATTATTCAGTTCTAAATAAATATTTACGTTTGATTTTACATTCAAATAAAAAGCGACGTTGAGGTGTGCCCTTAAACGAATACAACAAGAGCAAGATAAGTTTTTTTTTTACAAAATTACTTTAATAATAAAATACGCTCTCGTAAAATATGTACTTTACACTATAAGAAAATCAGGACAACGGTATTGTGTTGATATTGCGCACACTTTTATACATTATTGAATATTATGGCGGGTTATTCGACTGGTCGGTAAATATCGATAAAATATGAGCCGGAGATAATCCTTCTTTCATCTAATTTACGGCACTCGAAGCTGAAATGCTTGGTTATGTGAATAAGTTTGTGTGCTCGTAAGATATTTTCTTGAAGGAAATTTACAACAAAATTAAGTGAAAACCACACCATGTTAACTTAGGCCTGTGATAAGTTCGCAAGAACTTGTGCTACTACTAGAAACGGAAATAAATTTTGGAAACATACACATACAAATAAATACATACTTACACATATACATCCATGAGACAACGCAAAAAAGTCTTTAATCATCATACATTTTATGTGGAGACGGTCGTTGATCCTTCATCATCATTATCACTGTCGACCTGTATTAGTCTGTCTAGTTTAGCTCTGTCTAGGGTATAGGTTCTAGTTGTCTAGGACTATTTTATTGAATTTCAAAACGTCGACGGTCACTAAAAACCTGTCACTCCACGGGAATTGTTTCCCTATTGAGTTGCAACCGAACCGAACTTTCGTCTTCTCATATTTATTACGTGGATTCTCTTCTAAAATATCACTAAAAATATTTTTTACGTCTTAAATGAGATGATAAAATGAATATTTCTAGTCTGTTAAAATGTCACAATTTTTATGCCTTCCTGCGTGCATTTTTCATGCTTTTGTTGCTTAAAAAAATTGCGTCCTTTGAGAAATGCAGTAATGTAACTTTTCTACAGACGAGAAGGTTTCATTTTTAAACATAAAATTGAATTCCTTAATAAACAAATATGTTTCTATGTATGGATATAAAAATCCCGTGATATTTTTAATCTAATATAGATTTATGATTCGTTATAATCTTATGTGAAACATGAAATAAGTAATAGACAAATATTATGGCCTCAAATGTGATCAAAATTTTCCTATCAATCAATGGGAACGAAATTATAGAATGTATAGGATATAATATAATAATCACAGTGTATATATCGCAGTCATCTGGTTGAATCAGTCATTTGATTGTATCACTCGCGCTAATTCTTTAGTCATTCAATTAAATGTCGTCATTCGATTAACGCACTCGTCATACAATCAAATTACTGATTCAACCAGATGACTGCGACATATACATATCGAGATATTTCTCTATCGTATCTTCGATGACT
The DNA here is from genome assembly GCA_905333005.2 of Lycaena phlaeas. Taxonomy (NCBI): domain Eukaryota; kingdom Metazoa; phylum Arthropoda; class Insecta; order Lepidoptera; family Lycaenidae; genus Lycaena; species Lycaena phlaeas. The sequence goes on from HG995166.1 coordinate 18,819,167, forward strand.
CATATCGTTTACTAAATTTAAAGAGCAGAAGGGAGCGACGATGGTCCAGTGGGTATGCACTCGGTCTCTTATGCGAGAAGTTCCGGTTTCGATTCCAACTCCCGTGTGCCTTAAAATGAGTTTTTCTACATTTCTATGTGCACCTTAAAAACACGAGACCATCGCTCGCTCACCGGTGAAGGAAAACATCATGAGGAAACCTACATGCCTGATGAGATTAAAGTCTTTAAAGATATGTGAAGTTCACAAATACTCATTAGACTAGCGCATCGGTGAACTATAGCCCACTATCCTTGCCTGATTTCGAGGAAAAGACCCGTGCCAAGTATTGGGACATATCACGGTTGATGCTTTATTTTAGGGAGTGTAGTAGATTAGAGTAGAGTAGAGTAAAGTTGAGTAGAGAAGAGTAGAGCGGAGTAAAGTAGGGTAGAGCGGATTAAATAGAGTAGAGTCTTACAACCGTAATTCTTGTTTTATGAGGAATATTATTTTTGAAATTTATTGATGTCATCAAATAAAAATATTACAAAATATCACACAAAAATAACACTAAAGAAATCGTTAGTGTGGACTACGCTTATGTAGCGCCAAGCTAAGGGTAGTGTTGCGGGCTTTCGAAAAATCGCACCCCCTTTATTAAACAAAAGAAACTCCAAATTGGATCGTTGAATCGATATTTGAATATTTTATTAAGTTTTTATAGTGCACGCGGCTTAGCTGAATCAATCGTAATTGAATTCTTATCTGTAGGGTATTTATTATTTACAAGAGGATTTGCAGGGGTCGAAATACGACCTTGGTTCATTAAAGTTTAACGTATAGTTTATATGTAATTTTGAAAATAACGAAAGTTTTGTAAAATGGCGCTTATTATATCTGATTCGCTCTACCCGGTGCTAGACTTCGATCTCTTGAATCATTGAACAAATGAGTCTAGATCAAGTACTTATATGTGTAAGTGTGTGCGTCGAGTCAATGGTCGAACATAGTTTACAAATTTCTTATTCGTAAAAATGATTATATGTAATTTTTACACCACGTCAGTCTAGTCCGAAGAACTTGTGTTACGGGTACAAGACAACGGAAATATTTTTAAGATTATACATATATTTAAGATGTTTATTATAAAATACACATATTTACTACAGACTCATGACCCAGGAACATAGAAAACTTTTTCTTTCATGGCGAGGTTTGAATTGGCTTTGGCTTAAACGCTACCGCGCGAACCATTGAGTAAAAAATTAGTGAAATTATAAAATTTCAGATTATTAATACTAAAATTTTTAATTCACATTAGCATGTCGGTGACGCGAACTTATTAGATTTTATCTTACCAAAAAAAAAACTCAATGCGACTAACGACGTTTTAATTTTAGTTCACATTGGCATTTCGGTGACGCGAACGTATTAGATTTTACCCGATCAGAAAAAAAAAAAACAACACCAATATAGATTTTTTTCACTTCAATAATATTAGATAGACTTTCATATTGTATGCGATTTGAGACCAGCATGAGATTAAGAGGGGTACAAAGATAACTCCTCACGTATTAATATATAGATGAGCTCTGTTCATAGCGGGTGTTTCAATGTTTAATGTAGTTACACCGAAAATGTTGCATGAGTTCTTTTATTGGGGGTCGGTTTAGTGGATTAAACTTGTATGACCTTGTATTTATAGGGACACACAATTGAGATAGAGACTGTATGGTCAGCATACAAAATGTTTAGTAAGTGAAAATGAACTTGTATGTTCATACATTTGCTTTAACTGGGAGGTTAGATGGGCACTATAGTGGACAACGACGCAAGTAAACACCTGGTGCTAGCCTACTTAAGTCATTAATAATAATAATAATAACCATTTATTTTCAGGCTGCATAGGCCCATAGATAAATACCTTAACCTACATATTATAATAACATTAAGTGTTAGTAAATAAAACTTAAAACTATGTTAGTAGCACTTCACTTGCACTTAAGTCTTGGTGCGTTCTGGTGGAACTTGTCCGCGGAAGCGGCGGAACACCACGCCCTGTGGCCAGAAGTCCTCCTGCATGACGAGGTGCAGATAGCATGTCGGCATTCGCACCACGAACGCCTTGAAGTTGACGTTGCGGTGCGACTCCAGTAGCTGCACCCTCGCTGTATATTTGGTCCTCTGACGCACGTACTCCACGATGTCTTTCGCCTCAGTGGTATAGTGTAGGCGGGAGATATACACCGGGGTATTCGGAGCTGCAGCACGTATACAGTTGGACTCCACGGGAGCCGTGCCGCAGCGGTTCCTGTTAGTCTTCTGACGGCGCTTCCTCCTTTGCACCGTCACAAAACCATCATCATCAGCCTGCTTCGATACCTTCTCTGGCAAGGGCTTCGTGCCCATTTATGCCCTAGCTTCCATAACGGAAAGATGGATGAGCTTCCAACATCCGTCAAGCCTACCTCCTCCTGTGACGCGCTGTGCTGCGCTCCCAACTGCATGGGTACCGCCATCTTGCTTGTTTCTCCCGTCAAACAGCTTTGCTGTGTTTGTAAGAGAAGGGCGAGACAGGCACTGTAATAACTGGCACCGAGACTCAACGAGTCTAGTTTGTTTTTCTGCCTGGACTAGTTTCAGTTTAACTAATTTATGTTCATAGTCAACGTTAAACACTTACTATCAGGTGTCACGTCTGGCCCCCACCATGGTTCAGGCCTTGTCGTGGCGGAGGGGCTCAGTAGCCCAGGGTGACCCAAACACCTTGGGCGAAGCGAATTGAGCCGAGGGGGCTCTTTGTACCCCTCTTATAAGAAGAGGGGAGAAAAGAGCAGGAGGCAAGGGGTGAGGATGGGAACCTCACCTCATCGTACTGTCCAGACGTTGGGAGTGGTTGTTTTGTGGTGCGGAACAACCTCTCTGTGGAGGTGGCATCGGTTCCCTGAGGGACTAACTAGCCATCGAGGTGCCCTGTTGCATGTAGATCCGGGGCACCTCACCAAAGGCGGCATTGGTGGCACTCGCCGGGTTTTGGTGGGTAGAGCTGCGTCCACTTACCATCTTTCGGGCGCAGCGAGTCCCACATACCCGCCTGGGGAGACCCACTCTCCAGCGGTATGTGTCAGTGCATTTCCCAGCGTAAAAGAAAGGTGTCACGTCTGGCAGTTTGCCTATCCAAATTACATAAAAAAAATTATTTAATATTTGTTACGAAAACTTTGCTAAAGCCTCAATAATACTAGTAATAAAATTGTAATATATATATAAAATTATACACACACAGCTGCGGTGCAAGCGAAATCCGGCGAAGTATTTCACAATGGCCGGTCTGGACTCGTTAGTGAGACTCGTTACGTGCGTTTGTTTTACACAAATTCAACTTGACCCTTTAACGGTAAACGTTATAATACAAAAACATTTAAACGCCTCAAAAGTGGTGAAGTTATTGCTATGTACTTTGGTGTTAGTCAAAAGCGAATAGTTATAGTTTGGTACCATTTTTATGCTCAACGTATGTATTGTTACTCACATTGATTTTTGGATTTCGCATACCCAGTAAACACTTTTATTTGTATAATATATATACTATAATAAAATTAATTTTAAATAAAATACCAAAAACCGACTTTAAAACTATACCTTAATTAATGTACAACTAAAAATTTTAAAATAATATTGAAATACTTCGAAGTGAAGTAGAAGACGTATACTATTTAAAATCGGGTATTTTTGGAGTCGGTGCCAGCCAAAGAGGATATTTTAATGATCAATCACATACACCAAGTATTGAGAATATGCCTGTGAAGGGCAGCCATGTTTTGGCTGGTACCGACTCCAAAAATACCCGATTTTAAATAGTATACGTCTTCTACTTCACTTCGAAGTATTTCAATATTATTTTAAAATTTTTAGTTGTACATTAATTGAGGTATAGTTTTGAAGTCGGTTTTTGGTTTTTTATTTAAAATTAATTTTATTTTGTACTTTTTAGTTTTAAGTTCATACATAAGTAATATTGTTTTTATTTTAAATTGCAAAATTTTTGGCGTTCCCGATCTGTGTTGGATGCTAGTGGTAAGGGACCTGTCGTCTTAGCGTTTATTGAGGGAACCTATGTTCAGCCGTGGACGGATGAAAGTTGATGATGATGACCTCACAATACTTTGATACTTTCCAAAGTATCCTATTCAGTGGTTTTTGTTCATATTACATCGACAAGTAATAAAATGAGAAAATCGTCTGGGTATACAAAACCAACCAATAATCATTATTGAATATAACTTAAAAACCGCTGATCAGATGTCGATCAAATTAATATGGGACCAATTCGGAAACATAAGCTTACTAACAAAACAAGAATCACTAAAATCCATTCCCAAACAGCGGAGTAATCGAGTAACAAACATACAAAAAAAAAAAACATACAGACGAATTGATCCTTCTTTTTTTAAGTCGGTTAAAAATAAGTAATATTTGATTTGATTTAGAAGTAAAGTAAAAAAAGATAAAGTAGCAACATGTATATGTCCCACAGCTGGGCACGGGTTTCCCTCCTCGAAATCAGGCGAGGGTAGCGGGCCATAGTTCATCGAGGCGCTAGTTTAATGTGGGTTGGTGAACTTCACACACCTTCAAAGATTTTTACTTCATAGAATTTTTATCTGAATCTAATCAGGAATGCAGGTCTCCTCACGAGCTATTCCATCACCGAAACCATTGAGTCTTCTCAAAAAAAAAAACTTCATTTTCAGAGAATTAAAACCGCCATTGATTCTCAACGATTACAAACAAAAACCGCCTCGCGATGGATTCGTGAAACAAATGTAGTTTTGTAAACGGATACCATGTACAAAAGCAGACGAAGTAGATAACACTGATGAAACAATGTTACAACAATAAAAGCATAACGTAGAGAATTCCCCGTGTACTCGGGATTCCGTAATATTGAATATTACGGATTCCTGTATATTTTAACAAATAAAACGTCCACTTTCTGTCTGTGCTCACCGGACAGTCTGCAATGTTCGCAATTTCATTGTTGCGCTACAACATAATCGTCCATATTTGTGTTCCAAATAGAAATAAAATATTTGTTATCGCAGATATTTTTATTGTTTTTCACATTTTTATTTTCAATTAGATAAATAAAGAAGAGAAAAGATGGACTTAATTAAAATAGGTCGTAAATAAATAACATCATAAGCCTATTTCCTAAGATAACCGACTCCTATCTCGCAAAGCGACTCGACTATATTCATCCGACTTAATATACTTACTGTAATGTGAAAATAATACATTATTTAAATATTGTTTTCTTATGTTTACGCGAATTTCACTCATTACAATGAAACAACTTTTAAGGGTTTTATCGCGATGTATTAAGTTTTTTATATGAGCCCGATGTTTCAGATACTTTACAATTTACAGCAACCAGTCCTTCCATGACCATTCATTATAATAATTTATTAAAATAAATTTAATTAAATTTTCAAAAAAAAAAATCGAAAATATATTGTATTCTGTTTCTTTATTTGGTAAACCGGTTACGAGCTTAATGTGTTGAATCAGGTATTTTCGCGGTTAGTAAAAATTATTACCTTCCCGTCGTTTCGAATACTTTATAATAACCATGGTCATGTGAGTTAAGCCATGGTAAGTTAAGAGAAATTTGAGTAGAAAAAAATTCAGTATAAACAATAAAACACGATTTGATTGTAATAAAATAAGTAAAATATAGTCAGAACATAATTACGAGCAAACAAACGAAAGCCATAAAAACGCCACGATATTGAAACTTTTCCAAATAAAATCAATTAGCACAAAGGCAATTTAATTTTGAAAATATCTTAAAAGTTCCAATCGTGTTCCGCTGCAACCATTCGTAAACAATTTTAATTTCAATCGAAATCCAATATGGCCCCCTAGTGTTCTGAAAATCGCAACAGATAGCAATGATCCAATTTTGTTAAAGGCTTAACTGGCAGTCTACTTTATTTACTTATGCTTTTCAACGATACGATTTATTTTTACGCTTATTACAACACGCATACACTTTTTTGAAGTGAAATTTCTTTAGAATCGTTGTGATTTCAAACCGGGTGCAACGGAAAAAACGACAGGTAAGCTGTAAGAGACACAAATACAAAAGCGCGAGAGAGCAAGTGTCGGTGTGTGTGTATATTGCACACTGTTTAATACTTGCTTGTATTAGAGCATTTAACATGTGTTTCACTTCTATCGTATGTGAATCGCACACACACCTTTTTTTTTGAATGCACTATGGTCGCTCGAAGTTTTTGCCAGTGTTCAAGAATATACTTATTTGTATAAAAAATTTCGGCAATGCATCTTTTAATCCTCTGGTCTAGCGGGTACTTATCGTTGTCAGTTATTACTTACTACTAGGTGAAATTATTGATACTGTGATCTTCCTGTGATGTGACTGGGTCGCAACGTGAGGATGTTAGCGTATGTATGGTTCGGATGCCGGTATAATACTCCTTTATTGAATTAACTTATATACTAATTACATATGTTAGGGCACTAAATTCATCTTCATCATCAGTCTTTATCCGTCCACTGCTGAACATAGGCCCCCCTCAATGAACGCCAAGACGACCGATCCCTTGCTACTCGCATCCAACGCGGACCTGCCACTGCACGGAGATCGTCTTCCCATCTGGTTAATGGCCGACCAACACATTTCACTACAATCCCTAGATTAAAAAAAACCATCCAAATACTATTAGCAATGCAATAATTCGAGATTATGACTTACTAAGAAGTTGACTCATAATCACATGGACTTTATATAAGCAAATGCAACATCAATCGATTCTTTTGTGATGTATCGAGGAATTCCAAATCCATTGCGTTTCAACAGGATTTGATTGAAAGTAAAGCGAACCATATGCAACATTCCAAGCCCAGAAGACTGCCCTTTGAGTCTGGGTCGAATTAACCCATGCTCATTTCGTTCATACATCAATCGTTCGAGGTGCGCTTGCGCATAAACATTGCTCTAGAAATAGGGTTGGCGCTATCGACAAAAATGCATTTGATTATTTTTTTAATGTATGTTTGGAATCTACATAGTCCTCCATATTTGGAAATAAAATACTAATATTAATTAGGGCATTAAGGTAGACCTTAAGTCTCACTGGGTAGAGGCGTGTTTCAAAGTGACATAATATTATAAAGTCAATATTTTAGTGTGAAATTGGGTATGATAATTGGAATCGGTTCTGTAAAAGCAACTCTCTATCCTTAGTAGTTAAGTAGGTATAATAATATAATTAACAAATTCCTAACTTAGCACAATTTCAAAAGAGCTTGAAAATACAGAAGCTGCTTACCTTGAAAACACAGAACCGATTTCGATTATACATATTTTAAAACTCGCTATAAAACCTATCCATTAATACGGAAAGTCGCAGGCAACGGCTAGTTATTAGTACGTAACGTTATCACGTCTGACACCTCAGTCCTCCCGTGACCTCACGTAAAAGTTTGTTTCATTGTAACTTCATATAAATCCTACTAATATTATAAACGCGAAAGCTTGAAAGTATGGATGGATGGATGTTTGCTACTCTTTTACGTAAAAACTACTGAATTAATTTCTATGAAACCTTACAATAATATAGCTCATATATCAGAATAACACGTAGGCTCTAATTTATCACCGTACTCCCACAGGAACGGGAAGTACGCGAGTGAAACCGCAGGGCGCAATAGTCATAAAATAAATGCATTCAAGAATATTAGTTCCTTTCTCCAGCATCCCTATGCCGCGGCATGTTTACAAGTGCAACTCTATCAAGGTGTTAGAATAACATCACAGGCGTTGAACCGTGGCTTTGTGCGTCGTAAACAGGAAAAAAACTAAACAAACATGTTTATTGAGTGAAATAATAAAATAGCTGGAAATCAGCATTGGGTGGTATTTGTGGTGGTCGAGTTTAAAGTTTAAGCTTTGAACACCACATGTGAATTAAGTATATGATGGTTTTATTTACATAGCTGTTGCCCGCAGCTTGGACCGCGTTAACTAAGATTACACAATTACACTATATATGATACAATAATAAAACTCCCTTAACTGAAAGTAGCCTAAGTTGTTTCCCCCATGAAGCAGCTTTGCTGTTTCAAAGAGAAGTACAGATTAGACAGTATAAAGTGTAGAGAAACACATTAATTTGCCAGTTCTCGGAACTTATTAATGCCATCGGACCATTTAACACGAGGTGTATCGTTTACCTGTTTGCCTGTAAAATAAAAATTGGTTGTCTGTAAAGTCGGCTTACGGACGGTAGTTTGACGTGACAACGTCAAACATTACATGCAGCATGAACCGAACTGAGACGATCGCTCGAGCCGCTTATGCCTCGTTTGTGCCGCGCTCTCGCTTTCGGAACGCTACATGACGTCATCTTTTTCGTGCATACTGCCCGTAATATCAAGGTATTAGACGTAGTCACGTCAAAAAGAAACACTCATATCTCTTACCATATTACTTAGCGGTGGCTACTTGTCCAAATTTAAATGATAAGTATAAAACCGAACATTGTATTATATAGTTTGTGTCTGATTACTTCCGCACCGCTGACATTGTGAATTCATTCCCTCGCGCAGATTTTTGAGCAAACATAATAGACTCGCTTATTGACAGCCCTAAATAAATAAGGGATTATTTGCCCTTTGCATAAGTACAGCAAGTGCGGACCTTTATTTTATTATTGTATGGGGTATTTTGTATGTAGATCAATATTAATCAATGCACTGAACGTTGTTTTGTTGGTAGCATTTTTAAGGATATGGTATTTTATTTAGTTTATATAGACACGGTTTATATTACGATAATTTTGCACATTCATAATTAATATTGGTGAGCTATAAATTGGGGGGTGCGGGAGGGTAAGTGTGGGATTTTACCAGACATGAAGATAAAAAACAAGGATGTTCATTTGAACCTACATCTCCATTATCCATCCTTACTAAAATTATTTTAAAAGGCTCATTACAATCAACACCTAGTATAAAATTTAACAACATATCGGTTAAACGTAAAGAAGCTCTTTGTTACCTAGGACTAGTGCTGGAAAATAAATTCACGTTTTTAGAACACATAATTCAGACTGGAGAAAGAGCTAAACGCAATTTTTACGCTTTCGCTAAAATATCGCATACGACATGGGGTCTTTCTTTTAAAACACTAAGATTAATCTATTCCGCAACATATTTGGCTATTCAGTGCGTGTCCGCCAACACGTACAGACCTATCGTCCTACGCTCTCTGCGCAGGTACAAGTTCTCGCGCTCCATTGTTCTCGTAGACAAAGGCTGTGCCCCAGTACTGTCCTTTGTCTATTGTTAGAGTCAGTGTTGCGTCATACTAGTGCGTTTCGTACAGTTTACAAGTGCTCCTAGATATTGAGGCCGTCAGACGACTCAATCGCGTTTAAACCCGTCCGTTTTATCGCGCGCTTAGAACCGCGTTCGTAATTAAGTGGTGTTCCGGTGCCACATAGTCGCGTTCGTTGTGATAGTGCCGCGTTATTAATCGCTCGCATAGCGAAAAGTGTGTTCCCGAAGCCGAACACGTAAGTTGTTTTCGTTATTTACACACCTACTTGGGTTGCGTCCCGGTACCTGCCCAGGTAGTCGACCGTTTTAATTCCTTTGTTACACACCTCCCGCCAGGCGGGAGGGTAGGAACACAATGGCGTCTTAATGACAACCGGTTTTTGTTTAACATCGACAAACAATAAAACAATGGCGGAACTTAATGACATCCCCAAAGAGGCCCTTATGGCCTTCCTGCGGGAATACGTCCCCGACTTCGAGGTAAAAATAAAAGCCTACGCAAAAAAATCAGGCAGTAGCCACAGCAAACAAGTGAGGAGGTTCTCGACCGACTCACCCGCGCCCCCCGCCGCGTCAACGGACGACGGCCCGCTAGGAACCGAGTCCGGCACAACCGATGCCGGATCGGAAAACACGCGGACTTCCCGCTCGTCAACTCCGTCAGAGGAGGAGATGTCGGTAGCCGGCAGCTCCTCCGAGGAGGAGACCACCAACAGCGGATTCACGGAGGTCCGCAATAAAAAAAAAAAGAGGCGGCGCCCGGACACCGGGTCTGCGCCGTCCTCCACGCCATCCCCCCCGCCTAAGGCTCCGAAGGTAGGGACCCCGCCCCCTCAGGGCAAGACAGCGGCATCATCATCATTGCCGCAGGTCACTAGGCGCGACCAAGTCGCGTCCCCCGCGCCCGGTACTTCGGCGTCCACCCCAAACGAGGGCATGGACACCGAAACGCGCACGAAAGCGCCCCCCCCGATAGTCGTCCAGGATACCAAAAGCTGGACAATAGTCTCAAAGGCTATATACGCGAAGCAGATTTTATACAAATCTGCACGTTCGTGCGCAGACGGCATAAGAGTCCAAGTGGCGGACTCTAATGACCACCGTAGGTTGACCGCTTTCTTAAGCGCCAACAAAATAGGATACCACACGTACGCGCTCGAAGATGAGCGCGTACTGCGTGTTGTCATCGGCGGTGTCCCCCGGGATATGGACCCGTCCGAAATCAAGGAGGACTTGATCCTCCAGGGATACCCTGTGGAGGAGGTACATAGAATGTACCACCCCCGCAATAAATACAAGTACAAGATGGTACTTGTTATCCTGCCGCTAACGCCGGCGGCGAAAGCCATATTTAATGTCCGGGCCATGTGTAACATGACCGGGCTAAAGGTAGAGTCCCCCCGTAAAAGGGGCATCATAGGGCAATGTCATCGTTGCCAATTATATGGTCATTCGGCAAGAAATTGCCAGGCGCACCCCAGGTGCGTTAAGTGTCTCGGCGACCACGGGACCCCCGACTGTCCCCGCGATAGGGCCACAGCTACGGAACCACCTAGCTGTGTTATCTGCAGAGGCCAAGGGCACCCGGCTAACTACCGCGGCTGCCCGAAAGCCCCCGCGGTGGTAAGGAAAGGAGAGCCGGGAAAAAACCTGGTCCTGCTCCCAGATCCACCACCCGACCCAGGGAGGAGAAGTTTGTCCCCGCTCCGCCCCCTAAGACGAACGCGTGGCATGACAGAGCGGCTTCCCAGCCATCTGCACCCGCAAAACCCGCTCCGGGCCCTCCAAGCCCCCCAGCGGCAGTAAGCAGGCAGCAAGCCCCCCCTGCAAGTACGAAGGTACGAGCAGCCCCCAGCTGTCCCGCTTCCCCCACTGATGAATTCGGGATAAACCTAGCGTTTGTCTTTCAGGCTCTCTGCGATATAGATCCAGAAGAGCTAGCCGTCCTGGCCCGCAAACTACGCGTCGCCACCACCCTACAGCAGACATGCCAGGCATATAGTGAACATGCCACCCTGGTCGCCAAGATTAGGTCCCCCCCCTCTCAAAGCCCTTAAATGGCTACCACGGCTAGGACAAAACCGCGTTCTCTCCGACTAGTGTCGTTCAACGCGAACGGCATTAGCGCGAATTTAGAGGAAATTCGCATTTTCGTAAAAAAATACGATGTTGACGTCCTCCTTGTGCAGGAAACGTTTCTAAAACCATGTAATAGTAATCCGCGTATCCCTAATTATAACATCGTTAGGAATGATAGGTTGCGATCCCGACTCGGAGGTACACTAATTTATTACAAAAGAACACTCCATTGTATCCCATTAGACACACCGCCTCTAGCTTCACTGGAGGCGTCCGTCTGCCAGGTGAGCATGACCGGCCATCAGTCGATCATCATCGCCTCGGTATATCAATCGTGTAATAAAACATTACTCTTCAGCGATCTCAAATCGCTATTAGAACTAGGCAACGCCGTCTTTATAGCCGGCGACCTAAACAGTAAAAATCAGGCATGGGGCTGCAGAGAAAACAATAAAAATGGTATAATTCTCTGCCGCGCCGTTGATGATCTAGCCTGTACAGTAGTCGCCCCAGATGAGCCAACACGCTACGACTTCGCGAACAGCGATAGGAGTAATGTGCGGCCATCCATATTAGACATATGTATAATACGCAATGTATCCCTTCTGGTGCATTCTATTCAAACAGTACACGAGCTTAACTCAGACCACAGACCAGTATTAATTCAATTAGGTAACCCCGAGAATAATACTAAAAATCAAAAGAAAAAGATCATCGACTTTAAATTACTAAATGAAAATTTAAATTCACTTCGCTCGAGTCAACTCGACAACATCCCGGACACTATAGAGAGTCCCGAGGCGGCCATTGCGGCCAGTTCCGACCTTACCGACCATCTGGTAGCGACGATGGAAAAGTCATCTAGGGAGATCTCAACGTCCAGCGATGGACACTGGGAGCTCCCGGATGACATTAAAGCACTCATACGCGCCAAAAACACCGCAAGGCGCAGATACGCTCGCTACCCGGCGGACGAGTATCGTCGTGACCTCCGTAACCTCGAAAGAGACGTTAAAACACGCATCTTAGAGCACAAAGCCGAAAAGTGGGATCGCCTCCTTAGTGAAATCTCACCCTCCCATGTGGCCTACTGGCCACTCGCTCGTTCTTTTAAAAAGAAAACGGAGGCATCTATGCCGCCATTAAAAAGACCAAATCGCGCGCCTGCACTAGAGGACGCCGACAAGGCGGAACTATTAGCCGACACACTAGAGAGCCAGTGTACCCCCAACATCACTACCCCCTCACCCTCCATAGGCTCCCACGTAGAGGAGGTAATTAGGGTAGTAGAGTCGAAGACCTCTGCGCCGCCGGAGGGGGATCCTATCCCTCCGACGGATGTAGAAGAAGTCCAAGACATTATCAAACGACTTCACTCCAAGAAGGCCCCCGGGCCGGACGGGATTTCCAACAAAGTCATTAAAATACTCCCACCCGCTCTTGTTTACCTCCTGGTTAGCATTTTCAACGCCCTCCTAAAGGGCTGTAGGTTCCCAGACAAATGGAAAGAAGCTACGGTTATCGGCATACCTAAGCCCGGCAAACCGGGCACGGAACCGTCTAGCTATCGGCCCATCAGTCTACTAAGCTCGATTGGCAAAATCTACGAACGGGTTCTGCTTAAGCGGCTCAAAGCCGTTATAGGCGAAAAGAACCTGTTCATAGACGAGCAATTCGCCTTCCGCGAAAACCACTGCTGTCCAAGGCAAGTCCACCGTATGACCGAAGACATACTCAGAGGTTTCAATAAAAAGAACTCCCGCGATACGTGCGCCGTATTTTTCGATGTAGCTAAGGCCTTCGATAGGATATGGCACGAAGGCCTCGTGTACAAACTGTACAAGCTAGGAATACCGGATAGGCTAGTCATCATCATCCGCGACTATCTGTCAAACCGGTCATTTAGGTATAGGGTCGAAGGCACCCTCTCTTCCCTGAGACCTCTGAGGGCCGGAGTCCCCCAGGGCTCCGTGCTGTCCCCAACTCTATACAATCTGTACACATCAGATATCCCCAGACCTCCGGACGTCAAACTGGCTCTCTTCGCTGACGATACAGCTCTATACGTTACCCACCCTAATGCTAATAGAGCATCGCTATTTCTCCAACGTGCCGTCAACGAACTAGGCAACTGGTTCGCAAAATGGAGAATAGCTATTAACCCCGATAAAAGCGCGTCGATTCATTTCTCTCGTAAGAGAAAGACACGCTTACCTAAACGCAGACAAACATGGTTCACGATGAAACCAATCTTACTAAATAACGTCGTTATTCCCAGAGTTAGACAGGTCAAGTACCTGGGGGTCACCCTTGACAGGTCGATGTCGTTTAGACCACACATCGCCGCGATTTCTAAAAAAGCCCGTTTCGTCAGTAGTAGACTGTACTTCCTCATAAACAAAAAGAGCAAAATGCCCCTCAGGCACAAGCTCACCCTCTATAAGTCATGTATCCGCCCCATCATGTCATACTCCTGTGTGGCATTCGCGCATGTGCCTCAGCATAGACTCAGAGGCCTCCAAACGATCCAAAATAAATTCTTACGTGTGGCAACCGGTTGCCCGTGGTACGTAAGAAACATCGACCTACACCGCGATCTCAGACTAGATTCGATTAGGGGCCATTTCAAAGCGATGTCAGAACATCACTTCGAAAAGGCACTTCTCCACCCGAACCCACTCGTCGTGAGTGCGGCAAACTACACCCCCGATAGCTTAGCACCTAATAAGTCTAGGTTACCTAAGAATGTCATAACCGATCCTGTTGATAAAATCACAGAACTGTTAAAGCGCGACGCTGAAGCGCGACGTAAGCTACAACACACACTCAGACATAACACAGCCGGTGTTAGGCACACATTCACACCGCATGGGCCCCGGGGTCGTATGCGACGTCGAACCCTACACTCCGTTGACCAGTTGATCCGGATCAACCGCGACAGCATAGGCTCAGATCAGCTACGAGTCGACATTAATATAGACCGTGTAATCACCGATAGCACTCTGCTATCGGCAGCTTGCTCGGGTCCCGCGCTTGACCCGCCTCCCCCGCTACCGGGGGAGGGGAGGGCCGGCCCTCACGATAGGTTTCTAACGTCACCCGTTCCAAACCAGTCGACCGTAGCTGACCAAGTTAGGTACAAACCCGACGCCATGAACATGGCGGGGGGCAACCCCCCAAATTTTTAACGTCATAGGATGATCCAACCGGATCACCCCATTTCCGATGACGCATAACGGTCACTAGGACCATTAGCATAGATCCAACCGAAAAAAAAAAAGAAAAAAAAAAAAAAAAAAAAAACATATTTGGGTAGTATGTGCTACGGTGCACCCGTGTGGGCCGACAGGTCCACCATCGGAGCGGCCCGACGCAAGTTATTACAGAGCCAACGGTTGTCATTGATATTTTTATGTAAAGCCTATCGGACTGTTAGTACAGAAGCTTTACCCGTCCTTGCCGGAGTACTTCCCGTTGACTTGGAAATACAGCGCCGCGCAGCCAAGTTTTATCATTCGCGCAATCTTTCAAGTGCCGACTTTCTAAGACCACAAGACCGAAAAAATCGCCAATCTTTTCGATTCTTTAGATATAATCACCATAAATTTAATAAAAGAATGGCAGGCCCGATGGGAAAATACGACTAAAGGGCGTCATCTATATAACTTTTTTCCGTCCGTAGCCGATCGCTTATCAAAGCATTGGCTGGAGATTGATCATTGTGTCGCACAGTTTCTTACCGGCCACGGAAATTTTAAAAGTAAATTATTCGGTTTTAATCTCGTGCCGTCCCCTTTGTGCGACTGTTCGACAGAAGGCAACGAATACGAACATACGGCACACCACATTCTTTGGGAGTGCAGTCTTTGGCAACATGAACGAACTCTTATGGTCGACAACATCCGTAGCAAATCAGGAGTAATTTACTACAGCGACCTCGTGGACGATGTGAAAAATGTGTTGTCATTTGGTGGTTGCCCCTGTCGATCCTGGCTATACAGGAGTTGCAGCGGTGGGAAAGTGTGGTGGGCCAAGCCCGATTAAAAATCCTTACTAATATTATATGCGTTCACAAGAAAACTACTCAACCGATAGTCATGAAACTTTGTATACATATTCTTGGAGGTACTAGAAGTAACATAGTATACATTTAAAAAATAAAGGAAACTTATTTTAATAACGTAGGGAAGTCGTAGCAACAGCCAGTATACCACAGAAAATTATCAAAGGTCACTTATGCCTAACTCAACCTGCACAATCACTTATGCCTAACTACTCGAAAGTTCTAGAATAGTTGAATAAAACCTAAATGCAAAAAACTAATGGACTAAAAATAGCATGCAAAAAAAACAAAGAGAGCTCTCCATGGAACCATTTAAAACGATCGCTAAATTGATTAGCGGACATTTTATCTATTAAATATCTTCGTTAAAAGTGACGCCATTTTGAATAGATTCAAATTCATTTTCGATTGCTATAGATGAAATAGAAGCTTGGAATATTGGAGCGGCTATAAAAAGTTTACATTGTAAAAGTTTGTATAAGTATGTTTTATTTACATTATTTTTATATACAGGGTAGCTAACTAATGAACTGAACATAGGAATTATAAATCTAAGTCACACAAAAAAATCATAAAAGCAGTCCAGCAGTTTAGAAGGAGGTTATGTTATATGACATACATTATATGCCCAAACATATTGATATATATTTACAATACAATATACCTAATATAATAATTTTAGTTTATGTTTTACTGACTTTAAGTTGAACGTTTAGTGTGAGTAATTATGTTACATCGATATTTTTATTATATTTTTCACATATCCAAAAAAGTTTTAATCTCTAACAAGTCTTAAAAATAGTACAAGTAAAGTCATACTACATTATGATTTTTGTCCAATGATCTGCAAATTAAAATATACAAAAGCATACATTTTGTTTAGTTTTCTATTTCACGACTTTTGTAATTACTTGATTCATTTTTGTAATCTGCCATAAATGCCGTTAAAACTCAAAACCTTTTGAATTACGCATCCAGATGATGCATGAATATATTGAAACACCCCATCATTAACAGAGTAATGTCCAATCATGTCGAGATGGATTCAAAGAAATTATGCAACCGCACGTTTGAGGACGAAATGCGAAGGTTAACTCCGCTTAACTGATACTTTAACCAAGGACTCTCTAATCAGGATATTCATGCGCTTAACGATTTTGAGACGAATTTTAATTATTATTTTGTTGCCTGTTATTTATTACTAGCTATTGCCCGCAGCTTCGCCTGCGTTAACTAAGATTTATAACGGGATCTTAGTACGCAAAATAAGTAACTTTTCTGGTTTATTTTTTACACCTTGTGTCCGAAAAACCTAAATATCTTACGGAACACCATTTTTTTTTCATAATAAAATTTAGTCTATGTTACTCGTGGATAATGTAACTTTCAAACGGTCAAAGAATTTTTGAAATCGGTCCAGTACTTTTTGAGCCTTTCCATTACAACCAAACAAACAAACGCAGTCTTCCTCTTTATAATATTAGTGTAGACGAATATAAGAAAAAAACACGAAGTTAATTTATATATTAAGTTGTGATCAATAGTTTTCGTTGTTATTTTTATTTGACAGTCCTCAGGAAAGACCATGCCCGCCAGTGTACTTCTTTTGGCTGATATAAGAAAAAAAAGAAGAATAGTTATTCACCACCTACTTCTCTACCAACCCCGCAACATAGTAGGAGATAGTGCCAATTGCCACGCTGCTTTGCATCCAAATTGGGCCTAAGCTGCCGCGTTTCGTGCGGTTTGTGAGTTTCCGCTGGCACATTGGTTGGCATAGGGAATAGGAGGGCAACGCATCTGCATAACCTCTGGTTATGAGGAGGTTAATGGGGGTCGATAGTTGCAAGGCTTCGACTGTTCGTTTGTCCTTCTATGCTATATAAAAAAATGATATACTGGCACTCGATCCTTTTTAAAAATATTGTTTTCATATTTTCGGTATAAAAGTTTACACAAGCAAGCTGAACGTAAGCAAATCCTGTATTACGTCACTACTTATGAATTGTGGACAAATTCTCATCAAAATCAGCTAAGCTAATAAGAAAGTTAAGAGAATTGTGCGCATAAAAGTATATGAGACTATGAGATATATTTAAGGGCTGTCACTGTACAATATACAGTAACAAAGAACACAAAAGACTTTTATCCAACTCACGACAAAGTGTAGTCGCCTCATTACACACAATATATTGAAGATTTTTGCCTTTGACATTCTCGGCGTTTCTCTATTATGCTCTTGCTGGCAAGAAAGTATGTGTCATCATTTTAAATATATCAAGAATTGCTGATAGCTCAGTTATAAGGTGGTATAACCATTATTACCGTATCTTCATCAGTCTTTTCTACTGAAATGGCCATCATAATAATCCCATGAAATGTGATTTCTTCTTCCATAAACGACTGGCAGTTCCAGGGATTAGGGTGTTCAACCAAATTAATTCTTCAGCTTTATCATATTTGTAGAGATTTGTAATTATTATGAGTTTTAAACCACATTTTCTAATATTCACTAAGTAAAATCCAGAACAAAAGTTTTAACATCCAATAGGAACAAAGAATGTTTTCTTTGAACTTTTGTTATTTTTGCAATAGATCACAAAGTGCCAGCCCTAATATCTAGCTGAGGCCATTGACAAGTATAAGGGATGCTGATAAAAGATCACAACCTTCCTTTCATATTACTCCAAGTCACGGAAGCTTTTCTACGATTTATCTCAATACTTTTCATTTAAATTGTCAATTTCGTATTTTCAATATAAGATCGCAATAAGTTGAGAACGTTAGTATTAATAAATAAAGGCATAATTAAAATAAAATATTATCAATTCAACCATAAAAAAAAACATTAAAATATAACGATTATATCTATATATAAATAATAACGATTATGTAAAGCAGTTCCTATTTAATACTAATATTATAAATGTGACAGTAAGAATGTTTGTTACACTTTCACGCGAAAACTACTTAACCGATCATCATGAAACTTTGTATTATATTCCCTGAGGTCCTAGAGGTAACATAGCGTACATTAAAAAAAGGGAAGTAATTAAATGAACGGCAATTATAAAATTTGTTGGGCCAAAAAAAATCGGCATTTAAATAATTTGGTTGGCATACAAAGTTTTTGTACGCAATAAAATAAATCTGGTAGCAATTTTTGTACCGCAAATAATTTTGATAATGGTCGAAAATTAAATCAAAAATAAGCAGCTTACAATATTATGAGCTCGCATAATAAACATTCATCGGGCAAAATAATTACTTGAGCGGCACATTTCTTTGCATTACATTTTATGTCCTGTGTTCACACCGGTGTAGGTTTGCGCTATTTACCGCTAGATGGTGTTGTAAGTATGTTATTGAACAAAATTATAAAAATTGAAGAAGAAATTAATAAATTATATTATCATTCTTAATAAAAGACTAGTGAATTAATTCAGGTCATGACGTCGTCAAATCCTGTGTTCAGCAGTGGTCCGTCCACTAAAGGCTGATAATATGATAATGAATTTTTTTCTTCAAGATTTTATTTTGTTTCAGTTTCGTAGATTTATTTAGATAGTAGATAGATTATGCAAGTATTAAAAAAAATGTAGGTGGTGTGTAAAATAAACAAGCAGTTCAAAAACTTGCAATATTCAATTCAATCATTACCTACAAAAATCAAATCAAATTAAAACATTCAATACGCAAGAATGGATCCACAATTTTAAACTTATTCGTAACAATACGTACAGCTCCGTGGTTAACACTGTCCGCGCGCGCGCTCAGGCCGTACGCTGTTGTTCATAAGTTCAAATCCTCGTCATACCATTAGCTATGATTTTTTTCTTTTGTTTGTTTATACATTTTTAAATAATATTTTTTGATATTACAATAATTATAAATACGATTTACAAACTAAAATTTTGTATAAAAATTGAATAAGAAATTAATAAATAATATTATCATTCTCAATAAAGGACCAGGGAATTAATTCAAATCATGACGTCATCAAATCCTGTGGACTGGGCTATAACGCAGAATTTTATGCTAAAGAAAGTTGCTTGAAGTTATATTCATGCTACTTATATAAGCAGCACAAAATTATTTTTTTTGCTTACCCTCCGAGTGCTTACCAAAATTTTATTAAAAAGGAGCAGCACATTGCTGATTGATCTTTTAAATAATATGCCGTCCAAAAATAATTACAGCCATCCAGAATGACACAAAATTGCTGCTTGATTTTAAAATGTTTGCTGAACATATGTTGCCGCTCAATTAACTATTTCTGCTACCAGATTATATTTTTCTGCTCACAAAAATACGAATATTATGCTAGCCATTTAAATAACACCCTTAAAAAAATACACACAGAACATTACTAAACAGGAAAATATGCTGGGCAATATTTTTTTATCAATGGGTGGCAAACGATCTGTTGGTTTACCTGATGGTAAGTGCTGGCGACATCCACAAACGCCTGACCATGCCAGAGGATTAGCAGTTGCGATAACGGCTTTTCTAACATGAGTACGCTCTTTTGTCGAAGGTTAGGATTGTAACTATGCTTGTACATGACATAAAGTAAAAATATATAACCTATCTGTTTGTTTTTGCGTGGGTTCGCAAATTTATTCCACCACCGCTGGCTGTATAATTACAGGCATCGCGACGTTCCAACTTGTGTCTCAGTATGGTGATTGGTAATTACATGACAATTATACTTCCATGACTAAAAAGAAATTCCCACTAAATTTCTGCATTGCTAATGGTTGATGTCTCTTACCACTTAACAGCTTATAATTTTTTTCTGAATTTTGTATGGAATTTTCAGATCTTTATCTTATTTTTTTAACAGGGTTCCAAATTACATGACACAGCGAATGTGTCATGTAATTTCGACACATAGAAAAAGCTTAATAGTTAATATAGGTTTGGTTTATAACCATAATTAGTATCCTACTGTTATAATTTATAATGGTAACTGCGCCAAGCATATTATTATAAATTTGCTGAATGTAAAAATATAAAGATCTCAAATCAGAAATATAAATTTACTAGCTGTTACCCGCAGCTTCGCCCGCGTGAACTGAGATTTACGGATTTATCATGTCTGAAGATGATCATTTTCTATTTTAATGATGAGTAAGTTTTTGTATTAAAATGGATATAATTATGTTATCTGGAACATAAAGACATATTATATCTCCTCGCAGGCTTTCTGTATGCATATTTACTATTTAGGATTCGTTGAAAACTCCCAGGCGGGATTTTTTTTTCGACATCTCCAACAATTATTGTTATATCTTAGCCAATGTATATAAAAACTTAATAAATTATATACATAAACCTTACTCTTGAATTGTCGTAT
This sequence comes from Lycaena phlaeas, assembly GCA_905333005.2. Classification (NCBI taxonomy): domain Eukaryota; kingdom Metazoa; phylum Arthropoda; class Insecta; order Lepidoptera; family Lycaenidae; genus Lycaena; species Lycaena phlaeas. Next base: position 18,840,019 of record HG995166.1, read on the forward strand.
CTATTAAAGAAACCCATCGAAATCCGTTGCGCAGTCTTAAAGATTTAAGCGTACAAAGGGATATAGGGACACAAAAAGCGACTTTGTTTTATACTATGTAGTGATAAAAAAAAAAACTATTACGATATCTCTTAGTCACACAAGTGTGGTTTTACAGCAAATGTTAAGTGAATATTCAGTTTATGTTTTCTCCTTATGCTAGACAAACAAGAGAAGATAACAAACTTTTGAACTACTCGCCGTGACTCGAGTCATACTTTGGGGAAACTTTAAAAATCAACTTAAATTTGACTCAGTTACTCGACCGCGTCGAGACGTCTAAGCAACTTCACTGTGATTGTTCTTAGAGTTGGCTTTGAAGAAGTTTTCATTGTGTTGAAATGTTATTTAAAACTGCGGTTATATTGTATAATCTTTATTCATATTACTGTGTGTAAAACTTAAATATTAGTATTTTCTTTTCATTTTGTTCAAGTAAATTTTTTATATGTGTGTAGGTATGGAAAAAAGATTGCATAATATCACAATATTATGCACACTACAAGGGTAATGATAATGACCTTGACTCGTTAAAAAGCCATAGATTGGAATCCTGCCATGTCTTCATACTGAGTAGCCCTCGTGATAAAGTAGTAAAACACTAAGCTCTTTTGAGTTCGCATAGGAAATAGATCAAAGTTTAAAATGTTAATAATATTAACTTACTTTTACCCGAAGAATATCCGATTATGATCAGATGAGGATACTCAAGATTACGTCAACTGCCTAGCCTGTTTCCAACTATATTTTTTCCTGCTTCCAGCTGAATACCAGTACCTATTTTATATGGAGCGGCTGGCTACATGACCTCCACAACCCAGTAACTGGGTGATATGGTATCTCGCGGTAAGACGACCCGTAATGACTGTCAAAGATCCACGAATGACAGCCACGGAGGAATCTCGGTATGTAAACATGGTCATTGGTCACCCATCCACGGACCAACAGGAGGCGTTCCTTAACCCGGTTAATTAATCCGCGCGGCTATCACCAATGAGCCACGAGCTCCTCCCATTCGAATACTTGATTTTTGTCAATAATCACTTCGTTTTCACAAGTAATAATTTGCTTGCAAATCAATTCATAAAGACAAAAGCGTTGTGAATTTATTCATATAAAATCCTTCAATACAAACGTACCCAAAAATATTCATTCGAACTATGTCAACCACCACTAAAACTATGTTCAAACGAAATCACCCATCAAAAAGTATTCCAATCACAAGGCTTCACAAAAATTGCAAATAGAATGAAATCAATAAACACGAATTTCAATCGGTGTCAGCTAAAACAAAACGTTTGTGGGTTTGACAAAGGCTTGTTGAAACTCCTTGAGCTGAGCACCAAGGCTATCTCTTTGAGGAATTCTTGTTTGTGTTAATTAAAAGTATCCAAGCCTTGGCTTGACACAGTTTTTCCTTTAAGGAAAACATTTTACAAGCAAATATACAATGTAGAATATACAAGATGTAGGATTAGATGATATTGTTTTTTAAACATAAAGGACAGATAATAGGTATATTTATCGATTTTTTTAAATGTATTATCATCATCAGCCTTCCGTGCAATGAATGCCTGCAATGAATGCCAAGACGGTCGATCCACTTTTTTTTTATTATGTCATATTTGTTTTCCAAAACATTTCTAACATTTATTCTTGGTTTTAAATGCTTTCTTTCGCTGGTTTTACATCCATACGTAATAATATTATAATTTACAACAATAGTGCTTTTTTTTAATTTACACTATAAACTACATACATATAACTAACTAGCTGCGCCTTTCGGTTTCACATTTAGGTGGGAGTATGGAAATAAGTTATATCTTATATCACTTACAAATAACGTAGCCTTTATAATAGTTACAGTGAATCAAAATCGGTTTAGTAGATCCAGAGATTACCCCCTACCACTCACAAACTTTACCTCTTTATGAAATTAGTACTAAAATAATATTTTCATCATAAAAATTTCTAGTTAACGATTTAAGTTAAATCAAAAAATTTTTTATATAAGTTAAATCAAAATATAAAGGGATATTGCTTATATCTTAATGTAGAAAGTGGTATAGAAAATACATAAAAAAAAACACTTATATGGGGCTTCAATACCATTGAGTGACTAAAGGTACCTAAAATCAATAAGTTATTATCACGGATCACCTATTTATACAAATGTACCCTGTGTTATCACCAATCCGGGTAAAAATACATCAAGTAATGCAAATGAAGGTTTCGTCGACAGCTGCTCGTTATTATAATTGTCGTTAACAAGTACTGATGAATTTTATAATAGTTTTAACACCAACAACTAATGAATACTTATAAATTAAATAAAATATGTTTTCCTCCAGTGAATTAAAACATGAATGATGAGGTTATTTCTTTGAACAAAGTTTTTTCTATTCAGTTCACTAACTCCCATTTTGCTAGCGTATCGGTAAACTATGGTCCAATTTGTCGAGAATCTGGTCTTTCCGGGACCAGTCTGTTGCTGAGGGTTTCCCGTCGCCTGCAGATCCGGGTCCCTCAAATAGCGGCTGAAGGCTCACGCAGCGGTTTTAGTGGGGTAGTGCACCCAACTCGAGTCCCCACACACGCCAGCGCGCCTACCCAAGGCCCTGGTAGGGTCCGAAAAAGATTTCCGCTGCGTCATCAAAAAAAAATGGTCCAATACCAATAACACGATTTAGAGGCGGAGACCCGTGCCCAGGAGTGGGTCATATAAGGCTTGATACTTCTTTGCTTTTATCAAACAAAATCCAACACATACCAGATACCTTTGATCAGGCTCAAAGTGGTGTTTACGAGATAGCTTTGAGATGCCCTGAGATGTATGTTATGTGCCTCGGGGCTCAGGGTGTACAGCAGGTCACTGTGATAAACAGACGTCAGACTATTACCAACTATTTTATAGTACAATCAGCCACATTAAAACTAAGTCTGAAGGATACAGAAAATATAATGATATGAGGCTATAAACATTTTCTACGAGTGCGCAAAATGCAGAGCTTTATTTGGAAGTATAAAAAATAAAAGTAAATAAGGGCCTATTTCACAATCTCCAGTTAAGTGCCCAATAGGCTATCGGCAACATATTTGACAGATACTCCATACTCTATCTGTCAAATATGTTGCCGATAGTCTATTGGGAACTTAACTGGAGATTGTGAAACAAGCCCTAAATATTGAGTACTTAGACCTCAGTATGTTTTAAACAGAATTAATTTAATAGAAGTGAGATGGTCTAATAATGATTTATCGAAGATGTGTTACCAGTTAGTTTTACTAAATGATTTTTATTCTATCAGCAATATTTTGTCTTCTTGGCGTTCATTGAAAGCGGATTCGATGATGATTATATTTTACCGTAAACAATTCGATATAATAATTTCAGAGTCGTGTATTTCGTCCTCAAAGTAATATTAAATATATTTTAGTTCTAGTATTTTTTAGTACGTATGTTACGCTCTCTAAACATAACTTTTAATTTATCAGAGTAATTTCTCTAATGCTTCATCTGTACATCTATTACAAGCCACATGAGTTTACTTTTAAATGTGGAAAAATTTAAGTACATTTGTAATCCTCTAAAGAATAGCGTTTTGTTTCAGGTCTGACTGCGACACAGGAGGTGCGATGAACGAGGGGGAAGGGAGGGGCGCGAGGGGAGGCAGGAGGATCCCCACTCCCATGCCTCCTCCGAAAGAGACTCATCCTACGCGGTAACTCACCTTTAAGTTACTACATATCTATTACTAAATACCGCCACTTACTACTGATTTTATTTTATTTTGTCTTCTTTTGAAAACTTATAGCTAGTTTAAAACAATAATTACTTATAAAGTAATTATGAAGGCCAATTACGAGTTTTATTAAGCTAATAATGAATAATTTAAATTAATAAATTTCGTTATTATAATGAAACATCTTTTGCGGATTTTATGGCGGTTTATTGAGTTTTTTACATGCCGTTTCGAATACTTTTCTGTGGCCATGGGTATCATACTACTTATATCTTAGTGCCTATTAATTTTTCTCCCGCGTATGTTCTTTTAAAGCCGCTTTTCACCCGCGTACTTCCCATTCCCGTGGAAGTATGGGGATAAATTATAGCCTATGTGTTATTCTGACGAGTAAACTGTTGTAAATTATTGTAAAGTTTCATCTAATCAGTAGTTTTTGCGTAAAAGAGACGCGCGATACATACGAGTACATCCATACATTGTTACTAACTTTCAAGTTTATAGTATTAGTTAATATTAGTAGGAATTCCAATTTTTAGGTACCCTTATTATAATTAATCCGTTTTTAATAAATCCGTGCACTGTCTAGATTAAAACTTATGATATAAAGCCTACATTCTGTGAGCGTTGTAATCATCTCATTATAGCTTTAAGGCCTAAAAGGCCAACAGCATAGGTCCTTTCGAAAAAAAAATCCTCTCAATTTTCAGACTCCGTAACTAACACTGGACCTGACTGGGCCTATCGGCTTTATTTATGACTAGTCGCTGCCCGCATCTTTGCCCTTGTTGAATAAGTGTTACAGACATACGGGCTTATCTACACTAATATTATAAAGAGGAAAACTTTGTTTGTTTGGTTGTAATGAATAGGCTCAAAAAGTACTGGACCGATTTCAAAAATTCTTTCACCATTCGAAAGCTACATTATCCACGAGTAACATAGGCTAAACTTTATTCTGGAAAAAAATAGGTCTCCGTAAGATATTTGGGTTTTTCGGACACAAGGTGTAGGTGTAGGGCACGCAGGCGAAGCTGCGGGCAACAGCTAGTGATGAATATTTTGATAATAATCTTAATAAAATATTGAAAGTATTTTTAATTTAAATTTTATTAAAATTTTCTCAGTTGTTTAAGCTTTTTTTTTCGAAAGGTCTAGACTCTTAGGCATCATGGTCTTTAAGCTCAATCGGTATGTAAGTTATTCAGGCGTGAATATACTTATGCAGATGACAGACCGAGTTACTTTTGCCGCTATAGTCCCTATTAATATTTCATCATCATCATCATTACCACCCTTTATCCGTCCACTGCTGAACATAGGCCTTACCTCAATGAATGGCATCCAACGCGGACCGGCCACTGCACGGACATCGTCTTCCCACCTGGTTATTATTATTAGTCTATTAATTTTTATATTAACCTAATTGAGTTTCTTTATGTTTTCACTTTCAAACACAACCTTTAAAACTGTTACGCGTAGCTGTAAAACTAAGAGAATTTTGGGGTGAGTGTGGACAGCATCTAGTTCTAATACAGAACGAAGCTGAGGTGAGAAGACCATCTCCGAGCAGTGGCCGGTCCGTGTTTTAAACGAGTGGCAAGGGATTGACTATTTTGACGTTCATTGGGGGAGGCCTATGCTTAGCACATTTATGAGGATGATAACTACGACGACGACGATGACGACGATGCTAATGCTGATGATGATGGTGATGGTGATGATGATGATGATGATGGAGTAGCTGACTAACTATTCTTAAATAGCTCTTTTACTAGACGGAAGCGATATTGATGACGACATGATGATTTACAACACATTTAACATATTTCAACGACATCTTTGTTGCTCAGACAGTTCAGCTGTGATTTATAGACGAGCGACACAGACGACGCAGCCGACACAGCCGAGATAGCCGACACAGGGGTATCAGGTTCGCACACGTGTTCGCCCAACAGCCAACGCGTTCCCATGACCGTGTCTAATCATTGTAACTGATGACATGATATTTCAATATTATTTTTCATTGTCTGATAAGACTGTAATTCGTTTGGCGCCTGCCGCCGATCCGATCATGAGTCCAGGGGCCAACGCCCCTTTTAGGTAGACGAAATGTTGGTCGGTCAGGACCGATCTCCGTGCAGTAGCCGGTCTGCGTTGGATGCGAGTGGCAAGCGATCGATCGTCTTAGGGTTCATTGAGAGAGGCCTATGTTCAGCAGTGAACAGATAAAGGCTGATGATGATGATGATGAAGATGACTATCTATTGCTACAGGTTCATCGGTAAACATATTATAGGTCTCCCCCAATGAACGACAAGACGGCGGATCGCTTGCCTCTCGTATCCAACACGGATCCCACATGTTTAATAGCCGGCCAACAGTCTGCAATAGCGTAGCACTACTAATAATGATCTATACGACGATATTTAATACGATGAGTTGTTTTAAATTTATATCAGAATAATAAATATAGTTTTATGCTAAGTTTACTCACAAACGTTCGCCTGATATCAAACTAGTCAGAGCCTGTATTATGGCAACCAGGCAATTGATATATTATACAAGTATATTTTTTAAATGTGTACACATATATAAATAAAAAAAGTAAAGTATCACCACTCCTGGGCACGGGTCTCCATTTTTAGTAGACTTTAATAATTAAAAGACTTTAATCTCATCAGGCATGCAGGTTTCATAACGATGTTTTCCTTCACGGGTGAGCGAACGATGGTCTCGTGTTTGTGGTGCACTTTGAAACTTAGAAATATCCATTTCAAGACACTCACGGGGTCAGCATCGAACCCGGAACTTCTCGCTTGAGAGGCCGAGCCCGTTACCCACTGGACCACCTTCGCTATAAGTAATTGGAACTTATTTCACCATACCGAGGAATCTTGTCCATCTATAGAGCGCTCCCGGTAAGAGTCATTACTCGCTTGTCCTGTCTTTATTTCCAAAACACGCGCCGGTACTTAGCTGTGCCACAGCATAATGCACAAGTGATACGTGGTATACCCACATCCCACAAAAATGAATACTTAATAGAAATTTATCACAATGAGGAAATTTTCAGAATTCATTGAATCACAAATTAATAATATTCTTGGTATAATATATAAATATATACCGCAAAATGAACAAAAAATTGATTATTTATCAAAAGATTATTATTATTAAGAACATTATTTCAAATATCTGTAATTGTCTCTGTTGCTCTTATTTCTGTAACACAGCAAATCTGTTTGACGGGAGAAACAAGATGGTGGGATCCAACAGCCACGAGCGCGGCACATCCCCCCACCCGTATAAAGTACATCACCTGCAATTCCTACAAATAACACGTCAGATATCAATATTCCACCCACAATCACTCATATTTATTTGCTCACGTTTGTTCAATTTATTCCCTGTACATTCACAAGATGAAATGGCGTCGCATTGTTTAACGGTTTCAATGGCATATTATACAAAACGTCATTCAAATCAAATCATTTAATGACTAACCATGCGAGCATGCCACAACCATGCATACGATATAATGGTTATGCATGCTTATATCGTATATAATCATCGGTAATGACATGCGACGCGATGATGCGTTTTCGTCACGTGAGATGAATGCGGATCGATAGATTGGTACGTACTACGTACCATTGAAACGAACTATTATAGGACTTACTCCATTAGCAAATCGAATTACTTTGTGGATTTTTTTTATCCTTTGTTTCGCTGCTACTAGAATTAAAACATTTGTTTAAAATCAACCTGCTCTACTAGCGACGTGTAAATCAACCCTTATATGTCCCACTGCTGGGCAAGGGTCTCCTCGAAATTTGGCGCGGAGGGTATTCAATATGAGCGACGTGTGCCTTCTATTAAAGGAAGACCTAAGTTCTGTCTTGTTATTTCAGCTTAGCTTATTAAACGAATAAGATAGTCTGAATACTTATTACCTTCGCCTACATTATTACATGTAGTTGCAAAAATATTATCCTACAGATCAAAAGAAAATGTCTTGAATTTTGTACTGATAAACATTAGAGTGGGGTAGCAATTTTTCCTACCAGCAAATAGTTTTGCCGAGTTTCATGCTGGAGCCAACCTGTAGAGTAGGCAGGATTCAGAAAAGAATTCCGCACAATAGATCACATTCACACAATAAAACAGTTGTTACAGAAATATAATGAATATAATAAACAAATCTTACTGGCGTTTATAGATTATTCAAAGGCATTCAAGAGCCTTAGGCACCAATCCATATGGCGGAGCCTTGAAGAACAAGGGGTCCAGAGCAACTACATAGAAATACTTAAGAATATATACATGTCTAGCAAGGCCAGCATTAAACTAGAATCTACAGGAGAACAATTTCCTATTCAAAAAGGCCATCCTCTCTCCCTTGCGCTATTAAACGCTGTACTCGAGCATATCTTCAGAGAACTAAACTGGGATCACTTAGGTCTGAACATTAACGGAGCTCGCCTAAACCACCTTAGATTTGCCGATGATCTGGTGCTTCTTGAAGAGAATCCAGCAGTAATAGAACAAATGATGCAGAGTTTAGCAAATAAAAGTAGAGAAGTTGGTCTGGAAATCAATGCCAGCAAAACAAAACTGATAACAAACTCAAGGGAAATAGAAAATACAGTAGATGGCAACAAGATTGAATATGTCAAAGAATACATCTACTTAGGACAGTTAATATCCCCTTCAGATGAAATGACAAAGGAAATAAACAGGAGAATAGCTCAAGGATGGAGAAAATATTGGTCACTGAAGGAGGTAGTGAAGAGTAAGGACCTAAGCAACCACATAAAAAAGAAAACATTTGAGCCCTGTATTCTACCAGTTCTGACTTATGGCTGTGAAACTTGGTCCATAACACTTCACCACAGGGAAAGGCTAGCAAAATGCCAACGTGCTATGGAAAGAAGTATGCTGGGATTAAAAACCAAAGACAGAGTCAGGAATGCAGACATAAGAACAAGAACAAAACTTACAGACATTACCACTAGGATAGACTCCCAAAAATGGAGATGGGCTGGACATACGATTCGCCACCCCATTAACAAATAGAGCAAGCAAGTCACCCTCTGGCAACCAAGAGATGGTAAAAGAAGCAGGGGTCGTCAAATAAGGAGATGGGAAGATGACCTGAACCAAACAGCGGGACCATTCTGGTTGAGAGTAGCAAGGGACAGGACCCATTGGAAGGAATTGGAGGAGGCCTATGCCAAAAGGCACACCGAACTTAGGGACCTTTAGTAACCCTATGTTTAAGAATAAAAAGGCTATTATTATTATTTTTATTATTATCATGGGGGACAATAATTAATCTTTCTGTCATTGAGTTCTACCTTCATACATTTCATGTAATGCATTGAAACTGAATGCTACAAAAATCTAAAATTTCTCAAAATGGTCTATGGCCGTTAAAATGCTCATTTGTAAGTGTTTAAGGTCTTCTGAACTATAGGGCATTATTGCGACAATTTAATACAGAATCAAAAGGTCTAAATATTATTTACACCTACCTAGAATCTGAACGAAATATTTTTTTTTAAATGTAAATTTCTAGTACATCTTTTGAACTGTTAATAATTTTATAGTGTGTTTGATTCCAAATAAAAATGGTAATGTCCTCTGCTTGTCTATAACAACTAACATAAAGTCTGAAGCCTTGTTCAATGTGAATCTTGAGCAAGTTATTAGCGGTATGTTATTAAGTGCACCCGCACAAGTGCAGGTTGTGTTACTTGCGGGGTATACCGTGCCGATCGAGTATTGACTGTCGACTCGAAACGCGATACTACTTAAACTAATTTCACATCGATATTATATTAATACTAGATGTATCTTTTTTAAGAAATTTCAGATATTTGAAATTATATTAGTACTGAATTTAGGATTGCATGTACTTGTTTCGAATAAATAATAATCTTATCACAGTTTCGAACGCCTGACAGATCTTACCCTGGAAATAGGGATTCTCAAAATACTCTCCACCTGATCTTTTCAATATAGTTTCGCAACAATATTTCCTTCAAATTCTTTAAAGATAACTTTCTGACGTAAAATACATTATTTAATAAGATTAATGATATCATTCAAAGTGTAAGAAGTTTTCTTGAATACCAATAATTAATACCAATAACAGGCTATGATGTATGAAGATAAAAATAAAAACTATCTTTCTATATTTAGGGTATGTCACATAACTTAAATATGTCAATATAACATTACACGCAGCTTTGTTCAAATTCGTGTTCATTTTACGAATTACCGACTAAATTCTAACCCGTAACTTCAGGATATCTGGGAAGATCAGCGGCGAAGTGCTTAGCAACTTAGTGTTAGACAAGTTGTTGAAATGTTCCAGTTGTATCGCATTTAGATTTCCCCTTCATGTAATTCCTACCTTATATAGTATATTGTAAGATACTTTTAAGATACTTTACTATTGATAGCTTTAGCCTTTGATTCTGTTTAATTCGTTTTAGTATTCGTCCTAGTGACTATTTTAATATCCTTTCAAGGATATGATTAACTTAGCAGTGGAATAAGACATAGTGGATATCAAAGACTACAATATTATACTGGCAAGTGGATATTGAAAATTTTGATATAGACATTGCATTGTTAAATCGAATATAAAATTGATTTTTGTTTCATATTATAATTTTATTAAAGAGATCGATTTAAACGTTGACACAACGCCTTTATGACTGTGTATCTAGGATTTTATATTGCACCGTGAAAAAAATATATCGAGTTGATGGAATTATAAAAAGGAATATTATTGTTTTTGTTGAGCCAGGTAGAGATTACGTAAAGGATATTACATAATATTATATCAGTTTATGATTACACGGTTTTAGTAAGCTATGTGTGTTTTATGATTTTACATAAAATAGGTTTAAGTATTTCACTTGTTGTCATCAGCCCATGTTTATTGACTAATATGTAGATAATTGCTAAGCTATTTCCTAGTATTGTCAAAATGAGTCTGACGGTGCTGCAGTGCTATTCTGTAAGAAACGCAGCGCTGTCGCAAGGCTGTGACAGCGCTGTGAATTCAGCTTGGTATTCACTAAGCTTGTCAAACCATATCAAACACCCTAGCGACGTCAACGCTGTGCGCCGAGATGAGCTCGTCACGGCGCACAGCCTAGAAAATGACTCTTACAGAATCAGGGGGCTGCTCATTGTAGTACTGTTATTTTATTATAATGAAACAATTCTTAATGGATTTTATCGCGGTTTGTTTTTATTTTTACATGCTGACGTTTCGGATACTTTACAGCAGTCAAGGTCACAAGGACTTCATTATAAGGAGTGAAATTCGCTTAAACATTGAAAAAATATTTTGGTTACACGCTTTTTATTTGGACACTTGTTTGGAATAAAAGGTTGAGTAATTGCGGTTAATGCATTTATATTCACACAAATAATTGTTATATTATATCACACAAATAATTATTATATTATGTCACACAAATAATTATTGTGTTAAAGCGCGTACACATGCATATTATATTCATGCATGAAGCTCTTTACCCTCACACAAGCTTACACTCAAGACTGTGAAAGACATCACAATACTAAACCAAGCTCACGCACGCTTCGTGCCGCCATCGAGACATTCTCAAGATGTAATACGAATAACATTCGCAAATGATATCATTAAATCAAAATATCTTAACGAGCACAGACTATATTATATTAAATTCATATTTCGAATGCTAAATCATCGACAGGACACGTATATGTGAATCTCACAGAGAACAGCTGATTGGTAGACACAGAACTATCTGGTATGTTTCAAGTTTCTATGTCGCATGACTATTATGTTTAAACGGTTTTTAGTGCAGTTATAATTAGACTGAAGCATATTTCAATTGTTTGAAGTGCAGTCTCTTGCCAAAATTTAAAATTTATACTCGAACTTATGTCGTCTAAGCGTCCTTACTCCCTACAATTGGTAGAAGATGTCTCATGCTACAGATTAGATGTTCAAATCTAAAAATTTCTTGTATTTTAAATTTCTACTAAGTTTGTACTCAAAACACACGTTACAGGTTCAAGCCTACAGTCAAACCTAAGCTAAAGATATCAACTCTTAGTCTCACTGGTAGGTACGGGTTTCCTCCTCTAAATCAGGTAAAGGGGGCGTTAAGCCAAATTATAGTTTACCGATGCGGATGTGATCTTCACACACTTTCAAACAATTATAATTTAAACCTTATTAATATTATATTATACTTATACATACCTTACAAATGTAAGACTTTCTTCTTTGCTGTTCTTCTTATCTACTTTTTTGAAGTTAATTGTTGTTCAGTTAGAAGCTGGTTGTTATGCAAATTAAGCGGCAACTGTTAAAAGAATCATTCAATCTATTCCAAAATGTGGACCGATTCGATGCCCTCGAATACTGGCCCAGAGCACGATTGACCCATGTCTATGGCACTTGTGACTTCAGCGTTGATTGTACGAGCTTTTCCGTTTAATCTTCATTTGTTTTTTTTATTGATGTCGTTTGGTTTTTTTTTTGTAATAGTATAACTGTATTTTTATTCTAAAGCTACCAAAATGTATGCGATATTTTATAAAAATATGGAACTTACATTTCTGCTCGGCACTTTTCTTATGTCCTAGCTAATTTAGATTTTTGTATTCTTGTCGTTTCAAAAACTTAACAACCATCAAGAGATCAAGTGTCAGATGAATTATTCAAAAATTTGAACTTCTATTTTATAAACTGAGTGATATAATAATAATAAAAATAAATATGATGAGTAATCATACAGACCTTAGAAATCAATGTTCGCTAAATGTTCAAATTGTAATTGTTCATTACAATACTTTTAATATTTAATGCTAAGTTCAAAGACATGAGGGGCACATTATGTACTCTTCCATCTTTTATCTGTAAAAGGAAACTTCAATGTCATTTCTTCATAGTGTAATGTTAAGTGATATAGCACTTTACTGAGGTTGTAGTGGTACCTTTTATTTTACGCTTGTCTGTAACACGAGAAAGCATTTAGAATAAATAAGCTGAGATACTCATCCGGCCATATAATCTACTGTTACAGCGCATACGGAAAACCTAAGTTTTCCATAAAATCGTAAGTCTTGCGGATTTTTTTAATAATTTGAATTTTCGATTTGATCGTTTATGAAGACGATGGCGATTGAGAAACGTACAGACAGATACACAGATTTATTTGGATGCTTTTGCAATTCTCCAAAGTACAATAATAAATACATATGAAACCAAAAATAATCAAGCGTATTGACCACAAATTTGTATTGTTTATATTATGGGCTTATAAGCCAATAGCGCATGCTCTCCATCCCTTTTTTTCTTTTACGTCGGGAAATGCACTGACGCATCCTGCTGGGGAGTGGGTCTCGCTGCGCCCGAAAGTTGGTAAGTGGATGCAACTCTACCCACTAAAACCCGGCGAGTGCCACCACTGCCGCCTTTGGTGAGGTGCCCCGGATCTGCGAGCAACAGGGCACCTCGGCGGCTAGTCAGTCTCCCAGGAGATCGACAACACCTCCACAGAGCGGTTGTTTTGCACCACAAAACAACCCCTCCCAACGTCGGGACAATACAAGAAGTGAGGTTCCTGCTCTTATGTCCCCTCTTCTTATAAGAGGGATACACCCTGGGCTACTGAGCCCTACCGCCACGACAAGGCCTGAACCATGGTGGGGATGCTCTCCATCCTGCTCTAACGTAATGTTTTGTCTCTCTTGCATTGTCAATGATCATCATAGAGATTCTATGCATTCTTTATTGTATGTAATCGTATATGTATGTATAAGAGCAAAAATAACTCATTTATAATATAAGGAGGTCAACATAATTTATTGAATACCGGCATTTAGTAGATATAAATAATAACGACAGGACTACACGCACTTTAGATAGCCTTCTGACTTCAGATAACATTCACTCCCGTGGTCCTTTCGTTATGATTTATATTGCTGTCAGAATTTGATAGATAGCTGTCCTTTCTTTTTGACGCAGGTAAATATCTATAGATGTAGCCTGTAGGACTTGTAGGACTCACCTGGATAGTGCATACCAAAAATAAAATCTGCGAGTGCTTTTAGTCGCTTTTTTAAGGATCCGGGATCTGTCTGCAACAACCCACATCAACGACAGGTTGATCACAGCGAAACGCCAGAAAACTTAGAGGGACTGCTCAGCCGCCATTAAGCAGTCCCCACAACTTCGTGCCATACTGCTCTCAGATTCCAAGTGTGAACCTGATCCGATTAAAGGGACGTTACTAGGGGCGTATTACATCATGCCACCTATGCACCCCCGTTGGTCGCTTACAGGCCGTTCGGTGGAGGAGATAAAGACGGCAGATCCTCTCTACTCGCATCCGACTTGAACTAGTTTTTATGATATTTGAATATCTTATTTTCAACGTCCAACGGCCAACGTCACCCATGAGCGAGACTGGCCCAGGAAACTATGTGACTTTTATGATGTAAAGACACGGTATCAGTATTTACACCCTTGCCTTTCTCTTCGAATCCAAGTCATTTGACGAGAGAAACAAGCATTATTGTGGTACCCAACCCTTCCACTGGTAGGTTCGTCATTAACATATTCTAACAGAAACAGTTTCTAAGCCTGTTAACAATTAATTATATTTTTATCGGCGTCTTAGTCCACTATCACTGCAATAGTTATCAATATTTCGGCTGTTAGTTCCCCCTTTTTAAAAACAATTTAATCAACACCTAAGTCACCAAAGTCAATTACAAACTAAATGAAGCTTTCAATCCCGTTGAAAGCAGGAAGATATGGAAGCGGATGGTAATGCATAAGCTCGTGTGCGACTCGCCGACGCGACCGGCGGAATATAATAATAAACATCCGCACGTGTGCTCGCCGTCGCGCGTCGGTCTGTCTTACAGCGGCACGGAAAAAAATATTATTATACCTATATTATATTTAAAAGATTCTGAAGCAGTTAGCTTAATGACAACACTCAAACGACCCATGTTCTAATATTAATAACCATAGTATAACGTTTAGTGCGTTTGTTAAAATGTTTATCTGAATTACATAATATCGCACCTTTGTTTTTAATTTCGATGCCTTATGTGCAAAGAGATTATTCAATAGACATTCTTACTGCTCGATGTGTGGTACCTGTATGCGTATAAAACGAACATTGTCGAATGACAATATACACTATAAAACGGAAATATGGATGTTTCTTAATACAATATTATACAATATATTATGTTTATAAAAATACAGATTTAGTTTCTAGTAGTCCCTGATTACTCTGCTTTTGTTAAGTACCAGATGAATATAAGTTTTTTATTATGTAAAATTTTTGACAGTTAACTCTTGACTGTCAAAACTTTACAAATGTTCATTTGGAAATTTGTAAAGTTAGTTATACAGCTGGAATATACTTACACCAAATATAAACGCTGCTTTAGCAAGTATGTAGCTTAAGTTGTTTCTCTAGTTTTGACTGGAAGTTGAACCCTTTTAATCATCACTTGCATCCAAATAGGACCAGTGACTGTATATAAAGTTCTAGTTGATCACCCACCGATCCGTCGTATTCCTTAACGTACGTACTTGTCTACAAGACGATAATTGCCTCCGGATTTCATTGACGGTTATAATCCTTATAGCCCGGGAGCCAGTAACAGGTCTTCATGACCAACTTCCTCCCGCGAGATAATTCGTGAGACGTATCAGAGAATAGTATTATAAAGCCTAGTGGACGTCAGCTGGCGCGCGGTTGGGGGGATGAGGGGTGGGAGCCTCCCAATCATGTAGAAAAAACAAATCAGTCATTTCCTCTCAGCTCAAATATTTGTTAAATTGTAGTTAACCCAATATGTCAACGAAAACAAAAATAATCCAGTACCATGACCATGTCATAACCAGCTGATTATTTTTTTTTACGTTGAGATATTGGGTTAACTACAATTTAACAAATATTTGAGCTGACAGGAAGTGACTGAATTGTTATTTTATTTTTCTTCATGCGTGGGGGGCTCCCACCGCTCATCCCCCCAACCGAGAGCCTGCTGACGTTCACGAGGCTTTATGATACTCTTCCCTGATACGTTTCACGAAGTATCTCGCGGGAGGAAATGATTGACCAAATTTTCACCTGGCTCCCGGACCATTAAATGATAAGAGTGTGAAAGACCAATCAGCGCTCTAATTTACATATTCTCATTCCACGACTGCTTAAAAACAAATCGCTTGGTGGAGGATTAGAGTATTAATCCGCTAAGCGGAACACGCTCTCACTTACACCACACCACTTTTGATAAGTCGAGTTACCGTAAGCTTTTAAACTCTGTAAGCTTAAAAATGAAAAATGTGAGAACTGTTAACATATTGGGTTTCAGTTTACGCGACAGATGGTTATGGAGGAAATATGACTGGTGCGTTATTAATCCATCATCATCAACGGACTCGAATCTATACATTTATCCTAATATCGTTCAATATTATAAGCTTATTTGTTTCATGCTCCTTATTTTGCACCTAGATGAATAAGGAATTAGAATGTCATTTGTTTGTTTTTGGATAAAGCATACAAGAATCAAGAAAATATTCGCAATAGCGATTGTTATGTTCATACGAACTAAGTACATTATTCTTATCGTCTACTTATTAGATAAAAAATGACACAGTTATACACTATATTGATTTTATACATACATTATGTTCACCTCAGTGTTTTCGGAGGATTGCCATAGTCATATACCACTTACCTTAATACTTCCAATCTGTTGTGTTAATCTTTAGAACAAAGACGCTTCTATATCTTTATCTGAATTGTTAAATTATGATTAATAGTTTAGATGTTACAAGCGCATAGATGAACATACAACCGTCTAAAATCATAACCCTCCTTTTCGCTTCGTAGTCGGGTAAAAAGTAAGCTAACATCTTAAATGGAGGTTCTAATACCTAGTAATTTATAATCAAGTTCCATCGATTAGATAAGTGTACTCTAAGAGGTATGTATGGATATGAAGTTTTAATCATTGATGCAAAGAGCCATATTAAGATAGTAGAGCAAAAAGGCTTTCCGAGTGTTCCATTATTTGCTGTTAATCCTTTCAATACTTTACAATATTTGACATTTTGTTTTTTTTTCTTTAAATTTCCAGTTCCATTCATTAGTTAACCAACAGATGTACTAATAATGGCTAAAATGATCCAGACGTTTCTCCTAATGACATTCTCCAAATAAAGTAGTGCCATACCTCATTACATGTCAATTATGATGCTCAGCATTTCAAAGGGCCAGACACAAATTACCGGAGTCTTTGACCCCAAGGTCTGGAGAGTGGTGGTGCTTTTGAAACGAGGGGACACTGGAGGACCATCGTGGTATGGATGAGGTATTAATTTGTGTATGGCGTGGTAAACTGTGGATGAGGTATTATTTGTGTATAGTCTGGTAAAATGTGGATAAGACGTTATTTGAGTATAGCGTGGTAAACTGTGGATAAGGTATTATTTATATACGTCGTGGTATGGCATAGAAAATGTAGATGAGGGATTGTTTGTATATGGCGTGGTAAACTGTGGATGAGGTATTATTTGTGTATGGCATAATAAAATGTATTTGACGGATTATTTGTGTATGCCGTGGTAAACTGTAGATGAGTGATTATTTGAGTATGGCGTGGTAAAATGTAGATGAGGTATTATTTGTGAATGACGTGGTAAAATGTGGATGTGGCATTATTTCTGTATAGTATGGTGAAATTTGGATGAGGCATTATTTGTATATGGCGTAGTAAAATGTGGATGTGGCATTATTTCTGTATAGTATGGTGAAATTTGGATGAGGCATTATTTGTATATGGCGTAGTAAAATGTGGATGTGGCATTATTTATGTATATATTAAAACAGTAGCATGATAATTATCTTGTTATTTATTTTTAAAATAATATGAAAACATGCATCTTATTATAAAAACAATGTTGAATTAGGTAAATGTAGAGAAGTATAAGGAGATTAAAATTTACCAATATTTTTTCAAATCACGTGTAAGTAATAAACCATTCATTAAATTTTTATTCTTAGACGTTCAGGCACCTTTATTGATCAAAATTATTCTACTTTATGCGTCGAGCGTAAAACTAGTTCTATGGGTGTGTATTATAAAATTATCGAAAAACTTTGCTACGTATGTATTTTTTATGTTGTTTTATGTGTACTTGGATACGTAAACGACCAACGGCAACTCAAAGAACCCATGAAAGCATTTCCTGAAACGCGAGTCCAAGATTCACCCGTAAACATTTTAGTACGAGGCAGTGCCATGCTGCTTTGCAGCCAAATTGGGGCGGCACGACCGGAGAGGAACCTCTCGCTCACATGAAATCGACGTAAAGTGGCAGCTAAGCTTTTGCGTTTCGTGCGGTTTGTGAGTTTCCGGTGGCCCATTGGGGAGATAAGGAAAAGGAGGGCAACGCATCTGCATAACCTCTGGTTATGTGGATGTTAATAGGCGTCGATAGTCGCAAGGCTACAACTGTTCGCTTACCGTTCTATGTGTTAACGCACATCCCTACGACGATATTCCGGTGGATTCGTATCACGTCATGCGCCTTCCTTCCCATTGGTCGCCGATGACGTGATATTTTTTAACTGGCGAAACAACGGTTAACAACGAACTTAACTGCAATTCTTTGTTCTGGTCAGACGCACGCGGCTTAACTAAAAGTTGTAATTTTTAACGCAAGATATTGTAGAAATCAATATACGCAAATATCAAGCTGTATTTTGTTTGCATTTCTTCTTCACTCCTCAAATAGTATATTCTAAATACGCAGCCAAACCAGCGCATACGCATAATCTTCAACATAGTTCTATTTGGTCCATCGAACCTGGATTGGATATACATTTGAGAGACGCAATTTGGTGAAGAAGATTCACATATAGTGCATCATCGGTAAGACGTGCCAGCCAAAATACCCAAACCTTTCCACTTTCACCTTTATTGATACTGCCATTTTCTCAATTCCAGTGCTTTCAATCGTGCCGACTAGCTTGCTTGAATATTGATATAGCTTGTGGATATAGCTTACAGTGTACGCTTCATATTTAAACCGTAAGTACTTACAGCTTTTCACTTCAGTGCAATGTCTAGTTCTGAGCAGAAGGTAGAAGCAATGTTAAAAGATTTGCGAAAGAAACGAGGGTTAATAAAGTGTAGGTTAACAAACTTTAAAAAGTATGTCTCCTCGTTTGATAATGTCGAATTAACTGTTCATCAGCGAGCAGAGTTAAAATTACGTATACCGGGTGCTCAAAGTTTAATGAACGATTTCAATCAAGTACAAAGTAAAATCGAAGATCTCGTGCCGGAATCAGAATCCGACAAGTTGATCGAATCACGCGTTGAATTCGAAAAGGAATATTACATAGTTCTTGCTATGTTAGACTGCATGGTACATCCCGAAAACTCCGATGAGAGGTCGCTGAACAAGTCGCTCGAGTGCTCCTTAGGACATGAATCTAATCATAATCATATCGGTGAGTCCGTTAAACTACCTACTATATCTATTCCTACCTTTGACGGTTCAAATGAACAATGGGTTGAATTTCGCGACACATTCATGTCTCTTATACATAATTCGAAAACCATACCAGCGATTCAAAAATTTCATTATTTAAAAGCCAGTTTAATAGGCGACGCTAAAATGGTAATCGAAAACGTGGAGTTTTCGTCTAATAACTACCAAGTGGCATGGGAACTGTTGTTACACCGATTTAATAATATTCGATTAATAATACAAAGTCATATTAAAGCTATTTTTTCTATTCAACCTATAACTAAAGAGTCGCCTAATCAATTAAATAGACTTATTGATACGATTTTAAAAAATATCCGATCTCTTAAGATTTTGGGTGAGCCGACTGAGTATTGGGATACGCTTATTATTTATATTGTTGTGTCAAAGCTTGACCCCGCCTCAGAACGTGAGTGGGAACAGTATAAGAATACGTTGCATAAAGTAAATACAGATGCTAAAATACTTTTAAGCGATTTATTAGGTTTTCTCAAAGAAAAGGCAGACTTATTAACCACGCTTACAGGTAGCCACGCAAATAAAGTTATGTATAGCAACACAAATAAAAAATCATCTTATAATCAAAACACATCAAAAGTTCATTGCAATATAATATCAGAAAATACTAACACAAATAGTAAGTCGCAAAATAAAAAGTTACGTTCGCAGTATAATAAGCTATGTATAATGTGTAACAGTCAACATCCGTTATACTCGTGTAAAAAATTTCTTGATTTGTCTGCGCAAGATAAATTAAATTTTATAAAAGATAAAAAATTATGTATCAATTGTATGCGTTTTGGTCATTCTGCGGATTCTTGTCTTTTTGGTCCATGTCGAAAGTGCGATCAAAAACATAATAGTTTAATTTGTGACGCCTTTAAGTTAAAGAACAATATTGTAACGTTAGCTACGTATAACCACGGCCCAACTAAAAATGTACATCCCATTTCAGTCGACGTTCAACCGATGCGCAGTTATCGATTGCCGTCACACAGTATGCACGCGCATGACAATAATTCATATAGCCAAGGCGAATATATTTGTCCAGATCAACTGGTCATGTTGTCTACTGCTATCGTAGAAGTATGCGGGGAAGCGGGTGAGTATTACAGCGCTCGCGCAGTTTTAGACAGCGGTAGCGAGCGTTCATTTATTACACGATCACTCTGTAATAAATTAAATATAAAAATCGTACAGTCCACTCAACATATTCACGGTGTAGGCAATACTATTACGCAATGTTCGCAATCATGTAACATTGAATTGAAATCGCGCGATGGGAGGTTCACTGCCAATATTCAATGTTTAGTGTTGCCGCAAATTACTTCTAAGTTGCCTACAACTAATTTAAATTTTAAATATTTTAATATTCCTCATAATTTATCCTTGGCAGACCCCACTTTCTATGACAGTCAAAATATTGATTTGTTGTTAGGTGCGGACTTGTTTTGGGATTTATTGATTGATGGAAAAATTCGTCTTAAAAATGGTTGTTTCATTCAAAATACGAAATTAGGTTGGATAGTTTCTGGTGTATTATATAGTAGTCCGTATAAACAAAATAGTAAACACGTTCATTGTAATTTATCCTCACAATTAATAGATAATAATATGATTTCTCTCGATAAATTAGTTAGGAATTTCTGGGAGTTGGAAGAATTGCCTGCGACTTCCAGTAAAGGATATTCGAACGAAGAGTCTTTGTGTGAGGAACATTTTATAAAAACTACTCAAAGGCTTTCAAACGGTCGTTTTTGCGTTCGATTGCCATTAAATAAATCCCCTAAAACTTTGGGTGATTCACGCGCACAAGCTACACGGCGGTTTTATGCATTAGAGAAACGTTTTCAACAAAATTCGAATTATAAAAACATGTACAGTGATTTTATTCATGAATATATTAGTTTGGGTCACATGAGTCTTGTTGATACGTATGGTGATCCGCATTATTTTTTACCACACCATGGCGTATTTAGAGAACATGCTTCAACGACAAAGTTACGCGTAGTGTTTGATGCTAGTATGCAGTCTAGCACTGGTGTGTCGTTAAACGACCTGTTAATGATCGGACCTGCTATTCAGGGCGATTTGATTTCGATATTATTACGCTTTCGTGAGCAGAGATATGTCGCTTGTGCCGATATTGAAAAATTTTATCGTCAGGTGAACATAGCCGAAGATCAGCGTGACCTTCAGCTCATCTTGTGGCGGGATAATCCCTCAGAACAACTAAGAGTATATCAATTAAATACGGTAACGTATGGTACTGCGTCTGCGCCATATCTTAGTTGTAGGTGTTTAAAGGATTTAGCGCAAAATTGTGGGGATCCGATAATAGCTCACACTATAAATAACTGTTTTTATGTTGACGATTTAATTGTTACGTCTAATAGTATTACAGAATTAGAAAACATCTGTGAGGGCACTAGTAAAATTTTAAATGAAGCATGTATTAATCTGCGCAAATGGATTTTTAATTATGATCGCACGAGCCCTAATACAACCGATTGTGCCGAAACAAATGTACAACATCTATCATTATTCGACAAAAATATACAAAATAAAACGTTAGGGGTCGGTTGGAATAATATAACAGATGATATTTATTATTTGTCTCAGGTTCAACAAAATAAAGACAATTATTGTAATGATATATTAACTAAACGTATTATATTATCATCGGTGTCTCAGATATACGATCCGTTAGGTCTGCTGAGCCCAGTGATAACGATGGCTAAAATATTGTTACAAAAATGTTGGTTATTAAAATTAGAATGGGACGAACCGGTTTCCAATGATATTTTACAAATATGGAATAAATTTGTCGATGGATTATCTTCTTTAAATTGTTTTCGTTATCCGCGTTTTGTGATGTGTGTTGACCCTATTCGCATCGAGCTACATATTTTTACCGACGCGTCACAGGTTTCATACGGTACTTGTGCGTTTGTTCGGACGGTAAATGCATCAGCTGATGTAACGGTACGCCTGATATGTGCCAAGGGCAAGGTCGCGCCTACTAAACCCACAACTATACCGCGTTTAGAGTTGTGCGGTGCCTTATTAGGGGCGCGTTTATACAATAAATTAAATGGATCGCTACGGACGAATTTTGATAAAGTGGTGTTTTGGACTGATTCAACCATTATTTTAGGCTGGTTAGGGATGCCTACTAATCTGTTAAAACCTTACGTTCAAAACAGGACGGCAGAGATCCATGAGTTAACGAAGGAGCATCCATGGCGACACGTAGCAGGCAAGGATAATCCAGCGGATTTAGTTTCACGAGGTCTAAGCTTCAACACGCTAATGTCTTCGCCTTTATGGTGGAATGGCCCAACATTTTTACAGGATATAAATTTTGAACTTCCAGATTTAAAAGGGTCCAATTTAATATTAAATGATTTACCCGAAATTAAATTAAGTAATATTTGCTGTCACGCAGTAAATCAGATAAGTAATAATTTATTTATTTTTTCTCGGTTCTCGCAATACATGCGATTGAAAAGAGCCGCTGCTTATGTTTTACGCTTTATTCATAACACGCGCAACAAGAAGAATAAGCGGATAGGTTCATTTTCTCGCGATGAACTGAACAGCGCAGAGTTGACGTTGGCAATGTTTAGTCAACAGGAGTCATTTATGGAGGTTTATGATTCAATCAAAACTAAGCAGCCTTTAAAGTGTAGTAGTCAACTTTCGAAATTAAATTTATTTATTGATTCGAATAATTTAATTCGAGTAGGTGGTCGTATTCAAAACTCGCCTAATTTTAATTTCGACAAAAAATTTCCTATACTTATTTCCGCTAAACATATTTTTTCTGTTTTGCTTTTCCGGTCTGAACACCAGCGTTTGCTTCATGCGGGACCCCAGCTACTTTTATTCTCGTTGAGGGAGATGTGGTGGCCCATCGGAGGCCGAAATCTCGCAAGGAAGGTGGTGCGTTCTTGCGTGCGGTGTACACGACTGCGACCAACGACGATTACTCCTATTATGGGAAACCTACCCCAAGAGCGTTTAGAACCGGGTTTTCCGTTCTTGCGTTGTGGCGTCGATTACGCTGGACCTGTGTTCACGTTGAACCGTAAGGGTAGGGGTGCTAAATTACAAAAATCATATATATGTCTTTTTATATGTCTCGTAACGCGCGCAGTTCATTTGGAGCTGGTGAGCGACCTTTCATCGGATGCATACCTTTTAGCTTTAAAGCGTTTTATATCACGACGTGGTAAACCATGCGAGATTTTTTCTGACAATGGAAAAAATTTTGTGGGCTTGATGAATGAATTCAAAAAATTTTTTAGTTTCCTGTTCTGATGAAATAAGGGATTACGCAATTTCTCAAAATATCAATTTTAAGATGATACCTTATTACGCTAGTCATTTCGGGGGATTATGGGAGGCTGGAGTGAAAAGCTGCAAGCATCACTTGCGACGCGTAGTAGGAAATGCACATCTAACATTCGAGGAATTCTCTACAGTATTGACTCAGATCGAGGCTGTTCTGAACTCCCGTCCATTGACTCCTCTGTCCACAGATCCTAACGATTTTCTTCCGCTTACCCCAGCTCATTTTTTGGTTGGCCGTCCACTGACTGCACCTGTGACAGCCGAGATACACGACGTTCCTGCTCCACGCCTCACACGATACCAGCGTGTGGAACAAATACGCCAGCATTTTTGGAACCGATGGTCTAAGGAGTACGTGTCTGAGCTTCAGATCAGGAGCAAGTGGCATCAGCACAAGGGAGATCTCAAAGAGGGCATGCTTGTCCTGATCAAAGAAGATAATCTTCCACCATTGAAATGGAGTTTAGGCCGTATCCAAAAGACATATCCAGGCAGGGATGGAATTTCAAGAGTTGCTGATATTCGTAAGGCAGATAGCGTAGTACGACGCGCCTTTTCCAAGATTTGCCCACTTCTTCCTGCTGATTGTTAAATTAAGGAGCTCTCTTGGAACCTGCTGCAGCTTCCAAGGCCGGGGAGTATGTTAACGCACATCCCTACGACGATATTCCGGTGGATTCGTATCACGTCATGCGCCTTCCTTCCCATTGGTCGCCGATGACGTGATATTTTTTAACTGGCGAAACAACGGTTAACAACGAACTTAACTGCAATTCTTTGTTCTGGTCAGACGCACGCGGCTTAACTAAAAGTTGTAATTTTTAACGCAAGATATTGTAGAAATCAATATACGCAAATATCAAGCTGTATTTTGTTTGCATTTCTTCTTCACTCCTCAAATAGTATATTCTAAATACGCAGCCAAACCAGCGCATACGCATAATCTTCAACACTATGCTATAAAAAAAAGCATAAACCACTTGCTCCGGGTGCAGCCTGGACAATGCAATCGCGTGTTTCAATTAGTTAAAATCTATATTTTATTACCACTAAATATCTATTTATTTAGCGGTGACGACACTGAAGCCTTTGAAAAATTGAAAATACAATAGTAAATATAAAACTCGAACATTCATAGAACAA
The DNA here is from genome assembly GCA_905333005.2 of Lycaena phlaeas. Classification (NCBI taxonomy): domain Eukaryota; kingdom Metazoa; phylum Arthropoda; class Insecta; order Lepidoptera; family Lycaenidae; genus Lycaena; species Lycaena phlaeas. The sequence continues at coordinate 18,864,910 of HG995166.1, forward strand.
CGCCTAAGTCCCAGTTTTCACTTGCATCGTCTCATCTTGGATTACGCATTGAGACGACAATGGCTACTCTGGAGTCTGGACAATGCGTCGTGCCGCCTGCTGGAAAAATAAGCGATACAATACAATGGCGGTACACAATACGAACTGTGAAGAAGATTGAAAATTAATCCTTCCTTGGTGTCAATCCATGGAAAACAATCATCATCAGATCACATGACCTGAACATTGACCTACTGAACATTGATCTTTCCAAATTGACCTGGCTAAAGCATGTAATGACTGGAGGTTGACCAAAACGAATTTCATCGTCATGATTATAATAAGCCTCTATCCATTCCTTGCTGAATATAGGCCTGTCTCAATGAACGCCAAAAAACGGGTCACCAAATATTATTTATTTGATTAAAAATAAAATACTTCTCAAGTAAGCAAAAGAGAAAGTTTATGAGTTTGGATATTTGTTGCTCTTTTACGGCGTAACGGAACCGATTTGGCTGAAAGTTGAAATGGTGATGGCTTATAACTTGGACTAGGGAATAGGTTATTAAATAATAATTACCAGCCTATCTAATACGGTTCTAAATCAAAATAAATGCAATTGCAAGTGCAGGAGCAATAAAATGTATGTATGTGACTGTCTTCACTGCAGCTGTGACTGCTACCAACGGCACGCTTTGCTTCAAATATTAATTGACATTATTATTATTATTATTATCACATAGAAAATCACTTTGCAGCGTCACATCACTTCAGTACATCATAATTAATTTCGCGTAAAAATATCGCTTGCAATAAGTTTTTTTTTAATTTTTAAGCACTACCTCTTACCCTCGAAGGCAGTCTTAGCCTTAGACACGATGGTAACCACGCGGTTTCAGAATCGCACGATTAGTATTCGTGCGATTGCGACCGCGAGTATGAATGAGCCTTTAATAAATATATTTTTTTATCTACAAAAGAAGGAACGTTACAACTACACTTTTTCACAGAACTGATCAATACGACAACTTTTCTGTATAATCTATAAAAATGTGTATAGTCGAGCGTAAAAGTACTATTAATAATTTTAGTATTATATTTGGTATTAAATGTTTCGAATGAAGAGCTCAGAGAGCGCTTGTAACTTGAGTTGAAAGATTATATACAGACTGTAGTCTCACCTGTTCCTGAACCTAAACAGGAGGTCAATCTATTAATAGATCAAGAGGAATTATTACGCAGTTGCAAATATGAGTTATTGCAAATGTTTTGGTAGATAAATCTATATTTAATAACTCTACATAGAGTCAGGATGGCCGAGCGGTCTAAGGCGCTGCGTTCAGGTCGCAGTCCACTTCTGTGGGCGTGGGTTCGAATCCCACTTCTGACAAACCTTTTTTTGACTCGATATAAAATATAGCTAAAAAAATGTTCTTTTTTACAGCTTTGTAGAGTTGAATAGAGAAATAGAAACGGATTTTCCGTTAAGCTATTTTAAAAAAAAACATTTAAACACATATTGTATCTATTACTTTCTAGAATAATATTAAAAATAGAATATTCATATCTCAGCAATGTTACCAAATGCATTGTCGTACTCAATTACGCTATCACACATTTACGTAAAAAATATGCGCTTGCTCCTTTTTTTGTGGTTCTCGGTTAGGTAAACTGACAAATATGTTAAATGGTCGGCATCGCGCATAAGCATATATAGTTTACTTAAAGCTAGCCTGGGCAAGTTATATGTTGCCTATACAATTTTTTTGACAACGCCATCCATTCTAACGTATACAGGTTACCAAGGTATACTTCTGGACTCTATGTGGGACTAGTACTTGAGAGTCACTATCCCAACTAGGGCATCTGTGAGAGCCTTCAACCGGTTTTTGAGGGTCTTGAATGTGCAGCCTCAACCTCACACCTCAGTGACAAATTAGTCATGGCGAAGACCAGGCCACTCGTAAGGAGCCTCCTCGTGACGTTATGCTTTACTGGTCTACTTTCCATTTTGTCCCGGCGCTATTACACATATAGTAGCGACTCTTGCGCACATGTCCGTTGTCCACAGGGGGAACCGTGGTAGCCTATTCTGAGCATAAGATATTAACCCAATAGCTGAATACACTACCTGTCTTGCTCTTACCGCTGAAAATCAGCACATCACTTTGACAGGAGAAACAAGCAAGATTGTGGTACCCATATAGCCGGGAGCGCGGCACAGAGCATCCAGCTGTCTTTCTGTTTATTCCAAACGCAACAATTCTCGCAAATAAGAATAGATAGTAGGTACACTAAAGGGGCTCCTAGAAAAATTCGACCGTTTTTTATATTCTTTAAAGCATACTTAATGCTACATTAAAAATGCCAAATAAATATACGTATGTTGTAACTTAGTTTAAGTTTATTAATGTGACTTTTAGATAATTTATAAAACTTTAAATTAAAAGGTAAATAATTATTTACCTGAACCTCTTTTAACAAAAAACGAATATGATTTCTAATTATACATAATACAACTCACAGTAGTGAAATATTTTTTTGTTAGTTAAGAATTATGTAGTTAAAAACTTTGACGGATTTTAGCGCGTTTCATTATGGTTTCGTTTCACTTTAGTTGTTTCGGACAGTTTACAACGTTCGAGACTACGGGATGGCTTTATCACTATTTTTTTCCTTTCGATTATAAAGACACAACACCCTTATTCAGAAACTGCGGGTAACAATTCCTTCGCCCATAGAGATAACAGAACGGCAGTCGTTGTAGATACTGTTAATGAATTGAGATAAGCTCTATCATCGGGTTATCAGTAATAGTTTAACGGCGGTTTTTAATATCCTATCTATCTTAAAAATTTCTTAACGATCTTAAAATTTTGACAGATTTTGTAAGAAAATGTGTCAAAATTTCAAGCCATAAGAAAATTCTAAGATAGATAGGATATTGAAAACCGCCGTAAATGTTTTACAACTTATTTAAGTAATTGTAGACTAATTAGAATAACTTTTGAAAATTGGAACGTGTGAAACTTTATTATGCTAGGTAGCTATGTATCCGCGATTCGTTTTTTTTCAATAACTATTTTACTGAAAAAAAATGTACTTATTTGATAAAAATTTAATGTAACGATCAACCAACTACTTTTAACTGTGTAAGGTGTAAATTTAATTACAAAAATTAGTTAAGAAAATATAGTTGACCTCAAAAGTACGACATGGTATTCGAACCCTTCTTCTAATACAACTAAATCGACAGTGGACGGATAAAGGCTGATGATGATGATAATATCGGCAGCAGTTAAGTAGAAAGTATGATGATAGTTTAATCGATTAACGAAAGCAGGCTAATAATAACATTCAAAGTCAAAGTCAAAGTCAAATTTTATTCAAAATAGTACTATCCAAGTATCTTTTTGAAGGTCAATTGAGTCTACCACCGGTTCCAAAGTAAGTCCACTGAGAAGAACCGGGGAAACAAACTCAGTGGAACTAGTCTTTTCAAATACAATATTACAAAAAATAATTATACAAGCAATACATAGGACTATACCAGTATAGTACATAAGAAGAATTCAGCAAGAAACTCTGTTGGGTTGCTCCTTTCGAAATATAGTTTACAATTTTTTATAAACATACATAATTACATACATTTATTACCATAACACATTAAAAGCAAAGTCAAAGTCAAAGTATTACCAGTAAATAACCAGCCTTAATCTTTCACTATAAGGTCCATATTACATTCAAATCCTACCTCAATCATTATATTGCTGAGATATTTGATATATTAATTAACAAGCCATGCAGTGTTTGCAGCAAATATGCGAGTGAACGCATATGCATTCATAATTTTACCACAATTACTATTTTAGGAAAAGTGGAAACTATATATGCATAGATAGGGTGTTATTTGAAAAGCTATAACTGACCAGCGCAAATTCGGCATGTCTAATGTGTGACGTACAACGGTGACGTGTGACGCTGACATGTGACGGTGACACGTGACGTTTCACGTGTGACGCTTAACATGCGTCTCATGACTAAATTGAATAAACTGGGTACCGGATACTGTTTAACAGTAACTTCTGTTTCATTGTAGTGTACAAAATCCAAATCTAAAAATATATTTGGTTTACAAAGTCTGTTTTTTAAATTTCATTCATTTTTGATGCAGAACTAATGTAAAAACTAACTACGTAGTAGTAGATTAGTAGATTCACATTAACATTCACATTCACATCAACGTTTTAAAAATAGCTACACGAAGTTAAAATAAGATTTTTTAAATGCACGAATAAAATGCATTACATAACATTAAAAAAAATATCATAAAAACAAAGTGAACTTTATATTCATTGTTATTAATATTTCATCGCATGCTATTTCTAAAAGCAAAGTTAGTATAAAAATAGATAACAAAACACAGATGATGATAAAAATCCTACTACAAATATAATATGAAATAGTATTTATAGGGTAATAGGTAGTTAGCGTGACTAATACAAATGTATGTCGGTATTAGTTATAGTCATTAGCTAAACTCGATTCATATTAATCCAGTAATTATGTTAAATCCCACGTTAAACGAAAACAATTACTGCGCTTTACGCGTACGATTGGAAATTTAATAACCATTAACTATAATTTAGTTCACTGTTAATTCATCAATTTTCCAGTCGCTGCTGGGCAAAGGCTTTTCAGTGAACTTCGAGATGGTCGAACTCGCAACTAGGACCGGCCACTGCGCTTGATGTTACTAAAAATATCTAATTGTATTCACTATCACCATCATCAGCCTGCGTCCTTCCACTGTTAAATTACTTTCACTGTTATTCGTATTATACAAAAATAATTAATTTCCCGCCATTTTTCCCGCAACGAAAAAAACTCAGCTACAAGTATACAATAGTTTTAATACAGATTAAACTATTAATGTAAAAGTTTGTCTGTTCGTTTTTGACGTCGCAATCGAGCATAGTTTCACAGTCTACTTTTATCCTGGTTCTACTTTATTGGGGTAAGCAAATAGAATCAGAGTACACAACAGCAATTTTATAAGAGCTGCTTTGCAGCTGAATTCGACCATTACGACCGGGGTGGTAAGTTGTGTGGTGGGGACCTCTCTCTCCGAAAATTACTAAAGAAAATAAAATTAATTTTAAATAAAAAAACCAAAAACCGACTTCAAAACTATACCTTAATTTATGTACAACTAAAAATTTTAAAATAATATAATAGTATGAAACGTCTTAATTAATCCGTATAAAGTAACTTTATCACAATGATATCTATAGATCGATCTTTTGTTGAAGTTTTGCAGTATCCGAAAATAGCGGTAAAGTAAAAGTAGTTTTATTACGAATATACATAATTCAGACTGAATTTAATTACAATTCATAAGCGGTACCTTCCTGGTATGATCAAACGGATCCTGAAGGGGTTTGGCGGCAAAAAGTACTCCAGCCTACTCGATTTTAAGTGTCATTTCAAAGTGAAAGGAACCCTCTCCTTTGAGTCCCCTCCTATGACCTCACTGACCATTTATTTACCTATATACAAAAAGATCTATACATAGAAAGGTGCATATTACTATTTTATAATCAAAATCATTATGAACCATTCGATTTTTTGGCAGTGTACCTTTGATTATTATGAGTAAAGTAATTAACTACATGAAGGAAGTGATAGTATGTTATTAAACATAAGAATATATTCTAACGAATTGGGATAGAAAACTGCTATTCGTGAAAATTTCTCTGGTAGATTTTAATTCGAAAGAAGTACTTTTTTGACTTTTTTTTGACTTATTCAGGAACTAAATGTATTGTCATACTTGGACAATTTTCAAAACAAAAGTAGGTATTGCTTATCTAGCAAATTGGGATAAATCGTTTTATTTATTGTATACTTTCTCAGCTTATGCGAATACGAATTTGTGTTCAATAACTCTTTTGTTTGCAAACGGAAGTAAATTAAGCTCTCTCATTGAAACTATGTAAAATATTCAGAACAAGCGCGGAAATTATTTCGGGTGCTTCGTCTTAATATAGTTTTACTTGCTACGGTAAATTATTTATAAGATTTGTGACAAGAAATTCAACAATTAATTTTGTAATGCTAGTAGACAGATGTATTAAAATTATATTATCATTCAAATTGATTTCTATAACACGCATCGAAGTAAACACATTTACATCCATTCATCCATTCCATCCCACCAAGGACTGGCTACTGCGAGGATATCGTTGTCCAATCTGCATACTGTGTACATTTGCGTACACTACAAATTGCATATTTCCTAGTCTATCCTTAGAAAGCAAACCTAAGAGTCATGAATCTGCACACCCAGCAACGGCCAGCAATAAAATATTTCATTATCCAGCGACAAACGATTCCCGGGTAGCACAGGAACCACGTGTTCCAGATCAAAGGTGGAGGAAACATGGCGAATACCGGCGTATTTATAAACTGGAAGTGCATTCGCAATATGAAGGAACAAACATCGTTTTATGGTTTCGTTTTAAATAATTTCGGTTCTCCAATATTGGCGAACCGATTGATTCTGATTCTCTAAACTTCTGGACTTATTTTAAGTTATAAGGTGTATTCGAAGTGCCGCCATTTTGTCAATTATATCACGTGAACTAAAATGGCGCTATTTTGGTGTGTACTAAATCTAGAATTATATAGATATGCAATCTGTATGTTTTTGGTAAAAGTTGAAGATTATTGACTCTCTGATTAATCACGTTACGCCTCAGGGTGAGTTTTAAATCTCAGTTGACTAGGCAAATGAAACGTGCCGAACTACTTGTAAGTAGCGTCACTCACTGAAAAAATCTCCTAGGTAGTCGAGGCCATTTCCTTATCCATATCAATCCATACTTATTGCTGGGCATGGGTCTCGAAATTAGGCGAGAAGGTATTATGCCATATTTCACCGATGCGCTGGTCCAATGCGGGTTGGTAAACTCCATCCCCACCATGGTTCAGGCCTTGTCGCGGCGGTGGGGCTCAGTAGCCCTGGGCGAAGCGAATTGAGCCGACGGGGCTCTTTGTATCCCTCTTATAAGAAGAGGTAACAAAAGAGCAGGAAGCAAGGGGTGAGGATGGGAACCTCACCTCATCGTACTGTCACGACGTTGGGAGTGGTTGTTCTGTGGTGCGGAACAACCGCTCTGTGGAGGTGGCATCGGTCTCCTGAGGGACTGACAAACCGTCGAGGTGCCCTGTTGCTTGCAGATCCGGGGCACCTCACCAAAGGCGGCAGTGGTGGCACTCGCCGGATTTTAGTGGGTAGAGCTGCGTCCACTTACCATTTTTCGGGCGCAGCGAGTCCCATATACCCGCCTGGGGAGACCCACTCCCCAGCGGGATGCGTCAGTGCATTTTCCGGCGTAAAAGAAAAAAAAAGGGATGGTAAACTTCATACATCTGCTAATCTCATCAGGCATGCCCAGGCCATTCATATTTAGATAAACAATATGCTAAGTGCTTCTTATAGCTTGTACTGACTACTTTCTTCTACGGGATTAAAGAAACATCAAAATAGTGTTATTAATGCAGCTAGGTAGGCTTACAAGCAAGGGTTGTGTTACCGAGACATGACGTGACCTTAGCGACTTAAACCTTCATTGATAGACTTGTTTAAACGATTGCATCACATCGGCCAGATCGCCTATACCAGTACAAAATAGGTTAAGTATAATGCGCTTTTCGCGTTAATTATGTCTCCCACAATATAGTATTACCTCCCGCGGGGTTGTTTGCATAAAACAGGTTTCAGTGTTATACTGAAAATGTGCAACTTTAGATGTATATTTTTTTATGTTATAAAGACTCAACCTAGCAGTCGGAACCATGTGGTCACTATCAACGTCCTTCCTTTGCCCTATCGTATCCATTAATGAGTCTGTGATAATTCACATACCGCAGGAAACGCAACAGCATAGCTGTCACTCTATTCCGGTATTATGTGAGCGAGACCTGGACATAAAATGGCACTACAAATAAACTAATAAATGTAAAATTGGCACACTTCTAGGATCTAGAATGTAGGACTCTAAACTAATGTTATATATAGCAGTAGCTATATTATTATAATATAGCTGCCTATATTGCACTACATTATTGCAAATAAACTATATAAACTGATCAATGAAATTTGTTAGATTATAAAAACGAAAAAATCTTCAGTTCTAGTAATAAACAATGAATAGGTGTGTTCTTCTCAAAAACCTAGATACAACATAGTTGCATAGCAGCTCAGCAGTTAGCCGGTACACTTTTCGAACAATTCTAAACAAACCTTTCAATCTCTAGACCAGTGTCGATAATTTTTGAAAAAAAAAACAGTAGTATAGTAGGATAAAACTTATTAGAAAAGGAGGGGAATATTATAAAAATGAAAGAAAAAACTTAGTCTATAAATATATATAAATGTAATAAAATTAAGGTATCTTTCTATTTCCAGCCTAATCCCTCAAATTCTACATCCGTATCTTGACGTTTTCGTCCCTTACGATTTAGTGTCCATAAAAGTTAATACAGTAACCTTCATTTGGATGTTAATATTCTGCCTGATGTTATGATAATTCAGCCCAGCTCGACGGAACACTAAAACTTTTACGTCTTGGTATCATCTTAAGATAATACGCCGTCCGTCGTAATCTGCACTCGATCTTTGAAATTGTTTTTCCTAAAATTTATGATTCAGTATGTAATGAATTTATCCAAGTAATGACTGTTTTCAATGGTTTTTCATGGATCTGATAAAACACAAGAGCTTATGCGATATCATAAAACACTAATTAGTAACATTTAATTATGTTTAGGTCAGTCCGAAAAAGCAAAAAATAAAATAATTTGTAAAATGACAACCGTTGTTGTATTTGTTTGTATCTAACATAATATTATACGCACCTCAAAAAATTAAGTTTTGTATATTTGTTTGACCATCATCAGCTTGTATCCATCCATAGATGGACATAGGCCTTCTTAAATAGCTGGAGGTTTTTAGATTATAGCAAACGCTAACCAACAGTTGAATAACCTACAAACGTATCTAAAAGCCATGAAAAAGCAAGTGCAAAAATGGACCCCCCTCAATAAAACTCAAAAAATTAACTTACCCCACACATTGCCAAAATATCAAGGACAATTGTGATTATTAGGGGCCTGCGATTGTTTACCTATTGGGGTGTACGCCCCCAATTTGGAAGATTGTCAATAAATGCAATACTGCACTAGTGACAGAGTATTTATAATCCAAATTTCTCTGTGAGTTAACCCCGATCCTCGTGTGATTACTCGAAAGCTCTCAAGATTCCGCTTCAGGGTTTTGACACTTGACGATGCTATTTTTTATTTATTTTACTATGAATCGATGTTCGTCACTCAAAGCTTGTGCAGCGCGTATGTCAACTGACAGGCTGATTAAATTAAGTAATTTAACCATTCTTATAGCAATTCATTTGACACTTAACATGAGATTTGACAGTTGATTTGTTAATTTTTGCGTTTATCAGCCTTTTGGAAACCGGGCGTAAGAATCGTTCGTCACTTTAAGCTTCGAAATAAAACCATTTTATTTTCAAATGTTAACTAATTCCAATTATTATATAAGTAAACTAAATCCAAATTCATGTTATTCGTGTAATTTGAATGCCAGGTATAAATATTAGTGGAAAACAAAACTGTGACCATCAGACGGACTAGTTAGAGAATTTTACAATGTTTCCCGCACTAGTGACAATTGGGCAAGTTGTGGGTACCTTTAGTACACAAAAAAAATTACAAGTAATTACCACTATTACGTGTTCGATGGGAGAGGCAAGGGAACGGTCGTCTTGGCGTACATTGAGGGAGGCCTATGTTTAGCAGTAGACAGATGAAAGCTGATGAAGATGAAAGCACTAGTTGTTTTTTGGTGTTAATTTTGTCCGCCCTAATAATGATATTTAATTTTTTCACTAAAAACAATAGACTACATTTATTTGGTTCACCGAACAATTAAACTATGCAGTTGTATTATTTTCCTAAAAATATATTGAGTGATTTTTTTATATTTACTTTTTAAAATTTCCCAAATATTACTTTTCAGAAGAATCTGCTAATGTTATTATAAATACACAATATTATGTACTGAAAATATCTTTTTTCGTATTTATTTTATGGTATACATTAATATTGTTTATGCTGTATACATTTAATTAAAATTTTGCCTTATTACAAGTTTAGACATTTATTTGAAGTAACAATATGTAATGGCCACCTAGTAGCAATAAATTGTACTACCGTAAAATGGTCCCTATGACTTATCCCGAAAGTACATAGATTAGCCGCTAGATGGCAGAGTTAGGAGTACTCTATGTGTCAACTAGATGGCGTTGTACGAGATGAGACGTTCTATTTTTATTTAGATAATTAAAATTAAAGTTCTATAAATATCTTTTATATTTTAATAATTATTTGAATGTACAACGGGTTAATATTATCATGAGTTTCAATCGTCTACTGCTTGACACAGATATCTTAAGATAAACATTATGACGGTATCATAATAGAATATACATAGACATAATAGAATCAAGTGGGTGTTACCAATGCTATTGGTGTAAGGAAACCATGCAGGTTTTCTCAAGATAGCCTGACGTGATTAAAATTATTTCATGATGTCTCAGTATCCTATACTGTGCCAGTAGATGGTTGAATTATAGCTCTTCCTTGCCCAATTTCGCAGCCGAAATAACGCCGAACTAGGAGATATATTATAATGCTAGATCGACATATAATATTTACTTACTTAGTACTTACTTACTGATCAAAATAATGAATTGAAAAAGTAAAAGTATCTAAGCTTACTTTCAATTTGCAAAATTGACTTAAGAATTCACCAAAGAAAATCTTTAAAACTAAACTCGCAAGGAAAACGAAGAAAGTCCGCTTTCAAGTATTTCGAGACTCGTCAGCTTCCAGTCTGGAATCTTAAAATTTTCTTTCATCTTCAAGATCAGACGAAGACTGAATTTCTAAACATCTGTGGAAAGTGGAAATCATTTATTGTCTGGTACCGTAGATTAGGTGCTTAGAAGTCCTTAGTTACTAATAACATAAATGGAAGAGAGTATTAATATATGACACAATGGAAATCTAGTGTACCTACCGAATTTTATGAAAGATAAGATTAATAAATTCAACATAATGAATAACAAGAATTATTTAAAAATTACATTCAGTCTTTTTCGTGTCAGTATTTTTGCTACCACAACGCTACGTTAAAAATCATTTCAAGTAATGAAACAACTTTTACGGATTTTATCATTATTTATGATATTTAGTTTTTTATGAGCCCGACGTTTCGGATACTTTACAGCAACCATGACCGTAAATAACTAAATAAACCGCAATACAATCCATAAAAGATGTTGCATTATAATGAGTGAAATTCGCGTAAACATAAGAAAACAATATTCCAGGTAGTTCCAAGCTTCTAAGCACCCTGTAACTTAATGGATATCCAAAGTCACAAAGCGTTCCAATCGCCCCCTTCACGACCATGAAACCCCAAAAATGCATAGCTTAACTCGCAAACCAATACACCCAAAATATTTTGTGAAAGTTACACCACCAGGAAAAAAAACATATCGTATTCCCGATGAGCTCATTTCGTTAAGCCCCGGTGCAGTTAAATAGGGATAAAAATAAATGACACGCTAGACCAGGGTCAGGGTGACTTTGGAAAATGTGACGGAGCGAAGGACGATTGAAATGTGTAAATTTAGATGTTTAATGATTTATGATTTTGACGGTTTCGTTTCAAATTTACTTGCATGTGGATTAATTATTTCTAAACTATTATAAAAATGATAAAGTATGTACATAGGTATTCCTTAATAAACGCCAAGACGACCAATCCATTGCCAGTTGCATCCAATACGGAGGCACTGCACGGAGTTTGTCTTTCCACCTGATCAATGGCCGACCAACACCTCGTCTACCTAAACGCGGCCTATACACTTGAACCTTATCGGCCCATCGAGTTCTCCTAAGTATGCGACCAGCCTGATGCCACTTCAACGAGCTTATTCTTCGGTAACTTTATTTCAGGAGGAGGTTTTCGTTTGGAATCCTTTCAGCCAAAGACACATTCGGCATAACTCCATAGTCCATAGTGGTTGAGCTATTTTGAACTTAGAGGATGGATAAAGGCTGATGATGATGATAGTAATAATAAACACTATGTCGATTTTACATGAAGTACATGATTTGCAGATAAAAGTACGTCCACTGAAACAAAAAAAAAATATAATACTCAAGTGGAGTGAACATCCAATTTTCTTTTGTAATTACAATAAACGTATTTACACCCCAAACACTGAAATATACCCCATTCCGCCCCCAAAACCTGAAATCTTGTTGACAGTCTGCAACTCATTAGACGAACAAACAGACGAGCAGGGAGACAGATGTGCGAGTTATTTTTATTATTCTCGCCCAAACCCCGTCTTGATGGGACAGAATGGTGGTTTTGTATTAGATATATTTTGACTGACGACTCTACACAAATTAGGCGTGAAATTTAATTTGGGGTAACGAAAGTTATTTTCGCCCGTTTTGTATTCATTTTATTTACGATTGTATATCAAGTGTTTGACAGTAACAAATTGAAAGAATACACAAGTCCTGAAGGTTAAGCACACATGTTATTAAACTCATAAGATCATTTTTATAGACGAGTTATTCTTTAATTAATTGGTAAGGAGCATGATATTTAGCATGGCCTATCTAGAACTGGCCGTGAGAACTCATTTATGCGTAGACCACGCCAAGATAAGTCTTAGAGCAGATAATTATACTGCCTGCCTTATACCTGTTCCGCCAGCCCTGGAGTGACTTCCACGACTTCATATATGCCTTCCACCACCGTCGTATGAAAATTATATTTTGGCGACGATCATCTAGGCCCTAGGGGGATGGAGTCGAACTCTTAAGTTCCATGGTGCCTTGAGATAGGTGCCCAGCAGTGGTACTTGTAAAGGTTGATACTATATTTTGGCTGTATTCATTATTCACTTTATTTATATCAAAATATCATAATATACTAACATTACACTTATACACGACTAAAAATACGTTGATACGCGGCGGCAGTGTCTAAGGAATTCGCCTCAACTACTTCGGAATATTAATAAATGTTGCCAGACAGCCGCGGGCCCTCCCCCGTGGCCACCACTACTTGGATATTCACTTCTAAACAACCATGTTTAGTGCTTATATTAAAACCTTTTGAAAGCGAATGTAAAATAATAATGTCTTATGAGGAACATCTGAGGCTGGACGTGAGAGAGATATGGAGGTGTGTGGAGTGACGCGGGAACTAACGAGTATGAGGCCAGAGTGGAGGCACAAGATATAAGGCCGATCCCAAATAAATGGGAATAATAATGGCTAGGAAGATGATGATAAGGTACACCTATGGATTTATTATTATGGGGTTCATTGAGGGAGGCCTATATTCAGCAGTGGACGAATAAAGGCTGATCATGATGATGATAATGATGATGATGATGAGTACACCTAAATCAGATTGGTGCAAAGCTCTGTAATTGGAACGAGACTGGATGAAAGCAAAGGAAAACCAAAAATAAGATGGATATATGACAGCGAAAGGTAGCAGACTAAAATTGGACACAGACGTCTCAAGACTTTGAGTTGACAAGACTGGATGAAGTGGAGGAGTTTAAAGGTCGCCTACATCTAAATGCTTACGAAAAGCTTATAGATTGAAATGATAGAGTTTTTATGATTGTATTTAGAATTGAAGTGATGATCCTAACTAGGCATTACTAGACATTGTATTTCTTATCCTGAGAAACTAGTCGTAAGGTTTGATTGCCATTTTTTTTAAATATTATAAGAGGGCAAACGAACAGTCGAAGCCTTGCGACTATCGACGCCCATTAACATCCGTATAGCAAGAAGTTATGCAGATGCGTTGCCCTCTTTTTCCCTATCCCCCAACGGGCCACCGGAACCTCACAAACCGTACGAAAAGCGACAGTTTAGCTGTCGCTTTACGCCGGTATTATGTGAGCGAGAGGTTCCTCTCCGGTCGTGCCGGCCCAATTTAGCTGCAAAGTAGCACTACCTCTTAAAAAATGCTATGTCGTTGCTTGCTTGTTCTTCTATCGAAAAACTTTGCGGTAGTAATAAGCTTATTAGCCCATTGACATACCTCCTATCGGATAAACTAAGTCTCTAGTTCTGACGAATTCGAGTCATTAGTGAGTTTCAATAGTAGCATTAGTTCAAGCGAAACCGGGTGAAATTCAACTACCCGGCGTCTCGACGTCTAACTCGGTTAACCGCCTCCCAGATAGCTCGCTTACCTGTCGGGATGTATCTTGTTGCCCTTTTTAATTGCTGAAAAATTCAGGAGACATCAGGTGTCACGTCAGTTATACCGCCCGGTTTCTGAAACGTTAGTCAAAGTGTATGTCAACCTTGACAGCTTTTCATTGTAGTGTGTCAACTGACAAGCTGATCTAATTAAGTAATTTGAACACGCTTCTAGCAACTCAGATAGCTTAGTAGTAGGTGACTTTCTTGTTTGATTTCTATATTCCTGAATCAAATGAAAAGGTTATAATGTCTTTCTAATCTGGATATTTTGGTCTGCTCTTCTTTTATGAAACCTTGGTGCCACCTAATGAAAAGTGGCGTCGAACTTGAAGTTGACGTCGCCTATGAGCATAAACTAGTTCACCTGAAAGTAGCCCAGGCCTTAGTATCCTGAGATATATGATATAAAGTCTCGGTGCTATATACTGCCTTTTTTACCTTTCTCTTTGAAAAACAGCAAAACTGTTTTAGCAGACGAGAGCGTGAAACAGCGCGTTCTCCCTTCCTCAGCTAATAAACGATTAAACTGTACCTACTAGAGTCAATATTCTGCTAGTCTGTAATTATTTTTTTGTAATGGATAATTAAATAGCAAACAATTACAAGTTTTGCATGATAGTGATTACAATAATGATGACGGTGGTGGTGATGGGGATGATGATGATGATGATGATATTAATATACACCATAAATGAACACATTACCCGCTTTTATTTTTACAACATTAATATACGATAATATGTCTCATATGCAATTTATTAGCCCGCCCCATCTCCGGGCGCCAGAAAAAAGAAGTCTCCAATCTGTTAGCAAATTAGCGACATAAATAAAAGACGCCGAGAAACTTGGACGAGCGCACGAGGGGTTATTCTCGTATTCATGTGTGGAGATTAAACGATATCGCTTTGTTGTCATTTCGATATCGTTTCTAAAGTTGTAAAAGTTTTTTTTTATTAATCTAGTCTGTAAACAAATAGTTTGAATTGATACGTTATATTTATTTTTACGCGATTAAATTCATTATAACAAAACAATTTTTTACCAATTTCTGAGGCTTATTAAGATTTTAACTTAATTACGTTGACTCCTCCATTACATGCTTCCTTCTTGTTACGGTTCTTTACTTTTTACAGCATCCGAAATTTAGGACTTGTATAATCTTGACACGATATGTTATTATTTTATTATAAACAACAAAGTACCATTAACAATAACTTTGAACGTTGTGATACAGATCTTACCAACCTTTGTAGATTTTTGTTCCACGTAGGGATATCTTTATACCAGGTACCTGGGTAGTTTCTGACCCTATGTGGGACTCACGATTGGGCAGTGTATACCCAAACTAAAACGATTGTGAAAGGCTTTAGTCGCTTATTGATGGTCTTGAAAAGCCTCGGTGTTTGAGGACTGCCCGGATGCCATTTAGCAGTCCCCGCGATATCATGACCATTGTAGACGATAGAAAACATTATTACATTTTTTCATTTTCTAACTATAAAAATAGTAAAGTAAAATATGAATTAATGAATAAAACAGCGATAGCTGTATCTCATGTCAACACATTCGAACGTAAATCTCAGAAACGTTGGTTAGTAAATATCAATAATCGAAATTCATCACTAGATGTTATGGGTGCCATTAACATAAATTATGTCTTATAGGTAATTGTCTTATTTTTTAGCTATACATTTACTAATACCTGCTAATTATTACTATTATCATTATTATTTATTTATTATTACAGATTCATTATTATGTTAAGCTACTTGTGCAGTGTGTCGTGTGTATCACAAATAAAGCATTATTATTAATATAATTTTTCTAATGGCTTTATAGCCGTGTTCAGAATATGTAGGCGGCGGTGCAATTTGTCGCGTCCGACGTTCGGGCGTTCTCCGCGGAAATAAGCGTATTTGTCTTACCTGGAACTGTTTGCATCCGCGGCCTCGCAGTGTCGACTCATGAGATTTATGCCGCGGCCCATTACGGCTGCGGTATGACATTTGGTGCCGTGGCCCATTACGGCTCCACCATGAGATTTGTGCCGCGGCGTATTACGGCTCCGGCATAAGATTTATGCCGCATGCATTAAGATAACCTCAAGAGTTGCTGCAGTGCGTTAGCGCTAGGATGAAACCACATGTAAAGGACGACCTCTCTGGCTCAATGGTTAGCGCGTTTGCGCGCAAGCCCGGAGGTAGCCGGTTCGAATCCCGCCAAGGATCAAAAAAGTTTCTGTGTTCCTGAGTCATGGATGTGTATTTTGTAATAAAAATCTTATATATAAGTATTAAATATATTTTGTCTGGTACCCGTAACACAAGTCTCTTCGAGAACTTAGCACCGGACCAGATTGACGTGGTGTCAAAGCGTCCATAGATATTATTATTATTAAAGCATACTGTATCGAAAGATGATCATCTCGGTGCTTCGTCATTATCAATTTCTATAATTCAAATTTAGCTCGTTCAACGAATGCCAAAGGCCGATTTCCCGCGACTCGCTTTTTACCAGGACCGAGCAATGCTAAATCAGGAATGATGAAAATGGTTAACAATTTCTCACTCTGGCTCCTACATGAGATTGATATTAATATGCATAAATAATTGATCTTACGTTATTGTATTGTTTTATGTTTACGCGAATTTCACTCATTATAATGAAATACCTTTTACGGATTTTATCATGGTTTATTAAGTTTTTTACAAGCATAGATATGACTAAATAAAATATTGTTGTATCATAGGGTAGTTTCGATTAACTTTGTAACAGTAGGACGTCTGACACCTCAGTCCTCCCGTGACCATGGTTGCTGTAAAGTATCCTTACGTTATTGATTTAAAATAATTTTATTTGAAACTGGGTTTTCTTCTGGTTGTTTGGTGTGTGTTCTGGTGATTGTGTTATGTTTCTGAGGGTCGATAATCATTCTTAAGCTGTTAAAAAAACTCGTCTACAGCTTCGTGTTAAGCGTAAAGGCTCCAGTGAAAGCGTAGACAAGGCATTCGCTGTCGTGTTGGTGACCTCTAACCTTACCGGTACAGTATACGCGACGACTAGCCAAAGAAAAACATCTTTAGCATCATTTTTATCTCATCATCATCATCAGCCTCTATCTGTCCACTGCTGAACATAAGCCTCCCTCAATGAACGCCAAGACGATCGATCCCTTGCCACTCGCATCTTTATCTAACTGTATTTAATCCATTCTGCGCAGAGTATGTTATCTAGTACGTATATAATATGTGTTACTTGTTGATCTTTGCAGGTCCACTCCGCGCCTTGTTGGATCCGAATCATCCTACAAACTAAACCAGTATGAGATAGAGGCGCTAAATGTCGTAAGTAATAGCTTATCAATTGATATCTCAAGACCTAATAGCATGTTCATTTTTATTATATACTAGCTGTTGCCCGCAGCTTCGCCTACGTTAACTAAGATTTACAACGGGATCTTAGCGGGATGATATATCTTTACCGATAAATGGGCTATCGAACAATGAAATGTTTCGTTCAAATCCGACCGATAGTTCCTGAGATTAGCGCGTTCAAATAAACAAACTCTTTAGCTTCATATCTTAAGGATTAAAAGCATGAGTAAAATAAACGCGGTTAAATGTAGTCCAAAAAAATTCAGAATTTCTAAATAAAAAAATGGTTATTGTGCCTCACTGGACATAGATAGGTATAACGTGTTGCGGACTTTTTTGTAGATAATTATAAGATCTACAATTAATTAGAACATTTTATGGTTCTATCTTTTATAGTTTAGGCAGCGTACGCAAAATAAGTAACTTTTCTTGTTGATTTTTTACACCTTGTGTCCGAAAAACCCAAATATCTTACGGAACCCCATTTTTTTTTCCAGAATAAAATTTAGCCTATGTTACTCGTGGATAACTTGGCTTTCGAATGGTGAAAGAATTTTTGAAATCGGTCCAGTACTTTTTGAGCCTATTCATTACAACCAAACAAACAAACAAACAAAGTTTTCCTCTTTATAATATTAGTGTAGATGTAGATTTATTTAAGACGGTACACACGCCATATTTTTCATTTACTTGTCACTCAAATCAGATATTATTAAGAAATGTCTTATAAACAAAACTTGTTGTACAATATTAATTTATAAGGTAATTTTCCTGTTGTTTCAAATGGTTTTATTGCCAGGACATTATTTTGCAGTTGTTTTTTTTTTCATTATTACGTTTTGACATCAGACAAATTGTTAAAGTGAAAAAAACTTCTTTAGCTACGTTTTTGATAATATCTTATAAGTTCGCGTCTTATGATTTTTTTCTGAAAGTTTTCATTTTACTGCCATTTTTTTTCTTGTAGGCATTATATACCAAATCACTTGAATATAAATAGAGATCCAATATTTAAGACAAGGTAAATGTGATATATTTTACCCACTATAAACTTCTTAGTATATTTCTCTTAGCTTCAATCAGTGATAAATAATGATGATGTCCTCCTTGTCGTATCCGACAACCGCGTACCTCGCTATGGATTCATTTGATGAAAACGAATGTGTCTTGCTAACTCTATCTTCGCTTTTAATATCACACTGTGCGTAGTGAAAAATATATACGAGTATAATAAGAGCATATAGAAGTAACTTTCCCCTGGACTACCAGGAATTCTTTAACGAACTGCTTCTGCCGTTGGGCAGCAGAAATATTTATTAAGGATACTAATGCTTATCGTTCTTTCTAATTAAATTCAATGATACTTTTTATTAATCCCAGATTTCTTTTGCTTCAAGATCCTACCAGTATGAAATTATTTTGATTTCGATCAAATACAATGTTGATTGAAATACTAACCGGCAAATCCTCACCGAAGAAAGTAATTTGGAAACCGATTCTCCATAACAATTATTCCAACTTATAAAAGGGCTTCGGGCAGTCTTTAATAAATTCGCTTATTTCGTCAAAGTCTGTTGCCGGGCCCGCACAGACGATTCGGAAAGTAATTTTTTGTTTTGTTACAAAATTTATGAGGAAAAAAACGGTATTTGTTATATTTGTATTTCTCGTATAAAATTTGTATTAGATAATTTTGTTTGCTTAATAAATAGGTCGACGATGTACGAGATTTGGACTTATTTATAGCATACGAAGACCAAGGAATATACGAATTCCATAAACACAACCTGAGGATGTGCAAATGCACTGCTCTCTTTTTCCCAATCTTTCATAACTATGAGCTGCAGCAGGCTCACAAAGCACACGAAACGCGACAGCTTAGCTTACTCTTTACGCTACTATCATTTGAGTAAAAGTCACCCCGATCGTAGCCAGATATTGCGATTTTACTTGGCAATTTGGTTAGTTCTCGAAATTCCCAAACAGGAATAATCTCCAACTATAATTATCACTGGCATTGACCGGTGCTGACAAGAATTGGCATGGATTTAGTTAATAGTCTGGCAGATACGGCATCTGGTTGTAAGTTGACGTCACTTAATAAGTTCAGGAGAAGCATGATAAGCTTCACTGCACCGTCTGTCATGCTTTTTACCGACACACAGCATATTTCTTGCAATAAATGTAAAGGACAATACTTCGTGATAGCGGCTATGAGCTAAAAGTTATGATTATATAAGAAACAAATTGTAAAAAGATTAAAATTTTAAACATGCTGTATGTATAGTACATGTTGTGATGAGTGCTCTAGTGACAATGATTGCTGTAAGCCGAAATATACATGCCTGACGTAAAAAAAGTGTGTGCGTTAAACCTTTACGCGCGATTAAAGTAAAACTTATTTGGCGTTGACGACATAATATATCACTGAAATGATCAAATTTTAAGTAAAATAATAAAAAATATCATATTATATTTAATTATATTTATTATTCATGTGATTTTCAAATGTTATATCAATATATTTTTTTCGTTCGAAATAGGTATTAATTAATTAATGTTGGAATGAAAAATATATTTTATATGTACATGGTGGTATGATCTCTGGTCTAAGCGTGTTCCAACAAAAATTAAGAAACTAAATTATTATTTTTCGAACAGCGGAAACTACACAGACTATTGAGTAAGCGTTACATCCGTCAGAAAAAGATCTGAGTTACTCCCTAGTCGCGCCTAAAGAAGTTGCACCTACTTCAAAAACTCAAAAAACCGCAACAAAATACGTCAAAGTTGTTTCATTATACAGCGCAATGATATTTATATGCAATATTACATTCATACACTATCAAACACAAGATACTAGACTTCTGGCTTTACTGACAATAGGGTGTTGAAATTTATAACCGCTGCATTATACATGCAGGGGGAGTCTGCGCGCCGGATTACCATGCATTATCATAAGCTGTGATAGACGAAATGTGCTTGTCATAACTTGTACGTCCCGCCGCTGGGCAAACACGGTGGCTCTCAAGAGCAATGAGTAACCGGATTAACAGTTAGTCATTTTGAAGTGAAACTTCTTTAGAATCGTTGTGATTTCAAACCGAAGGAAACAGAAAAAACGACAGGTAAGAGACACAAATAAAAAAGAGCGAGAAAGCAAATGTGTGTGTTAAATATTGCACTATTTAATACTTGCTTGTATTTGAGCATTTAACATGTGTGTCACTTCTATCGTGTGTGTATCGCACACACAAGCTTTTTTGTTTGTTATTAGAACGAATATAAATAGGAACTCTCAAATACTTTATCCGCGTTAACCAAAACCAAAATTGTATTTAATGTATAGGGTAGTTTCGAATATAGTAACAGTATTCTTAGTAATTCTCTTAGTAACCTTAGTAATAGTATAGATATCAGACACCTCTGTGACCATGGTTGCTGTAAAGTATCTGAAACGTTGGACTCATAAAAATCCAAATAAACCGCGATAAAATCCGTAAAAAGTTGTTTCATTCTATGGAATGATTCGCTGTCCAAGGGCAAGCCATAAAACCTGATAAACTGAAGACCTGATAACCTGGTGCTTTGTGTAATGTTCGCGTAACGCTGAAGGCCTCAATAACTGGAGGTGCACTGCGGGAACGAATGCAGATTCACCACACCATCATCCCGACACGATCACGTGTCTGGAGTGCGGGAGATTTGGTAATTTGAGGGTATACATTTAAAGTATGCATACATATTTCCGTATCGCACGAATCGTATTATACGTATCTTAGTATATTCTTTAACATAAAATCATACAAATGCGTCTCTGATATATTTGCTTTATTTTTATTATTTATTTATTTATCTTATGATTCTTTTGTCATTCTTAGCGATTAAAGCAGTGTCTGTACTTATGATAACTATTTATCAGATTTTTAGTAGTTTATCATCAAAATCTAAATTTATAAACATTACCTGTTTGTGATAATATGAAAAGTTTGTTAAATTAGTGAACATTAAAGATGATCCAAAGATATGTTTGTGGCTTAATAAAGCTTGTTGTGCGCAAGAATTTAGAGTTTAAATTTAGAACAATAACAATAGTAATAGAATGACTATGCATATATAAGAGATGCATAGAGCTGACTTTATATTACATCTCTATCTCTATTCTCTATCTATTAAATGTCAGATTTATGTATAGACGCATAGACGAATCAACTGCAACAAGAAACTTGAAATTTGATACAAAGATTCCTTTTGTGATGCAAGTGAGCACTAAGAAAGGATTTTTAGAAATTCTATCCCTGGAGTGAAGTTTGTATAGAATTTTCTCATTACTGAACTTAGCAGTATGAAAATTGGTAGATAGAGCCCTGAAATAAAATGATCTACTTAAACAAAGATAAAGTAGAAGTAGCACGTCACAATTATAACAGGGATTAATAATAACTTATGCTATGTAGAATCAGCATTAATAATTTTATTTTAATTAATTATAATAATATATAGTTAAATATTTCTTTTATTTTATTTAAATACTTTGCTTTATTTCGTATCGATTTAATTACACTGGCCACATTAGCGACTGTAAAATTTGTCGGTAATTCGAAATTCGAATTTTAAATGTTTAAATCCAGTGATGGTAGATATTGGTGGCTGGTGACTGTGTACCGCTCGCTGAGCTGTCGAACGCTGAAGACATTATCGAAGAGACGCACGCGTGCCATATTGTCGCTTTCGAACTCGAATCCTGTCGAATTATCGTTTATATACATCATCAAGAATCATAAACTCAGTGCATGTGTGA
The DNA here is from genome assembly GCA_905333005.2 of Lycaena phlaeas. Classification (NCBI taxonomy): domain Eukaryota; kingdom Metazoa; phylum Arthropoda; class Insecta; order Lepidoptera; family Lycaenidae; genus Lycaena; species Lycaena phlaeas. The sequence goes on from HG995166.1 coordinate 18,887,467, forward strand.
AGTATCGTTTTCTCGTTAATCCAGGACATTGTCGGATTTGTCGGCGCCGATATCTACAACAGTTAAGCAGAGACGCTGGTGAGTTGGTTTCATGGTTGTTTCCAATCTTCTATTTGTTACTGGATAGCATTCCTAACATACATACATACAGTCCACTTTCAACTATTAAAATCGATAGTATACATGCACATGCTAAATAAAGTACAAGCTGACGAATTCACGGGAATACGCTAGTCTGAACATAATAATAGTGTCCAAATAGTCATATCAAAAACACATTATTCGACTTACAAGGAAGATAACCTGCAATTTTCAGTACGCCGAGAGTAAGTTTTTCACTAGGATGATTTTGTTTTGGTTGAATAATAGGTCTAGCTAAGACCTGTCGCTGCGCCGCTGGCTGCTGCCGTGTGCTGACTCACCCCCCTCTAATAGTGTACCTACCCGTTGTAGGTGGTCTTTTAATGGTTATCAATTATGTTAACATAATGCCAAATTAACTTGGTTTATATCGTTAGGCATGACTTTACAGAATTGTATGTTTGTAATCATTGTTGATTTAATGCAGTTTAGAAATTCGATTAAAAGCTTATTAAGCACATTTTATTTGAGGTGCGCTTTTATGAAGTATTTGTAAGTGTATTATTTACCTATGTTTACGCGAATTTCACTCATTATGAAACAACTTTTACGGATTTGATCGTGATTTATTGATTTACAACCTGTTTTTATGTTTTATTTAAGCTAAAATGTCAGGCTTTTATACAAAAACTCAATTAACTGCAATAAAATCTGCAAAAGTTGTTTTAATTTTTTTTGTTATATTCAAATATAGGTGAAGGAAAACATCGTGAAGAAACCTACATGCCTGATGAGATTGAAAGTCTTTGAAGGTATGTGAAATTCACTAACCCCCACTGGGCCAGCGCGGTGGACTATTGGCCCATTACCCTCCTCGCCTGATTTCGAGGAAGGAGACCCGTGCCCAGCAGTGGGACATATAAGGGTTGATACTTTACTTTACTTTTTTTTATTCAAATATTATTATTTATTTGTTCCTTGATGCTTAATATTTGTCGTGACATTGATAGTTTTTCTTCAATCAATAAAATTTAAAATAAGAAATATTATAACGCAAACAAAACCTTAAGGATTAATATCTTAGAGCAATTGCATAAAATTAAAATCTACACCTAACTATGTTGTGTCGACAAGGAATTATCCTATAACGTATTAATCGTTTCCAGGATAGATTGGTCTCCAAGACTCTAAAGGGCCCTAGGGCAAACAGCCGATATAGTCTGGCGACAAAACGTCTTGACCACCGGCTATTCCCTCAAGTTGATAGACGGACAAACAAAGTGTGTATGCTTACATTGACTAACGATTTTCATAAATTTGATGAATTATTATACATGTTTTTTTGGAAGGACATATTATGGGAGATTTGAACTAACATGGTTATTAAAACACATTATATTTATACTAAATTTTTTATATATTATTGTTATTTAATATTTGCAGGAATTTGCAAAATATATAACCAGCATGGACGCAAATTTGAGTTATGATTCACCGGGGAGATTTTTTAACAAAATAAAACATATAATGGAGGATGAGTAGTGAATTTAATAAAATCCTGGGCTAATGATATCCAAATTCCTGCAAATTTACCACCTACATTCATCATTCTTACAAAAAATTATTTTATTTGATAAATTTATTTATTTATTTAATAAATATAAAATTCAATTATTTAATAAAGTACTATTTGTAATACGAATAAAAACATTATGATCAACAACCATGGTCACGGGAGGACTGAGGTGTCAGACGTCCTACTGTTACAAAGTTATTCGAAACTACCCTATGATACAACAATATTTTATTTAGTCCTATCTATGCAGAAGGTGCTAACTAAGTCTTTAGTCTGTGACATGTTATGCTTGGATTTTGATTTTATTATATTTATTATGGGATCCCAAGCAGGTGGTAATGGCCAGCCATCTTCTCTATTGAAATTAGGATGTTTTTTAATTTCAATAGCCTCGCGAATCATCCTTGGTTGGAATCGGTGTTCTTTTGCGAGGACTTGTGGTTTATCAAATCTAATATAATGGCGAGCGTTGTCTAGGCTATGGTCACAGATTGCTGACTTAGTATAGCGACGGTGTTTTAAGTCAGCTATATGTTCTTTTACGCGAGTTTTTATTGATCTTTTTGTTTGTCCTATGTATGAGAGGCCACAGTCACAATCTTTATCTTTACACAAAGTGTTAAGTTTCCGAAACGTCGGGCTTGTAAAAAACTAAATAAACCGCGATAAAATCCGTAAAAGTTGTTTCATTATAATGAGTGAAATTCGCGTAAACATAAGAAAACAATATTATGATCAAGCCAAATAAGTGAAGATCTATAATTAAGAATGTCAGTAATTTTTAAATGTAATAAAAATTGCCCTTCGCTGGGATTCGATTGACGACAAGGCACACTCACTTCAGTCTAATTAAATATAATTAAGATATAGCAATTAAGGAATTTTTGAAATTATTCCTCTTGATCAGGGAATGAAATTTTAATAATCCAATATAATGTAAAAACTCAAGGCTCTCCTAAATATTACGATAGAATTCAGGAGTCTTAATAAAAAGTAAATTGCGTTATATTGAAAAGGTTGTGATATTATTATAATGACAAAAATAATGGGAGTACAAATTAACCTCATAATTTATATTAAGTTGATATTGGTTGACAATAAAGGCACTAATATTAAAAGTGGCCAAATATGGCCTATCATAAGGCATTAAAAAGGCCTCTTTATTTATCCTTGTGATGTTAAAAATTATAATAAAAAAGTATTTTCATTAAGTTCTTGTAGCTTTGATTTACCACTGACAGGTAACTTTTGTAAAATATATACTACAAAATCATATACCGTTAACAGAAGATAAACTAGAAAGAAATATATACTCATATTAACTTAATAAGGATGTGAATCAAGCTATTTGAAATAAGCGAATTGAGCGTGGAAATTATTTTCACATGCCTTAAATCAATGAATCTTTTAAGACAAATCAATAATAATCTTTAACTTTTGTTATTAAAACTATTTAATAATAAAAATTTACCATGTTTTATAAGATTATTTTGCGGAGCTCGATATTTGGACATTGTCTGTGAATGTCTTATTCACGAGAAACAAGACATTCGTAGATGAAGTCTAAATATCGAGCTCTTCAAAATTATAATAAAATTTGGCCACAAGTTCTTAAATCAAATTTGAAGGCTATTAAGTAATCAGTTATAATAATTATATCGCTCGATTACTTCGTAATACGCATTTGACTCCCGTTTACCTTTAAAAAATATCAAAAGGGGACTCGTAATGCATCGCGAGCAATCTTTAAATCGAGGGGGTGCATAATTTATCATCCTCCACTTGATGTATTAAAAACTAGATACAATAATAAAACAGGTCGACACTAGTCACTACCGAGTGGCTACTTAATATGGTTTATTTTAAATAATGCTTACACTGATACTTACTATAAAATATGGACCCAATATTGTTTTCTTAAGTTTACGCGAATTTCACTCATTATAATGAAACAACTTTTACGGATTTTATCGCGGTTTATTTAGTTTTTTACAAGCCCGACGTTTCGGAAACTTTACAGCAACCATGGTCACGGGAGGACTGAGGTGTCAGACGTCCTACTGTTACAAAGTTATTCGAAACTACCCTATGATACAACAATATTTTATTTAGTCCTATCTATGCAGAAGGTGCTAACTAAGTCTTTAGTCTGTGACATGTTATGCTTGGATTTTGATTTTATTATATTTATTATGGGATCTCAAGCAGATGGTAATGGCCAGCCATCTTCTCTATTGAAATTAGGATGTTTTTTAATTTCAATAGCCTCGCGAATCATCCTTGGTTGGAATCGGTGTTCTTTTGCGAGGACTTGTGGTTTATCAAATCTAATATAATGGCGAGCGTTGTCTAGGCTATGGTCACAGATTGCTGACTTAGTATAGCGACGGTGTTTTAAGTCAGCTATATGTTCTTTAACGCGAGTTTTTATTGATCTTTTTGTTTGTCCTATGTATGAGAGACCACAGTCACAATCAAGTTTGTATACTCCTGCATCCTGTAAGGGTATATGACACTTGACAGATGGTAAGAATTGACCTATCTTTTTTGGCGGCTTGAAATATGTTTTAATAGAAGCTCGCTTTAGGATGTAGCCAATTTTGTCAGTGACTCCCTTCATAAACGGTAGCACAGCAGGTACTCGCTCGACGGTGGCTGGTTTCACACGTTCACTGCGATGGAGCCGGGATACCCGAAGCTTGTTGTCCCGCAGTACTTGCTTGACATGTTGAAGCTCGGTCTCCAAGTGCTGCTCATCACAGATCCCTTGTGCTCTCTGAAACAAAGATTTACCCACGGTAGCTAACTGTGTTGGATGGTGGTCAGTGCTCAGTCCTCCCGTGACCATGGTTGCTGTAAAGTTTCCGAAACGTCGGGCTTGTAAAAAACTAAATAAACCGCGATAAAATCCGTAAAAGTTGTTTCATTATAATATGGACCCAATCCCAAAAATCTTGATGGTGTAGTTTAATTTTACAAGAAATTTAATGGCGATGTCTATACGAGTAATAATGGGTGATTTTTTAAGAGTTACAAGAAAGTTTTTGGAAAAAGAGACAAATACAATTCAGAAAGTCCATAGACGCGCAGCCGCGGTCAATATTTGCGAGTTCAAATATTAAATTATATGGACCATAGTATCTACTCGAATAAAGATTTCATTAATTTTTCTGAATTTTATGTGTTTTTTTTTCAAAACTTTCCTATAGCTCTTAAAAAATCACCTGTTATAAGGCAATATGTAACTTTTCTGAACTCAGACGTGACTAACACATTATGCAGTAGCAATAATATTAGCATTTTTTTCATATCGGTACATTAGATTACCTTTAATTTCATCGTCGTAACAAAAATTAAATTGAAGTAATATCTAGGTGTTATAGTTCAATGTCTCACAGCCACTACTTCGCATCTAACGCTATTTTTATTACATCACACGTTTCGTGAAGAATGAATTTCAAATGGCATTGGAAGTTTGTGTAGGGGGAGTCTGTACCACGGGCACAGACCAGGTATCTGAGTGCTCTTGTTTCTGATCAATTACTGTTTACATTTAAAATGATTATGAAAACGCCTTTGAAAGTTTAACTTTTGTATGAAGAAGGGGGCAATCGTACTATTCTGGTATTAACTGACACTTATGATATCGCGACATCGCAGACGAAATATAAGCGTGCCCTCTTTTTTGACGGTTAGTTCGTAGTTAAGTGGCAGCTAATAAAAAAATACACTTACAATATTTATTATTAAATAAATTTAATATTTAATAATATGACAGTAAAATTTAAACAAAAATTTATTCAAAAAAAATATATTATAAATTGAGACGATGGTGACAAAAAAATGGCCGCTAGGCCCAGCAGATGTAACACATGTAATTTGTGTAGAGTAGACTATGTTTTTATGTCATGAGGAGGCAAACTAGCAGTCGAAGTTCTATGGTGATTATCCACGCCTATATTCGCATAGTCGTATCCAGCCAATGGAGTACCGGACCTCACAAGCAGCACGAAACGCGACAGCATAACATCACTTTACACCGGTATTATGTGAGCGAGAGATACCAACCCGGTCGTGTGCCCAATTCAGCAATGGCAATACCTTTATAATAAGAGATGGGATAAAAATCTGGCAAAATAAATTAATATATATTATAACATATTAAACGTGAGAATAAATTTTGAACCAGTAGTAGGGGACACGAAGCTATCGAGGGTGTAGAATTCCTAAAGAAATTCAGCAACAGTGTAAATTGACTTGGAGCATGATTTATGTGGAGAATGAATGATCATCATGATTTTAAATTTATACGTCGAGATCGTCTACGGATACGGTGCGGATATAACGCTATATTATGACGTGAAATAATACTTTTGAGTTATGATGAAACAACTTTTACGGATTTTATCGCGGTTTACTTAGTTTTTTTTTTTATAAGCCCAACGTTTCGGATACTTTACAGCAACCATGGTCACGGGAGGACTGAGTTGTCAGATGTCCTTCTGTTACAAAAGTTGTTCGAAACTACCCTAAGATACAACAATATTTTATTTAGTCCTATCTATGCAAAAGGTGCTAAGTCTTTAGTCTGTGACATATTATGCTTGGATTTAGATTAGCGATAAATCCGTAAAAGTTGTTTCATTATAATAAGTGAAATTCGCGTAAATATAAGAAAACAATATTTAGAGTCATGCTTCGGGATTGTCCACGGATACTATGTCTACATCTACATCTACACTAATATTATAAAGAGGAAAACTTTGTTTGGTTGTAATGAATAGGCTCAAAAAGCACAGATTTCAAAAATTCTTTCACCATTCGAAAGCTACATTATCCACGAGTAACATGTAATAGGGTTCCGTAGATATTTGGGTTTTTCGGACACAAGGTATATAAAATCAACCAGAACAGTTACTTATTTTGCGTACTAAGATCCCGTTGTAAATCTTAGTTAACGCAGGCGAAGCTGCGGGCAACAGCTGGTATGTTATATTATGATGTGAAATAATACTTTTGGGTTAAACCTACGTCGAGATCGTCTATGTATACAGTGAGCAAAATAACATTATAAATACTTTTGGGATTTTTTTTTGTAGTGAATTGTTGTTTTGACAATTTTTCATGCTTATTGTAAGAAGTGATTCTGAAACTATATTCGGATACTAATCATTATTTAAAACCACATAAATGCAATCTTTTCAAACATAATTCGCCTTTCGGGTCTAATACATACAGCTATTTTTTTCTTATGTTTACGCGAATTTCACTCATTACAATGAAACAACTTTTACGTAGCACGTAGTTTTGAAATTTTTGTATCAGTAGGACATCTGACACTTCAATCCTCCCGTGACCACGGTTGCTGTAAAGTACCCGAAACGTCGGGCTCATAAAAACTAAATAAACCGCGATAAAATCCGTAAAAGCTGTTTCATTATAACATACATCTTTGTAATCGTACAAATATATATAACAATATAGCTTTTCCCAAAAACACGCATTCCGTATATTTTTCGCAATACCCCTCATCGAGTATTACCACAATTTGTGACACCTTCGCTCCCCCGAAATCGATAGAACATCTATCAATATCGTAAATTTGACTATAACAACGTACTTCCGACGGGGAGAGGGAATTAATAAGGGAAACGCGATTTTAACGACTCCAGACAAATCGGAACGATCATTTGTTATGTCTCCCTGTTTAGGATATAAACATATGGTATTACAAAAAAGGGGGGATTCCAGAACAAGTATTTGTAGTTTTTGTTTATATTATCGATACAGGCCTTTGATTAACCAGGTGATAAGTGGATAAGTCATACTATATTAATATACTTATAGTACTTACTACATACTACTATATTATAAACTGTCCCAGACAACGTATACTCATAACCGATCCTGTTGATAAAATCACAGAACTGTTAAAGCGCGACGCTGAAGCGCGACGTAAGCTACAACACACACTCAGACATAACACAGCCGGTGTTAGGCACACACTCACACCGCATGGGCCCCGGGGTCGTATGCGACGTCGAACCCTACACTCCGTTGACCAGTTGATCCGGATCAACCGCGACAGCATAGGCTCAGATCAGCTACGAGTCGACACCAATATAGACCGTGTAATCACCGATAGCACTCTGCTATCGGCAGCTTGCTCGGGTCCCGCGCTTGACCCGCCTCCCCCGCTACCGGGGGAGGTGAGGGCCGGCCCTCACGATAGGTTTCTAACGTCACCCGTTCCAAACCAGTCGACCGTAGCTGACCAAGTTAGGTACAAACCCGACGCCATGAACATGGCGGGGGGCAACCCCCTAAATTTTTAACGTCATAGGATGATCCAACCGGATCACCCCATTTCCGATGACGCATAACGGTCACTAGGACCATTAGCATAGATCCAACCGAAAAAAAAAAAAAAAAAAAAACAACGTATACTAGCTGACCCGGCAAACGTTTTTCTGCCATTTTTTTTTTCGACGTAACAACGTCCAATAACTTGATAGTATGGGCTGCATGCACGAAAAAGATGACGTCATGTAGCGTTCCGAAAGTGAGAGCGTGTCACGAACGAGAGAGAGGCATGATTGGCTCAGTTCGGTTTACGCTGCATGTAATGTTTAAAGTTGTCCATTTTTTTGTGAATAATATTTTGGTTGTTTCTTCTTGTCAAAAAAAAAGTTACTATTACTCAACACTGACATTATAAAATATACTTTACGATGTATTCTCATATCTTCAAAGTAGAATACACAAAAAAGAATCTCTCGAGTTGTTAAAAAGGAGCGCGACTTTTTTTACATTTTTCGCGAGATTTTTGTTTATATAGAATGATACCTATTTATGACTATAGAACTGCGCTAGTAGGTTTTCGAAAGGACCTAGCCTTAAGGCCTTAAAGCTACATCGGAAAAGTAGATGAGCAGATGGCTCATCTTAGAATTTATACTGCTGGTTCGTCGTAGTCGTATTAGATATCAGTACCTGGTTGACCGAGCATTGCTCGGTACCCTTAGTGATTAAATACGATTAAATTTTTCTTCCAAAAAAATTGTCTTAAAAAAAGGAAAAAAAATATCCTTCGTACTGGAGACTCGAACCAGACTCGTTCGGATTTAAATGCTTAATTTTTCCACTAAGCTATCATGACATACTATTTGACAGCGATTTATGTTCATATTCTAACATATTTTATTGTTGCCCCAAAACACGGATAAAAAAAGTTGTCTAAAAATTTATCCTAGCTAGATCAATTTATCGTCGATTTTAACCCATGTATACAAAATTTCATGAAAATCGTTGGAGCCGTTTCCGAGATTCAGATTCTATATATATATATATATATATATATATACAAGAATTGCTCGTTTAAAGGTATAAGATCTATATCAGTCGTATTAGATAGAATCGTATTAGTAAGAACATTTCTTTTCTTAATCTTTTAACAACCAAATCAATAAAAAATGTGATCCATTAGTCACGCGCTAACATAAACATTCACAATGCCGTTCCTATTGATAATTGGGAACGTTTATTAAAATGAAAACCAGATGTCTCCACCCTCTATTTTAAAGGCGTTTCTTCATCTATCCCTACATCTGGGATCCGACAAGAAAACAATTATTTACCCCAATAGCACAATTAGTCACTACTCCAGTTTGTCCACGGTTACTTAGTTATTAGACAAGGCACGAACGACCGTCAGATTCAATGTTCGAATCCTGGAACGGTTGAGACAATATAGGAGGATAAGTTTTAAAAGATAATAAGAGAGTATTGTAGACCAAATGAATAATGATTTATTATATTTAGGGCCTGTTTCACAATCTCCAGATATGTTTCCAATAGGCTATCGGCAACATATTTGACAGATAGAGTATGGAGTATCTGTCAAACATGTTGCCGATAGCCTATTGGGAACTTATCTGGAGATTGTGAAACAGGCCCTTAGATATTATTTAATTAATTTAGAATTAGATATTAATTGTAATTGTTACAATTGATATTTAATCGTTGTTTCGTTGCATTACCGTATCAGTATGTACGACAATAGATTAGAACATTTGACTTTGGGCCCTCTGGGCTGAAGGTGCTCGCAGCGGTAGTGCACAGAGTCCTGATAACACTAGTGTGCCTACCCAAGACCCTGGTAGATGCGAAAGCATTTTCATTGCGTCAACCAAAAAAAAAGGGTGGAAGTTTGGTAGTAAGCGCCTGCTGTGCATTGGGCCAGCGCAGTGAACTGTGATCAAGTAGCCCTCCTCGCCTGATTTTGAGGAGAAGATCCGTGTCCAGGGTGTGAGCATTTATGTGGCACTTATGAAGTCAAATCAAAATATCTTTATTTCGTAGGTATTAACATGTACACTTGAAATACGTCAAAAATGTAGTCATAAAAAAAGTTAAAAAGTAAACATATATTATAATAATCAGACCAAAAATAAATTTCAGATGACCCGGTACAATTTCAATCTTTTGTAGTAGTATAACAAATATATTAAGGTCGGCGAAAAATTCCCTGAAACAGCCGCCTTTTAGTGCTTCAAACCTAGGTCTTAATAAAAACATTAATTTCGGAGAAAATTAGTTTTCGCAGTAATTTTTCTTTCATTTAACGGTGGGTGAGGTCTGGTCTGGTCTGGCGTCTCGTGTTACTTTAACTGTTACATTTTATGGCACGAGTCAAAGGCTGTTTGTTTATTTATAGACAGACCAATATCTTATTTATCGACTTGCAAATGGCTTGGATACATATTTAAACTTTGTACTTATAAACCTTGCGGGTAGGAAACGTGACTTCTGTAAGTATCTAATAAAAAAATATATTAAAATGTTGAGTGAGAGTATAACAAAAAGCTAGTTGGCGTTCATTGTAAAAAGTGTGTATGTCAACTCTGAAACACAACAGGAATTTACTCCATACGAACTATTATAAAATAAATTGATTAGTGAATAAGAATAAATAAATGCATTTTTGATAAGTAGTAAGAGAATGCTGATACTATTATTTTTATTAACATATACAATGAATTTGTTAAAATACGTATATACTTCCTTGGATGTGGAAGCCGTTTTTCAGGCTCCCTTTTTCTTTTAACGTTTCATGTGACATCTTCGTGTAACATCGTGTAAAATCGTAGTTTGATTTTACTCCCAATTTTCATACCCCGGACTTATATATAAAAATCGATTCTTAAGGAGTAAACTTCAAAAATATACCCAGCAAGATCGAGCAGATTGGCGATGGTGGATAATTAAAAAAGTCGTTTGATATTCAAAATTTTCGAAATCACAGAGGTGTCATTCAAACACGAGTGCAAAAATCGTGTATCACAGCATCACGGAAGGTGCAACGAAAAAGGCGATAAAGATATGATACAAAGCATTCCACGGTCTTCAGACACATGTTGCCCTTTGTGGCGTAATGACGTGCGCTGTATCGCTCACCGCACTTATTAGTGTTGAGCACATACAACCGCTGGATAAGCCTCTGTATTTTAATATTTTCGAAGCAGACTAGCAGATCACCAAGACATTCACATGTGTAGCCTATCGTAACAGTAGGACGTCTGACACCTCAGTCCTCCCGTGACTATAGTTGCTGTAAAGTCAATAAACCGCGATAAAATTCGTAATTTTTTTAATTATAATAAGCTATTAATTTTATCAAGATATGTACACAAATAATATGAATACAAATAGCTGTAATTTGTTTTAATGGTTATTTTATGATTTTTTGTAACCGAGAAAACAAATATGATCTCATAAAATATATGACTAAGATTAATAATATTCTTTTGAAATTCTCAATTATATACATATTTTCCGTAAAAAACATTTGAATGAAGCCTTTTTTGACTATACACGTTGTTGCTGTAAGACGTGGTGCATTGCTGCCTTGCAGCGCAATTGGGTCATCACAATTGAGACCCCGATTACACAGGCGTAAAGTGACAGCTACGCTGTCGGGTTCCGTGCGGTTTATGAGTTTCAAATGGCCCAACGTATCTGCATAATCTCGGGCTGTGTAGATGTGTAACGGGTCTCGATAATCGCCAAGCTTTTGGCTGCCCGTTTTCCTATGCTTTGAAAATATGCACAGCGCATTAAAAGCCATCCCGATCCGTCTATCTATTTCTCGTGAACATAGGCATATTACTTGTTATATCTGCCCCAAAAGTTGAGCCCTAACTTTGAACGAAGCTCTTTAATCGTATCTTGTATTTTCAGAATGTTTATTTATTCACGATGAGCGACGGTGGTCCAGTGAGCGACGGTAGTCCAGTGGTGGACGGACTCAGCCTCTTATGCGATGGGTTCCGGGTTCGATCCTGACCCGTCCATGTGTGCCTTGAAATGGGTTTTTTCAAATTTCTAAGTGCACACGACACCATCGTTCGCTCACCGGTGAAGGAAAACATCGTGAGGAAATCTGCATGCCTGATGAGATTGAAAGTCTTTGAAGGTATGTGATGTTCACCAACCCGCACTGGGCCAGCGCGGTGGACTATTGGCCCATTACCCTCCTCGCCTGATTTCGAGGAAGGAGACCCGTGCCCAGCAGTGGGACATATAAGGGTTGATACTTTCTTTTATTTATTCATACTTTGATATTTATTTAAAAAATAATGTCACTTCCAGCGCGTGCACAGCATTGATGTACAATCACCTAGACAAATTCACCCTCCCGTATTGTCGCTTTGATCTCAGTGTTTTGGTTTTCACAACCCGCCCGACACCGGCACATCGATGTTTCAATCCGAGACCTCTTCAGATTAATTTCTGCAGGGTTCGGTGGACCCCTGAAGTATGAATAGTTGGTGTCTCAGTGAAAGGTTTGTAATGGAATGTAATGGCGAAATAATTATTTTAACAACTTTTGTTTTATCGCAGTTTTGGAGAGTTCGACTAAAATGTAAAATTCTAATTACATTTTTTTCTGATAATAATAGTATTATAATGAAATTTAACATTGTCAAATCTATTTTATTAATATGGGAGTAGAATGAAGATAGCCTTTCAAATTGGATATGTTTAAAATTGTTTTTTTAGTTAAAACGAAATATTAACCGAAAAAGTATTTTTTTAATATTTCTTACGTTCGTTAGCTCTTATTGTTTTCTAAGGTTAACGCGAATTCAACTCACAGTATAACAAATTTCAGAACAATAAGGTAGAAATGCTAGAAAAATCACTCAGAAAATCCTGATTTAATCCGTAAGTTGTTTTAATGTGATTTTTTCGATTAATAAATAATTTTGAAAAGCTCAATTTTAGATTGATGCTGGCTCACGCGTCCTGGCCTGTGTGGAGGTGCTGCTGTGGTGGCTGGTCGTGTTATGCGATTTCTACCTAGCTGATTTTCTTTTTTTTTTATTAACATCCTCTGGTTTGTTTTGGATGCTGCGGGGTCTAAAATTACCTACTCATTAATCTTAGACTAGTGTGCAATATTTCTAAATATTTTATATTTTAAAAAGAGCAACCCAGCAGAGTTTCTCACTATACTAATAAAGTATTATGTATTTCATTTTTTGCAAGAAAATATGAAAAGATTAGTTCCACTGAGTTTGTTTCGCCGGTTCTTCTCAGTGGGCTTGCTTTGGAACCGGTGGTAGACTCAATTGACTTTCAAAAATATACTTTGATTGTACTATTTTGAATAAAAAAATTTGACTTTGACTTTAGCGAAAACCATTCGCTACTAAAACCACGAAGAACAACAAGTAAAAAAATATGTATTATGCATAAATAAATAGTAACCGTGACGTTATAATATCAAAATAATTTTACGCACTATAAAGCTGCAGACACATTCTCGCGTCACCTCGCAGTCGCTTCTGGCGGAGGGGCAAATTGGATGCAAAATCAAATAAAAACATCCGCATCCATCTCCGTAAATAGGGGACCGAGTTTCACGTGTATCCTTCCATCTCCTGGAATTTCCCATTTTAAATTATGAAACTCTTATACTAATTCAAATTTACATTTATAACAGTGGATAAAAGTTTCAGAATGTTCTTGAATCTCAAAAGTCTTGAAATTGAGGTTCAATATGATATTTAGCTATTAGTTTAGACATTTCACATTTAATTAAGAATCCGTAAATTTATAAGTTTTATTCTTTATTCATGACTTAAATAATTAATTAATTATTTTTACAAAAAAAAAGAAAAAAAAAATTACGGTCTTATTTTTTCATGTTTAACTTATTATAAACTAATCATTTGTAGTTTAAAATTAGTTTCTGTAGATAACTGTAACATAGCATAATTAAGCAGTACCTTACTCTAAATACGCTCTTATGTGCAGGAAATAAATAAAAAATATTCATTATTCATTTAACAAATAGAAAATTAAAGAGAAAATATCAAAAGGCATTTATTTTTATTATAGAAAGAAAATCACTTTCCTTTATAATGTTATGCATGTTTTTAGGATAGTTACTCGGAAACCCAGAGAAAACTTATTTAACTAAGTTACGCTGTACAAGTTAAACAAGAACGAGTTTAAGGACTTATGTCCTTTTAACTTTATAATCAAGTTCTAGAAGTTTTCAACTTTATAAATTAAGGTCCAAGAAAAAATATGCAGCCGAATGGCCGATGGATTTGCCTCATGTTAAATCTTTTTAAGGTCATGTTCTTAAAAATGACACTACGGAACCCTTATATAAAGGTCAATTTGATGTCCACGTTTATTATATTGCAATCTAAAATTATGTAAGCTGACTTCTTCAATATATTTATAAGCAGCGATAAAATTTGTTTAAGAATTTAAATAAAATAAGAAACACCGACCAATTAACCAACAAGTGTTGGTCGGCTATTAACAAGATGGAAAGACGATCTCCGTGTAGCAGCCGGTACGTGTTGGATGCGAGTGACAAGGGTCGGCCGTTTTGGCGTTCATTGAGGGAGACCTATGTTGAGCAATGGATGAATAAAGGCTGATAATGATAATGGCGATATAGAAGACACGCATCACAAGTTGCCATTATTCTTGTTACTAATAACTTTATAATATTATTTTTATAGATTTACTAAATTATTATCAGTTCCAAAAACAAGTAGTACGAATTTTACGATACCTCAATAGACAATCTAGAATGTTCTCAAAGCCGCAACGGAACCAAAGTTCACAATTTGCCTAAAATGCCCTGCATCCATTGTTATTTCTGGATTTCCAGCTTAGCATACATACATGAATATCAATCAGATTAAGAACGGGTCTTAAAGGAACTTTTGTGGGGTCCCAAACGTAACAAGCCTTGCGGAGTAATTAAAACACATGTTTTATTGTACTTAAGGAAATTTAATTTAATCATGACAACAGCAAGGCCAGGCAATGTTTGGCAATTTATGTAAGTTTATATTTGTCTACGTAGGGCCTAAATCTTTTTTTAGATACGTTAAACATCAATCGGCTGATCTATATATTTTGCTTTAAGGTGAGCTATAAGATTTTTTTTTTGAATGTGAGTCATGAAATTTTGAATTGTAAGAAATGTGAAAATAATTGTTTCACAGCAGAATCACATATTTTGAATCTAACCTAATCAATGAAGACAAAAAAGACGTTTTAATAATATTGTGTCATTTTTCGCTTGCTTGTGACAAGTTTTGATGAGAGAGGTTGAGAAAAATTATCGATACCTACTGATCGACACTATCTATTTACTACTAATCGTGTTTAGCAGTTATCACTTATCCATATCCCAAATCCACTTAAAATATTTATTTAATTTTAAACACATTTTTACTTAAAAAATTCACAGATAATAAAGACGTACGATTGAAATATTCACCCTTCATAATACAGCGGCTAATTGAGACCCAGGTGCTAGTAACAATGCGAGCGAATCATTCACGCTCACATCGCGCGGGTGTGAGCTAAGCCTTACAGTGTAGAGCGAGAGTATAATACTAGCATAATAAAAGTATAAATTGTTACCATTGCTACATATGTATTTAATAATTAGTTTAAGATAGGAATAAAGTTTTGTTTATTACATTAACATATTAAGAGACGTTTCCGGGTTTGACCCTACGACTGCCTGCGAGGCATAAACAGGTGCCCCTGTTTATGCATTCGGGGAACAGGTTCAAATATTTACTTCGTAAAGTTGATTCCCCAAATTGTGTCAAATGAAATACTGTGGAGGATGTAGGTATATCATATTCTTATGGAATGCAAACGTAAATACTGGCGTATATAATTAAAATCCTTACAATCGTTTAATGTAGGAACTTGTATCAGCATTTCGGCTTTCCCCTGTTATGATGGTCAAGACATTTAGGTTTAATTAATTTAAAATAAATCTAAAAAATAAATAAATTGGAAATCGGATGCGCCAGTAACATGCGCCCGTCTGCGTGCGTGGGTACCAAATCCATCATCTTGGTTACTTCACGAAAAAGATTTACTGGGTATCGGAAAGAAAATTATTTAATTAGTATTGCTTGCTGCACCGAGACGTATTCCCGGTTTCTGAAACGTGGGTCAAAGTGGATGTCAAATAACATGACTGTTAATGACATTTAACATAAGATTCTAGAGTCAAATTTGATAGTTTTTCAATGCAGTTATTATGTCAACTGAGAGGCTGATCAAATTAAGTAATCCATGCTTCTAGAAACTCATTTGACACTTAATAAAAAATTGGCAGTTGATTTTTGCGTTGATCAGCCTTTCGGAAACCGGGCGCTAACATCTTACAGTAATGCATAATTTATTTACCTATGTCACTATCGTCAACTCAGAGATCCGGTGGCACGAAAACATGTGTAACTAGCTTATTCAACTAGCTTGGGCTAGTTTTAGTGCTATATACAAGGATATTTTATAACGTAACCATAATCTTTAACACAAAATAAACTTCGTTCAAAACCGATAGGTATGATTTAAAAGTCCTTTCGGATTGCTATGGTGTTTTATAATTATGAGGATTATACTGGGAGTGGGACGGGCCACGAAGGTCAAAGGAAGGATTATATTCTGCAGATTGGAAACGTGTCCGCGAATCATCGGGGGTGTGCCAATTAAACGCACCGCGTTATAGCGTGGCAGTAGAGTCACGATGGAATATTGACATGAAGTGTTTTGTTTTTCATGGAGGGTAGAGGTAAGGAGTACTCATCTCATATGGGGAAATAGTATAAAAAGTGTCCAGCTGTATGCTATAATTAACAGTTCAAAAACCGTCCGCAATGGCGCTGGTGTAAGAAAAGGATATGGTATTGGTATACATATTTATGTGTGTGTGCGTGATTTCTTGGCGCACACACGTTTAAAAGTTTTCCCTTTTGCAACTGTGGCGCCACCCTTATTTAACGCTTTTCGACGGACAATTTTCATACACAGAGATGACACTCCTTACCTCTACCCTCCATAGTTTTTCATGAGTGGATTAAAATTATGGAATTTATACAACACTTGATATAAAATGGGTTGTTAGTCTTCGATTTTATTGCAATCCCACTATCAGGTTCTAACCAAAAAGAGCAAAAAAGTAAAGTAGAGTAACAACCTTTGAAATATTTTCCACTCCCGAGCACGGGAATGGAGTAAAGGCCCATAGTTCACCGATATGCTGTCCTAATGCTGCTGTATTTCACACACCTTCAAAAACGATTAATCGCAGCAAGCAGTCAAGACATTATTAGTTCCATAGTTTTTCCACGAATGATTAAAGTCGACAGATCATAAAATGCCATTCCGCATTTTATATAATACTAGCTGTTGCCCGCAGCTTCACCTGCGTTAACTAAGATTTACAACGGGATCTTAGTACGCGAAATAACATTTTTTACACCAAAATATCTTACGGAAACCTATTTTTATCAGAATAAAATTTAGCCTATGTTACTCGTGGATAATGTAGCTTTCGAATGGTGAAAGAATTTTTTAAATCGGCCCAGTACTTTTTGAGCCTATTCATTACAACCAAACAAACAAACAAAGTTTTCCTCTTTATAATATTAGTGTAGATGTAGAAGACTCAATCATATTAAATGTCATCATTTATTAACCGACTACAAAAAAGGATGCGTGTTCATTGATTTTTCAAGGCCCATGCTCTACGGTGATGCATATTATAAGGGTTGATAATATCAATATATTATAAATTATTTATTTCTAGAATTAATACTATGAGTGCTACAAATGTACACGTTATTTGGTTACGCTTTCTTTAGAACTAAATAAATTACAATGTGAAAGTTTTTGACACAAGCGAGGTTTTATATGGAACGTCTAGTGGCGGACTTTGGATGTCAATTCAACTCGGATGCCGTGACAACGAACGGCGTCACGATATCATTTATTTTTGGAGTTTATTGGAGTTTACTCCTTAAGAATCGATTTTCATATATAAGGCGCCCGGTATG
Source organism: Lycaena phlaeas (assembly GCA_905333005.2). Classification (NCBI taxonomy): domain Eukaryota; kingdom Metazoa; phylum Arthropoda; class Insecta; order Lepidoptera; family Lycaenidae; genus Lycaena; species Lycaena phlaeas. The sequence continues at coordinate 18,905,521 of HG995166.1, forward strand.
AGAAAAATCCGAGGGGTAAAACCAACTGAACTAACGAAAAAGTGTCACGTTTTTGGTGCGCACTTTTAGTGCGCAACTTTCTAATTTAGCTTAGTTAGATACTCGTACTTGAGGAGTAAACTCCAGTCGTGCGTCGGAGCTGACACACACACATTTTGGAGTTTACTCCTTAAGAATCGATTTTCATATATAAGGCGCCCGGTATGAGAAAAATCCGAGGGGTAAAACCAATTGAACTAACGAAAAAGTGTCACGTTTTTGGTGCGCACCTTTAGTGCGCAACTTTCTAATTTAGCTGTGAGTGTATTGAGACGTACATAGGGTATGCTGTATAGGCGACTATACCTATATACTATATGTTATTGGGCTTGTTTGTTTCTATTAGTGTCGATGTATTTATATTGCTATTTTTTTTTTGTTATAAATATCAATAATTAACATTGTAATTGTGAAGTTATTTTTGCGTGTGGTTAGATACTCGTACTTGAGGAGTAAACTCCAGTCGTGCGTCGGAGCTGACACACACACATTTTTTTAATTTATCTTTTCTCATAGATTTTTATTACTAATTTTAATTCATCCGGACGTTATGTGATGGCCAATTTTTTCTTTCTCAAAATTTGCTCTTTCTTTTTTGCCTGTACGAATTTAAGGTGCTTATCTTTAGTCATTATTTTTATTCAAAGTGAAAGCATAATATATAAATCGAGTTGTGACCTTAATGATTGTCTGTCTGTGTGTGTACGGCGGACAGTGACGGAGCGGCGCGACAGGTGCGGGCGATTATAACGCTTCGGGAAAAATGTTCCGTGACCTGAGCGCGCTGGAGTTGGCCGGACATGCCTTTAATATCGTGTTTTAATATTGGTACAAATATATAGGAAACTAGCTGTGATCCGTGGTTTTAACCGTGTTACATATGTTGCAGTCAAAACTCTTAACCAGTCAAAAGTACCATTGACTAGCAAAATCTGTCAAAACTACTTTTGACTGATATACATGAATATCCAACAAAAAAAAAGTATTATTCTGATTTATAAGCTATATTATTGTATAGTTTCATTATAATCCGTTCAGTTCATTATAGTTAAGAAGGGTAACAATATGTATATATAAAGTTACAAAATAATTCGCGTTCATTGAGCGAGGCCGGTGGATGAGCGGTGGGTTGACGTACGTTGATGATAATGATGATGATGAGTATACATACAAATGTACAAGATCGAGCGGAACGCCTACAAACTGCTTCAATAGTTTGGCGATTGATTAATAAGAATAACAAATGTATGTTTAAAGTGAATAAAATAAATAAATAAATAAAAAATAAAAATTGGTATTATTTTATTATATATTTGTGTATAATATACGATAATATATGATGCTAAACCGTCTATTAATACATTAGTGTCTGGGCCCAGATCTTATATCAGTTAACATGGTACTTATGTAAAAATAGCCTTTTATTAGTATTTAAGACCTCTAGTAAAGTTAGAAAATACACTCGTAGTAAAGCTTAAAAAATAGACTTAGCTAAATAAATACTACACGTATCACAGCTTTTGTCAAAAGTATCCTTGCTGAATGACTGTAAAGGCAGAAAGCTGAAAAATAAAGACATTTTTACTTTATAATCTTAGTGCTAAAAAACTTGGTACTACGTACGTGTTCAAGTTGTTGTCTCAGCTGTCCTTGCCGAAATACAGTAAGGCTAAACAATACAGACTAATTCCTTTATTTTATTATCTGAGTGCTAAAAAAATACTTTACGTATCCACAAATAGCCGTCTGGTAAAACAAAAAAAAAAAAGTTTTCATTACCGTTCGTTTCGTTTACACGCGTACGCTTTTATTTTGGTTAATCGTACCGTGAAAACGGCCGGCCGTCGCGGTCGATCCTAATTGATTAATACATCACTGTATTATGTACTGTAATACATCATTATGTATTGTAATACATCAATGTATTACGGTACATGACTGTATTTTACCAGCGATATGTATTATGTACCTATTTCGTCTTGGTATTGAAATTTTTAAGACTTTCACAGAGATGACTGCCATTTTGTATCCTATGCGTATTGAAAGTTATTTCAAAATGGCAGCTATAAGGACTACCAACAGAAGTGATAACTTGTAAATTAGAATTATATAATTATGGAATTTCAAAATGGCGTCATTATGTCACATTAGCATGTCGGTGACGCGAACCTATAAGATAAGATACCCCTACCAAAAAGTGCTCAACGAGGCTAAAGAAGTTTTCACTTAAAAAAGAACAATATCTTCCTTACATTATAAACTTGAAAGTTTGTAAGTATGTATGTTTGTTACTCTTTCCCTGTACTCCCACGGGAATTGGAAGTACGCGGATGAAACCGCAGGGCGCTGCTAGTTGTGTATAAGAGTATGTGAATAAGTAAGTAAGTGAAGACTAAATATTTAATATTGTATGTAAAATAATAAATTAATATTATAGTCATGCAAGCTAAACAAATTCAGTGCAACAATAAACTTTGATTAGAGACGCCTAACCAGTACAAGCCTTATGTGATCTGGATTAATACAAACACATTCGTAGGTGACGTTGACATTTAACCGCTCCATGTATCCTTATATTTTTTTCAAAATTTTCGATGGCGTTTAATGACATGGTGGGAAAGTTAGGGGTCCCTTACCCCTGGCGGAGATATTATTAATGGTTGGAGTTCATAACTCGCGGGATATAAATTATACGGATGGACGGACTGACGAATTAATCGGGGGTCTGTTTCGACGTACGCGGAACCCCAAAAGTAATATTTGTATTCTACCTTTTTTACTATCTAGGATGATGGACCTAATATACACACAGAAACAAAAAACAGAAATGTTATTATTTTATTTATTCGATGGTAATCAAACTTTGGACGATGATGGTCCAGAGGGTCTTGGCCTCTTATGCGAGAGGTTCCGGGTTCGATCCTGACCCCTCCGTGCGTTATAAGTGCACACTAAACATTGCTCCATCGTTTGCTTACCGGTGAAAGATAATATCGTGAGGAAACCTGCATGCCTGATTAGATTAAAAGTCTTTAAATGTGTGTGAATTTCACCAACCCGCACTGGGCCAACCACTCCTCACCTGATTTCGAGGAGGAGACCCGAGCCCAGCAGTGGGACATATAAGGGTTGATACTAAGCATAATGGAGCGACGATGGTCCAGTGGGTATAGACTCGGCATCTTGTGCGAGAGCATCTAGATTTAATCATTAAAACAAAATACATAAGTATTATATAAAATTTCCGCTACGGAGAAACAGAGAAAAATTAACACATTGCATACATAAGCAGTTACGACCACATAACCCACAGACTCCTAATAACAGGGAAACGGGTTCTGGCGACACATCTATCTGACTTGTAGTTCCGATGTAAGCCGTAAACAATGTACTCATACTATCGTGTCGTCTCATTCTTTCCCTTTCGAAATATATCCATTTCTTTGAACATTGAATTAGCTAATCACAGCATTGCAACCCCTTTCGTCTCGCCTCAGCTAGTTGCCAGAATGCATTCAATACGGAAAATCAAACATTAGTAGTCTATAGGTTGTGTGGTCGATACTAATAGTTAAGATTGGCGAGGGATCGGCTGTCTTTTGTGTTCATTATAAGAGGAAGACCTCATTTTTTTGAAAATTTGATAAAGAATAGAGATTATGATAGTATATGTATATTATTTTTAATTTTGTGGCACAAATATTATATATACAAATTGTCTTCACTGGAATTCGTACTCGCGACCCGTTCGTGTAACGGCAACTCAATCATATCATCTACTATACTAATTAACAACCAAAAATATACGCTGCCGTCACCGAGAGCCCTCATATATTTCCAGTTGGCGTTCGTCATCAGACCAATTATTGCGATAATCCGCGGCCTCTTTTAAACCAATTAATATACCGACAGCCCTTTATAAGCCACATCGGGGCTGATTGATTTTCAATTCATACACACCCTGTATATGGTACCTTTGATGTTTGATAATGTCGAAAATGTTATGCGTATACAAAATCGAAAATATTACTAGATAGATTTATTATCGACTTTAATTAACTTCGACAGATAAAACTTGTGCAAATATTGGTGAAAGGAAGTAGGGTTTATGCTTTGAAAGTGAGTCTAGTGGACTGGTAAAGAGTGATTTATTTTGTCATTCATTCACCGTCAGCTGTCCCGTCCACTGCTGAACATTTATGCTCCTTTAATGAACGCCAAGACGGCCAACCCTTACTCACTTCCAATAGGATGATATAGGATAGTAATATGTAGATAGCGACTCGAAGGGCAACTAAAAATAGTACATTTCTTCGAAACATAAATATTTCAATAAAATTTTTATATACAAGATATCCTAGAACTTTGCAGTTAATGGTTACGTATATTGGAATATAACTGAGACAACCCACTGAACAGTGCCGAGAGCAGTAAACGAGAGCAGTGCACGAGAGCAGTATCCACACGCCGGACAGTAATTCTGCTCGCCACTAAGTTTATACTGCCATCCAAAGTTGTTTGAGTTAATGACGAAGTTTGACACTGCTTACTCAGGATATTTTATTATAAACGAAAATATAATTTTATTGTCATTATTTATAGTACATAATATTGTTTTCTGACAGTTTCGTAATAAACTATTTAATTAATTTTCCTTATAACGGAAATTAATTTTTCTCAAAATTTTATTTATAGGAGCTATATGTAAGAAAATTATTAGTTGTAATTTTTAATTCTTATTACTTAAACCTATAACAAAATGTTAACATTAAAGTAAATAAAAAGGTAGATTCAAATTTCACGTGCTTGAATGTCGAACAAAAGAACTCTTTAGAATGCCTATTCCCCTTAAAAATAGAGAAAAAAATTAAGGGTTGCTCTTTTGTCGAAATAAATTTATGGAATTTGCTTAAAAATATTTCAATAAGCGTTTCAGTCCCTAGGCTGTATTCTTAATAAATAACTTTAATTTTCAATAAAAAAATATGTACTTAAATTGGAAAAATTCTTGAATTTTTTCCTAAAATTTAGAATCTTTTATAATAGTTAATAATAAATAATAGATTTTCAAATAAAGAATAAACTTTAAAATAAAGAATTCTCGATCCCGCTCCTTTTTATCGACAGTTATAGTGAGTATAAAAAATAACCAAGTACTTTTCTTTTTTTGACTATTTTAACTCTAACAATTTTACGTGTTATGGCATCAATAGGGTTGATAACACATTTCAATTCAACCTTATAAATAGTTCTTAGGTAGTACCTTATAATGTGAGAACTACAAAGGCTAACAGGAGTCAAGTGCTTATAAGTCACTTATTAAAAAGTTCTTGAGGCCATCGGAGGTTCCTGTCCTGGAGGAAGGAAGGAGGGTGGCTGCGTCTGAGCATTGTACGTTATCTCATTATATTCCATTGTGTCCTTTGTCAGGGCTCGCCAGATTTACGCGTATATATTAGCACCGAGCTTAGCTTTTTTAACAAAATTAATATTTTTTGCGAATGATCAAAATTCATTTGGATAGCCAAAGGAGACGGTACATTTCTATTGTAGTCCTTGTACAGTATACTATAAATAATGAAAAAATACACAAATTTCAATAAAAATAAAATAAATTACTTTATCGTAATAAGTTATGTGCAAAAATTTAAAATCTTTATCAAGCTTTTCAAATATTAGCTATTCCACACAAAGATGGCGGCTATTACTAAAAAGTTAAACGTCATTTTTGACGATCAAACGATATTTTGACAACTTATACTTGTTATTTGGACATGGATTTATTGCCAAACGCCAAAGAACGCCATACGCCATTGTTATATCACGTAGAGTTGCATATCTTGGAAATATTAAATTATGCTTCCGCTGAAATTGAAAAGAATTTATGGATTTGAACAAATTAAAACTATTTGAATATATTATTTGCATATTAGTTCACAAAGGTGTGATGTTAGTATCATTATACAAAAAAAAATTGAAACTGATTATGCTTTTTTTAAATTATTTTTTCAAGTATTATATAAGACCGCTTTACAGGTAACGTCCTCATCCGAATTGAGCCAATCTTTGGATTTTGCTATAGTCAACCAATATTGTCCAGCTGTGTATTTCATATCATCCTCCCATATATTTGGTGCCCTTCCTTTCTTTCTTTTGCCATTTCCACACTGTCACGCTTTTTCTATCATCATCATCATCATTATTTATCCGTCCACTGCTGAACATAGGCCTCCCTCAATGAACGCCAAGACGATCCCTTGCCACTCGCATCCAACGCGGATCTGCTTGCACGGAGATCGTCTTCCCATCTGGTTAATGGTTTCCTACTATAGTTGAATGTAATATATAAATGCAGCTTAAATATAATATCAATAGTTGGCAAGTCATTAGTTAGACGGAGGGTGGATTAAGACGTCGGCACATAATTTTTCAATTTGCGCAGTTAAAACGTTAAGGAGATAGATTAATAAATCTCCCGCCCATAGGTTAGGGGGTATATTGAGTTAGCGTGCCTACGCTATACGCACCCCACTTCTCGGAATTAAACGATTTTATCCAGAGATAGATGTTTCATGTTATTTTCTTTACGAGCGACGCCACGCAGTTTTACTCGCGTAATTCCTATTCTCGTGGAAGTACGGAGATAAATTATATCCTATCTGTTATTCCGATGTGTAAGCTGTATTATTGTAAAGTTTCATCAAAATCCATTCAGTAGTTTTTGCGTGAAAGAGTAACAAACGTACATCCATGAACTCTTCAAACTCTTGAGTAACATATCGTATATTATTTCCTATGACTTGTGAATAAATACTATCTACAAAACGTTAACACGAGTACGCACTAGGGACGTAAATAAATTTAAGACATATTTGGTATAAATACATATATTACTATAATATTTTCTTTATTCAAATATCTACATTTAGCTGGATCCAAACGTGGAACCGCTGCGTAAACCAGTAACCTGACCACTCGAGCAGTCGGTTGTCAAAATAGCTTTATTCTTACGAGTCTTTGTACGGACTTCGAAAGGAATCAGTTGTAATGCGCAATATTTATTTATATATTACTGATAAGTTAATTTTTACTAACTTTACTGTTTGATATTAATATGAAAGTAAAATTAGTATTTAGTCTTAGATCATTAATAGGTCTAGATGGAGTGTCGCCCTACAATCAAAATAAAAAAAAAACTGGCCAACATTTTCAAACATGTGTTCGTGAATAGTGACACCAGCTACTACAGTTCTCGCATAAACATCTTTTTTAATCTCGTTACACTTTTACGACACAAACCTTCATTATAAATAAAAACAATAATGCGTATTCTATGACAGTGGGACGGATACTAAATACGGAGAAAGCATTTAGAGGCCAACAGTTGGACGCTATTATTTGGACGTGTTTTCTGCGCGACACTCTATCTAGACATATTATTGATCTAAGTATTTAGTATATTAATGTAAATAATATTAATTTGATTATCAACAACAATGTTTTATGCCGTGTCACGAACCTTAGTGAGTAAACAACTTTACTTTGTACCTAATATTTCTCAACGTAAGTAAACACTTTCATATTTATAAATGCAATATGATTTGCTATGTAAAGCTATGTACAATATTAAACAGATCCTTATTCATATCTCGAGCGGGCGAGGGTTCTACTGTACAAACCCGGGGAAGAGATAAGTGGGTACCCTAATCCGCGGATGTTTAATTTGCGACAGTGTCTGATTATCCCCAATTTGTCTTGCTGTTGATTTGTATAGTGACAGCTGGTTCGTACCCCATCTCATAAAAAGTGATCAATAATGTAGGTAACCTGTAAAATGGAGAGTTAAACTATAACTAAGCTGGTGTTGTACTATTAGATAACTTTTTGTACCTTTGTACGACCTCTGTGGCTTAATGCTTAGCGTGTTGGCGCTCAAGCCGGAGATAGCAGGCTCGAATCCCGCCAGGAAACAAAAAAAAGTTTCTGTGTTCCTGGGTCATGGATGTGTGGGCATGTGAAGGCATATAAAAATCTTAAATATATGTATTTATAATATATAAAAAGTATTAAATTTATATATTATTATGTATTTTCGTTGTCTGGTACCCGTAACGCAAGTCTCTTCGAGAACTTACCATGGTACCAGATTGACGTGGTTTAAAAGCGTCCATAGATATTATTATTATATTTTATACTAGCTGTTACCCGCAGCTTCGCCCGCGTGAACTTAGGTTACGGATTTATCATGTCTGATGATGATCATTTTCTATTTGAATAATTACTAAGTTTTTGTATTAAAATGAATATATGTTATCCTGAACATAAAGACATATATCCCTTCGCAGATTTTCTATAGGTTTATTTAGTATACTATTATTATATATTCCACCATACGTTGATCATATTATTACGTCTACCAGAGTTGATACACTACGGCCTTAGACACCAGACAACCGCCCGCGCCCGTTCGTATCACAGCAACACGATTTATTTTCTTCTGCATTATTTTGATTTTGCCATATCTCCTAAAGTATTCATTTAATTTGCATGATGTAAAGGGCAAAAATAATCTTCATAAAATGCACATGCCAATTAACTGATTTAAAATGATAAGGATTCATACCGTATTTGTGTAAATAACTTTCAAATTATCACGTTATAATTGCCCATTTTTTTAAGTATTAAATGGCTATAGTATGATATCCCTAAGAGATAGACATATGCCATCGCGGACTTTTTTGTAGACCTTTTTAAGATACACAATTCCACCATACATTATTTTGTTATATCTCAAAGGGTTTAGGCAGCGTTTTCGTTGAAAACTTCCAAGCGGCCTATTTTTTCCCGACACCTTCAACAATTATTGTTATAAATCTTAGCCAATGTATATAAAAACTTAATAAATTATGTACATAAACCTTCCTCTTGAATTGTCCTATCTATTAAAATAACCGCATCAAAATCCGTTGCATAGTTTTAAAGATTTAAGCGTACAAAGGGATATAGGGACAGAAAAAGCGACTTTGTTTTATAATATGTAGTGATGAAGCAACACAACAAACGATCCTCTGGTGTTTTGGATACTTTACAGCAATCACGGATACGGTAGATTTCAATTATGTCAAATTTTAGTAAGTCACACAGTTTGGTAATAAACATTAGTATATAATATTTCGCAAACCTTTTAGTAACATCTTATTATAACACCAACTTTTATATTGCTATATTTCTCCTGAAAAAATAATAGAAGGAAAGAAATTATGAGTTCTTTCGGAACTTGTATCAAAGAATATCAAATTTAGAGACTCCAGACATTACAATAATATGTTAGTGTTAGGGCCTGTTTCACAATCTCCCTTTAAGTTCCCTATAGGCTATTGGCAACATATTTGACAGATGTTTGACAGATAGAATATGGAGTATCTGTCAAACATCTGTCAAATATGTTGCCAATAGCCTATAGGGAACTTAAAGGGAGATTGTGAAACAGGCCCTTATTGTTATAAAAGTTTACGTTTTATTGATATACTAGCAGCGCCCGGCGGTTTCACTCGCGTACTTCCCATTCCCGTGGGAGTATGTTGATAAATTACAGTATATATTATGTTATTCATCGGAATAACATATAGACTGTAATTTATCAATGCATAATCTATATTATTGTAAAGTTTCATCAAAATCCATTCAGTAGTTTTTACGTGAAAGAGTAACAAACTTACAAATTTTCACGTTTATAATATTAGTAGGATTAATTTATAGGAACGTTTGTTTTCTCCACAGCAAAGAAATTTATTTAATTTAGGTAAGTATTTAGATAAGTTCATATAGTTTCTCATTAGAACAGTGGGGCTATGTAAATTGTAAAATTATGAGTCAACGTCAGCATTTACGAATTTTAGTTTATTTGAATATTTTTTTGTTTAAATTAAAAGTAAATACTTAATTAAGAATAAGATTAACAACTATTGTTGTACGAAGCTATTTGTATATTGTAATAGGATTCAAAATCCTAAAACAAAACTAAATAGCAAAGATTCCAATACGTAATACGTTACTATCATGTATCTAAAAAAGCCTTATTAATGTCACATCTGCACATTATCCGATCACAAAACCATAAACAAAAACTATACCGTAATTGATTGACGAGCTCGTGATTAGTACAGGGGGTGATATGGGGTGATATGGGGTGATATGCGGTGATATGGGGTGATAACGACGTGATCAGGCCGTGACCAGCACGTCTGCATGATTCGGTCTTTAGCATTGCTAAGGGAATGATTCGGTTCCTTTAGTTCATAAGGGACACGTGATTACCACTCTGGTGTATCATGTTATGTAGATATAGATAATAGATGTCTATGGACGCTTTTATACCACGACAATCTGGTCCCGTGGTAAGTTTTCAAAGAACTTACGTTACGGGTACCACACAACGGAAATACATATATTTAATACTTTTTATATGAATACAAATATTTAAAATTATACAATACACACATTTAATATACATTCATGATCCAGGAACACAGCAACGTGCCCTGGCGGGATTCGAACCCGCTGCCTCACGGCGTGAGCGCCAACGCGCTAACCATTAAGCCACAGAGGTCGTAATGTTTATCAGTGTACTTTCGTTTATTAAACAGTTTATAATTTACTTGTTTTTGACCACTAACCAGGTGGGAAGACGTTCTCCGTGCAGACCGTGTTGGGTGTGAGTGGCAAGGGATCGGTATTCTTGCCCTTCATTAAGGGAGGCTTCAGCAGTGGATAAATGCTGATGATGATGATGGTGTTTTATAATAATAATAAAATAGTAATATTAGTACCCCAAGTTAGTGTTATTTTGTAAGCTTAGATTTCAACTAGCTGTTGCCCGCAGCTACGCCTGCGTTAACTATGATTTATAACAGCGACTTAGCGGGATGGTATATAGCCTTATAGCCTTTCTCTATAAATAGGCTATCCAACACCAAAATAATCTTTTAAAACCGACTAATAGTTCCTGAGATTAGTGCGTTCAAACTTACCTCTCCAAGCCTTTTTTCGCGATAAAAGGAAGTCTATGTCCTTTCCCAAGCTCTGGTCTACACGTGTACTAAATTTCATGAAAATCGGTTCAGTAGCGATTATACAGATGAAACGGCACTTTGCCATGCCTCCGTCTACACATGTACAAATATTCTGCATATAATTTCCAACAATCGGTGTGATATGTCATACATATTGAAGCTTGTGGTCTTAGGTTTGGATCCTAGCTTTTGTATATTATATAGCTATTATTTATCCTAAAAACAGCAATAAAAAATCTATTGAATGTTAGTTAAAATAATATGTTTGTATATTCAATTTTCTTCTAATGTAACTTGCGTAAATCGAGATATTATGTATCTTTCATTTCAAAATAGAAACTTAAACAGAGGGCTAACCTAAATATTGGAGATAGTATGTAGGAAAAGATTAATAAAATCTTAACACTGATCGTGATTCTATAAGTTAGTAAAACTTACAATAACTTAAAAGTAATAAAACATTAATTATTTTGATATAAAACTATCTCAGCGTGGTATTTTTGCATAAAGCCAGGCTTTCCTAAGCCGGTTGTTATAGTGTTATAGTGGACACTACGCGGTGACATCACCACCATAAATCGCTACCACCACTTTATGGTGTCACCATAAACTCGCTCGTAAAGCTGCACTTTTCATTTGATGGAGACCTTTCATATTGGGTTTTTTCATGTCCGTGCGCTGTAATAAAAGAAATCACTTAAAAGTGCAACTGGGAAAGGAGGGCTGATTTCTTACGTCTTCGAACACACTGCCAGGAAGACTGTGAAGCATTTTTACGTCTTTATTTAAATTAAATAAATATTGCTGGGTTCTTATTAGACACGTTTTATCTCAACCAGTTAAGCCTAAATGATGATCTGCAGGCAACAGAAGCACCTGAGTGACATCCTGGCGGAGGCGAATGGCCAGACTACTTCAGTGATCGTAGGGGGGTTTAAGAACCCAACACGAGTACGGTGGCGTTACTGGAGGCGCATTAAATAGCACCTCCTACGCACCCTCGTCTGTTGCCCGCGGAATGACCTTCTCTAACTAGCCTAACTAGGAGATAAGCCATATTATGATGAGAAATTAAAGTCACTACTAAAAAGCTTTAAAAAGTCTATCCAAGAAATGAATTTGTCGCTTGGGACAATGATAAACGATTTTATGAACATATAATTAGGATGACATAATAATAGATCTTGCTACGCCAGTTAGATGACGAGGTCGCAAGTGATCACCAATATCTATAGACACCTGCTACATCCACGGATTTGCATGCATGCTTCCAGAGTAGAACGCAATAAGTTTGTCCACGTTATGAGTTGTGGAAATATTTGGACTTCGAAGAACCCTCTAGCAACTTTGACAAATGACAGCGTATTTGTCAGCCCGTCTTCCCGTGTGTGTTCACAAGGGGAGTACAACAGGGCGCAGCAGTGAATAAAATCTGGAACCTCACTGCAGGGGTCGCCGGTTCCGAGCTTGTCGGGCAATAGAAGATTAATACTTGCTTCCTTTGTGTTTCCTTAACAAACAACGAGGGTGGAATCACCCTTAGCTGTTCGCGCAACATCATTTCGGATTATGCATCTTGTAACAATGCTCTGAAAAGTGTAATTGTTGGAAATTTTTAGATTTTCTCAAAATTCACTATTGTCATTTGAGACGTGGGGTGAATATTTTTTGCGAAATCGCTAAATGTAGATTAAGTGAAAAAAATATATTCAAATATTGAAAAGAGTTGATTTTCTTGTAGCACATAACCTTTTTTTTTTCTTTTACGCCGGGAAATGAACTGACGCATCCTGCTGGGGAGTGGGTCTTCCCAGGCGGGTATGTGGGACTCGCTGGGCCCGAAAGGTGGTAAGTAGACGCAGCTCTACCCACTAAAACCCGGCGAGTGCCACCAATGCCGCCTTTGTTGAGGTGCCCCGGATCTACAAGCAACAGGGCACCTCGACGGCTAGTCAGTCCCTCAGGGGACTGACGCCACCTCCACAGAGCGGTTGCCCCGCACCACAGAACAACCACTCCTCCCATCCTCACCCCTTGCCCCCTGCTCTTTTGTCCCCTCTTCTTATAAGAGGGGTACAAATAGCCCCCTCGACTCAATTCGTTTCGCCCAAGGTGTTTGGGTCACCCTGGGCTACTGAGCCCCACCGCCACGACAAGGCTTGAACCATGGTGGAGTGTAGCACATAACCTACCTAGCCATTAGCCCTACAAGGATTGGATGTTTCATTGAATCTAAAAAAATATAAGGAAACTCACCTTTGAAGAGTGGAGGCCGCGTTTAGGTAGGTGAAGTGTTGGTCGGCCATTATAATTTGTAAGGCGATATCCGTGTGTGTTAGATGCGAGTGGCAAGGGATCAGTCATCTTGGAGTTTATTGAGGGCGGCCTATTCAGAAGTGGACGGATAAAAGCTGATGATGATGAATTATTGAGATTATCTGCAAAGTCTTTAAATCCGATTAGATTAGAAGGATTGTATGCGTTGTTCGGAAACGTACACAGGCAAAGGTAGGTACATTATTAAGCTTCCTCAACTTATATCGAGGAGATTCATACCTTGTAACATGTCACGGATACGTTAAGGAAAGAATTCTGTGGTTAGAATAGCAATCATTCATAACCAGACAGAAAGGTTATATTTTCATTCTCTTTTACTCTATTTACATAAGACAAATTTATATCCCAAATATACATCGACAGACGTTCTACCGTTTATATATACAGTATTTAATTACTGCGAGTGTCTGTAATAAGGTTAAGGAGAGTCGGAGCTCCGGAGCGTCGTTATTAATTCAATATATAATTAGATAAGATACCTACTTAACACTTAAACGATGAAACAGGAGAGATGAAACGCTTAGGTTGCAGATACATTGCAGACATGTTGACTGGAACACAGACGAAAAGAAAAACTAAAAAAAGCAAGGACTCTTCACTCTGGTGGATCTTCACTTGTGATATGGTATTATAGTATCGTGCTTAAAATGCTCAATCAATTTTGATACATCTGTATTTCAACAATTTAAAGGGGTTAAATGAAAGATTATTACTAGTGAACATGTATTGTCCCAACCTTACTTATAATAATATAACTTTCTTGGTGTATATATCTTCTTTGAAATTAGGAGTAGGCTTTGCACACGGCTTTTGTTTGCTCTAGCTCATTCATCATCATCATTATCATCAAACGGATAAGCAAATTTGAGAGATTTCATAGTCTTACTGCTTAGACAGGTTTTATTGTCCTCTTGAGTTAACAAAGAAAAAGCCTGATTCTGGGGAGACTGGCGTGCTTCTGAAATTAGTCTAGAACCCTGACTTTACTTCCACCTTCGCTACCTTCCACTTTAAGCCTATTCACGAACTATACCGCTCATAGTACATGTCTAAATGCCAAGTAACAATAAAGGTAACAGTACAAAACTGATCCTCACCTAACCTGTCCCATTATTCACCAGCTCCGCCCCAACACTGTACCACTCGAAGGTCTGAGGTTACGAGAGCTAATCTTTTCATTAACATGCCGACCTCAAGGGCACTTGTCTTATATACGGCTAAAGACGCATCTAGTGTGGAAGCGATAATATGTGGCTATATTTCTTTGTTATTAAAGTAATAGAATAATAAAAAATTTGAAAATATAATCTTGTATATATATTAATGAGTTTATTCATTTGTGTGAACGCACCTCCAGCACTTGTCTTAATTGCATTTGATAGTACAATGAAAAATGATAAATAGCAATCGAAATTTAATGAGCTTACCTAAATCAGATAGCTTTAGAAGTTTTCAGGGGGAGGTTATCGTAAGAACAGAATCAACTTGGTAATTTGAATTTCATCATCATCACCCTTTATTCTTTCACTGCTGAACATAGGTCGCCCTCTTTTAAATTAGCATGCAATTATTATGTAGTCGGTGTCAATTCTCTACTTCATTTCTTTCAGCGAAGTATTTTACTTGAATTTCTCTCATATTTATACAGGCTGAAGCTCATAGTCACAAAAGGTTTGAGTTTCCTTATTATTAAAAAAATATTATGAAATATTTAATATATTGAATATAATAACCAAAAATAGAACAAATAATCTTAATATATATAAATCTCGTGTCACAATGTTTGTCCTCAATGGACTCCTAAACCACTTAACCGATTTTAATGTTTTTTCTTTAAAAATGTGTGCTTTTCTACAACTTAAAAGATAGGATAGTTTATTTCTCAAATTTGAGATTGCAATTTTATTTATTGCAAATTAATTGTTTTGACAGAACGAAGTCTGTCGAGTCCGCTAGTTATATTATAAGATTTTAATTATTAATTTTTTTTAGAGACATTTAAAACGTTAAAGCGGTTTCAGTAATCTGCATGCTACTTAACTATTTATATTACGGTGAGCTAAAAGGAATTACATAATATATATGTACATATTATTATGTAAGATTATTAATTCGACACTTCATTTATACTCGTAGCTTGGATATATCTTCAACTTGTGGTGGACGCTAATCCTAGCATTCCCGTAGCAGAGCAAGACATGCATTGCTTTTTATTGTATATTTTATAGCTTTCGCAGTTATACCAGCACTCAAGCTTTGAGAGACATATTTCTAAGAGGTCACTGGAGGGCAAAAATATAGTGATTTTATACGAACATTAAACAACTGATAATGGCTTTCGATACAATGTTTCGCTATTGTATTTTTACTGAAGCTCGTAAAAAAACGATTTGATGTTTTTGTGGAAGAAATATTTGTAAGTTTAACTTTTATATGAGAAATCACTTTAGTTCATATATAATATTTTGTGATTAGTGGCACCAAAACCTAGTTGTTTTGGTAGATGGTGGTTAAAACAAAGCGGCATGAAATTGATGGTGCTAGGAAAAGTCACCTAAGTTAAGAAATCATGTATTATAATGTCAGATAGATTTATTTATGTTGTTGATGCTAAAGTATCAAGTCAAGATCACTTAACTTGAGACTAAGTTGACTACGCATTTTTTTAACTTTGTTGCTTGTATAGCATGGAAAGGAATTTATAATCCTTCATTAGATATAGTTTTGAGATATCATTTTAACATGAATATTTATCGAAATTTCGAAAAAAAAAGTATGGATTTATTTTTCACACTCGATATGTATTTAAGTCTTGTCTAATGATGTAGTTAGCGCGCATCAGGTAGTTGTGTGGTGTTTTGTGGGATCCCGACTAACTTTGACTAAGAACTAAACTGTAAGCAAACCCAACTTCGATCGTATTGTCTAAAGTCTAATAGAACTCGATAATGATGCTAAAAGTTAAACTTTGTGTTGTTGGAAAGCTTATTAAACTATCTTTTGTATAGTCTATGAGCTTATTTATTATGAAAAGCTTTTTACGTGAGCTTTTTGCGTGTATCAATCAAAAAAAAAAATGCTCGCGTCATTTTCTATTTTGCAAAGCTTTTCCGTTTTGACTGACATCGAAAAGGACCCTGAAAGTAATAAAATAATTGCAAAGCATACAATAATATAATATATTTTGTAAAAAAAAAGTTGATTATAAGTTGATGTCGGAATTTTTTGAAGAAATTGTGTCTATTTAATGGCATATAAATTAACTATTTTTTATTTTTTATGATCGGTCATAAATGGTCATTCCTGACTGGATTAGATATTTTTTAGGCGACATATTATTATTTTGCGCTAAATTACTATACAAATAATGATAGCTCTGACCTTTTCTAATAGATCTGAATATAAAAGAAAAAGAGTCAAAGAGTATTTTTATAAAAGAGTCTTACCGTATTACTGCGAAATATTTGCTGAAAGTTTCATTTGCGCGAAAAGTACCTAATATGTTACACAGGTAATACACTTGAAATGCATCCTAGTACAGTTTAATAACGAAATATCTTTAATATTTAGACCTCTAAGAAAACTCACGACCACGATGGCCGTAAAGTTTCCGTAATATAATATTATTAAACTATAACAAAATACTTTTTTCAGGAGCTCGTGGCGCAGTGGTAACAGCCGCACGGATCGATCCAGGTTAAGCAACGCTTGCCGAGGTTGGTCCGTCGATGGGTGACCATCTTTACATACCGAGACTCCTCTGTGCCTCGCTAGCTGTTGGTCCCGGCTGTTATGACAGTCGTACAGTCAGAAGCCCGAGAATCTGACAACCAGTCTAACCGCGGGGTACCGTATCACCCAGTTAATGGATTGTGGAGGTCCGACAGCAGTCGCTCCATGTAAAATACTGGTATTCAGCTGAATCCGGTTAGACTGGAAGCCGACCCCAATATATAGTTGGGGAAAGGCTAGGCAGATGATGATGATAATCCTTTTTTTTATCGCTCACTAGCGTAAAATGAAGCGGACCTTTAGTAATCAATAAGTAAAACACCGATATTTTGTCATGCGCTTGCATGAATACACGTGTGAAGGGATGAGCTAGGTGCTTTATCCATAATTAGTATGTATTGTGGGGTCACACAACCTTTAACAGTGATTTCACATGCTATGTGTCTCCCCAAAGAATGCCCGATTCCATGATTTTGTTCGATAATTATTTACTAAATACTTCATGGAATTGACTCTTTGTGCAGTGGACCATCGTAGAAGGATGCGGATAGCTGGTAGTCAGCTGTTTTCGTGTCCAATGAAAAATACCTAATATTAATTGACGTAGGTTTCTGCGTATTTTTACCCGGGACCCGCTAGACACGTTGTGGAGACTTTACAGCGGCAGGGCCGTCCCCCTATTATGGAGAATCTGGTCTTGCCGAGACTAGTCTGTTACTGAGGGTTCCTTGTGCCTGCAGACCCGGGTCCCTTAAAAGCGGCTGTAGGCGCTCGCAGTGAGTTTAGTGGGGTAGTACACCCCAGTGTGAGTCCCCACACACGCCAGTGTGCCTACCCGAGACCCTGGGTACAGTCCGAAAGGGATTTCCACTGCTACGTCCAAAAAAAAAGTGCTCTACGCATATTCTCATAAACAATTGTATTCATTATAGCAATCTCATTTTGCTTGTAGATTTGATTCGGAAACACGCGTATAGGCATTATTTAACTAGTAAATGGGGGGTCATATAATATAAGAAATATTTCCAAGTGAGCATGAGATGCGAGTTGCCGAGGTAATTAGTAAAAGTTGAGACGGACTTGGGGCTTGGGCACGCGAAGCAATCGTTTAGAATAATAACTCACGGAAGTGTCTATTAATATGATGTTACTGTGTTTTCTGCGTTACGGTTTCTATAGCGATTCTTATTTTGATTCGCGTAATATGAATAGTATAAAGAGTAGAATAAATAATAATAAAAAATGTTATTATTCCCAGACCCAGGCTACAGATCATTTTACTTACAGATAGTTTCATCTTATACTTAACTAGCTGTTGCACGCAGCTTCGCCTGCGTCAAGTAAGATTTAAATGCGTCCCTAACTTTATGAAAATTTAATATAGCCTATGTTCACCGAAGATAGTGTAACTTCCCAATAGTGAAAGAATATTTCAAATCGGTCAAGTAGTTTCGGAGCCTATTCAACGCAAACAAGCAATTAAATCTTTCATTTTTATAATATTAGTATAGATATAAAGCTGAAGAGTTTGCTTGTGTCGCTCAAATCTCAGGAACTATTGGTCGGATTGAATAATTGTTTTACGGCGGTTTTCAATATCCTATCTATCTTAAAATTTTCTTATCCATCTTACTATTTTGACAGATTTTGTAAGAAAATGTGTCAAAATTTAACGATAGATAAGAACATTTTAAGATAGATAGGATATTGAAAACCGCCGTTAAAGACATTTAAACATAATCGTAAAGTAGTTTCACAGCCACATAGTCTTATTGACAGCGTTCCATTCTTCGAAATTCAAATAGTTCCTTAAAATCCAGAACCTTTATCAAAACATTGATAGAAGTTGTGTAAAGCTGATAACAAATTCACCTGCACGAACCCAGCTGCGCCTTTGTCTCCGATTGTTCGCACTCCCGCGCTAATTCCGAACGTTGACATATGGGACGGATCTCCCGGGATTCGCGGAATTATTCAATATATTATAAGAGAATGATCGGTGAAACTTTACAACGGAATAAATCCGTGATTGGTCGCAGAGATGGTTTGAAATCAGGTTTTTGAAGTGAAACTTCTTTAGAATCGTTGTGATTTCAAACTGGATGCAACGGAAAAAACGACAGGTAAGAGACACCGACACTAAAGAGCGAGAGAGCAAATGTCGGTGTGTATGTATATTGCAGACTGTTTAATACTTGCTTGTTGAAGTGAAACTTCTTTAGAATCGTTGTGATTTCAAACCGGATGCAACGTAAAAAACGACAGGTAAGAGACACAAACACAAAAGAGCGAGAGAGCAAATGTCGGTGTGTATGTATATTGCAAACTGTTTAATACTTGCTTGTATTTGAGCATTTAACATGTGTTTCACTTCTATCGTGTGTGAATCGCACACACACCTTTTTTATTTTTTTAAATATTCCATTTATAATCGGCGTTTAGATTGTAAAAAGCATGTCACTGATTGAGCATGAAAGTACCATATAACACGCAAATAACGTGCATAGTAAGATGAAGATATTGTGATCAGAAGTGAAACAGGAGTGTTTTCTTAGGTTGGCCAGAATTTCACTTTTTTATGAGCCCGACGTTTCGGATAATAACGTCCTCCCGTGACCATATTTGCTGTAAAGTATCCGAAACGTCGAACTCATAAAAAACTAAATAAACCGCGATAAAATCCGTAAAAATTAGCTTCATTATAAAAATAGTAGACCTATACTAATATTATAAGTTTGAAAGATGTTTGTTACGCTTTCACGTGAAAACTACTCAACCGATCATCGTGAAACTTTGTACACTGCATAATATGACATAAGACATGAAGATGAGTATTTTGGTTTGAAATATGTAATGTAGCTCAAAATGTTCAGTCACGGAATATTTAGCAATGTCATTATACTCGTAAGTTAGAATGTGGATACAGCATTATATGGTTGAGATGCAAGCTGCAGGGATGTTTGCCTTTGTACTGCATTCTCCCGTTTGCCTTCACCCGATTTTGTATGTTTACATATTTTAAAGTACTATTGTTTATTGTTATAAAAGGATTAGTATGGTTTTAAAAATACGTATATCACAAATGTTAAGACTTAAGAGCATAATATTATATTTGCGACGATGGCGTGTACGAGAATGAAAACACAAGAAAAATGTATATATTTTATATTATAGTACGTAAAATTACGTAATTATTATAATACGTACATTATTGTGTGTGTTGTGAGGTGTAGGGGGTAAAATCTGGACCTCCTGAAACGATTTTGAAAATTCTCTTACCAATAGAAGGCCACGTTATTTGAAAGTGACATTGGTTATAATTTATACCCGTACTTTTACTGGAGTTTAAAGTATGTGGATGAAACCGCGGTACGCTACCGTATTATTATCTCTATCCATCCACTGCAATACCGGTCAGACTATACATTGGTTTAATTCAGCTGTCTCGATGTAGGCCTCGTTTCATATCTATTCAGTTAATAGCGAAACCTCTCCAGGGGTATATGGAGCCGGTAATTAGGGATGCAGTCTCCGAGGACTTCACTTCACAACGAATGTGGTATAACATAATAGGATTATTAGCCTACCTATATACGGATTAAATTAGATATACTTTTTGGTTTATCATAGTTTTTGACAGTGCGGGAAAGAGACAACTGTATCAGTAGGTAGGTACAATGAGTAGCGCACAGCTTCGCTCTTCAGTCAGTGCTCAATAACATTTTACTGGTGAAAGATAAATAGTTTGTCGGAAAGAATTGTCTGATGAATAGTTTTGGAAATTACCTTCTACAGGCGAACTCTCACAAGCTTTACTTTTATAATATAAGTATGGATTAATAATCTCCAATAGTTTTTTATTATGCGACCATGGAGCTATATAGCGTGCTAAGCTGGGTGTTTCTTTGGCATTGTTGAAGAATCTGGTCTTGCCAGGACCAGTCTGTAGCTGAGAGTTCCTGTCGCCTGCGGATCCTGGACCTTCACGAAGCAGCTGAAGGTTGTTTTAGTGGGGTAGCGCACCCCAATGCGAGCCCCAACACACGTCAGTGTGCCTGCCCAAGGCCCTGGTATGGTGCGGAAGCGTTTCCACTGTGACAAAAAAAGATGTTTCTTTGGCGGATAGGTATTCGAAACGTATACTTTCGCCAGAGACCTTAAGTGAAGGAGTGTCATGCTGTTTTGCAGTCGAATCGACTTTTGGTACGACCGGGGTGGTACCTAGCGCTCACATGAAACCGGCGTAAATTGGCAGTTATGATGCCGCGTGTCATACGGCTTTTGAGTTTCCGGTACTCCATTGGATGTTTATGGGCGTCAACAGTCGCCAAAGGCTTTGATTGTTTGTTTGCCATAGGCTATAAAAAAATATCGATATCACGCTAAGAATATGCACGTTGAATTGGCAGTGGGCTGGTCAAATACTCAGGATCACTTGCTGGCCAGAATTAGTTGATGCGCTGATTTTGCTTGATTAATCATTACTAGAAAATGTATTTTTATGATTAAATATGTGAATATGATTAGTAAGCGTCCCAAAAAATCAAGGGGTTACTTAAAAACAAAACATACAATACAAGTATCATATGACGGGTCCATTCGACCGGATTGTACCGCATTATATATTAAAACCCCTCCGACTATAGTTTTACGTGTTATATCTCGCGAACCCCTGAATTTATTAAGCGTATGCGAATTTGTAATTTTGTTAATGTGACGTCCGGTGTGACGGTGACCGGCCACTAGAGACACAATCATAACCAGCTTTTAGCCATCCACTGAACTAACATAAGCCTCGATGTAACCTGTAGGCTTTGATGAAAAAATATTTGCATGATAAAAGACGTAAAGAAAAAAATGTTATAAAATAATAATGGACATATAATACCAACGATAGCTTTATTTCTATTATTTGATAGCTGTAACTGAAGTTGTTGCATTAGGTATACTTTTTTATGTTGGTTGGATGAGCAAATTGGCAGACATACTATATGATGGTAGAGTTCGACGCCGTCATTAACAAAATTAGTATACCTGGAGCTAGATTCTTATATCTTATTAGTTAATTTTATTAATTTATGGTCGTATGGTTTTATGAAACCACGGTAAAAGTGAGACTTTTTTGGAGTTACTAACGTGGAGCACTGGCTCAAATGAGTAATAGTCTACATATGCACTACACGGTCAGTTTATACGAGCTATAGGTGACCCCATATTGGCCTCCGACCGTCACGCGACATGCAACACACAGATGAAAAAGTTTGATACGATGTAACAAAAGTAGCACTGAAAAAGTTTTCCTTTGTAATTAAAAAAAAATAATGTATGTTTTGAAATACAACAATGGTAATTGAGACCAAAGATGACAGATATTTCTGTAAATTCCGTAAAAATTGAATGAAATAGAAAATAATATATACGAATTACGGTAACCACATTACTCTTGTTTTTAAAATGGCCACAATAGACGGTTGGGAATACAAACGAAAAGATACATCAAAGTGGAATAATCATGTTTTGAATAGGACTGTAAGCGGAAATACCTTGAGGGTCCGCTCTCAAAGTGGGCGTCCGCAGAGCACTGTGTAGACAGAGAGTATATTGAGCGGCCAGTTAGTATTCAGAAAGGAGCCTGCAGGCGAATGAGATAAGATCGCCGCTCTGTGCTCATGACGAATGGAGTCTGTGAATCCAGAAGATCTTTGATAACCTGGAAAACTCTAAATGGAACACTCCGAATATATACTAGGTTACTTGAATATAGGTTATGTGAAATGCTTTACATGTTCGTGGATTCAGAGTTAATGCGAGCTTTAATTTCGTTCTGAGAAGCTTTTGGCTAGATTGTAAACTACTGAAAGGCTGGCGATGAATGAAAACAGGGTAGTGAATGAAATAAATAGTAAACGTAAGGAAATAAATAATAAAGCTATCTTGTTCTAGAAGTTTTTATGGCTTTACATTATTATACGAATAATTATTATAAAAGTATTGTTCTTGTACGCTGTGTTGGTAAGGATATTTTCTTGGGCTTGTGATATACGTTGATCTGATAGATATGGTCTCAGCCTCTTGAGCGTTAAGCCCGGTCTTGATGCTAAGCCCTATGGCCTTTGAAAAACGGGTTTTTTCATGCCAATTTGCTCTTGAGCATGAGACCATCGCTTGAGCATCGGCGTAAGAAAATATCGCGAGGAAACATGCATGCTTCATGAGATTAAAGATCATTGAAGATGTCGGGTATTCACCAAATAGCAAGGGGCGTGTCCATCGGTGTACTATGATCAACATCCTCCTCGCCTGATTACGAAGAGATCCATGTCCAGGGGGCCTAGCCAAAATGCCATTACGAAAACGACAGCGACGATCGTTCGTTCGTTTGAAGTTGAGATTGGCTAAATTACGTCGTCGATCGCTCGATCGTTCAATCGACGACGTGATTTAGCCAATCACAACTTCGAACGGACGAACGATCGTCGCTGTCGTTTTCGTAATGGCATTTTGGCTAGGCCCCCAGCAGTGGGACACACAATATGGATTGATATTATTATTATATCATTATAACACGCCTGTCTCTTTCTCTTTCCATCTCTCTTTCTCTCGTGTATAGTGACGTAAGAGTGAGTATTATAAGCTTCTTTTTCTGGTCCAATTTGAAGAATGTGTAAAAATTATGAAGTAAATTATTCTTCTTCTGGCAAATTATTGTCCTTAATTTTTAGTTTCTAAACTACAATTTACTTACAAAATATTGTTTTGTATTAAAAACGAAAGTGAAGATATGGCATAAATGGCTTTATTATTATTATTATTCTATTTTTGTCTCCTAGATTTAGTGGCACATTTCGCAGTAGCTAATGTTTATACAAATAGAATTGAACTCACCATAATACCAATATGTCCACTTTTGGTACTTATACTAGCGCCTTGTTGCAATGTGTTGGTGTAATATTCTTAGGATAACTTTAACAATAGTTTGAAATCGATTAGATGTCACACAAAAATACCCTTTGTGTATACAAGCGTTTTATCAACCGTCCTGCCAATTCATTCAGCGGACGATTCACTTTGCATCTTTTCAAAGGCTGATAAAACAGCCGCTGTTTTGACAGGAGCGAGTCAGCCGCCACGTGACAGAATAGATAGACAATTTATGCGCCAAAGACCGGCCATAGATAACAAATGGTTAATGAACTTCATGTTTTTACTCTGTGGCATTTACATTTATCAAGATAAAATAAATAAAGAGCGCTTTGTAATACATATTATTTTCTAGTTGTAACTGCGAATGAAATAGTGCAAGAGCTTAAAGCTTACTGCTATGAAACTATACGACCGATTTAAAAAAAAATACCCTAAAATGCACATTGTAAATTGTTTACTCATGCAAAGACAGGACAGATCACTAGTATCTTAAAAATACAACTTCCTT
The DNA here is from genome assembly GCA_905333005.2 of Lycaena phlaeas. Lineage (NCBI taxonomy): Eukaryota > Metazoa > Arthropoda > Insecta > Lepidoptera > Lycaenidae > Lycaena > Lycaena phlaeas. The sequence goes on from HG995166.1 coordinate 18,930,133, forward strand.
TATAGTTGCGTCTGTTGGATATGTTTTGTAAATTAGACTGATACAACAGTACAATATATTTTGTAGCAAAGTAAATTGAAAACGTTTCTTGCTTTTCGTCAACTAATATTCCAACTTTACATTATAATAATAATATATTTGAAACCTAATAATATTCTAAAATCTAAAGCATTGAAAATGAAAGTTTAACCGGTGCATGTAATCTCGAAAACTGGTTATGAAAACTCAGCGAATACCCTAAATTTCCCTTTATTAAATACCAGAATACTTTACAACTACGTTTTCTTAAAAAATATTTTTTCCGTATTTTTTTTACCTTCGACACAAAAAGGGGTGATAAAAGCTTAGGCGCCGTAGCAATTAAACCTGTGAATTGATTTTGAGCTGTTTTTTAAAACCACGGTTTTCCTAAAGAAACTGCTGTAGGTAAACAGCTAGCAGTGGTTGTTAGGAATGTCTCATCAAATTAGATTTCTTCATTTCAAGGTCATGAGATCGTGACGCTATTAGATTGGTGATGTATTTTTTAACTATTCATTTAAAAAAATATAAGATTAGATTTTGCCTGCTGCCTGTTGCCTGCAGATCCTGGTCTCTCAAAAAGCGTCTGAAGGAACTTACAGTGATTTGAGCGGGATAGTGAAGAAGATAGAATGCGAGTCCCAACACACGCGAGTGCGCCTACCCGATGACCTAGTAGGTCCTGAAGGGATTCCCACTGCGACAAAAAAAAGAACTAAGCAACTTACCCATACTGTACATCTTTAGGCTTAGAATTGATCTCAGTGCCAGTAATAATATTGTCTATTACACAGCAATGCTGCTTCTCTGAATATCATATAGCTATAAAAACTGAACTGCACAAAGTGCATTTCTCCCAACGGTGATATGAATATAACCGACGAAAACATATTTTAAGTTTATGTGAGAATTTTATGAGTGTTTCTATCGGAGATGGTCTTTAATATTTTACCTTATGTATCTTATCCTCGATATAAGCGTCCATATTGAAGATCAGCGTAGCGTATTTCCTACCTCTGCGGACTATTTTTAGCTTATCTTATGATGTATTGTTTTTTATATTAAAGAAAATTTTACTCATGTTAACTTATTTATGTCTCTATCTTCTTATATATAAAATTCTCCTGTCACGGGGTGTAATTGAACTACTCCGAAACGGCTCGATCGGTTTTTATAAAATTTTGTGTGTTTATCGGGTAGGTCTGAGAAACGGCGAACATCTATTTTTCATCTCCCTAAATGATAAGGGTGACCCAACTCAAAATATAATTTAAAAAAAAAACATTTTTTTTATGATACAGCATACAAAATTATATACAACCGAAAATTTTCTCCCCTCTACGACCAACCCCTATTTTTAATAGCAATATTAGTAGTTTCGTCAGAAGAAATCTGTCGGGATAGCTAGTAATGTTATAAATTATAACAATGAAAGACCCTTTACTGTATCAACAATAAAAAGTTATTGTGTTTTAACATTTCATTTTCTTTTACCTACTCGCCCTTATTATTATTTTAAATACTTTACACATATTATATATTTTTATATAACTTATTTTGTTCTCCATAAAAACAGATTTCCAGTCGACTTGAGTCCTCCTTTTGAAGACGTTTAAAAATAGTTTACAGAGAGAGAGTTGAGAATTGAGAGCGATAATGATTGTTATTTTGCTGTTATAATATTAAATGTAACTGTTTTATTTGTTTTTAGGTAAAAACAAATACACCGAAAATGGATCGCAACGGCTACTTCTTCTACGTAAGCTCTACGGCGAAGAAGAAAAAGATAAGCCTAATGCAGCCTTGTCCACCGCGGATGGCTTTCGAGGAGAAACGCAGGCCTGGGGTTGCTGAGAGGGTCCCAGTCAGTGTGGCTTTGGCCCTCGCTGAGAACGGACGCGCCATGTCGCACAGGGCCCCTACAGACGCGCCACGAGCCCGGCTCTACACGCAACTAGAAAGTTACCAGCCAAGGTACCATACCATTCGTGATAGTGATAAGAGAGTGGAAAGTGAGTGCAAGAAGAGACGGAATGAGCCGCGGAGGTCCGGACACTCCGTAAGGTAAGCACCTGTTGATTTAGTAAACAAACTTATACTGTTAGGCGTTTTCTAATAAATAATAGTTGTCGCATGACAAAAAAACTCTTTCTTATATCTAACAAATTTGCTCTTTATTTATTTATTTTGAATTTGTATGTAATGCACAATAATTTTGTGCTCTTTTAGCATTGCATTACATTCAATAACATATAAAATGCAAAAATATAACAATCATGGCTACATATATAATATAGCAGTACAAATAATAAATTAATTAGTTAATTAATAATTCAAATTAATGTAAATTCAATTAATATAAATTTAATACGATAAAACATTGTCAATTTAAATATAACATGGTTAAGCGATAATTTTATTAGGACGCATATTTGAATCTCGCCTCGGGCAGATATTTCAAAAATGCATGTACGTATGTCATGGTTGTTTCATCATCATCAGCGTTTTCCGTCCGTTGGAAAAATGGCTCTTTCAATGCTCATGTACATATAATATATTTACTTCATTATCTCATACCCATCGCATTATTATTAGAAGCATTGCAGGACTAAGTTTACTTGGTTTCGCTAATTTTTCGTCAAAGTACGCCCTCTATAGATAAACATCATAAGACCAATACTCGGCTAATCTTCGCCGCGTTTAATTGAGGGGATGATGTTTGTTACGCTTAACAAATTGGCAATCACTGACGATCAAAGATAAGTTTCATTGCCCATTCGGAAATATAATTGACTAGCTGCTGCTTGCGACTTCGTCTGCACAGGATTAGATTTTAGACAATTCACACACAATATCTTCATAAATTACTTATGGGTTATGTGTATACGTATTATTGTAAGGTTGCATTAAAATCGATTCAGTAGTTATTATGTTTAAGTCATAAATCTGGATACAAACTGGCTTTAATATTAATAGGATTTTGTCTATTTTGTCTGTGAGGTTCTACTAGGGTTTTATGTATAGGTAGAATTAACAAACCGTGTTATAGCACTCTCACGCCTGACATGCGTTTGAGAATCGTCGCTTGAATCCTAATTAAGAGTACTAGTTTCCACCTGAAGCTAACGCTATAAAAGGTCTCCGGCAAAAGTGGGTTACGCTAGTGTTTACGTTCACAAAACTTTGCGTCAGAATTCCACGATCAAACGTATCGTACGAGATCGTCAGATCAAGTTCTTTATCATCAACAACTTTATCATCATTTTCATCAGACGATAAGTTTCATCAGACTCATTGGTTATATTTTAGTACCTGGTTGACCGAGCATTTGCTCGGTACCCTTAGTGGTAAAATACGATAAAAAAAAATTTCAAAAAAAAAAAATCATCTTAAAAAAAGGAAAAAAAATAATTCAGACTAGAGATTCGAACCACGCTCGTTCGGATTTGCCTAATTTCACCTCTAAGCTACCATGACATATTATTTGACAGCGAATTTTACGTTCGTATTCTAATCATATTTTTTCGATGCCTCAAAACACGGATAAAAAAAAGTTTTCTAAAAATTTATCCTAGCTAGATCGATTTATCACCGTTTTTAACCCTTGTATACAAAATTTCATGAAAAACGCTGGAGCCGTTTCCGAGATCCCGATTCTATAGATAAACAACAAACTAAGCTTCAAAAAAGTCCGGCCCTTTAAAATTGTTCCCTACATAATAAAAAAAGAATCATCTAATTTGGTTTAGCGGTTCTAAATATATTATGTCCCTTAGAACCGCTGCAGAATGTAATATATAGATACATCACTATTGTCTTAGTCATTAATATTAATTTTTAGTTATTATTACAATCACGATCACTATGTTTACTCGGCGTGATCTTATGCGAATTTTACTGATTATAAAGCTTTGCTCGCCCATGACTTAGTTGCTGTAAATTTTCCGAAACGTCGGGCATGTAAAATACTTAATAAGCAGCGACAAAATCCGTAAAAGATAGTTAATAAAATCAGGCATTACGTTACGCAAATCCATTATATTATGCGATATCAGATTATTAATTAATAAGCTTCATTGATCGCGGTAATATTGCTAATTAATGTATAATCTTATCCGTTAAGTAGGTTAATAAGTAACTGTAGCTCGACGAGTTCAGCAACAGTTTTGTGAGAAATATTTTAAAGTCGTTCCCCACTTAATAATTATTAATCTATATAAGTTTTTTTAATAATATAATAGATTAGTTAATAGTTTATAATAACAATAATATTACATGACTACAATACCAATAATACAAGACAATAACAATAATATAACAATAAAATACTATGTTGTGACAACCCTCTCAACTAATGATCATCTGGCATCACAAACTTGGCAGAGCCTGCACTAATCAGAAAACTGATATAATATACTCATATTTGATATACTGATATAATACACTCGTATTTCAAAATAAATACATATTATTATAAGCTAAATTGGCGGAGGTCTTCGTTTCGAATCCTATCTGCCAAAGAAACAACACAGCCAGCATAGCACACTCCATAGCACGTTGAGCTACGGCAACCTTGCGGACCAGTTGTAATTACGGTTCAAGAGTGGAGGCCGCGTTTTGGTAAACGAAGTGTTAGTCAGACATTAATCAGATGGGAAGCCGATCTCCGTGTAGTGGCAGGTCCGCGTTGGATGCGAGTAGCAAGGGATCGATCGTCTTGACGTTCATTGAGGGAGGTCTATCTTTAGCAGTGGGCGGATAAAGGCTGATGATGATGATAGCTAAATTACGCCAAGGCAGAACCATAGATCATGCTCTTCACAGATGTTTATCGTGGAATGAAATCGAACCTAGAACCTTTTGGTTTAACAGTAAGGGTCACTAACCACTAGACTGACAGGCCAGCCAGCTTAATTCAGTATGATCGGTCATAACTGTCATCTAGGTTTCCTAAAGATTATTATTAAGCACTATATGTTAAACTTGTACCTAGGTATTATTTAAGAGATAAACTCTAGTATTTGACGTAAACTTTAACGCTTTCTACTTTATGTCTAGAGCTCTACCAAACAAACAATTCATATGAATAAAACTACATCTAATTTTTAAAGTGAAACTTCTTCTCCCCGCGACCATGGTTGCTGTAAAGTATCCGAAACGTCGGGCTCATAAAAAACTAAATAAACCGCGATAAAATCTGTTAAAGTTGTTTCATTGTAATGCGTGAAATTCGCGTAAACGTAAGAAAACAATAAGTGAAACTTTTATTACATTGTTTCAAAGTTTTTCGTCTGTATGTTGCATGTCGCGTGACGGTCGGCTGGAGTGTATAGACTATTACTAATTTGTGCCAGTAATTCATATTTTAGATTTTTGTATCCTTAATAGCGCATTATTCCAAGATTTTTTAGTTAAATGTCTTCTTCTTTAATTTAAGAGCTTCGGTCTTGTCGGTGGAGCTTTTTCCATTCCTTTCTGCACTCGAGAAGAAGTTTCATGGACCAGTTGTAGGAAAAACTGATGGTCGTGTCGTATCAGGAGGTCAAGAGAAGGGCGGAGTTAAATGTCTATAATGAAAAAAAAAGATTCACTTTTACTGTGGTTTCATAAAACCATACAGTCCTTTTAATTATTTTATTTGTTTTTACTGGGCGGACAACGGTTGCGACTAGTTTTATTAATCCGTGTCATTATTTGTCAATCAAACAGTGGGTAAGTGGGACAGTGATAAGGCATGACCATATTCGTCCAACCGCTTAAACCAAATAAGGATATGTGATCAATTGTCTGGGTAAGTAGGTATTACTTATAGCTAGGGTTGTCACTCTATACTTTTTAAAATTGGCGCTCTTCTTCATGGGTGTCACCGTCCTCGAAAAGCTGGAAAGAATAGGCAGTGTGGCAACTGTCATGCAGGCTTCTAATTATGAATCTCAGACTAGTTTCATGTTGACTTATTGACGTTACGACGGATAATAACTCGATACTACGGGCTACATGTACGAAAAATATGACGTCAATTAAGCTCATTGTCGCGATCCGCAAGCGAGAACGCGGCACAAGCGAGAGAGACGCATGATCGGCTCGAGCGATCGGCTCTGTTCGGTCGTGCTGCATGTAATGTTTGACGTTGACACGTCAAACCACCGTCCGTGAACCTAGTTTACAGACAAACAATTGTTTTTTATGTTCTAAGCGGCGCTATTATAAGTGTTCATATCCAGCCAAAGAACCCTTAAACCAAAACGTCTATAAGCCCCTAAAACCAGGACAACCTAGTCGCTAAAGCTCGACAAGCGTGAAAACTTAATCTACTCCTAAAACTCCTAAATCAGGTCCCGCGTTTGTTGTTTTTAAAGCTTACAAGAGCTTACGGTTGGAAGTAATGGAATTTTCGTATCATGTATGTTGGCGATCTTTCGTAAATCATAGTTTATATAATAAACTAGGTTTTTCTTGCAAGTACGTACGCGTTTAATTTAGTTATCCGGGCATATTTATTTTCATACTGCTAAGTTCATAAAGTTCCAACTAATTTTTTGAACGTCTATTAAACCTAACAACGTTGAGAAACATTAGTGAGACACACTCAGGGGTTCTGACCTTTTAAATCATTATATTTAAATTTATTCAATGCGTGTGTTTGTCACTGAATTTCTCCTAAATAGCTGGACTGATTTTAAAGAAATTTTGTGTAATCAGGCGGATTCAAGGATAGTTTGGATTCACAATAAACGGCTGGAGCGATTTGGATGAAATTTACTGTATGTATTCAATTACAAGATTTTTCCTACAGTACAACGTCTGTACGATTTGCTAGTATTTTATAATTTTACATTTTGATGTGCACTATTTGACCTTGGACCTTGTGACCTTGATAATGATATCCCCATTCTATTGAGATGTAATGGTTTCTTTTGAAACTTGGTATTTTCTACAAAATATTCCGCTAACAATATACCAGAGCTCTTGAAAGCCATAGGATTCAAATTTGACCCACTATAATGATGTCCAAATACATATCAATTAGTGGCGTACAAATATTTGTGGGACCAAATTTGATTCGACCGTTTATTAATATTAATTTTGGTCCCGTACTGTTAAGCGATTATAAATTCTAAATTAAATTCGATTTGCATAAACACAAAGAAAATTGATTAGTGGCCGATGGACGTTTGCGGTATTTGTACTGATTTGGACATATTGTTGTACTATATAATTGTTGTTTCCGACTTTGTTGATTTTCGGACCATCTAATCCATATATTTTATTAAGTCAGTCATCATCAGTCCCTTATCAGTCACGAGTCAGTGACCTTTTCAATAATATTTTTTTATAATATCATCATCATCATCAGCCTTTATTTGTCCACCATATTGTATAGGCCCCATTTAATGGACGCCAAGAAGTAATTATGTCTCTATTTATCACGCACATATTTCTGTGTCTGACAAATATTTTATTATCAACTGATAATTCATTAATTTCAGTGTTTGTGTGGAAAATATAAAAAAAAAACAGAGAAATGTATTATAAAGAAGGAAGAAAAGTTTTACAGTCCATACATAGAACAGCGTTTTCCGTTTTTCTGTTTTGGAAGTTATATGCAGATTTGAGGAAAATAAAACACTTAGTCACAATCATAAGGTCAATACTACATTAGATTGTATGCATTATTTTAAAAAAACGTAAACTTGTGAGTTTCATCAAAGATCAATATACTATTTATAATTTATATACATAAGACGAAGCAATGAAGATGGCAGATGGGCCAGGTAGATTCAAGAGTGGAGGCCGCGTTTAGGTAGATAAAGTGTGGGTTGGACATTAACCAGGAGAGAAGACGATCTCCGCGCAGTGGCCGATCCGTGTTATATGCTAGTGGCAAGGGATCGGTTGTCGACGTTCATTGTGAGCTCTATTTGCAGTGGACGAACAAAGGCTGATAATGATGAATGAGCATAGTTGATGGTGTTTTTGTTGCTTTAACCTATTTCGTAGGCTTATTTCATTAGCCCCTGCGTGCATTTATTATTCTTTGCGGTTAAGTGAATGCTCGGCTTATAAATATGTTATTATGAATTATATTCCGCCCGCTCTGACTGCGTTTAAGAAATATGGCTTGTGTGTTATCCATAGTGGTTGAGGGAATCAGATTCTAATATCATTTTAGAGTACATACATAACAAGCGGTTCTGTGGTGTCTTGAGGTTAATAGCTATTCTATTATGTATATTCATTTTTTTTCAATTATTATAATATAATGTAATAGAAAAACTTTATTCAATGTTCTATACAAGTAGAGAATCTCAGCGCCTCAGTGAACTAATACCCAATATCTCTCCTCGCTTATTTCCAAGCAGGAGACTATCGTGCCCAGCAGTGGGAAATACATGGGTGGAACTGTACTTATCTTTTTACGCGTATAACTTTAGAACCTTTACTTTTTTATTATTTTATCTTTTCTTGTTAATATTTGTATTAAGTAGTGCACAATAAATAATATATAATTCATTCATTCAAATTTAATAATTTTTTTTTTGTTGTATTGGTTATCATCAGGAAAAGGTTACCGTTAAATGAAACTAGTATTACTTTAGCCATTATAAAAACTAAACTAAATAATGAGTTTATCAAATTACTTTTATTTACGTAGTGATAAGCGCACGCGAGGTGTTTTGACTGTGATCTAATGAACTACAGCTAATTAAATTGTGGTGAGAGCGATAGCCGAATGGTTGGGAAGTAGTAAAGAATGCTCGGAATTCGATTCCAATGTACTACATATTGTTTTAAAATTTTCAAGGGCAGTTGTCGATATAATATAGTGTCGATGTAATATCTATACTAATATATCTATCTACACTAATATTATAAAGAGGAAAACTTTGTTTGTTTGTTTGGTTGTAATGAAAAGGCTCAAAAAGTACTGGACCGATTTCAAAAATTCTTTCACCCTTTGAAAGCTACATTATCCACGAGTAACATAGGCTAAATTTTATTCAGAAAAAAATAGGGTTCCGTAAGATATTTGGGATTTTCGAACACAAGGTGTAAAAAATCAATCAGAAAAGTTACATATTTTGCGTACTGAGATCCCGTTGTAAATCTTAGTTAACGCAGGCGAAGCTGCGGGCAACAGCTAGTAATATTATAAAGAGGAAAACTTTGTTTGTTTGGTTGTAATGAATAGGCTCATAAAGTACTGGACCGATTTCAAAAATTCTTTTACAGTTTGAAAGCTGCATTATCTACGAGTAACATAGGCTAAATTTTATTCTGAAAAAAAAAATAGGGTTCCATAAGATATTTGGGTTTTTCGAACACAAGGTGTAAAAAATCAACCAGAAAAGTTACTTATTTTGCGTACTAAGATCCCGTTGTAAATCTTGGTTAACGCAGGCGAAGTTGCGGGCAACAGCTAGTAGTCAATAACCAAATACATAAATTCGTTGTAGGTATACTTTTCCCTGTATTTTTCATGTAGAATATATTACCTCCATAACATCATGGGACATAATGTTTTTGTTCGGAACCTTAATTTAAAAAAAGCTTAAGTTTCTTCTAAAGTGGAAGCCGCCTTTAGGTATACGAAGTGTGGACCGGCCATTAACCAGGTGCAAAGATTATCTCCGAGCAGTGACTGGGTGCGATTGGCAAAGGCTGATGATGGTAATGATGAGGATGATGAAGTTTTGTCTCATAAGGTCTGCTATTTGCCAGTAACAATCACGCAAAAATCAGTCCAGCGTTTTCGGCGTCTCTATAAAACAAACAGACTATAATAAAAATCTGGTTTAATATAGTTTTATATTTTTAATATCTTTAAATTTGTGTAAAAATTTTGAAGTGTCTTCTTACTATGACTAACACTGATCCGTGAAAGACAGAAGGAAAGACAGTCACAGTTATCGATATTAATTTGGAACCAAGTATAAAAATATAAAAGAAGTTTTAAAGGCAAAGAAATCACGTATGTTTAATATTTCATAAGTCACTTAAGGGCCTTATAAATTCAACGGACCCTTTTATTAAGTTCCAAGCATGAATATAATTTGACAGTCACTCTCGTATATTAAAGGTACCTTTAAAATCTCGGAGACGTCCATGTTATTATGGTGAATTTATCGCGTAAAATATGGCAAATTATCTCTGCGAAATCTCAAGAATTATGTAAAGTGACCCCAGAGTCCCATAAATTGACTCCTTTGTCATTACCAGCGATTTACGACAACATCTTTTAATCGACTATAAAGAAGCTTTTCATACATTTTATCATTGGTTTTGAAATTATTGGAGATCATTTTATAAATGATCATTCATATTTTGTGACAAGAGAAAATCTCGAGCTGAGTTCGCGAGCCATGGCTTCCGTCTATATATATTTATATTTAGCTATTATATATTTGAGCTAAATATTAAATACTTGATGATTTACTTCACAGTCATTTTCAGTCTTAGTAAGTAATATATTCTCTAGCCGATTGATTTGTATATTCAGATTTAAACGTATATTTGTTAGGTAGTTCACCGCGTACCTATATCATCACTACATATTATAAAACAAAGTCGCTTTTTCTGTCCCTATATCCCTTTGTACGCTTAAATCTTTAAAACTACGCAACGGATTGTAATGCGGTTTTTTTTAATGGATAGGACAATTCAAGAGGAAGGTTTATGTACACAATTTATTAAGTTTTTATATACATTAGCTAAGATATAACAATAATTGTTGAAGGTGTCGGAAAAAAAAAGGCCGTCTGGGAGTTTTTAACGAAAACGCTGCCTAAACCGTTTGAGATATAACAAAATAATGTATGGTGGAATTATGTATCTTAAATAGGTCTACAAAAAAGTCCGCGATGGCATATGTCTATCTCTTAGGGATATCATACTATATCCATTTAATACTTTAAAAAAATGGGCAATTATAACGCGATAGTTTAAAAGTTATTTACACAAATACGATATGAATACTTATCATTTGTAATCAATTAATTAGCTTGAGCATTTCATGAGGATTATTTTTGCCCTTTACATCATGCAAATTAAATGAATACTTTAGGAGATATGGCAAAATCAAAATAATGCACAAGAAAATAAATCGTGTTGGCGTGATTCGCACGGGCGGTTGTCTGGTGTCTAAGGCCGTAGTGTATTAACTCTAGCAGACGTAATATGATCAACATAATATTATGGTGGAATAATATTATAATAATAGTATCCTAAATATGCCTACAAAAATCTGCGAAGGGATATAAGTCTTTATTTTCAAGATAACATATTATATCCATTTTAATACAAAAACTTAGTATGTAATTATTATAAAATAGAAAATAATCATCATCAGACATGAGAGATCCGTAAATCTTAGATTCACGCGGGCGAAGCTGCGGGTAACAGCTAGTATACAATAAAACTTATTGAGGTTCCTAACCAATATATATTTATTGTTTTCTTATGTTTACGCGAATTTCACTCATTATAATGAAACAACTTTTACGGGTTTTATTGCGGTTTATTTAGTTTTTTACAAGCCCGACGTTTCGGATACTTTACAGCAACCATGGTCACGGAAGGACCATGTCAACAACAGCAACCATGGTCCTCCCGTGACCATGGTTGCTGTAAAGTATCCGAAACGTCGGGCTTGTAAAAAACTAAATAAACCGCGATAAAACCCGTAAAAGTTGTTTCATTATCCTTACTTCCTTACTAATATTATAAATGCGAAAGTAACTCTGTCTGTCTGTCTGTCTGTCTGTCTGTCTGTTACGCTTTCACGCCTAAACCACTGAACCGATTTTGATGAAACTTGGAACAGAGATAGATTAGAGCTTGGGAAAGGACATAGGCTACTTTTTGTTGCGAAAAAAAGCTTAGGGGGGTTTCAATAGGGGAGGAAAGTTTGTATGGAAAGGACAATGGCGAAATATTATTTGATACTTACTAATATTATAAATGCGAAAGTAACTCTGTCTGTCTGTCTGTCTGTCTGTCTGTCTGTCTGTCTGTCTGTCTGTCTGTTACGCTTTCACGCCTAAACCACTGAACCGATTTTGATGAAACTTGGAACAGAGATAGATTAGAGCTTGGGAAAGGACATAGGCTACTTTTTGTTGCGAAAAAAAGCTTAGGGGGGTTTCAATAGGGGAGGAAAGTTTGTATGGAAAGGACAATGGCGAAATATTATTTGATATTTTTGAAGCGTTTAGAAATGTCATGTGAAGAAAAACAATTATTTTATTTCTTTACATTTTACCAATATATTCTAGGGTTTGATAAAAGCCACCGAACAAAACCAATTGTTATTTGTAACTCAATTGACTACTTTTTACGGATTTCATTATGGGATGACATATTTTTTCCTCACTTTTTTTTTGTTTCTGTTGGAACCAGCTAAGACCAGAAGCCATACGACTATGTCTGTCGTAAAATACATAATCTATTGATTTCTGACACTTTGCTACTCGGTCCTATGGGAATGTAGCTCCGGGGAATTTCCCATAATAGATACAAAACAAACAATGGTAAAATAATTCAATAACATTAATACCAATGAAACATAACCTAAAATATTTAATATTTTTAAGATGTATTATCTAATAGTCCTTACTAATTTACTATTATTACTAATTACTAATATTACTAATTTACTTTACTAATCCTTACTTAATATTATAAATGCGAAAGTAACTCTGTCTGTCTGTCTGTCTGTTACGCTTTCACGCCTAAACCACTGAACCGATTTTGATGAAACTTGGAACAAAGATAGATTAGAGCTTGGGAAAGGACATAGGCTACTTTTTGTTGCGAAAAAAAGCTTAGGGGGGTTTCAATAGGGGAGGAAAGTTTGTATGGAAAGGACAATGGCGAAATATTATTTGATATTTTACTTAATATTATAAATGCGAAAGTAACTCTGTCTGTCTGTCTGTCTGTCTGTCTGTCTGTTACGCTTTCACGCCTAAACCACTGAACCGATTTTGATGAAACTTGGAACAAAGATAGATTAGAGCTTGGGAAAGGACATAGGCTACTTTTTGTTGCGAAAAAAAGCTTAGGGGGGTTTCAATAGGGGAGGAAAGTTTGTATGGAAAGGACAATGGCGAAATATTATTTGATATTTTTGAAGCGTTTAGAAATGTCATGTGAAGAAAAACAATTATTTTATTTCTTTACATTTTACCAATATATTCTAGGGTTTGATAAAAGCCACCGAACAAAACCAATTGTTATTTGTAACTCAATTGACTACTTTTTACGGATTTCATTATGGGATGACATATTTTTTCCTCACTTTTTTTTTGTTTCTGTTGGAACCAGCTAAGACCAGAAGCCATACGACTATGTCTGTCGTAAAATACATAATCTATTGATTTCTGACACTTTGCTACTCGGTCCTATGGGAATGTAGCTCTGGGGAATTTCCCATAATAGATACAAAACAAACAATGGTAAAATAATTCAATAACATTAATACCAATGAAACATAACCTAAAATATTTAATATTTTTAAGATGTATTATCTAATAGTCCTTACTAATTTACTATTATTACTAATTACTAATATTACTAATTTACTATACTAATAATATTATAAATGCGAAAGTAACCCTGTCTGTCTGTCTGTCTGTCTGTCTGTCTGTTACGCTTTCACACCTAAACCACTGAACCATCATGAAATCCGTAATAGATACAAAACAAACAATGGTAAAATAATTCAGTTCAAGATAACATATAATATACTCATTTTAATACAAAAACTTAGTCATTATTAAAATAGAAAATGATTATCATCAGACTTGATAAATCCGTAAATCTAAAATCACGCGGGCGAAGCCGCGGGTAACAGCTAGTAACAATATATATTTATCCCACACACAAACACCTTAACAATTTATATATTTAAATATGATCGCGTTAGTAGCGATGATGGTCCAGTGGTGGATGGACTCGGCCTCTTATGCGAAAGGTTTCGGGTTCGATCCAATCGTGTGTGCCTAGAAATGGGTTTGTCTAAATTTCTAAGTGCACCCTAAACACAAGACTATCGCTCGCTCATCGGTGAAGGAAAACATCGTGAGGAAACCTGCATGCCTGATGAGATTGAAAGTCTTTGAAGGTATGTGAAGTTCATCAACCCGCATTGGGCCAGCGCATAGGTGCTACCCTTCTCGCCTGATTTCGAGGAGGAGACCCGTGCCCAGCAGTGGGACGTATAAAGGTACGGTAAAAGGTTGAACTATGTATTTACTTTATGTTAGAATAAGAAAAACAATTCTGTATTCTGCATTGTATCCCCATCTAAAGCGTTCATGATATTTCGAAGTTCAAAAGATTATATTATCTTGAGATTAATACTAAATTCAAGTTTCACACGCGCGTGTGATAAGCGCCTCATGTATTTCTTTTAGGTATTTTAAAACAGCAATGAATTTCTTACTTACCAGGTTTTCAATTTTCACCTTTAATACCAAGGACTTATAAAATCTGAATTTAAATATATAAAAGCTACGTCCTCCCCGAGGTTCGGCCCTAATAGCTTTGTCCTGTACAGAACTACCTCCCCCAGGGGAATCGGTTTTTTACGATCGATTGAAGATGGACTGTCTTTAGGCTTAAAATAAAAGAGTTAAAGCTAACTAAAGTAGAAACGGTCGGAGGTCTTACAAAGTTTTCTCTGAAATTATTCTAAAACATTCCTTGATAATTGAAAGAAAAAACAGAGAAACATATTTTATTCTTCATAAAAAAATCAACAAATATACCCATATTTTTAGAGATTAGTTCCATAACTATTATAATGTACATTTGTAACAAAGACGTATAGGTCCTACGCTGCAAATATTTCAAAGATATATAATGATATATAGAAAACTTCAACTTTAAGTAATTTGCTACCAAGATTTTTATATTGTCAACTGTCATTCATCATAAAAACGGAAAATCCGAGATAAAGTACTTAGTGCAAAATACTACGCGATACTATCGTACTGTTTATTGGCGATTCCAAACATTGACAAATTTGTTCTAGGCCCGAGTGAAACCGTTTATGACTAACACCAGTTATCATGCCTCGCTTTTGTATCAATACAATATAAAAATGTGGTAAGTATATATACGAGTATTGTGTACTAAAATAGTGCCTTCTCTCTAAAATTCAAAAATCTTTGTCCTCTGTCCTAGTAACAGGGAAAAATCTGATTTCATTTTACGTGTTTTTGAATCTTTGATATCACATGCATACGAAGTGAAATGTTTGGAAAACGTGGAACAAAACCACCTTTTCATTATGTGATACATTTTTGAATTTGAATATTTTATAATTTTATATAAGTTTTTTGTACGGAAAATAGGATTTTGAAATTATCATCCTTTATATTTGAAACTATCTTCGATTGTCTTTAAATTTCGTTCGAGGTCATCTCAGGCAAATGTATTCTCGCCGTGCGTTCTGTGGGGCTGAAGTAGGTTTTTTTTCGAAAGGTCTAGGCCTAGGGCTTTTAGGCCTGATGGCCTTTAAGCTCAATCGTTAGGTAAGCTGTAGTATCTACCTAGGTCTCTTGATATGTTAGTAATTTAGTGAACTCTTGCCATTTCACAACTATGCTCGAAAGTTAAAGAAATCTCAAGGAATACGCAGGATACACAGAATAATTATTAGCACTGACGCTTACCATCTTAAGGAAGAATTTATTCCACATATCGACGACCATTAACATCCACACAACCAGAGGTATTGCAGATGCGTTGCTCTTCTTTCCTCCCAAAGAGACACCGGAAACTCACAAGCCGCACTAAACGCGACAGCTTAGCTGTCACTTTACGCTGATTTCATGTAAGCAAGAGGTTCCTCTCTATCTCGTGCCAGTTTGAACAAAAAAGCCACGTGGATACAGATCATATGCACACCACTGAGATGTTGACCATTGACCCTCCCGTGGCTTGTCTACTATTTAATAAACCAAGTAAACCCGCGTAACTACATCACTTTATTATTAATAGGAACCAGTTACTATTAAATAAATATTAATAAATGTTTTCGAGCTTATCGAGTTACGGGTGGTCCGAGTCTCCAGAGTGGTTGCCGGGAATGGCGAGCGCCACTTTGTTTCAATTAGCTGAGGTTCATAATTATGGAAATTATTTCCTTGGAGGCTTTTGTTCATTTCAATTCTGGAATTTTGTTTTTTAAAATTCGAAACTATAGACTTTAATTTTCCATGTGAGTTTTAATTACTGAACGTATTTAATGCGTAATTTATTTGTAAACTATAAATTAAACTCAAAAAAGCTTTATAAATAAATATTCAAAAACAGAAAACTCTGCAAAATATAAGGTAAAGGTGATGTTTGTATATGATATAAAGAAGATATTTGTTTGTTAGATGTATGTTGAGGTCCACGTTGAAGTAGCAATGGGCTGATCACACACACAGAGGAACGGAAGGCCGATGGGCCAATAAGGTTCAAGAGTGGAGGCCGCGTTTAAGTAGATGAAGTGTTGGTCTGCCATTAACCAGGTGGGAAGACGATTTCTGTGCTGTGGTCGGTCCGTGTTGGATGCGAGTGGCAAGATGTCGGTCATCTTGCATTCTTGAAGGTGGCCTCCGTTCAGCAGAAGACGGATAAAGGCTGATGCATCTTATGAACTTATATAATGTTAGTTATAAATTACATCAACTCTTTCATTTTGATTCAGTTAATAGTACCTGTAACACGAGTTCTTAAGGTCTTATCTCGACTAGACTCGACTTTTGTTGGTTAGTATTTATTTTTAAAGAATCTTCAATCTTTTTAGACCTGTAAATTAGATCTTGTAAATTAGGTCAGGCATCCTCGCTAACTGTTACTCTAGGTTTTTTTCTAAATTAGGGTTGTCAAAAGCAGTAATCTCTTTGATATTTCGGTAGTATTTTTGAGGGCACGTCAAAAATAGGAACTGGGTTTTACATTCAACATTTTAATGACCAACAGAAATGTCCACTGTAAAATAGGTCTTGACATATTTATCTATCTACCCAATTATATTCCCCGACTATTTTGAGCTGAACTTAATTAAATTGAATTCGGTCAGCAGGTATTATTTGAATTTTAACTGAGAAATTCCACAATTTTTCCCTTTACAGATGGGTGATGTGATCTGGCAACCAATGCACATACGTAACATGTACGAAATTTACTTTGTGACAGTAAGCATAGAGAAACGTTTTTTAAGGCTATTGGACACCGAAATTT
Organism: Lycaena phlaeas; assembly: GCA_905333005.2. Taxonomy (NCBI): domain Eukaryota; kingdom Metazoa; phylum Arthropoda; class Insecta; order Lepidoptera; family Lycaenidae; genus Lycaena; species Lycaena phlaeas. The sequence continues at coordinate 18,947,395 of HG995166.1, forward strand.
TTGTCTGTTTTTTGGGCTAATTTATGAAACGGCTGGATGGTAAAAAAACGTAATTTAGGCTATAAAAATAATCATCACCAATCGAGGTATGTCTATATTCTAAGTTAACGCGGTCGAAGCCGCGCTTTTCAGCTAGTAAATAACATACACACACACACACACCTTTATTCATCATACACGTTATACGTACTGGGGATGCACTGCGTAGTGTAGTGGCATGACCACTCAACTGTAACGATTCATGTTGTACGTTTACTAGATCAGATAATCAAATGACAGTCAAATCAACGGGACGTAAATTAATTAGCCCGTTCACGGCACCACGTGATTGGCACGTGACAGGACAAGGCGAGATGCCATTGACCACCTGATTGTATTACTGCTCTAGTTTCACATGGGTACCTACATAATGTACTACTAAATGTGTCATTGTCTAGTATAGGTTCAAAATTAAAGACCTGGATTCGGCTCAAACGTATGAAGCGTGTAAGTCTAAAATGATTTTTTCTAAGGACCCGTTCGCATGAGCGCTTTTTTTACCGAGCGTTAAAAATCTTAATGGACAAAAAGATACCATGTATCTGTTCAAACGAAAGCGTTTTTAAACTCGACCCTTTTTTATCGAGCACTGTTGAATTTTGGACGTTGGACGTTAAACTGAATTTAGCGTGCGGAGCTAACACGCGCTAATGTCGGGTTTTAGCGCAACGCTTATCAAGCACTCGTTTCTACCAAGTAACTTAACTCTTAGACAGGAAAGACAGGTACAGAACTTACAGCCTGCTACCATGCGTCTCAGCATAAGCAATAGACAAGCTGAGTAGCTTTTATAGTCACGGTATAAGGTACCTACATTAAAAATTGCGACTTTTTTTTATCTACAAATAATCACTGAAAGTGCTTTACGTTCGTTTAATAGGCATTTTTAACATAATATAAATATTTTTTTTAAATAGGACAACATGGTTTTGGTGCTTACACAAAATAAAGTTGCGAAAAAAGGTTTACTTTACATGTACTAACAATGTTACGTATTCCAAGATATGTTGAACATCTTTGGTTTATTTATTTATTAAGAAACCAACAGCGTTATTTATAAAACATATATTTAGTACAATCAATAAGTAATCTATTAACAGGTTTCTCTTAATTACAATATGAGCATGTAATTTAGTTATGTTTTATAAATTAATACAATATTATATCATACTAGCTGTTGCCCGCAGCTTCGCCTGCGTTAACTAAGATTTACAACGGGATCTTAGTACGCGAAATAATATTTTTTACACCTTGTGTCCGAAAAACCAAAATATCTTACGGAACCCTATTTTTATCAAAATAAAATTTAGCCTATGTTACTCGTGGATAATGTAGCTTCCGAATGGTGAAAGAATTTTTTAAATCGGTCCAGTACTTTTTGAACCTATTCATTACAAACATACAAACATACAAAAATAGGTACAAATCTTTCCTCTTTATAATATTAGTATAGATAGATAGATTTCGCCATAACTTCAAAACCGATCGTCCAATTTTAATCATTCAAAGTTCAAATATTATCTACCTAAACTGTACTTAGTGATGAAATATTTTTTTTTTTATAAGGATCCAAAGCATGAGTAAAATAAATGCGTTTAAATGTAGTCCAAAAATATTCAAAATATCTAAATAAAAAAATGGTTACTGTGCCTCACTCGACATAGATAGGTATAACGTGTCGCGGACTTTTTTGTAGATAATTATAAGATCTACAATTAATTAGAACATTTTATGATTCTATCTTTTATAGTTTAGGCAGCGTACGCAAAATAAGTAACTTTTCTGGTTGATTTTTTACACCTTGTGTCCGAAAAACCCAAATATCTTACGGAACCCAATTTTTTTCAGAATAAAATGTAGCCTATGTTACTCGTGGATAATGTAGCTTTCGAATGGTGAAAGAACTTTTGAAATCGGTCCAGTACTTTTTGAGCCTATTCGTTACAACCATCAAACAAACAAACAAACAAAGTTTTCCTCTTTATAATATTAGTGTAGATTATTGTATATTAAATAAACAATATATTACGTGAAATTTTCATTGTAACCAACCTAGTATAACGCTTTTTGTCGGTTTTAATATTTTGACTTTATAGAAATAATTGAATTGCGTTTGATAAAACTGGTTTTATAATCGATTGATTTATGCATATCGAATCGGTATGGACAGACCATTTTAATTAATTTTAAAAACGTGCATAATAAAGTTTCAATGTTTTAAGTTATTATTTAAGTTTCAATGTTTTAAATTATTATTAAATATTTTTTTTAAACCGATAGTAATGATACTAGCGAATTGGCAAAAACCATGTTTTTTGCTTACGTAGTTTATTTAATATAATTTATTTATACTTTCGGCGCTTACGCCGCATACGCGTTAAGAGTCCATTAGTATTTATCTCTTTTGTTTGCGTACGGAAGTAAATTAAGCTCATTGAAACACTGTAAAATGGAGATCTTAGTATTCTGTATATTCGTTAAATATTCCTTCGTCGCTGAGAAGTTGACGGTGTCAAATAAACAAATCGTCCCACAAATCCCTATATCGAGGATGTGCTCTATTCTCCCGATTGCTTGTTCTTTATTTATTCCCGTCGTGTCTGGAGAATCTGGAGTGGCTGGCAAGGCAAGTTTTATTAGAGCGACAAAGTTTCAAACCCACTTCCCCAACTCACGAGAACCGTGACACACAAACATTTTCAGAATCGACTTCAAAAATTTGTCGTACAACTTTTCGACTAATATGAGATGTGCTTTAATATACTTGATTCGTTACAAAATTGTTTCGTTGGAGTGCGGTATAAATATACATGGTTTTGATTAAATAATTCACTTGGTTCGAAAACAAAAGTTACAGTCATGGTATGTCTGTGAAATGCTTTGTGCACTCGATCGTTACAACTAATTCCTCTACTGTTAGTTTCTACTGTTAATAATTTTAGTGTATATTGCGAGAAGCGTATAAAGGTACAATTCCTAGCAATCTATATCTAAGTCTTACACTAAAGTCATTCACTGCTTCATATTGTTTTTAATATTCTAGTAAATTATTAATTATATAAAATTAGAATTTTGTCAAAGTTGTATTTTACTGTTGTAAATAAAAAATAAATTTTGTAATAATTATTCAGTGGAACTAGATAGAATGAATCTCAGCCTCCTCTTTAGACTATGTGGTGTTTTTACCACGGCAAAAATAATTACTGAAATTTTGATTGCAATAGTTATCAAGGTAGATTGTCTGTATAATGAAAACTATGTTTGAGCTTCGTGAATAAAATGTCATTTCCAATAGTCAGATTCAGCCATGTTCGTCTGTCTGTTCATTTTTTGTATGATTATTTTGCATAATATATATTTTTAAATAATACTTTGACATGAAATATTATTTTTGATATTATATTAAACTTGAGAGTGAATAGTGCTTGACCAGTTTTAAAAGTTTTCAGACCCCTGCCTGACTAATGCCATCATTATCATCGCGTTCACGTCAAATATTATAAAATACAAAATGTTCAGCAAAAAATATAGCTTCCAATTATTAACAAAGTAAAGGGAAGTCTAAAATATAATTAAAATATAGTATCAGTACATTTTTCTGTTGCACCGAGAATCTCATTAGAGTAATGACATCTATCATACAAAAAGAATAAACAGATACATTTTATGATTCAAGTAGAAAATTGTAAATGTAGATACTAAGTTTTTCTGTAAAATTTCTTCAATATATACGTTTTATCTTTTCTTTCTTTTATATTATGTCGCTTTGATAATAATTTATCGTAATCAATATTTTCCTATTCAACAATACTTCAAAGGTTGTGGGTTCGATACTTATTGTTGACAAATATTTTTATGATGAGAATAATTTGTTATGTGTGTAGGTGTAAATTCATTTCATTCATATTTTATTTTATTCATTCATTTCATTTCTTCTTTTTATTCATTCATTCATTTTATTAATTAACCAGGTGGGAAAATGATCTTCGTGCAGTGGTCGGCTTGCGTTGTATCATGTATGCGAGTGGCAAGGGATCGGTCGTAGACGTTCATTGAGCGAGGCCTATGTTCAATCGTGGACGGATAAAGGCTGATGATGATGAATGAGCAAACTAAATATTACATAATTGTCGTTGACAAGTTAGCGCGTATGCTTCATCCCATCGCAAGGATAACATTTTGTTAGTACATTTTTTGGATTGAAAATATTTTTACCCCAACGTAACTTAAACAATTAAAACAATGAAAACATGTAATGCACCACAAAAACACACGTGTGTATCATAAGCCGAAAACAATGTTAGCGGTGGTACATTTTGAAAATATTTTTAATTTACCAGAGCACTTCCATTACGGCCTTTGAAGTCGTCGCGGAGCCTTCTAGGGGGTAAAGTTACATTTTTTAAAAACTCAATCCATCAGTAATTTTAAATGTTCAACATATTCTGTAAGCGACGGTATAATATTACACTTTGTACAATTTACACGCCGAGTGTTTCGCTTTAGATGTGCTCGAGAGGGTTAGGTTGCAGTTGGTTTAAGCAATTACCAGTAATTATTTTATATTAAATAATTTTGGAAGCGGTAATGCGTGGACGCGTCTTACATATATTCAAGTTAAATTCATTATATATCTTAACCTGTTCTTTTAGAGTTTTTATTACACTGTGGCACTTGATGTGACGATGGTCCAGTTGGTATGGTCCCGGCCTCTTTCGGGAGGATCCGGGTTCCATCCTGACCCCTCCTGTGGTGTCTTGTGCACCCTGAACATGACACCATCGCTAGCTTATCGGTGAAGTAAAAAGGTCGTGAGGAAGCCTGCATGCCTGATGAGATTCTTTTAATCTTGAAGTAGTGTGATGTTAACCAACCTGCATTGGGTCAACGCCTAGTTAGTAAACTATGGCCGGATACCCTCCTCGTCTGATTTCGAGGAGAAGACCCGTATCCAGCAGTATAACATAGATGTTGCATGCAGCGTTGTGCGTTAAATAAGTTTTAGTTAACGCACTTAACTAACACGTTAATTAACTAAGTTTCGGAACTTATTCAATACAAACAAACAATCACTTTCCTCTTTATAATATTATATAGTATCTAGATATTGGTTGATACTTTATGTTTATTTTACTTTATAACTGGAAGTAAATCTTAGCTAACGTGGGCGAAGCTGCGGGCAAAGGCTATATTATTGAGTAACAAATATCAATTGTCATAAACATTATACGTGAATTACGTTTGAATTGTTATTTCCACAAGGCAGTAGCGAAAGCAATCGTTTTGTCCGATAATCTGTAAATCAACAGATAGGAAATTTATTTGCAGATAATCAGAAATATTGATCTTATGTGGGAGTTGGCAACATGGCCATTGAAATGTTAGCTAACTTTATGTTACTTAAACGGTTTTAACGGAATGACATTAATAGGTTGCATCCTTACTAATATTATAAATGTGTAAGTGTGGATGTTTGTTACGCTTTCACGCAAAAACTATTTGACGAATCATCGTCAAACTTTGTACTCATATTCTGAGAGGTACGAGAAGTAGCATAGAATATTTTTTATTAAAATAAAAGGGATTTTTATTCGCTAAGGCGAAGCCGCGGGCGACATCTAGTTATATAAATATTTTTTATTGAAGTGAAACTTCCTTAGAATCGTTGTGATTTCAAACCGGATACAACGGAAAAAACGACAGGTAAGAGATACAAATACAAAAGAGAGAGAGAGCAAATATCGGTGTATATGTATATTGCACACTGTTTAATACTTGCTTGTATTTAAGCATTTAATGTGTGTTTCACTTCTACCGTGTGTGAATCGCACACACACCTTTTCATTATTAGTTACAAACATTTCTATGTGCATAATATATAAGAAGAATACAGATAAGACAGATCTCTGTAGTCTCTACGACAGCTGATCCGAAAGGCGATTAGAGAGTAACGGCGGCTTTCAATATCCATCTTGAAATTTTGACACATTTTCTTACAAAATCTGTCAAAATTTTAGGATCGATAAGAAAATTTTAAGATAGATTCCTTGAAAGCCGCCGTAAATAAGTGTTTGCCAGCGAAAGAAAATAAGAAGGAGAGGCAGTGTGAGAACTGGCATGGGACTTCCTACCATATCAAATCAAATCAAAAATATCTTTTTTACGTAGGTACAACTTGTACACTTGAAATAAGTCAAAACATAAGTAGTCAACAAGTAGTAATAGTAATAAAAAAAACTCGTTTGAGATGCAGGACCCCCTAAGAAAAACGAGAAAAAAACTTAGGGGTTGCTCTTTTGTCAATAAAATGAGTACATAATATTTTATAAATACAACATGTAACATCATAATATCATATTAATCATACTCCCCTCAGAATAGGCAACGTATCTCCTATCCAATATCCTGGACTCAGCTGATTCGTCCGCCAATTATCCAACCTAACAAAAAGAAAATTCATTCATAAAACTTTAAAAAACTTTGATTAATACAAATCAGATGTATTAGCGAAACAAATAAAAACTTTCCGCTTATAAAGCCATTATATTTAAGTTGGAAACAAGAAATTTGCAATTAGATGCATCGCGGTAGTTGTAACTGAAACTTAACTTATATGGAAAACCGAGTCGAAACGCCGTGACCCTGGATGTGGCTACACCAATATTTATTACCTAACTTACCTCATTTCCAAGATTGATCCTGAGGTACTGGAAGAGATCTTTTTTTATGCCGGGAAATGCGCTCAGGCATCCCGCGGGGGAGTGGGTCTCCCCAGGCGGATATGTGGGACTCGCTGCGCCCAAAAGATGGTAAGTGGACGCAGCTCTACCCACTAAAACCCGGCGAGTGCCACCAATGCCGCCTTTGGTGAAATGTCCCGGATCTACAAACAACAGGGCTCTTCGACGAATAGTCTGTCCCTCATGGGACCGACGCCTCCTCCACAGAGAGGTTGTCCCGCACCACAGAACAATCCCTCCCAACATCGGGACAGTACAATGAGGTGAGGTTCCCGTCCTCACATCTTGCTTCCTGCTCTTTTGTCCCCTCTTTACTGGAAGGGACCTGTGCTATTCCTGAATATTAAGGTCATGCTAAGGTGCTCGAGAGGTTTCTGAAGGTGCGGGCTTAAATATTTTGTAAATTTGTGATTTGAATATAAAACTTCAATATTTAATTTTATTATCGGAAACTGTAATCTTAATTGAAATGGTATTTCTGTCGATACTAATCTTTGAAATATATATATATATATATATATATATATATATATATATATATATATATATATATATTTTGATGTTGTAATTTACAAAACAACAACAATTTTAAAAGAACCCTAAAAATGCCTAAATAATCGCCAAAAAAAATTATACACATGGTTATTATTTTTTCATTAATTATATCAGTAAAAGGACTATTTCTCGCAAACGTGCAATTACTAGCGACTACTTGTAGCTTTATAATATGCAATAAAAAAACTATATCAAGTATTCGTTGGCTCATTTCGCTCGTCTTAACTCCACGTGAAGCAATTTATTTGGCCTTCGTTTTTAGTTTTTCGTTTTGTGGCTAGCTGCAGCTTATAATGGAATATTAAATTGATGGGAAACCGATTCCCCGGAGTGTCAGTCGATGTACTTAGGTTCAAACCGCGAATGTTAGGAAAAATTCACTTAAATTTCAACACATTGAAGTCGGTATTTATAAAATTCGACTACCATATACGAAATAGATTTTTACTTTCTAAATCTTACGGAACTGTAAATAATAATATGATATTTTGTAAAAACTGATATTATGTTCATTAAACTACACTTTAAAAGTTTTAGTGTGCACTTACATTTATTTATCAAACGTTCTTTTTGAACGAGCTACTTAGAATCAGTCATGAAGTTATTAACTTATGCATATTAACTTTATCGAACCAATGAACAAAAGTACAGTTGACAATTTGATATTATAATATCTTTACAACAAAGAACTTTATTAATATACGTAATTTGTCGATAGAATCATACATTACAACAGGATTTATTTGTGATCGATGCTCGGAACTTTCACGTTTGTGAATTCAGTAAGGTAATCATTGATTCAAAATCTTTCTCCGTTACATTGTAATGTTATCAATAAATATTTGATACGACTGTAAATCTTAGGACGTCAGTATAATATAAACTAATACTGATATTAAGTATTGTAGTACGTGGTGTAAAAACTTAGCAGGGGACCAGATTGACGTGGTGTAAAAAGCGTCTATAAATAATAATAATATCTATGGATGCTTTTACACCACGTCAATCTGGTCCCGTGCTAAGTTCTCGAAGAGACTTATGTTACGGGTACCCGACAACGGAAATACATATATTTAATACTTATATTTAAAACTTTTGTTATATAGTACACATATTTAATACACATCCATGACCCAGAAACACAAAAACTTTTTTTTTTCTTGTTCCCTAACGGGATTCGAACCCGCTACCTCCAACTTGAACGCCATCGCGCTAACCACTGAGCCACAGAGGTCGTCTAAAAAATTATGTAATCGCCTTGATACGCGATATGGAGATGTTCATGTAAACGGGAGGAAAATGCGGGCGACCGCTAGTCCAGTGTAAGTACTTCATTGATGATAATGGACGCTTAATGTTGGAAAGACAAATGGAATGTTGGCCATCGAGAGACCGTTATCAGTTGTCAAAGCCGTGACCGTGTGATGCGGGGCCTTTTGAGCCCCTCATGCAAACCCTAACGAGTTTCGTATGGGTTTGCTTTGTGTTATCTGATTTCTGCGGCTTTGGTTTTCGCTATACGCCCCGAATGTGTGGACACTATTAATTATTTAACCTCCAATGTAATATTGTATACTTTATTTGAGGTTTCAAATATTTTCGCTTAATCAGATTTTAATCGATAAAATGTAACTAAAACATCAGGAATGTTAATGTTAATAAAACGCAACAAATTCCATGAAAGTAAAAAATTCAAAATTTGTTTAGTGTTTCTCTCACTTTGGCGTTCATTGAGAGGATTCATTGACAGCAGTGGTGGAAAGGCTGATGATGATGATGATTATTATGATAATGAAGTGTTCCCCATTAAATGATATCACATTTTGAATACTAACATCTATTAAAGCATTTTTAATATGATGATCTAGTCACTCTATAATTTATAAAATAATAATTAATAAATAATATTTTCTTGTTATACTCTTGTTAGCTGCTTGTTGAATTGCAAATGTTTCGAGGTCTTTAAACATTACTTACTCAAAACATATTCTGGGCACGAAACTCAAAAACTCAAAATAAAAGTGATATTAATAGATTCTTAGAAGCTAAACGAACTTATGATTCCGTATTCCCCGACGGAGGAAGAAGTGTTAAAAACCCCTGGGAAATACGTTCCTTTTTGTGATTTATTGACAAGTATGTCCGAAACTTTATTATGCGGGCCGGGCTGAGGAAACCCTTCATAGCGAATAACTTTGTCGAATATAAATACATTTATAAGTATTTATAAGTATATTTGAAGACCAGTATATTTAATAGTCTGTTAGTTGTGCGACGATGGTCTCTTAAAGGTATTTAAAGGTGTGGAAGCTCACAACTCGCATTGGGACAGCGCATCGTTGCTATGGTCCAAAAACCCCCCTCGCCTGATATCGAGGAGACCCGTGTAGTGGGATGTATTTGACACGTTACTTTTTTATGTTTAATAGTATGGTTATAGGATCTCTCACTATAAGATCACGAACTCAAAACTCGAGTGAAATAAACATGTTTTTTTTTTATAATAGGTACATAATATATTTAAATAGATAAATTACTTTAATTCCATTCCTATTTGTCTCCTTTAATTATATATATACTACTATTAATATCCATGTGAGATATTGCTATTTTTTATGAAGATTGAACAAACGTAGACTGTTCTCCTGTGTTAAAATCGAGAGCGTTTGCTGGCTTTTTAAATACAAGTATACTTCTTCTAGGTTGTATGAAGGCCTACACAAGTCAAAAGTAGCTGCAAAACAAATAAACTCTTCGGTTTCTTTATATTAAATATAGAATTATTATAGAATAAAATAATTAACTATTTATATTCAGAATCATAACCTTCTTGCAGAGTGTAATGCCATAATAATGAACTCTGGTCACATTTATATTTATATTTAATATCATAGGAACCGGTGACGTCAATTAGTAGCAGCATTAGAAACTAATTAAGGAGTGGATAATATCTGCTCTGTGTAATTGCTGTGACAATTCTTGGTGCTAGTTCATTTATAATTCATCATGCTGCATTTTATCTATTAAATAGTTAATATTCATAATTTGATGTAAATGTGTTTTGAATTTAATATTATCAAGGATAATGTTTTGTTTTTCTGAACCAGGGCCTCTTTAAATGAACGCCTAGATGGCTAATCTTTCGATTATCGCATGCGATTAGAGATGTCTACTACACGGACGCAGAAAGCTGGAGGTCGGCCCAGAAATCCGATCCGATCAAATAAATTAGTCAGTGATTAGTCACTGATGTAATAGCAATTCAACCAGTCAGTAGTGCTATCGAAAGCGCTGTACCGCGCCACACACAGGCGGCATGAGAACCACCATCTTATTTTTGTCACCCGTTAAATAGATCTTGTTGTTTCTGCAAGCAGGGTCGACGTTCACTGGCGTCATCTACATTTTACCATAAGGTAGCACGTTTACCAGCTTACCTATCCACTGACAAAAAATTGCTTTTTATGTAAGTTAAGAGAGTAGAGTTTGCTTTTACTTGATGTAAAGAAGCCTATATTCAGGGATCGCTATTCATACATGAACCGCATACGTTGCGAAAATTACTTCCATAAGGCACTCCGTGAGGTACCGTGCTCCTAATTTAAACTTACCTCGCGGATTTTCTGTGAACCTCAAATTTATGCATGAAGAGGAAAACAGTGTTTTATATTATTAAATACGTTATGGTAAGAATGAATGTCTTGTAAGAGTTTCTTAATTTTGGGGCTTTATGTGTACTTATTAAATCGTTTCAAACAACAAGGAGGGAATATTTTTTGGTGATTTTGAAAAATATTTTTTAAAATAAAAAATGATTTGCATCATGGGCAAGCGCTTAACATCAAGTTAGATTTTGTGTATTTGCGCTTTTCCTTTATTATTATTTATTCAATTATTTAACTATACATGAAACTAGCAAATTAAATTAACAATTCCATATTGTCTTTAGACAAATAGCCCTAAACATAATTGGGTGTAATAAGACGAGAGACGAAACAAACACTTTTTGTCCGACGACAGATGTTTCGGAGTCTTCAACGCAATAAATTCACAAATTGGCCCCAGCGACTCCACGGCTTTTTGTTCCATGTTTCACGGGGCGCGTTTCGTTTATGACACATTTTGATTAATACGTCTGTGACCCGCTCGTAAACATCACTTTATTATTTTTCTATGGAGTTGAAGATATTATTAATATACTTATGGGTTATAGTTACTTTACGTTTTATTTGTATGATTATATTATAAGAAATTTGTATGGTAATAACAGACAATATTGATGTGAAATAATAAATAGGCGTGATAAATAAAATATTGCATTTAATATGTATTATGATACGAAAGGTAAATTTATACTTATAAATACATAATAATACACAGCATAAAAATCTGTCCAAGCTCGAGAGCATATTATGTCATGCCAGAGCAGACCATGGCAGAGAACTCTACCTTCTTGTGTCATGAGATTCTTATTATCCAGATTCTAGTTATTATTTATATTATATTAATATATAATAATAACATATTTGAATTCAGATTGATACCTAGATGATAGCCTATAATGGGTACGGACTCTGAACCCCTTTGCGGTCTAGAAATCGGTTTTTCTAATTTTCTAAGGGTACCTGAATATGACACCATCCCTCGCTCACTGCTGAGGGAAAATATCCCGGTGAAACCTGCACACCTAATGTGATTAAAGTCTTTGAAGGTGCGTGAAGTTCAAAACGACATTAGGCCATTGAATCCTTTAATTTTGATGAGACCAGACCAGCATTGGCACATAAGGGTTGCTACTTTTGTAATCGGTTAGCCTTTAGGAAAAAGTAACATAAGTGAGAAATTCACCGATACTGACGTGCGCGAGTAATTTGTCTGAGAACAATGAGAGATTTTTCGCTTAAAGCTATATAAAGACCGGTAACTCGCTGTGCAATAATGTTTGGTGCAAATTATGAGCGAAAAAAAAAATTATAATAACATTTAACGGTTTCACAAAAAAAATATTAATATATTTTACATACAGTATTATAATTATATAACAAAAAAAAATATAATTACAGCTACTGTTGTCCAGTGGGTAAGGACTCTTATATGCGAAAGGTTCCAGGTTCGATCCTGACATGTGTCTTGAAATTTCGTGTGTTTTTATAAATTTCTAAGTGCACCCTAAACACGAGACCATCTCCTGCTCACCGGTGAACGAAAACATCGCGAGGAAACCTGCATGCCTGAAGTTGAAAGTCTTTGAACGTTATATGAAGTTCACCAACCTGCATAGGACCAGCGCATTGGTGAACTGTTATCACCTATTTAATTGGTGGCCTGTTATCCTCCTCGACTGATTTCGAGGGGGAAACCCGTGCTCAGCGGTGGGACATAATATAAGGGTTAACACATTACTTAACTGTTTTTACAGCTGCTGTATTGAGCCGAAAAAAAAAACATATAACATAATATAAGTACCTATTATATTTATTTTGTAATAGTGAATAGCGGTTTTCGACCTGCAGTACACTGTACTGTGGTGAATTTCCAAATAGCAAGTAGTTTCTGTCCCATCTAGCGATATGAACATCAGCCAATTTTCTGCGTAACAAAAATATATAGAACCATATATAATAATACTTCTGCATTAGCATCATCCGCTCGTCACTTATCCCACAAGCGAGCCGTACAGGATACAATCGCCATTCGCCACTATCTCTTGCGCACCGATCGATAACGACCCGAGCGGAGCGCCCACGTGGTATTGGCGAACTGTCATCTCGGATACACGATCTTCTTTGTAAATGTCAGCGGCAATCAACATTGTTATCGTTAAGACTTTCGTATACAGACACGTAATTGGCAGATAAAGATGTATTCCAAATTTAAAATAATGAGGATATGTAGTGTCGATTTCGCCGGTTAGGGCCAATAATAGGCCACTTATGCCTAAGTATTAGGTATAGGTACTTATTAGTGGATCTATCGTCTGATTCCAAGGGAGAAACTTATGCCCGAGGGCGAACAATATGGTTTATTATGCTGCAATAGAATACGATTTCATCAATGTTCGCTGAAGTACCAACTCGGAGGGGCTACTTAATGCGCTTCCAACAACGCCCCTTTGCTCGTGTTGGGCTCGGGATGGCAACCCGGGCCCCACTAGACACGAAGTCGTGGGGACTGTTTAATAGCGGCCGGGCAGTCCCCTCTATATCTGAAGAATCTGGCCTTGCCGGGGCCAGTCTGTCGCTGAGGTGATCCTGTTACCTGCGGATCCGGGACCCTCACAAAGCGGCTGAAGGCGATCGCAGTGGTTTTAGTGGGGTAGTGCACCACAGTGCGAGTTCCCACACGTCAGTGTACCTACCCAAGGTCCTGATATGGTACAAACTTTCGTGTTTATAATATTATAGAGAAGGATATTGTCATGTTGTTAAATCTTGATTCTTAGAGGGGCCTTAAATACTTATGCGTGGAAAGTCAACCAAGACAATATTTTAATGAACAAAAAATATGCTTAATGAGTTTGTTGATTAATTTATATGTGCAAAAATATGTCTAATGAATTCTAAGTTATTACATTAATTAGTACGACATCATATCTTATTTTACGCGAATAGCACTCATTACCCTACCAATATTATAAACGCGAAAGTTTGTGAGAATGTATGGATGCTTGTTACTCTTTCACGCAAAAACTTCTGAACGGATTTTTATGAAAATTCACAATAATATAGCTTACTCACAAAAGCTACAATTTAACCCCATATCACCAAGGGAATGGGAAGTACGCGGGTGAAACCGCGGGGCGCTGCTCGTAATTAAATATTTTTACCAATTTAATCGCTCTTTCATTGAGATTTTTACATTCCTGACGTTTCAGACGCTTACATGGTCTCGGAAGGACCAGCATTTTATTGTTCATTTAGAGAGGCCTCTACATTGATGATAATGAATAATATAATGTTAAATGATTGTTATTGTATGCAGTTAAATTAATTGTGTCATAAATTCCCATTCCGTATAGTTAGGCGTATAACGTAATTAGTCTTATAAATGCTAGCGATCAACCAGCTGTGTACTGGCCGTCAAATTACTTCATTGCCATACAAATTTGTCTATTAATACTACAGCCATTAATAAATATACACATTCTAACCATGCTAGCCCTAAGATCATAAAAGTGCTTAATGGTGTATAAGGTATGCTAGATAAGGGTAACAGGTATGTACCGCCAAAATTCGGTGCCCAGTGGAAAATAACAACAACTTTAAAGAGGAAAGTACGGCGTCTAAGGATGATTTAGAAAGGCCTTTTTAAAGCAGGTTAATGCTTCCACATAATCTAATTTTGTAAGAGGTAGTACCAGAGGTAGTAGTAGTGGTCATTGGGGGGGAGGGGGATAGGGAACAGGAGGGCAACGCATCTGCATAACCTCTGGTTATGTGGTGTATCTCTGTTATGTTAATGGACGTCGATAGTCGCAAGGCTTTGACAGTTCGTTTGCTGTCCTATGCTATAAAAAAAAATCTAGGTTCTTGGGTGGATGCAAGGACCTATGGAAGGACTCGCACATGGATACGCACTACCCCACTAAACCACCTGCGAGGACCTTCAGCCGTTTTGTGAGGGTCCCGGACTGACAGGCAACATCACCTTAGCGACAGGCTGGCCCCGGCAAGGCCGACCCGCTAGTAAGCCATATCGTGCCTAACGGGGGTATTATTGGAAGCGCATTAAATGATTGAGAAACGCCTGGCACATTAAAGTCTAATTTCCACTAAACTTATTATTTTCATTGGCGATGCTTGTTGTCGTCTCTTGAAAATTAGGCAAAGAGAGCTATAGTTCACCTTTATGCTGATCTCTAATGCCTTTGAACTTCGAACGCTCTCAAAGACTTACATCTCATCAGACATGCAGGTTTCACGATGTTTTCCTTCACCGGCATTTCAAATTGCCTACCTAAGAACATGATACAAATACATACAACAAAATATTCGACATCAAATAATATAAGGATATAAATATTTAAGTATAAGCGCTAAGACGCTAGGAGCATCCCCGTGCGCGCGTGTACTCGGGTATGTATTACAGAGCGAGCTTGTGGGTCCGTATATTACCGCTCTTTTCATGGCCCGTTGAATTCCTAAGACCTTCGTATCTTTATCATGCCGCTAGTGCTTAAAATTGTGTAAATTTCAAGTGCTATTTTTACAACGCCGATGCTTAAGCATGTTATGTTTACGTGTTGAGTTGATGCGTTATTTTATTTCGCTTTGTACATTTCTGCTTTAAAAAGTATTTTCTCCTAATATTTTATTTTTACTATGTTTTTATAATTCTTTTATAAATACAAGGTTGATAATCGAACTGATATACACGCTTTTAGTAATTGATACAAATGATTGAATAATAAAAACCTTGTTGTGTTAAGCTGTACATTAGCTACATTTGGATATCATTTTATTTCAGAACTAGAATAACTCTCTATTTAAATTTCATGAGGGATATAGTCTTTATAATAATAATAATATCTATGGACGCTTTTTACACCACGTCAATCTGGTCCCGTGGTAAGTACTCGCAGAGACTTGTGTTACGGGTACCAGATAACGGAAACACATATATTTAATACTTTTTATATTAATACTTATATTTAAGATTTTTATTATATTATAATACACATATTTAATACACATCCATGACCCAGGAACAAATAAAACTTTTTTGTTCCCTGGCGGGATTCGAACCCGCTACCTCCGGCTTGTGCGCCAACGCGCTAACCACTGAGTTACAGAGGTCGTCTTATATAATTAAACAAGCGCTACAAACTCAAGATCATAGAACAAGGTATATTGCTATGAGTATCATTGTTGTCATGAAATAGGGTAATAATCTTCTACCGTTGAGGAAATAGTACGTCTTATAATGGATCGTATACTACCGTCTGAAGTCTAGATCAATCTAGATTACGACTTAGAAGACCTCCATTCCAGACACGTTTTGTTCTAGGAGCAATTTCCGACACGTGTGACTATTTCATTAGGTTTTATTTCGCGATAAATTCATACAAAATATATTATTTAGGTGTGTTATATAGGTGAGCGACGATAGTCCAGTGGTGGACGGACTCGGCCTCTTATGCGAGGGGTTCCGGGTTCGATCTGACTCGTCCGTGTGTGCCTTGAAAATGAGTTTTTCCAATTTTCTAAGTGCACACGAGACCAAAGTTCACTCACCGGCGAAGGAAAACATCGTGAGAAAACCTGCATGCCTGATGAGATGAAAGTATTTGATGGTATGTGAAGTTTACCAACCCGCATTGGGCCAGCGCATCGGTGAATTATGGCCCATTAACCCTCCTCGCCTGATTTCGAGGAGGAGACCCGTGCCCAGCAGTGGGACATATAAGGGTTGTTACTTTACTTATATTATGTAATATGTGAAAAATGCTTCAGAACATTAATTGATATAAATGTAGATAATCCCGTAGATGTAAAACCTGAGAGCTTAGCATTGAGATGTTTTGGCGTTTCGCAGGGCCTTATTCCAGGGAAAAATTAATAAAACCGCGATCAAAGTAAAAAAATCGGTTGTCTGTAAAGTCGGTTTACTGACGATAGTTGAACGTGACAACGGCATAATAAAATACTGATGGGACGATTGTGCCTCTTTGTCGCTCTCAAGCTCGCTTGCAAGGCTTAAATGGAACGCCTTTGAGCAAGGTAAAGCTGCATGAGTCATGTTTTTTCGTGCATGCAGCTCTAATTATAAGACGTTGTCACGTTAAAAAACTAAAGTAGCAACATATAATTTCCCACTGATTGACACGGTTCTTCTCACTAAGCGCAGGCCCGATGCGGGTTGGTGAACTTCACATACCTTCAAATCAAGGTACCACAGGTTGTCAGGAACGAACTCGGACGGTTTCGCTTAAGATTCCGAGCCCGTACCCACTGGACTATTGACGCTCATAATAAAGTATTGTTTCTTAATTTTCACGTTATTTCCACAGCCAATGATGTACAAAATTATTTTGTATTTCGTTGTCCGATATTTTCGATCACTAGAAGGTTAGCGTTATCACTTATGTGACGGTTATTGAATTTGTTGTCTGGGAAAATGGACGATAGAACACACGACACTGTTTTCATTTTTTGGAAAAAAAACTCTATAGGGGCAGGCTTTCTACTTACGAGACCACCACCACAAACAAGATTGAAAAAACTACGGATTCAAATTTGAATTTAAATAATATATTCTTATAATGACGGAGGGTTTGCAGGAGATGCTGCACAGTCTAAACGAATCCTCCCGACGGGTGGGCCTTAGGATGAACTTGGACAAGACGAAAGACATTTTCAATGAGCACGTTCTCCCTAGGCCTGTTAACGTCGATGGCAAAAATCTCGAAGTCGTGCAAGAGTATGTCTACCTTGGGCATACTTTGCAGCTAGGTCGACATAACTTCGAGAGGGAAGCCGATAGGAGGATTCAATTAGGATGGGCAGCATTCAGGCAGCTTCGCCATATTCTCACGTCGTCTATACCGCAGAGTTTGAAGACGAAAGTCTTCAACCAATGCGTTCTCCCCGTGATGACTTATGGGGCCGAAACGTGGCCTCTTAATTTACGACTGGTCCGCAAGTTTGCCGTGGCTCAACGTGTTATGGAGCGTGCTATGCTGGGTGTTTCTTTGGCAGATAGGATTCGAAGCCAAGACCTTCGCCAGAAAACTAAAGTTACCGATATCACGCGAAGAACGATCTCCGTGCAGTGGCAGGTCCGCGTTGGATGCGAGTAGCAAGGGATCGGTCGTCTTGGCGTTCATTGAGGGAGGCCTATGTTCAGCAGTGGACGGATAAAGGCTGATGATGATGATGATGATGATTCTTATAATGAAAATAGCACGAATAAGATACGTTGCCGGAACGTGAATATAATTTTTCTGTTTCAAAACAAGTCTACTGAAAAGGAACAGTAAAACAAACTCGGAGTTATCAATCTTTTCCATATCGTCATACGATCTTTAGTGATGAAATACGCGTTTTCTTTTTTTCTTTGTTGTTTTCTTCAGCGATCGTCATCAAAAATTAGGAGTCTATAGGTTGTGTGGTCGATGTAATTTACCGATTCCACCGTTACCGTATTACAAAGTTTTGATTATATCAGAGTAATCGTTTTGTCATATAATTGGTATTCATTTCCCAATCAACAAACTTTATATCGTTCAGTGAGTCGTAACTATCAGCTGAGACGAGGCGATTAAGTTGTGGAGATGCGATTACGTTAGTCGTAAACGATTAATATGATTCGATATATCACTATTAGAACTAGCGGACTAAATAGTAATATTAACAATATTTTATATTATATTGGTAGAAATTGCGACTAAACAGGTAGGTAACGCACCAGCAAGCTAATCAGATGTGAGCTGATAGTCCAGTTGCCTCCTACAGAAAAAGGCCATTTTTAAATGTTAAACAAAATATTAGATTCATGGTATATGATTGGGACGATATAGATATAAAGCTATATAAAAATACGCATCGAAAAAAAAAACAAATAAAAAAAGCATGCGAAATTGCTCTTTAATGAAAACAATTTTATACAATTCATAATATGAAAGCGAGTAAGGAATTCGGGGTCAAACATTATTTTTGCGAGATACTTCAATTAAAACAAAAAAGTATTTTTTACCTTTGCCTTTATTTTTATGAATTCAAAAACGTTTTATACTTGTTGCTTATGGCATGAAAATATCATCATTATCACTAGCCTCTGAGCGTCCACTCTTAAACATAGGCCTCCTAGCTGGTTTCATGAACCCAGTTGCATCCTCATTGTACTAGTGGAATAACTCTTTAAAATCGTATCGACTCATCTAGCTATTGGTTACGCAGTGTATGTCGTTATGTGACCTGCCTGTCGGCGACAAGCTTATTACACATGTGTATGAAACACTGACCACTTTCAATTTGACGTGCTTGTCTTTTATTATCACCTACTTTAGTTTTTTACTACCTACTATGTGGGCAAACAAGTTCACTTATTTATATTGTTCCCTTGTTTACGCGAATTTCACTCTATATAAAAACAACTTTCATGGATTTTATTCGCGGTCTATTAAATTGTTTATATGCTCAACGTTTCGGATACTTTATAGCAACCATGGTCACAGAAGGAAGTTAATTCAACCCATTCGTGATCTATGTTGAAACATGGCAGAGGATAACCGTAATTTTATCAAAACAATCGCCGGCTGTAAAAGCATTTCTCATCAACAATCATTCTCTTTACATCGTATTTAATGTCCGGTCAGTTGTAAAGCCGTGTCATTCCGCAACCAAATGAGACGCTGAGGTCTCGATGGATTCGCGCGTAATTGTTTTGTTATACTCGTCTTTGCCATGGTAATAGGCCGTAAACATTTTTTTCATTACAAAAGTAATACTCTTTTTTCCGTTTGTAATTATTTTTCTAGCCTATTGAGTCCCACTGTTGGGCGAATACCCCTGCTTTACTCCATTTATCGCGGTACTGTGCCAACTCCGAACAAGTCTTATTTTAGGCATCCAGATCACCACGCCATCGTTTTCTCGGTCTGCCGCGACACCTTTGTCCGCCGTGAGGCACCCAATGCATGAGGACCCATGCCCTACGGTCTATGTGCATCCGACACTCAGGCTCCACTCTAGCCTGGCTGTTTTTTCTCCCACATTAGCAATGCCAGTTCTGGACCACAGATCCGTAGCCTAATGCGATCGATTAGCTTGACACCTAGAATACAGCGCTCCAACGCACACATTCGCTAACAAGCCTGGAGTTTGGACTTCTGTCTGATGTCTGTAGATACCTAAATAAAACAGAATTTAGTAGATGTTTTAATGATGTTAAGGGTCTGTTTCACAATGTCCTAATAAAGTTCCAATTAAGCTATTTGCAACATATTTACCACATAACTACAACGTTTATGTTTCACAATTGACAAATAGCAATATTTGGCTAATAAAGTTCCTTGTAAACTATAGGTCGGATCAACTGGCCATTAGCAAATTAATCTGTCAGATAAATTAGTTGACAGATATATACGCGGTTGACAGCTTCACGACATTTGACAATTTGACGTTCCGATAGCAGTAATATACAAAATAATTTAAATTGTGTTTTGATCGTTTAATAATTAAGGGATAACATTATATACAAGGTCTATGTAAATAAAAGGTATAAAGATGGTATGATACATACATTAAAATTATAAAAACATATTTTCATGTATATTTACAACATGGAATGTTTTTCTAAAACATATTTATCGTAAAATGGAACTATGAAATGCGAGGTTGCCAAGCCTACTAACCAATAAGTGCCAAATAGGGATCTGCCAAATAAATTTATAGGGAAGATGATGGTGAAACCAATGAGCTTATATTATACTAGAGCAGAAACGTCAAACAAACGATTCTCAGAAATGCGTAACCACTTGATAGTTCAAAAGACGTAGCTTTGAAACCGTACATTATGCCAAAGAAAACTATATTTGTCTCGTTTCTTCCACTAATTAACTAATTACCGTTGAAGTGAGACAAAATATTGCAGGCGTGAAAACGGACAGAGTTGTCAGTGAGTTGCCAGTAATGAGAAATATTTCCCCAAAAATAATGAATGAATAAATGTATTTAATTGGTTTTATGTGAATAATGTTGTATAATCGAAACATAATTTACCAAAACTTACAATCTATACTATTATAAAATTGTAATGGAAGCGTGTCTGTACACTGCAAATATTTAGGGAAACCTATTATTAGTACGTAGTAAACAGATTATGATAAAAATAAATGACCGAGTTTTTTTTTTATATTTAAAAAGTTAGTAAAATGTTAAGATCGAAGAAATATTATTAACATGTTATGTAGATAGAAATAAAAAAATGCGTAAATGTATGTATTTATTTTTGTTCTCGTATATTTACAATAATTCTTTTTTAATGTGATAATTTGTTCCTATACATTTTTATTGTAAATTAAACTTAACAGGTGGTTACACAATGGACGTAATAATATATAACAGGACCGCGACTCGTAGCAGAAAAATACTTCCAGGTATATACTTGACGGGAATCCGTCATCAAGTGGTCGAGATATCGTTATCATCCCAAAATATTAACTGCAAATCTTAGGTTTACTCTCATAATAACGCATTCTTGAATTAAGATTACAAAACAATTAAAGATGCCATGGATTCAAACTGATTAAAATAATTAGGAACGTGGGAAGTTTAGTACGGAGTCACTCTGTCTCACGTTCTGACCATTGCTTTTCGCATTGCTATTATTCCGCACCAACGGTTGGTGTGGAATAATAGAAAGAAAAAGAAAGAAAGAAAGAATAAGCTTTATTTGACACAAAACAAACAAACATATATAATAGCAATGCGGAACGATTGGTTGTTGACCAACCATCCCCAAGTTATCACAACTTGACGTTCCTAAACAAACATTTACAAACAGTTAAACTACAGTAATTCTTATAGTGAAAGATAGATATAGTTAATTTAAATTAAGGTAATATGCAGTGTGAGCGTCGCCGCTCCGACATACTTATTAGTTGACATTAATGAGCCTTTAAGATATAGTACCTGGTTGACCGAGCATTTGCTCGGTACCCTTAGTCATAAAATACAATAAAACTTTTCTTCCAAAAAAAAAATTATTTTAAAAAAAGGAAAAAATAAAATTCGGACAGGAGATTCGAACCAGGCTCGTTCGGATATAACTGCCAAATTTTACCATTAAGATACCATGACATATTATTTGACAGCGAAATCAAAACACGGAAAAAAAAAGTTTTCTAAAAATGTATCCTAGCTAGATCGATTTATCGCCGTTTTTAACGCATGTATACAAAATTTCATGAAAATCGTTGGAGCCGTTTCCGAGATTCAGATTATATATATTTTTTAGTTGTACATAATTTAAAGGTATGGTTTTGGTTTTTCATTTAAAATTAACTTTATATTAAATTGCTTAATTTTTTCGCAAATGTATTATTATAAATCGTTGTTCAGTACACGTGCGGAACCGTCATTGCAAAGAGTTTCGATAAATGTCTCGTCGGAACAAGACAGGCTTTCAGCATTCGTAATGAAATATACTATCAAAATAATTACACATTATGATGATGAAATAACATTTACAAGAATGATAAAATCTAGTTCTCGTAATTATTGAGCATATTACAGTCCTTGTCAAAAATATTACTGGTGCACACTTTCGTCATTCATTCATTAATTAACTAAACTCCCCAAAAAGTGGGAAAATGAAAAACAATTTGCTGATAACACCGCTGGAAAAAATAATGCACGATGTATTTTTCTTGTTTTCTGATGTAATTTTAGACAATATGATCAAAATTATATAGACTTACTTGTGAAAAGTAACACCACTCGCTTTACTATCTTTTTCAGACCGTGATACACAATTTTTAACCGCAAATTTCACCATTTTGAATATCTAAATTAATGCGTCACACTCACTTGACGTCAAACGAGCAACTGACTTCAGAGTTGACTGCAGTCAACTTCGAAGTGGCAATGCATAGCTGACTCAGACTGCCAATCTAGTACATATAATATCATTGGGTGAAACCCAATCAAGACTAACTAGAAGATTCATCTGTCAATTAATTTATGTGTCATATAGCTATAGGGTACTTTACTGGTACTTTGTGAAACAGACCCTAAATATCATTCTCTTATCTATCTTAATAATCTTTTCTCATTTTACTAAAACAATTTTTACGGAATTAATCGTTACTCGTCCTATGATTACTGTATCCAAATCTTCGGACATTTAATATGAAACATGCCGCGACAAATTCCTTAAAAGTTGTTGTATTATTATTCTAATTCTACTAATGTTATATTTTTGCGAAATTTTCAAAGAATATAGGTTTGTTATCCATTCACCCAAAAACTTCAGAATGGATTTTGATGAAACTTTACAATAATATAGATTATCTCATGGATAAAAAACGTAGGCTATGATTTTTATCCGTACTCCCACGGAATGAAAACAGCAGGGCGCTGCTAGTATGTAGTTATTCAAATATTTTCCATGACCAGAGTATTTTGGAAGTATCTTAGTAGTAATTTAGAAATAAATTATGATAATTTTAAGCTAAATTAAAGGTGTCCTTGCCTTGATTCATGTACTTTGAAGTGTAATAATGTTACTTGCTCTAACGGGTATATAGACTAAATAGTTCGCTTATTCGCGACGCGCTCTTTGTATTAATATGCTCTAAATGTGATATTAATTGAAGGAAGACACTTAACATATTATGCTCTAATGACGACGGGAATGTTAAAATTAATATTAGGAGCAGATATCGGATTCTTAATTGATGAAATATAACATATATAAAAGCGCGATAAAATCATTTTAGTGGATGAAATTCAGTTAAACAGAAAACAGTATTAATAAAAACCCTTGAATCATTTTGATTTCTTAAATATTGTACCGGTAAAATGCCTATTGTTTTTTTTATTACTTTATTTATTACTATCACCAGCACCAGCTGGTGATAGTAATTTCATGACTTCTTCTCAAAACAAAACACGATGACACATCTGTTAATACTATAAGCGCGAAAGTTTGTAAGAATGCAATGGGTGTATGTTACATACAATTTCACGCAAAAGATACTGAACGTATTATGATGAAATTTTACGATAATATAGCTTACATATGAGAAAATACATAACCTATGATATATCACCGTCCCCCCCCCCCCCCGGAATGGGAAATACGCGGGTGAAACCTCGGAAAGCTGCTAGTCAATTATGATGATAAAAAGTCGAATCGTTGAGATAATTGAAAACATTTGTGAATCATATTGAAAAAAGATGTAATATAAATATAACGCAATTCACTAATTTAATTGAATATACAACTCGCATTCGATGTACACTTATCATTAAAGCCGTCAAAGCATTAAATTCATATAAAAAGCGTTACCAAATAAAACATTTTCGAGTTTACCTCGGTGTCAAAAGACTTCGACGCTTTCACACATTCAAAGGTGATCCCCACATTATCTGGCTTTGAGGCTGGTTTGAAAACGTAACCATCCATCTAGTACTAGCCTAACGAATGATGCCTTTTGAAATTTGATACGTTTTGCAGGGCTTATGCAGCGTTAATACGGGTTTTCAGCTTACGCGGTGAACCCAGAGTTGGCATTTTTTTATTCAATTTTTGCAATGTAACATTGAGTGACGGCTTAATCAACAGTCCTCTTACACCTCCGTATTACCGCCATGATGAAAATAAAAAACAAAAATAATTAACTGTGACAGCATAGGCTAATAAAAAATAAATAATAAAAAAAACGTTCCATTCTAGGGTGAGTCTCTCCAACTTAGATTTGGTGAATGCTAATGTAGATATAGATATTATATCCCTTATCTACGTGGGAAAATATACCTTAAGATCTCTTATTACTTTCCATATCGCTTGTAAGTTATAAATGCAGCTTTAGATGCAGTCGAAAAATGGATTTTAAAATTCCGTCTAGGGTCCTTGTTGTACCAAATTTTGTGTAAAGTTTCTAGGAGTCAATAAGATAAGTAATCTAGTGTTTCAAAATTCCACTATGGAATCCCATCCTGATGGTAAGTTTATTTAAACTTGTATGCCGCGTACTAAGAAAGGAAGTAAATTTTAGAAGTGTATATAAATACCTACACACATCCCTGACCTGGTGCAGACTAGTTATACAAATAATTTGTAATTACGTGGGATTCGAACACGTTATCGATGATTTTTTTCGCAAAATTCCCATACTAAAAACCTTAAGACAAGTCATCTACGGTCTCACACATTTAATCGTAATCAAATGTTTTCCTTAACCTTGGGAATTTCCATTTGAATTCAGAAATTTCCATTAATAACCAGAACTTAAAGTCAGGCTCAATCGCTCCCAGGAATTTCATTATAGATTATAAGCTGGATCTAGATGCTTTGAGGTATTGTATTTCAGTTAGCAGTAGAACATATTTATATTCTAATCAAAATCAGTAATAATATGGAATCAGTAATAGTTCCAAGTGTTTTTTAATAAAATCGTTTTAAACTGTTTTGACTTTTGTTTAAAGTTGAAACAGCAGCAAGTTTTAAAAATAAATATTTTTTTTTATATTCACGCGGATTTTACTTATTATAATAAAACAAATTTGCATATAAAAATCTTAAGCAAACCGCGATAAAATCCACAAAAATGTTTCGTAATAAATAAAGTAAATATGCACTCTTCCAGACGTATGCAATGCTCGAAACAGATCTCAAACCATTCCATATTAAAATATTCCTACATTGCATTTCACATTCGCCAAATTACGTAGACTATTCACAAAATTCATTACAAACATTCGTCTCAAATCAGAATACAACCGTCTCACTCATGTGAAATACCCAAACGTGCAAACACCTGGAGGGAACGTAAATACGTAAACAGGCTCCAGGTGAGACCTAGATTAACTATATAAATATATATAGTTAATCTAGGTCTATAGCCAAATACCCATTCAAGATGCAATATTGAAGTTTTGTATTTGCATTTTGTTACACATTGACATCAACGTATGTATGTGTGAATGCGTTTTATTTTGGGACATTTTTATACCAGCAAAAAACAAGTTAGCTTTATTGAATTGTGACAGGTTATCAACTATTTTTTTATGTATGCTGAATACAGATGTCTGTATCGGTTCGTCATACGTATATATTTTATTAAATTTATTTCCGTTCCTAGTGCATGTAATAAAAGATCTGACGAGCTTACCACGAGACTAGGTTAGCGCGGTGTATTCTTGGATAATATTTATTTAGTATTCAGTATTTTAATATTTAGTATCTTTGCCTGTTGATCAAACATCAAAATGATTGCGTTGCACTTTATCACAACTAAATTATAAGTCAAAACAAATTAAACGCCGGCAAAAAACAAAGGTCAATCTTGAAAAAGTATAACTTATGAAGACAAGGCATTAATAAACTAGTATTCATAATATGGGATATACTAGCTAATTAATTTGGCTTGGCTAAAAGCCAAGTGAATTTATTTTACTTTCTTTCTGATATACAGGCACACGTTTATTTCATATAAGATATATATACAAATATAATAGATAATATATACAAACAATAAGCAAAGAAGGAAATATTACAATAATTTCCATATCACATCACATAAAACTATATACACAACTTATTACTTGCCACACTTCACACCATCATTAAATACATTTTTACATTAAGAATTATTCTAATACACAAGTATGAATGAGCCATTCAAAACACCCTTAAACACAGCCACAGATAATAAATATTTAACACATACCTGTCAAGTATCGTTTGAAAGAACATTAATTTATTTGTAAGGGTTAAGAATATCTTGGTGTACCTCTCGAGTCTATTAGAGCTAGGGCGACGCTTTATATTAAATAATTAAATTAACATCCGCTAGTGTCCTTATTAAAATTCAAGGGGAGACACTCTTCGTTTTTACTGCGCTGTTATGACTGCCTTCATTCTTTCATAATTCTACTATTTACTGCGAGGTTTTTAGCTTATTTCGCAGTAATAGTAACAAAATTTACGTGGGATTGGAGAAAAAATGTATTTATCTTTGTATAAATATTTAGGGAAAGACTATATACATATACGCCATTTTGTGGTGGCGGCCATTTTGAATTTGAAATTTATCGTGGTGTATAGTATTCTACTAAACTTTCAGGTGATACCTGTATTAGGGGTGCTAAAATTATATGTACCATTTTATGTTATCATCACAGTATTTGTATGAAATATAAGCATATTTAAGCATACATGCCCGCTTAGGTACTGTATATTAATTTTAAAACTTTTTTTTTTTGTATCCAAAAAATTTATTGGTATATTTAAATGAACAGACCTTTACGATTTCGATCGCGGTTAGAGTTTTAACATGCCCGACATTTCCAATACTTTACAGTAAACATGTTCAATAGAGGATTATTTTTTTTGTAATAGTGTATACTTTAATATTTTTTTACTAATGTTATGTTAATTTTATCATAACTTTTTGTATAAATGTAGAGCAAAAAGTTTTATAAATTTTATCAAGTATTTTGAAAGCATTTTTGTTTATCGAGTGATGTACATAGCTATTTAAAAAAGTAAAAAAAGTAAAGTATCAACCCTTTATGTCCCACTGCTGGGCACGGGTCTCCTCCTCGAAATCAGGCGAGGAGGGTAACATAGCTATTTAAACTAGATTATATACCAATAAAACACATATAGGTGGTAAAGCTCTTTTTTAATTACTGAAAAAACCTACTCTACATAAACTATAATATTTTTCTAACCTCGTCAGTCAAGCTTTTTCGTTTTAATTATTACACAGCATAGGTTAACTGTAATGCGCTTTCCGCGTTCATTATGTCCGAAGAACATTATTATATCAAAACTCCCACGGGTTTTCTCATAAAACTGATTGCTATGAATTTTATACTGAAAATGTGCAATTTTAATGAGCGAATATAATACGTTTAGCTGACCTGTAATTGAGGTCCCTGGAGGCTCGCAAATTAAAGGGCAAAGCGTTCCCATCATGGATTTACCATTGACGTGGCGGCTTAGCACATCCTGGGGCTCATCATCATCACCTTCCTAGTGCTCGAAATAAAATATGCCCATCGGTGGGAAGGTATATTTAAGAAATGGTAACAAAATTATTTTAGTCTATTTTAGCTCCCAGCGCAGAGATATTAGAAGTATGACTAGTGGCTATAGTCAGTCGTGACACTCTATATTTCTGTAACGTAATAGCAAAGTTACATGTTTTTGGGTTCCGTAGCCAAATGGAAAAAAGAGCCTTCATGAATTCGTCATGTCTGTCTGTTTATCCGTCCGTATATCACAGCCACTTTTTTCCGAAACTATGAGAATTAAACTGTTGAAACTTGTAACTAGATGTATTCTCTGAACTGTATTAAGATTTTAACACAGAAAAAGAAAAAAAGAAAATTAAATCTAGCAATTTACTTTTCATTCAATCTATAAAAAGATGCATCAGCTTTTTAGGATTGAATTTTTTTAAATAATGCAACTCAGTTTTTTACATGTATTTTTTATATTTATCAAACTATCGCAACTTCTACTTTTAGTTTATTGCTCCTTCTACCAGAATCTTCTCATTCAGAATTAAAATTAAAACTTACTTCAACTTATCTTATAGCTCAGAAACGTACCGAAGCGTTAAAATGTAAAATATATTTTCAGTTGAAATTTGAGGATAACAATTATTTGGCTGCCGGTGAGGCCTTTGGATATATTTAATAAATAATGAAGGTGCCTCGAGCAGGCTTGATCTGATAGTATTTTGGAGCCCCTACTAAGTATGTTAATAACTTACTATCGAGTTGTTTTATATATCGACTTTGAATAAGTTTGAATACGACCGGCATTCTTTTTCTTTTAAATATTTTCGAAGGTAAGATTTTATAACCATCATCGTCATCAGCATCAGCCTTTATACGTCCACTGCTGAACATAGGCCTACCTCAATGAACGCTAAGACGACTCGCATCCAACACGGACTGGCAACATTGTGCGGAAATCTTCTTCCCACTTGGCCGACCAACATACAGTTTTATATTATTTAAATGTTATTCGATGCTTACCAATAGGAAAAGTGTCAAAAAAAATCATGTCTATCAAAACTTTTTAAATTTCATAATAATAATACAATAACATAACTATCGCTTATAATTACTACAAGTATTTACTTACAATGTGTGTTATCAAACCTGAAAATAAATGAGTCCATTTTTAATGTCATCTATTAACTCTAACAAGAAATTGGGGACAGCATAATATGTAAGATTATAAAGATCATTGTTTAGTTTATGATAATTAACGAGTTCTGCTTATAGAAAAATATGAATTAATAAACATTATTACAAAGTATCAACCCACATAATACTATGTCTCACCGCTGGGCACGGCAACGGCGGCAACTATTAAGCATTAAGATGTCGACTCGAATAAAAATAGATTCTTATAAAACCCGTGGTAGGGCCAACGTTTATTTAGGTCGATCTAACTCGCATTTCTTTGTACGCCTCTTTACCTTCGTGAATAAAATATTTAGGATATACACTAGTACGACGCCTCGGCTGTGCTCGGGAGTTTGATAAACGAATATCACAAAGGTATAAATATTAAATATAATAAATTTCTTTACAAATCATATTGATTTTAATGCACTTAACATGATAATATACAGGTAAATATATGTATACTTGTAATAATATAATAACGAGCAGCATCCGAACGTACAAAAAAATCAAGATGATGATGATGAATATAATAAATTCAGACATTTAGACGGGTTTTTTTTATATCATAAGAGGGCAAACGAACAGTCGAAGCCTTCGACGCTCATTAACATCCACATAACCAAAGGTTAACCAGATGCGTTGCCCTCCCTATCCCCCCAATGGGCCACCGGAAACTCACAAACCGCACGCAACGCGACAGCTTAGCTGTCACTTTACGGCGATTTTATGAGAGGGAAAGGGTGGACGTTTATTCAATGGAAAATAGCTGAAAAAATCTGTGCTTATTTAATAAAGATAAAGTCAAGAACACCGTATAGAGTATAGACTATTTCATATTCCAGAAATGTGCGGTTCCCGGGAAATAGTTACGCCCGAACGAAGCCGTTAGGGAAAATATGTATACAATTTTTACACCACGATACTATGAATGCTATAGGAGTTGGTTATTACAATATGCTATCTAGTCATGGTATAAAATAAAATGTATGTCTTAGGGCCCGTTTCACCACTTCCTGATAAGTGCCGGATAGGCTATCCACAACATATTTGACAGATACTCCATACTCTGTTTGTTGGATACCTGGTGAATAGCCTATTCGGCACATATCAGGAAGTGGTAAAACAGGCCCTAAATAAATTAAGTATAGTATTATTTGTTTGGTTATTAGGTTCAACTTTCAAGAGCGGAGGCCGCGTTTAAGTAGACGAAGTGTTGGTCGTGTTGTGAAGTGTTGATCGTCTTCCCACTTGGCCATTAGCCAAGTGGGAAGACGATCTCCATGCAGTGACAGGCGTTGTATGCGAGTAGCAAGGGAACGGTCGTCTTGGCATTCACTGAGGGAGGCCTATGTTCAGCAGTAGACGGATAAAGGCTGATGATTTAAACTTCATGTTAAAATTATTTTTCAATTTTTAGCCCGGCTTGCTATGTAGAGCGTTTTATTTTTTTACAATTTTTAATCTTTTATCGATAGGTACTTTGATAGATTTTATTTGATTGACCCTTCTCAACTTAGGGTAATGTCTTGAGAGTGAGAGACTAAAATCCACACAAGTTATGTGGGTAATTTTGCACGCCTTATTATCTTCCTTGGATGTGCTATCCTGATCAGGATAGGATATTAGAACAGACTAAATTAATGTATTTTAAATAGTCCTTGAAACGTGCAGATTCAGTTGAAAGTGGTATTTGTGGTTGTGGCCTCTTAAAGTGGCTAAAATAGGATTTAAAAATTACATTACATAAAACATAGATAAAATATTTAATAAATGCATAGATACAAATCTGGCTAAAAAAAAACGTACACGCATCTTGCTTTTGAAGTATCTTTGATTAATATCCAACTTCAAGTATTTTAGCTGAGCCCAGCAAATGTGCTATGAGAAAAGTGGATCGCTATACTCGTGTTCAAATACGCATTTCACTCGTTGGGATCGCTTATGCAGTGTACAAGTTGATTACAGTGTGGCGCCATCTGTCGACACCATACAACAAAGTGGATTGCATGAAAACCTCCCATCATAAAATACCTTCGGCTTTTGGAACTGATGGACTTGAGTTTTCCTGTCTTAACTCTTACAATTTATTTATATTATCACAGCTTAACCAATTCAACTCACACAGGTAATTTTAAAATATACATAAATACAAAGAAGTGTCAAGATTACTAAGCTCATACCATTTACATAATTTATTACCTACAATATGAAATACAGCTTAAAATTCAAAAACTCTAATTAAATTCTATTAGTAAATAAACGCCAATGTCAAACAATAATAAAAACAAACTTACCGTAAACAATTTTTCGTATTTCCCAAAACACCCTTAAATCAAACGTAACATTTTTCATAACAAAAACTCGTATCATATCACCATTATTGTTAGCCGCTACCGGCTATTAACAATTCCTTTCGAATTCAACATTTCTTTATAATTTTAATCACAATTCGCGTGCTGACATACATTAACTCTCTCCAGTGAAACATGGCGCTCGATAAAATAACTAAAGAACGATACTCATATAACGCCCCATTTAAAGTATCATTAAAATGTGTAGAATGCGATAAAATATTGTTAATGAGGCTTATGATTAATGCGACATGCTGTCGAGTTGGGCGCGCGTTTGCGAGTTTTTATAGTAACCATTGTTAATGAGATGAGAATTTACGTTTCAAGTTTTATTGCTCGGCTGCGAAACTTCGAACACGTTGCCATTAGGACTATCGCTAACGATCTAGATCAAATTATCGATCTGTAATAATCGTAAGTTACAGTCATTGTGCGAAGTTCATATTTAAGACAGTTTGTTAATCCCATGGCAAGTTTATCAGTTACTACTTACTAGATACCATCAAATGAAACGTATTGAAGATTCACAACATTTCCCGCAGCGATGATGGTCAAGTGGCAATCCCACTTGACCATCATCGCGGCCTCTCGTGCGAGAGGTTCCAGGTTCAATCCTGATTATACGGATGCCTTAAAATGATGTTTTCTAAATTTGTAAGCGCACTCTAAACCATCCCTCGATAGCCCGAGAAAGCAAATATCGTGAGGAAACCTGCATGCCTGATGAGATTGAAAGTCTTTGAAGGTATGTGAAGTTTAGCAATGGGAGTTGCATTGGGCCAGCGCTTCGGTGAACTATGGCCCATTACCCACCTCGCCTGATTTCGAGGAGGAGACCCGTGCCCAGCAAGAGGACATAATACTTGGGTTGATACTATACTTCACATTTCCTGCATTCAAATTGCTACTGCATTTAAAACAATGCCCACCAATTCCATCTGTCGGAACATAAGATCTTCACCATATACGATTTTTAGTTATATATGCTTACTTACGATAAAGAGTTTCGCTTTTTTGTAAAGAGAAGGTGATATCATTACGACTTCTGAGACTTAATTCCTGCTATGTTGCCCTTATTAGTTTCACCTGTATGTATGTTTGTAACCGACTCTTTTAAGATCCATCGATGACAATACATTATATCGACAAGATTATTTCATGTTTTATGTTTGAGGAAAAGCTAATTTCTAAGTAATAATCCAAAAAAATTACCACATTTAAAAGTATGCCCACAAACCTAAAATTTGCAAAAGCTAGTTGATAAATTACATGTTTATTTGTCGTTTGAGTAAGCTTTTAATTTAATCGAATGCTCGTTTCGCCTGAATGAATGATATTAAACAGGTATATCTCTAACACGTCCATAAAAATTTCCTCAAAACAATTTTAGTTGGTGTCACGCAAACCATAATTTATGTGCTACATGGCTTATGGAAATGAGTGGAAGTTTATTTTATTATTTCATAATACTCATTATTTGTCATACATTAGGGTAACTCTAGGCTTTTGGGGGTTTCATTTGAAAAATTCCAAGTTTGTTCCGGAACACGCTGTAAAAATTTTAGTGGAAATAAATTTAATTTGTGAGTAAAAAAACACACGTTTAGTAAAATTGAAGCAAGAAGTATAACATATGATATTATAGTTTACAATGCACGAAGAATGTTCTTGTTTCTCGTGTAAAATTTTAGATACTGAATAAATAGCTAATGTTTGTAACGTATGGCGCATGGACTGAAGAATGGAGGAGTATTCTTATAAAACTTTAAAGTGCCATAAACTTGAATTTTTCATGCAATTTTGCTTAAATCGGGTCCTTGTTGAAAATCCCACACAAGATGTTAAAAAACGACATTATTTTCTAAACATTTTGTTTTTTACCACAGCACTTTAACCTAGCTCTGTGGTAAGTGCTTGAGAAAATGTATTACGGTTACTAGAAATGACCGAGCAGAGAAGTACTCTTTGGAACTTGACTATTTGACCAGTCAAATTTTATATCAGTCATAAAACATTGTTCGAAAGCCTTGATGTGTAAAATTTAGTTTCGCTCTTAATCCGCTTTAAGTTCTGTTCTGGTGGAAGGGATGCGCTGTGCCTTGCTCCCGGCTATATGGTACCATCATCCTTTTTTATATGACGCAGTGGAAATCCTTTTTGAACCATTTTTTTTTGATGACGCAGCGGAAATCCTTTACGACCATACCAGGGCCTGGGTAGGCGCGTTGGCGTGTATTGCGACTCACATTGGGGCGCACTACCCGGCTAAATCCACTGCGAGCACCTTCAGCTGCTTTCTATTGGACCCGGATCTGCAAAGGGAAACCCTCAGCGACAGACAGTTCCCGGCAAGACCAGATTCTCTAATAATAGAGGGAGTGTCCCGCTACTACTTGGCAGTCCCCGTGGGTACCACTATCGTGCTTTATTCTCCCGTGAAACAACCTTGCGTGTTAGGAAGAGAAGAAAAGACAGTTGATGTAATTTTACTGGCACAGACTTAACGTCTTATCTCAAAATAAGCAATACAGTTGTCCGAGCTAGTTCCAGGTAAACTAATACATGTTCATGGACGACGTCAACCATTTACCTAAGGCTTATCGGCCAGTGCAGTTCAACCTGTCCAAGGCAACTTGTCCAAGGCAACCTATCCAAGGCAACCTATCCAACTAACACGAAAAGTCCTTTTCACTCTCAAATCACTGCGTCATCGACTCACTAGATTGGGTTTTGCTCTTCTTACCCAGTATTGTTCATCTTAGAAATTTTCATTGAAAGATATTTCTAGCAAATAAACAAAAACTAGCTAATGATAAAAAAGGAAAACTTTTATATCACAAATACATTGGACTACGTAGCTGGTCCTTGGGCTTGGCACCCTTAGCAAATTACCCACGCGTAGACGACGGAAAAAGGTTAATGATTATATCTAAATATCAAAACAACTAGGTTCACACGAAATCCGGTGCCTCCTTAAGGCTAATTAATCAAAAGTCAAACAAAAGGCACCGAACAATCGCTCACCTAATCAGAGTTATCACACACCCAGGATCGGAGCTAAGACAAGTTTTCCAGACGAATAATTAAAGTCCGCGTTTCATTCGCCCTTTGTTACGGAATATCATCTTGTGTAATTGTTTTGTTCAAACCTTTATGTGCTGTGAAGGGTTTTAACTTTTTAACCGACTTCAAAAAAAGGAGGAGGTTATCAATTCGACTGTATGTTTTTTTGGCTCCGACCCCAAAATAACTAATTTTAAAAAGTATAAGTAAGCCATATAAATTTCATTATATTCATTGATTAATTATTTTTGTTAACTAACTTCACCTCGAAGTATTTAAATATTATTTAAAAATTATTAGTTGTACATAATTTTAAGGTATAGTTTTGAAGTCGGTTTTGGTTTTTTATTTAAAATTAACTTTATATATCCACGACTTTTTGTTAATTTACAATCGTATGTGATTTTTGCTTTGAATATATTTGATGTCTAAAAGTTATTAGAGCAATATTGAATTAAATATAAGGCGACCTCTATGGCTCACTAGTCAGTGCGTTGGCGCTCAAGCCCCGGCTTGAGCGCCAACGCCAGTAGCGCCAAGTAGCGGGTTTGAATCCCGTCAGGGAACAAACAAGTTAATGTGTTCCTGGGTCATGGATGTGTATAAGATATGTGTATTATAATATTATAATCAAAATATTAAATATAATATGTATTTCCGTCCGACCCTGACTGCAAAACCAAAAAGCTGTGGGGTCGATTCCCGACGAGAAAAAATGTATGTGTGATAAGCATAATTATATTTCGCTGTGTTATTCTTAGCTAAAATACGTATTAATTGAGAAATATTAAATATATCAGTTGTCTGGTTGCTATAATACAGTGTCTGTCTATTTGAAAAAATAGCCATTTATGAGTTATTTAACCATATAACCATTACCAATAAATATGAATTCCGTATACAATAGGTACCTGAAACTTCTAAAACTTTCTAGAATAATACAAATCACACGTCACATAAACACAACACCCATCGCTCAAAACGAAGTCCTCTAAACCATAATTTGCTCATCAAAAACACAAAATAAACTATACTAAAAACATTGACACACCCAATTAAGTTCTTATAATGCTACCATTACATTGGCAATAGCGTTTGGTCCCGCAACAGTCATTGTTTGAAATCGTCCCAACGTGCCCGCTATCAGATTCATAATTATTTCTATTGTCTGTGGAATTAAGCGATTAGAGAATTTAACCGACTGAAAGTGGACTGGTTTAGGCATGAATTGATTAAATAGATTTTTAGAGATGAATAAAAGGAGATTAATAATCCGATTACGAGGCTGAAAGGGGTTATGATTAATCTACGGTGTACTAGAGGCTATAATACTTTTCTATTTACGTACATTTTAGTACTACTAAAAGCCACTAATGATTTTTGGAGTTTAAACCTTACGAATCGATTTTCATATATGAGGCCGGGGTATGAAAATCTATGGGAGTAAAATCAAACTACGATGTTACACGAAGCGTTAAACGAACACAAACTGACTGTCTCGGTATTCAAAAATGTTGTTTTATAGCTTATTGCATATGTTATGTTTTATTGTTTTTATGTTAGTTGTTTTTGATTTACGGTTTTGTTGGCTTGGCACCTGGCGGGATTCGAATCCGCAGCCACTGCGTAACGTGTCTATTGTAGCCGTAAATGGTATAAAATAAGCATTACTAATTTTTTTTTTCAATGCACCTTTAACTTTTCAACTTTCAGTACAAGAGAGTAGTAATAATAAATCTTTCTAAATCGCGCAATAAATTCGTGCTGTCATCGCATCTCGCTCTAATCGATATCCCCGTCTCGCTCTAATGTAAACCATATGTTAATATATTGAGAGGGTTGGTTTATACTAAGTTGTGAAATGATTTACCCGTACCTTTCCACATAAATTTTCAATATTAACACCTCCCGCGCTAAGTGCCGAAAAGTTGTCATCCCAAACGCCGTGCTAATCCCTCATAATTACCAACCCAGGATGTCCTTATTAATAACATAAGTATTCACAGAGTATAATCATCAAACTGAAGTTATGCACTGTTAATAATGAAATATGGATTTTATCTCGGTTTACGTATACATTTTTATATGTCTGATTTTTCGCCCATAATGACAACATCCATGTTACGGAAGAACATCTATGTACAATATCTTAATATATATAAATCTCGTGTCACAATGTTTGTCCTCAATGGACTCCTAAACCACTTAACCGATTTTAATGTTTTTTCTTTTAAAATGTGTGCTTTTCTCCAACTTAAAAGATAGGATAGTTTATTTCTCAAATTTGAGATTGCAATTTTATTTATTGCAAATTAATTGTTTTGACAGAGCGAAGTCTGTCGAGTCCGCTAGTTATATTATATAATATTATACTCGACGAACTCTATGACTCAATGCTTAGCGCGTTGGCGCTCAAGGGAGGTAGCGGGTTCGATTTCCGCCAGGGAACAAAATTTTTGTGTTTCTGGATCATGGATGTGTATTAAATATTATTATGTGTATATGAGAACTCTTCAAAATTAATCCAATATAAATAGGATAAATTTCCCCAAAAATTACAAATAAATGAATATAAAGTATCAGCACAGCAGTCAGGAAAGCTAAACCCGACAACACCCTGCTTACAAAAAATATCTTAAAACCATATAATCGTATAAAGACTTAATAAGCTAGCTTACAAGAAAATATTTTGTAAAAAAAACTATCTAGCTCAAAGTATTTTTAATATTTCAAGCACTTTGATGCAAAGGGAATACCAAAATGCGAGGAAATAATTAGTTACGAAGCGAGCCACACGAGACACGGCCGCTCAGGATATCCAACAACGATACAGACTTTACGTTGCTTTATACAAACATTTTTATTATATTATACAAACATCTTTATACAAACATATTTTCCTGTCCTTTACCTATATTGAAGCACTTCAAAATGTGAGGAAATATAAAAAATCTCAATGTCTCTAATTAAATTGAGTGCACCTAAGTACATGACACGTCCAGCTGTTAGAGGTCTATGTAAGTTTTCGATATACATTGGATGCCGTACAGCAACGTTTAAGGTCAACATCGCCTGAGGTGACAGAGAAATCAATCTCACGAAGTTATACTATACAATAAAATACGTAAAATATTGTTTCATGTATAACGAGGAAGTTTCACATAAACATTAGAAAACATTGTGTAATAAAAATGGATATTATGATTTATCAAAGCTTCAGCTCAAATATTTTTGTAGTTACGCATACGAAAAAAAGGTGTGTGTGCGATTCACACACGATATAAGTAAAACACACGTTAAATACTCAAATACAGTCAAGTATTAAACAGTGTGCAAAATACATACACACCGACATTTGCTCTCTCGTTCTTTTGTATTTGTGTCTTTCACCTGTCGTTTTTTCCGTTGCACCCGGTTTGAAATCACAACGATTCTAAAGAAGTTTCACTTCAATAACTCTAAGCAGGCTAATATAACCGTCGATGGTCAGTCCGTCTGTGTGTCTCGGAAAAGGTTGCATTTATTATGCAGTGACGCGACGCCTAGACGAGGGCCCGCCTATCACATTAGATAACCCCATTCTATTGTTGTATCCGCATTCGGTGCATTTCAGCTATACATTTTATGTTGATGTCATATGAAAACGGAAAGGGCTATTGATAATGATGATGATAATTTTGATGATAATAATGATGATGATGAACGAAATGATGATGATAACGCTGATAACGATAATGGTCAGAACCGTAAATAGTCTTTTTTGCACCTTGTGCGAGCTTCTGTAAATGTGCCCTTAGCAAACCGAAAAAATAATAATCCTGCCTGGTCTGGCCATTCTTGCCCCCCCAGAGTCTACGTTACCTATTTACGGCTCTGATAATGGTGGTTATTTAAGGTTATTGATGTCGATGATGATGAATTACCTGTTACCACGATGCTTAGCTTATATTTACTTATTAACAGTTTTATGAAATTAATAAGTGGATAATGCAGACGAGCGTACATCAAAGAGCATTTATTTAACCAGTGACATGATAACTAACAATTAAATTTATGAAAAACCTTAAAATCCTCAATTTTCTTTGGAAACTTCTGTATAGCTGTAAATAGCATAACGACAGAAAAATGTGTATTCAGTCTCCAAGACATTCATACTTTTTTCGATATCCAACTCGAGTGGTGAGTCCATACGATGTGTGAACTGAAAAGCTCATTGAAGTTAGATGTTTTTGAGTTTCAATAGCTTCGTTAATTAAGGTAAGGCGTATCATTAAGATGAATACAGATTGTGTGGCTTGATTTGATGATTAAATAGCCCTCTGTAGACTTCAATTATTATTATCATTAACCTTGTCATCATCATCTTCTCTATCTTGTCCTAATCCTTCCTATCTATCTTGTCCTAAAAAAAAATGGGCATCTTAAACTTTGGTCTAGATTCACAATATTTTTTGCTTAAGTATAAATACGTTAACACACTTAATCTTATAAAGAGGAAAATTTGATATGACGTTCCTTCAAACTTTTAAGTTTAATAACTTTAATAATTATTTTAATAGCTATTTCACCAATTGAAATCTATATCAACCAGAAGTAGCACAAAAAAGATTCAACGGGAAAAATACTCGTAATAGCCTAGGTATACACAAAATCTACGAAATAATTCGGGCCTGTGTTCTTGCTCATTTCGAAGAAAATTCTAGAAACCCAAAATGAATTGTCATTCAATACAGATGGGATTCGGATAATCTGGATGGGAAAAGTTTACCGCGGTAAACGAGAACAATGGGAAAAGGAAGCCGCGACACGCCGGTAATCTCTTTTTAAGCAATTCAAAGAAAGCGCAACAAGGAATGGCCTTACTACGAATGGGCCGTAGATCTGTGAACATGGACTGACCAGCAAAATAAATTTGTATTTTTATTTCTTTTTGGAGAAAATAGCACCTAAACTTTTTTAATTATATTTAATATTCTAAAATACTTATAAAGAGAGTCAAACAAAACAACAAGAATATTTTTTTTATCAAATAGTTATAATTTGTCGCTATCCAAGAACTCCCGGGAATTTGATATATTAATTTCCGATATTATAAATATTAAAAAATTACTAATTTACAGCAATCTATAACACAAGATGAAAAAATACGGCACGACAGAAGTGGAAACTAAAAATGTAAACTAAATGATATTTATAATTACTTTTTAATAATAACTAACAAAATTATTATATAAAATATTAAATAATTATCAATTAATCATATCAATTATATTATTATTAACGCAGCGACTACAGCAGTAAGGACGGTTGACTCGGTGATTCCAAGTTCACCCGATCGAGCCTTTCGGCCCAGAGTGTTACGGATCAGCCTCACTTACAGTCTATAAAAATCCGTGTGTGATGATGCTTCAAAAGAAGTTGTCGTTTAAAAAAATTACGCAATTCAAGAAAAATTCGAGAATTGCGGTTTAACGGAAGTATATAGTGCGGTTTAACATAAGCTTCACGCGTAATCTTATCGAAGTTATTGTCTTCAATTAGGTCTTTAACCATTTGCAGGCACTATACAAATCCCCACCATGGTTCAAGCCTTGTCGTGGCGGTGGGGCTCAGTAGCCTAGGGTGAGCCCAAAACCTTGGGCGAAGCTAATTGAGCCGAGGGGGCTCTTTGTACCCCTCTTATAAGAAGAGGGGACAAAAGAGCAGGGGGCAAGGGGTGAGGA
This sequence comes from Lycaena phlaeas, assembly GCA_905333005.2. Taxonomy (NCBI): domain Eukaryota; kingdom Metazoa; phylum Arthropoda; class Insecta; order Lepidoptera; family Lycaenidae; genus Lycaena; species Lycaena phlaeas. The sequence continues at coordinate 18,987,744 of HG995166.1, forward strand.
TGGGAACCTCACCTCATTGTACTGTCCAGACGTTGGGAGTGGTTGTTCTGTGGTGCGGGGCAACCGCTCTGTGGAGGTGGCGTCAGTCCCCTGAGGGACTGACCAGCCGTCGAGGTGCCCTGTTGCTTGTAGATCCGGGGCAACTCACCAAAGGCGGCATTGGTGGCACTCGCCGGGTTTTAGTGGGTAGAGCTGCATTCACTTACCATCTTTCGGGCGCAGCGAGTCCCACATACCCGCCTGGGGAGACCCACTCCCCAGCGGTATGCGCCAGTGCATTTCCCGGCGTAAAAGAAAAAAAAGGCACTATACAAATATTGAATGAAACACAATGATAGCCGAACACATGTCCCATCTCGCTCTAATACAAACTAACAAGGATATGTGACATAGGACCACCACTGCAGCTCAATTGTAATTCACGTCACAGCCGCTGGACTCCACAGCACGTGGCAGTCGGCACTTTGACTGGGCACGTCCAGGGAATAATAATCATGAACAGATGAATGTCGTTACATTAATACTTAATCGTGATATGACGATGTAGTTAATTTCATATTGTTTGTGAACCGAAAAGGATATTTTATGTGGGCGTCATACCCAGGATATAACGTAAAAATGCTATAACGAAATATTATATATACAACAAAATCGAAAATAACTAGATTTTTTCAGCATTTCCTGTCACCTACGACCACTTTACGTAATCAGCTGCCACCTTCGTGTTTCTGAACCTATACGACTTAGGGAATTTAAAGAAAAGAGCATACTCATATTTAGAAGGCCGAAAACGCACTAACTTAAGATTTGTACATACCGGACGCTTCGGGTATATTATAGCAACCATGATCACGGGACGATTAAAGACATTATTATCATACCGATGAAAAAAATAAGAAGACATTTTATCTATATATTATTATTCATATGAGGCCATTACATTTAATAATCAAATATTGTTTTTCAATATAAAATCTATAAATGGCATAATATTATTGCATGGAAAATATATTTTATTTCCGCTAATGAATTTTCCAATTCCTCAAAACAAAGCTTCATTTGTTAAGCTTAACGAATGGAAAAATCGGTATGTATTGGGATATAAATCCTGGATTAATAAAGGATTTGGTGGACCCCCGGACTTACGCTTGATGGAGTTTGACCCAATTTTCGAAAATTCTTTGTAACTATATAGTAATGACAAATTGTATTTTATTTTCCGGAAGTATGATTTTAGGGAAAGTATCTTTTAAGTTTGATATTTGAAATAGTTTGACATAAGCATACACTTGCTAGATATATAAATGGTAACTGTCTTTCTAAAATACATCGAGTGAGAATAAATATGTTTATTTTAAATCTTATAAAGTAATCAACACATTACTCACGCCATACAACCTTTTCTGATGAGATTTTGAAGTCTTTGAAGGCGTGTGAAGTTCTCCAAGCCACGTTGGGTCAGCGCTAACTATGGCCGAACACCATCCTCGCCTGATTTCAAGAAGGAAACCCGTGCCCAGCTGTGGGACACCACTTACTATTCGGTGGCCCATATTCCAATTTGCTTACTTTACTAACTTTAATATGAAATACTTAAAGTTGTATAAAAGCATACGAAATATGCGTATAAATAATATGCAAAGTAAGCATATAACTAATACAAAAATAATCATGATTATATCAAAAATCATTTGTATAAATAAAAAAATGTTTCAGTAACAATAACATCTGAAAAAAATCCGCCAAAGAAATAACGCCATCTAGTGAATCATTTCGTAAATTTTTTACATCCCGCGGGATGCAAACCTAACTTACGAGGAAGCGATTTCAAGGACTTTCCCCAGATGGCACCACTATCGGTTTTTACTAGTTTTATATATACTAATTTATCTTTTCTTTGAAAGAGAAATCGCTTCACCAAACCATTAATGAAGTAAATAAAATGAACCCAAAATTGCTTTATATTATAGTTGTTCGTAGACTGTCAGACGTATCACCTGTGATGATGAGTCAGTGTCACCCATAAAGACAGATATTCATATTCTTCGAATTCTTCTAGTTCCTGCGTTGTCTATCCTAGAGAAGAAAGACGCAGGGCGATCAGCCTCAGCCTGCAGCTTCACCCGCGTTAGAAACAATTTCTGAAATAACATCATACAAATTTCCTTAGAAAATTTCATTATGCCAACTGTCAATCCAACGTCAAGGCGACACTAATATACTTCATCATTATCATCACTATTACCAGCCCCCGGCAGTCTGAACATAGGCCACCCTCAATGAAGCCGTTGACCGTTGGACCGGCCACTGCATGGAGATCGTCTTCCCACCTGGTTAATAGCCCTCACTTTGTCTAACCAAACGTGACCTTAATTCTTGAGCCTATTGTCCACGGAGTATAGATATAAGGAGTCCGAAAGATAATATAGGCTTTTCCGTAGTATTTACGTACACAATAATAAATCCAGATTTACTTCTTTTTTCTGCCGCTGCCTGTGCTAGGATCGGTTGCGTACCGATGCTATTGTAGCGGACCAATCAGCGCCACAATACTTCCCGCATAAAGATTTAAACGACAATTTTTAGGAAGGACTTTTATAACAATTATTAAGAAGGACATGCTCTACCGGCAAAACTTCTGTTTCCTAAATTGAGACCATTCGTTCAACTCCTCCGCTATTGACTACGACGACTCCTTGCTATTGGCCTATCCTATAGTTATAAATAAACTTAACATACTCAAAGTAAACCAAAATTATTCATTTCTAAATTCTAATCAAAATTAATCTTACGTCCACACAATATCTGCTACATGGTTATTTAATTAAATTTTCCCTAAAATAACGAGACATATATCACATTCAAATCAAATCCTCGCAACAAATTTAATACAGACCGTATGTCAGTCTGTTTGTGTCGCTGTCAACGTCAAATTACATTCCATTTCCCCGCTAAGTCGCATCACAAACTCTCCTGGTATGTAGAGTTAGGACTTGAGAGAGTTAAGGATGTCAAAATATGAGGATTCCGTATTAAATTATATATCACAACATTTTGTAATGCTACTAGCTGTATATCTACACTAATATAAGAAAGAGGAAAACTTTGTTTGTTTGTTTGATTTCTACACTAATATTATAAAGAGGAAAACTTTGTTTGTTTGTTTGATTTCTACACCAATATTATAAAGAGGAAAACTTTGTTTGTTTGTTTGATTGTAATGAATAGGCTCAAAAATTACTAGACCGATTTCAAAAATTATTTTACCATTCGAAAGCTACATTATCCACGGGTAACATAGGCTAAATTTTATTCTGAAAAAAATAATGTAAAATCGCGTTTGTTTATTGTTTGTTTATAGGGAACAATAAAAGGATTTGCGATTAGATAACAAACATTGTCATTTATCTTCTAATCAGCGGACCATTTCTAAGACATTTTATCAATAGCCAACATGACGGTACCCCATCTGTTAATGAATAATTGTAACTACTATTCAACAAAATTAGACAACTAAAATATTTTGACGACCTCTGTGACTCAATGTTTAGCGCGTTGGGGCTTAAATTGGAGGCAACGGGTTCGAACTCCGCCAGGGAACAAAAAGTATATGTGTTTCTGGGTCATGGATGTGTATTAAATATGTGTATTTTATAATAAAAATCTTAAATACTCGTATATGTATTTCCACTGTCTGATACCTTATATCTGTTACATTGACGCGGTGTGAAAGCGTCCATAGATATTATTATTATATATTATTTAACAGTCACTTCACGTTAACCTAGACTCGTGGTAAATTGATAAGAACTTGTGTGAACGGAAATAATTTAAAGGAATTTTATATAAATACATTTTATATACACGTTTAATATGACTAGATGGAGTCATACATATTCATCATACAAGTTATCTGCACTTGACGAGATTCGAACCAGCGAACACTGCGTAAAGTGTTCAGCGTATATTATGACTATTCACTTATGTTTTGTAGGTCAGAAAAGTATAGTATTGCTTATTATACGTATACGAGTTCGACAGTATACTGCCTAAGTGTGAGTTCCACACAGATCTAGAAGATTACCCCCAGGGACCCTAGGGTTGACTGGATAAATGTATAAATGCATTGCGAAATTCGAAATCTACAACTGGTTCAAATTTCAAGCACAAAATGTCACGGTGCTGTTGTTATAAAATAGTGTAATAAGCAAACATCCACGCATCCCTCATAAAATAAAATACATTCATTTTAAATATGTCACAACATTGGATACAATATAATAAAAATTAATACATTTATATCGACATATTAAATATCATTCTAAAATGTTTACGAGCAGTCCGTAAATAGTCGAAGAGGAAACGGGCGTGACTCAAACTATACAGGAATCACTCTCACAAACCAATTTGTAAATTATTTTAGGCGTACGATACGCCTATTAGAACATCTTGATAGGTGCCCGTCCTCTTCTTTCAACATCTATTTAAATGCATATGAAAACAAATATACACATGCAGTTCCATAAACAAATAAATCTCAATTTTGAACTTTAAATTGTAGCTAATACGATACAAGGTATGCTTTGTAAACTATTTTATGTGTATCACGTATTTACGGCTGGTTCGTTACCAAAACACTTTGAACAGCGAAGCGTCTTTTTTCCCTTGTTTTCGTAGTGGTGTGTATTGAAATCTGCGGTTCTCTTTACACTGGTGAAAAATAATTCCTGAATTTTTATTTATATATAGATCGGAAGTGCTGCCATCTACAATTCTCTGTTAATTCATACGGGAACACGGTCTTTTCGGATTATTCTTTATTTATTTGATTAGGAAATTGGTGTGACATAATAATAAACTTCAGAAAGTTGTACTGTGATACCCGTGTTCAACTAAATCCTGTTACTCTGCATTTCGTATTCCTGTGGTTAGAATATCAACTACTAATACCACTATGCATATAGAGTAGTAGTTTAGAATAGTAATGTCGGCGTGACATATATTTTTTATAAGGAGTTCAAGCATTCGTTTAGTTTTTTGAAGTGAAAACTTCTTTTGGCGCACAGCACACAAAATTTGTAGGTGAGTGAGTTCGGGTGAACTCGGAACCGCCGGGTGTACCCGAGCGAAGATACACTCAGCTGCTTTTAACTACTGTGTCTTTATTATATTCAATTGTTGTAATTGTTACTGTTGATTATTATCAATCATTTATTTTTTTTTACTTCAGCCGTGTGATTAAAATCAAATTCAGATCAAGCAAAAATATTTTTTAATTTTGTAAATTGATTTTGATCACAAATTTTATCACACTCGCTATCTTTTCATACCAGGGTCTAGAACCTGTCCTAATACCTACGACCAGTCTAAGTACTGTCATCACTAACATACTAACATAGTATTAATAGTACTTTTTGAACCTTTTGCTTTAAGCTCTTCTTTTCTTGACCAAATATTAACATTTTAAGAACACATACACTAGTAACACAAGTTTTTTTATATTAGTTAGACAGAGAAACGGACATTACGTGCCACCTGATTGTAAGTCGTCCACGTCGGCCATCACCATAAACTAGTTTACCTGTAACTAGTCCAGGCAACCCAATTATATTGTATTGTCCTCCCGTTTCATGAGACATCAGATGTTAAATTTCAGTGCCAGAAATTCAATGCCTGTCTTGCCCTTGTCTCCAAAACACAGCAAAACTGATTCATGGAGGAACAAACAAGATGGTGCTCATGTAGATGGGAGTTCGAGCATCACTCCCACCTGTAAATAGTATAGACGATCATAGTTACTCTTTGTTGTAGACTAGGCTATAGAGTATAGAGTAAGCACTCCATAAATTACCATCGGCAGCTTTGTTAGTGTGACAGAACAATTACACGGCCGTGATATATGTGTGCGTGGTATTGTGATGAAGCATAGACTAGATTACGTGATACCGACACTCCATAGCCATTACTCAAGGATCGGAGACACTAATTCAAAACAGTATAGTCTTCTGGGGGCCTAGCCTGTGCGTCAGCTAAGCCTCATTTAGTAAGAAACAAATTTAACCAATAACAAAAACATCTAAACAAATAAAAACGTTGAACATATCACTTCAAACATTTTCATGTTATTGTCAATAAACGAAAATTACCATCGATTTTAGTTCAAAGAGAAATTTCAAACAACCACCAAAAACAATAAATCAAATCGACAACGTAACTGGACGAAATAAACGAAAACGCGAGCAAAACTTTCATTTCATTCTCGCTTATAGAACTGTGGAGTGCACTTTACTAGAAACATCTTTCCCCTACCATTATAAAGTCATATTTTATTCATATAGTTTGATTCGAGTTATTAAAACTTCTATCCCGACAAAACGATGAATGCAAAAATGATGATGAGATGATTATCATCTCCTTCCTTCAAAATTCATGCTCATATGTGACAGTGGACTTTACTATAGAACTACCTTCTATAGTAAAGTCCACTGTCACATGAAGCATGAAATTAGTGATAGCTTACCGCTGAACAGACTCCTCGGCTCACTCTTCTATAATGCACTATCATTATAGAAGAGTGAGCCGAGGAGTCGATGTTGCATCATCAATACATAATCATCATAAGCCATTATGTTATTAGTTGCTCAATAAATATTGTTACTAAATAATAATTCTCGTACCATTTGTAATCTACTAAAAGTAACGTTGACGCCAATATGTGTAACTGTTCGTATATATTTTTCTCCATGCAACATAGTAGCGGTCCCAGCTGTGTTTACTGTTCGCAGATAGTACTGCATTAACCCAGGATTGTTTCAACACACCGTAAATGGGTTAGGAATTCGTCTCTTACGTTTTGGTCCCAAACTTCCCCAATACTATACTTTTTAATCTTGAGAAATTCCCCAAGTGCTCCGCGAAACAAAGATTTTTAAAGTTCTTTACCGAGATAAGAGGATATTTTAAATGGATGGCGCTCTAAAAATGTTTCTAGAATTTTTATTTGCGGTATAAATTTTTCGATACTGGCTGTATTACCCCGCGAATTTTATATGGATTGCACCTATGACATACAATATCTAAAGCACCTGCGATAATGTGAAACTAAAATTTTATATTTTTGAAGTACTAAAAACGACTAATAATCGAGTACAATTACTATGGTAGAATAAATTATAAGTATTGAAGTTAAATTAAGAAATGCATACTGTCGAGATCAACCAAATGTCTTAAAATAAAATCAAATATTTTCAGGCTTTTAAAATCGCTGGAACAATCGAATTCTATAGTAACCGAAATATTATTTCCACCATCTTCATAAATGAAACAATGGCAGGAAACATTGTATTGAAAGCCAAAAACGAAAACGACACAAGCCGTAACGTTTTAATAAAGCATAAACAAACACATATTTGTACATTGTTAGCGCCGGGCTCTTTATTTTAATTAACGCCAATATTAAATTTTCCGCGTCGCTTTGGCTTTCATATGCAAAACCGTCTGATTGTATACAGGTATGCGGAGTTTTCAAACGCTCAAAGAGTTGATTTGCCGGTTGTAGCGTCAGCTACGTGAGATTTTTGTAAATGAATATACATATGTTTGGGTTTTATTTCATCGAATTCATCATCATCATCTATTGTTGGAATTACCACTATATCACCTGCATTCTCATCATTATCTTTATTACTATTATCTATTACATACCTATAACTCCATTGACCTAATTACTATATTATTACTTAAGAATAAATTGTGGCTTGAATGAAAAAAATTATAATATTTGAGTAGCAAGCATTAACAGCATTATTTTAATTATGAATTTAAAAAATGATGGCCAAGGTCATATTTAAAAAATTTACAATACAGTATTTGTTTTAAAATGAATAAAGTCTGATAGCGTACAGGCAAAAATAAGGCGCCTTCAGGGGAAACGAAGTGAAAACTAACTAACAAAATGTATGAAACAATGTAAATTTTTTCGCGGTAACTGTGGAAGATACGACACTACCAAGAAAGCATTTTAAAGGGAAACGATAAGCCGCTTCCCGCCGTCCTAGACATAAAGCTACCGAAGGACGACCATGCACTCAGAGTCTTGTCTAACCGCAAAATAGCATTTATGCACTAACATTACCATCCAACAAATACCAACTTTATAACAACTATCAAAGGTTTACTTTCCGAAAATACATTTTTACACCTACAAATTTTATGTTTGTCAGCCGTCTTAGACAAACATTTCTTTGTGAGTCGTAAAAAATAATTTCAACCATACTGCAATGTAATAAGATGCTAAATGTGAAATTAAAGCGTAGTTTAGAGACATTTTCATTTTATGATATATTAAAACGGAGGCGCTTCGTGTTGGCCTGTGATGATGTTGAGTCGTTGTAAAAATGACCGTTTATGATCATTACGATGGTTTCTCCTTAATTTAATAAATGTCATATGTTTCGCGTTTTGCGGTTGAATTGCAGTTTTTTTTATGCGTGAGGCAAATAAGCAGGCAGAGCTTTATGGACTACCTTATTATTTTGCCTTTGATGTACATCCGCACAACCAGACGTTATGCAGATGCATTGCCCTTATTTTCCCTTACCCCCCCCCCCCCAATGAGCTACCGGAAACTCTCAAGTCGGACAAAACATGACAGCATAATAGTCACTTTAAGCCAACATTATGTGAGCGAGAGGTACAGCCCCAGTCATGCCGGCTCAATTCAGCTGCAATACAGCAATGGTACTAGTAATTTTGATTATTCCATTTGCCGTATAATTTTCATACGTCATACGTTTGCAACATGAGTCTATTTTGCTTTTTTGTTTAGCCACTGTTTGGCTACTACAAGGCTATTGGTTATTACAAGGAAGAAGGCATAAATATTATTAGTAAATTAAATTAGGACATAAAACTATTGGATCTTATTCCATCTGAAATGGCGCAACATTTAAAATAGAATTTATAACCTATTCAGAGGCGAATCCTAATGGATGCGGTCGATCTTACTAGGCTAGATTATTGATAAACAAAGCCTGTCTCGTAAAGTAACATTACTATTACATGTTAGCGTTTTCAAAGCTATCGAATTAGAAGTTATTATTTAGCATAAGTATAGTTCCTATATTGAATTCACTAACGATATTCTTATTTTCTTTCAGGTAATACTAAAATGATTACATCGAGTAAGTGCAAAAATAATTCAATCTGTATGAATGATACTGTCATATGAATAAAGAGGTCAAACTACAATATCAACCCTTATATTATGTCTCACTGCTAGGCACGGTGCTCCTTCTTGTAATCAGGCAAGGAGGAAGTTGGGCGTTCCTAGAAGTATAGTTCACCGATGCGCTGACCCGATGGGAGTTGGTGAACTCAACACACCTTTTAATCTCATCAGGCATGCAGGTATTCACGATGTTTTCCTTTATTGGTGAGCAAGCGATGGTCTTGTAAGGTCAAACTCAAATACTAATAAAACATCTGGTACTTGATTTCTTTTCAAGCGATTAAAATTACATTTACCTATTCCTATTTTTTTACTGTTTCTTACATAAGCTTGCTTAAAAACGATCGTTTTAAATCCTTGGACAGTTAGCACAGATAAACTTTGAATTATTTGACTTTTTTTTTAATTAGGGTTAGTCAATCGTGTATATAAAACTAAAATTATGTTATAAATTTTCTTTTATATATTCGTTAATAAAGATATACGATAGTAACATTTTAAAACTGAGAAGTTAGTTTTAAAAATTCAGTTTCAACACGGTTCAACCTGCCGTGCAGCCAGTACAGTATATCTTTCGGGACATTACAGTCGTCTCAATCGCTACTTCCAAACGTGAGCCAGTCAGAAGAACACATTTCCTTCTATTTTTTCGTACTATTAACAAGCATTTTATTAAGTTAAGTTCCTATTTAGTTGTTGATTTTTGGTTACAATTCATTTATATAATAATATATTTTTATTTTTTTTAAGATACACAAACAGCACAAACTTACCTTCATGATTTATCGTCAACGATTATGTTGATGATCATTATTATCAGTCTTTTTCCGTCCACTGCTGAAAATAGGCCTCCTTAAATGAACGCCAAGGCCTTGCATTTAAATTTACGATCTGGTCCGAAACTTTGCCGTATTTCAACATGCTATGAAGCGTGATGATTATTATGCTGGTTGTTTCTTAAGCAGATAGGATACGAATTCGCCAGAGAACTAAAGTTATCGATATCAGGGGAATAATAAGTGGTATACCATGATAATAAACATAATTCCTTGAATTACTTACGGTAAAAAAAACTACAATTCGAAAAAAAAACACGAGACTCTATCTACAATACATAAACAAAGAGGTGATTATTTCTTTTTTTAACCCAATATAATTGTGAAAGAGTTTTATTAAATCTTTTAAAAGCACAGAAAATCCATTAAGGATAAAGGCTTCTTATCTTTAATTAACTTAGGCTTTGTACGTTCTAGGCTTATCAGGTTTTTAGTAAAAGACCTTTGGAACTGAAACAATACAGGACATTAGAAATAGGTTCCGCCTTGAGGAGCTGAGATACAAGTAAACAAGTATAATGAGTGTTTGGATGCCCAATATTTTAAAATAAGTAATGCTGTGTTCAGCAGTGGACGGATAAAGGCTGATGACGATGATGATGATGATGATGATAATGATTATGATGATGATGATGAAGTCATGAGATCTGCTCTGAGACAAAAGATTTGTTTCAGTTATAGATTTTGCCTAAAAGAAAAAAGTTTCATCCATTTTTAATACATTATATTCATAGCCAGAAGAAATGTTGCAGATGGATAATATGAGAAAATCCTTAATCTAGTTGCAAATAATAAGTATTATGTATTAGTACTACAAGATTAAACTTCGACCAATAAGTAAGGTCATGTTACAAACGATAAAACCCAACCTTTAACGTTAAAAATTAATTCTAAAACATGGCTTTTATGATAATTGTTATTATCCACGAATTCAACATGAAACGGATAAATGTGAACGGTTATGATAATGTTTTTGGAAGGATGGCTATCCGGATAGACGGGGTAACAATAACAGTTAGCCGGTCCCGTCGGAGCATTGTTAATGCAACGGACAGATGTAAGACGTTAACGCGAGATGTTGCTTGTTATTGTTATTGCTGAAAAATGTTTTATTTGTTTCAATTATCGAAATGGGCACTTCGGTCATGGTAATTTTATTGCTTCGTAGAGACTTATTGTATATTATATAAAGTATAAGCTCGGCTTTAATATATTATGTGGGCGATGATGGCCCAGGGTGGGCATTTTAAAGGGACCTCAATTACCGAGCGCACCTTAATACGGTCGTTTACCGGTGAAGGAAAACATCAAAGTCAAAGTCAAAAATTTATTAAATTTTCAAAATAGAATCTTCTTGAATCTTTTTGAACGTCAATTGAATCTACCACCGGTTACAAGCCTACTGAGAAGAACAACCGGCGAAACAAACTCAGTGGAACTAATCTTTTCAAGTATTCTATTACGAAAAATAACATACATGGTACTGTACTAGTATATGAGAAGAATCTAGCAAGAAACTCTGTTGGGTTGTCCTTTCTATCCATTCCATCGTGAGGAAACCCGTATGTTTGATGACATCTAAGTCTTTGAAGGTGGGGGAAGTTCACCAACGGGCATTGAGCCAGCGCACCTGTGAACTATGCACAATAGCCTCCTTGCCTGATTTCGTGAAGGAGACCCATGCCCACAAGTGGGACATAAAAAAGTTGATACTAATATAGGCATGTGACTGGACTACGCTATTTTAATGCTCTAATTAATTATTACTCAAACAAAACTTGGCATAACATCAGGTTGTTCGACAGATTCTTTAGGTAAAATTTACAAAAAGAAAGAAAGAGTAAAGGCGTTTGAGCGAAACATATTCGAAGGTCCGTAGTGAATTTAATGAATCAGTCAACATTATAACTATTATAACGTTTACGCAATACATAACATAAGTATTAAGTCAGGTTTTTATTCATCCATAGATTATGTTTGGAAAAAATATAAAAAAAAGTGAGGCGAATCCTTAAATGAGAAATACAATATCATTCGAGCCGTCAACAATATCAACAAACGGTAAATTAATTAAAAGGTCGGCGTGTCTCTGGGACCTCCGAGTGTTGGCCGTAAATCAATCAAGTGTTCGTTTTGTTCATTTGTACCGGAAGTCCACCGCACGGTCCCAGGGCGGAACCTGATGATAGGGCGGAACCCGATGATAGGACGGAAAACCATGACAGGGCAGTTTTTGTTCCATTAGAATATTCAATATAAACTGCATGAAATATTGATAAAAATCAGCATGGACAAACATATTGATTTAGTGTTTAATATTCTATAACCTTAATAGAGTGAGCTGATATTAATGAAACGCATATCCGATCGAAATATATTTCATAATTCATGTAATTCTGAGTTACACCGCAAAATATTTTAGTATTTTAAAATCCAAACTCAATTGATCGTGATAACTTTAACATACAGAATATGTTTTTATTATTATACATATTAATAATAAAAGGCAAACGAGTGGCTACCGATGCCTTTGCACATTCGCACAACCAAAGGTTATGCAGACGCGTTGCCCTCCTTTTCCATATCACCCCGAACGGGCTATCAAAAACTCACTAGCTGGACGAAACGTGACAACATAGCTGTCACATTACGCCGGTATTATGTGCGCAAGAGAACTCATTCGTGCCGGACCAATTCAGCTGCAAATAGCGAACTTAGGAGACTAATTCGTTGGCTGTAAATAAATAAATATTATCTAAGATTAGAAACTATATTTGCCGTGAATGTAATCGCTCTGCACTAAGTAACCGTCAACTCTATATTGACCTCTTATGAACGTCTTTTCATATTCTCTACAGACCTTCAAAAGTCAGGGCAACCGTATTCGAAGTAGAGTCAAAGGTCGACTTTATCGTATCAAGCAATTAGATTAACTCATAATGTCATCCCTCTACACGAGAAAAATTATCAATAACTTTCTCACTAATTTGTTTTAAAATTTTGATTACAATCGTGTTTTATGGCAATCGACATTTACTATCCTCAATATCCTCTACAATTCCACAAATGGGTAACAAAAGGATTGAGATAAAAAATCACGATAATCCAATATAACACTTCCCAGGTTTCTAGTAGACATTTGAGGTCACAATATCACAACTATTGAAGTGCATGTGAGGTCATAGGTGAGGTCATAAGGTGATGATCGCCCCAATAATACAATACATTGAAAGCGAACGAAAAAACGATGCACATATGTAGAAACGTTAAACAAATGTATTGTATTGTTGGCGCGATAAATTAAAGATGAATGTATGACCGATACGTTCATGTAGCAGACGTACAGACAGCGTTATTACCGGCTATTTTTACGCCCAATTTTATGGCTTACTTTGTAAAATGTGCACTATATCATCGGCCGTACTACAAGTTCTCGAATCGTATTATCGTGAAACTCGAAGTAATAATACAGATGTACTAATATTTAAAGTATATTTATGTAATACAACTTTAAACGTTATATTATTTATTTATTATATAATATGCCTTTGGAAAATAAGTATGAAAATATTCTAGCTTTTTTTTTTTCCTCTCACTGGCTTAGGTAAAGTTTATTAGGTAAAAACTGTTAATTAGTGATTGTACTAGTACAGAAATGTGTTACTTAATATATTGTTGTTGTTAATTAATATAATATTGTGTGAACGACTATGGTATATACTTGGCCTCTTGAAGGGATCTCAATTTCTAAGTGCACCTAAATACGGTCGATCAACGGTGAAAGAAAACATTGTTAGGAAGCTTGCATGTCCGATAAAAGTCTTTGAACTGAACATAGGCTTCCATAGGCCAATGCTGTATAATGCTGGGGGCATATAAAAAACTTAATAAACCATTATAAAAATAACCGAAAAAAAAACCGATAAAATCCGTGAAAATTGTTTCATTATAGCAAGTGAAAATTCCCTAGTAGGTATAGAAGTTTGTTTGGGATATTCTAAAATGTGATTGACGTATTTTGTCATAATTAAATTATGCAGAAAGTTTTTATTCGGTACTTCAGTTTTATACATTGTACTTATATAATGTTTGATGAAACGTTGGGGAAATTAAATTGGGGAGAGAGGATAATATTTTTATTTTGGTAATATATTCACGGGTTTTATAACTAAACCGATGTAAAAACTTTTAGTAAGTATTTGAATTTTAGCTTAGACAATTATCGTCAAGGAGAATCGGGTACTAATTAAGGTTTAATTATATTTCTTGTTTCAATTGATTTCATTACTGATGTAAATTATATCCCATCAAAAACATAAATGTGAAATGAAGAGCCAAGTTCATTATTTAGATGTTATATGCCTTGTTGTTGACTCCAACGACAAAAGAAGTGAGATCTAAATGGGTGCCAAGTTCAATGGTCAGTCCTGAAATTTATTTATAACAAAAGAAAGTATCATTTCTTCTTATAGCTTAGGATAATGTATTGTAGCCTTAGGTCTGACTTAGCTAGTTCTCATACCTACACGAATTATTATGTTCGATGGCTAGTTTCTACCAACAAGCCAAATTTTCGGGATAAGTAATAAAATAAGAACCGACAAGTAACTGGCATAGAACTTGCGAAAGCTACAATATAATTCGTATAGGAAAACTAGCCAAGTCAGACCTTAGGCTACAATATATTATCCTAAACTATAAGAAGAAATGATACTTTCTTTTGTTATAAATAAATTTGAGGACTGACCATTGAACTTGGCACCCATTTAGATCTCACTTCTTTTGTCGTTGGAGTCAACAACAAGGCATATAACATCTAAATAATGAACTTGGCTCTTCATTTCACATTTATGTTTTTGATGGGATATCATTACTTTTTGTACTTAAATTATTAGTAATTAGGCAGGTAGGTACTAGGTAATAGGTATTACTTATTTAATTTATAAAAAAATAATACTAAATTCCTACCTTTACGGGGTATAATTGTCTTTTTTGTGTTATTTTCTATGGTACGACTCATTTGTACATTGCTCACACATATTTAATATCCATGACCCAGGAACTCGGAAAATTTTTTTTGGTAGTTTTCGGGATTGGAACCCGCTACCTTCGGCTGTACCCAACGCGCTATTCATTGAGCCACAGAGGTCGTCGATACATAATATTATTATCTACTTATAACTATGTATATTATTATAACTGTACTAATTTTGTTTTTTATTTTATTTAAACTATTGCCTATAACCATACGTACTTACTAAAAGAATTATATTATAATAATATTAATATAACCACAATAATTAATGTAATGCATTTCTAAGAACATTTTCATGAGTTACGAGCGCCGCGGTCAGTTGCCACTTGTTCGGTTGCCCAAACAAATCACCGCAAACCATATTACACGCAATAGGGTTGCTATCGTAGTGAACATAAGCACTAATATTAAAGTGTATAAGTTGTGTCCCAAACAGAATCAATAAGGTGAAAAACTATAATTAAAAGATACAAATTTACCAGTTTCAGATTTTTTCTTTTGTATGCACCTTATTACCTATCTGAATGCCAAATTTGAACTTTCTAGGTCATCTGGAACTGGATGTTAATTTTGATGTATAGGTAAAATCAATTAAGTGAAAAACTATAATAAAATGATACAAATTTACCATTTTCCGATTTTTTCCTTTGTATGCATCTTATTACCTATCTGCATGCCAAATTTGAACTTTCTAGGTCATCTGGGACTGGGACTTAGTTTTAATCTATATGTCAGTGATAAAAATCACGATATTTGGACATTAATATCTAAATAACCGTTTGAGATATATTTTTGAAATTTGGAGCACGTGTTTATCTCGCAGGTCTCAATATATGTGCCAAATTTTATAAGATTATGTTAAATAGTTTTTGAGTTATGAGGGGGTAAAAAGTAGCGCCAAATGGTTCGTGTAATATTACTTTACGTACGCTCGCTCGCCAGCTGAACTTGGCTTGCCGCGCTCCCGCGCGCCTAGATAATAATAAAATTACGTAATTGATTTTTCAGTTTGAGTTTTTAATTATTTTTAATTTGTAGCTGAACAAAATATTTATCTAAACCAAATCATAATGTTACTGCACAGATTTGATACTGCTTGTCTCTTATCTTTTATGTTGTATTATTATCTTACGGTGAATTTTTAGAACTTGCTTTTCATCCGCGTACTTTTTTTTAAGTTTTTTAAGTTACAAAATCTTGTGCAGTAATAATAATGAATCTAAAAAAAATCAATCAATAGTTTAGAGCTTTTATTGACAGACAAGTTTTTTTAATAGTAATAACATTGAAATAATTCAAACGAATAAGGCATTATGGTAGGGGCTGTCGCATATTTTTTTAACTGGACTTTATTTATGCACCATTTCCGCGGGGGACTTTGACAAATGCTCGCAATTTTTGTTTCCGTCCGGTCCTCCGGTTACTGTCTACCTGCAGCGCACTAATTTATTACTTTATTACTTTTCCACATGTTTATCATTAAGATAAACTTTCCCTGATTTTTTCCACTAAAATTGTTCTAAGACAAAACAGCACAAAAACCTACTAAGCAATAGCTTAGCTTAAATAATCTTAGTTTAAGCTTGGACAGACTAATATTAAGCTTTTATTTTATGTAGCTTTTGTATAGCTCTAAATTCTTACTTTACCTGTGTACCTACCTTACCTACATTACTGGAAAGATAAGCAGATGCTTAAGGAATGCATGAACGACTGAAATCCTTTTACTTTATGTATGCTTAAGAACAACCATATTTACTGTTTATGCGTGGCTAGTTTAATATTGCTTATACCTATAGGTAAATATAAAGTCAATGCCTACTTAAGATGTTGAAGAAAATATATATAATCTTGTGTGAATTATAAAGTGTTTGATTATGCTTTCACTTTAGTTTTTCTTTCAAGTCTCAAGTACGCTTCAATCAGATTAAAATCTCAAAAGAAATTGTAAATTATTCCTTTAATATTTCACACAATACAAGTGTTCGCCATCTGCGAGGAGATAGCCCGGAGTTAACGCGCGCCCAATGAATCTCAACTTTTAATTAAAATGTGCGACGGTCGCCCGTCGGCATCTCTGACTTGATCTTCATAATTAATGTAGTATGATTAATTTATAATTGGCTAAATCACTAATGCCTATCTAATAAGATGAAAGTAGCGAATAGGCAGGCTGGTGGATTATGATAAAACTATTTGTTACGAATTTAATCGAGTAGGTATGTACTTCATTTTATGCTTTCCAAATGTGAAAATCTAAGAAACTACAAGAAAAATGGAGAATTTAAAAATCTAAAATTGATTATCCTCCTTTCCCACACTGCATATGCGAAGTAATCAAGTGTTCGCATATGCGTGCACTTACACTTTTTTAAGTATTAATATAACGTAATGTGACTGTCTCACATGCAACGCATGAATTAATATTTTCTTGCGGAGCGAATTTTAACACACGTGCGAAACATCTACGTGCGTAGCATCCACGTGCGACGCTCTGTAGCAGCGCCTTTATATCAAGACAAAAAAAAATTGCAAACTCCTCTTATATAACAATTGTCACATAAACTCAATTGACTAATCCCCGACAACAGACAAACGCGACCGCAATTACAATTACACTTGCCAACAGGTGATTTAAACAATGCGATTCAAGGATTAGTCATAACGATGAAGGGAATATGAATCCCTTGCGTCTAGCACATCAAATATTAACCAACTATCAGTTTTATTGGATTGTAACAAAGACTATATTTAGTACACGCATGGAATGTAAAATTTTTAATTGTTTTTTTCTTATTACTAATGAGGCGAGAGTCTACAATGGCTGTCAACAAAACCTTCTACTTCACCGGTAATTCGTCTTTTCTCATTTCCGTGTGTCGGAGGGTGTTAAGGCATGTGATAGGCTATTGTTTCATTATCGTCATTGTTCTTTATGAAAGGTATAAAAAGATAGAAAACCAGGTCAGACAATGGATCAGATATCTTTTTTGCTTCCAAGTTTTCATCATAACTGTTACTTCGGTTTTCTTAGCTCAAAATGTTGTTGGAAAGAAACTTGTGTCTTAGATACAAAATATAAAAAATAACTCTATTATCTGTACCACAATTATTCTTAAAACTAACATTCCGGAGGCTCCTTTTAGGCGACATTTGCCTGCCCCAGGAGTTGCCGCCATTCCTTATCTTCTTATATATATAATACTATAAGGGCCTGTTTCACAATCTCCAGTTAAGTTCCCAATAGGCTATCGGCAACATATTTGACAGATATTCCATACTCTATCTGTCAAATATGTTACCGATAGCCTATTGGGAACTTAACTGGAGATTGTGAAACAGGCCCTAACCGTATTAATTAAATTACAATATAAAAGTGATAGAACAAAAATAACTTAAGCTTTAAAGCGCTACATATTCTAATATATAACTAGGCTACAATTACAGCCATTCAATAAATCAATAAATGCTATACAATAACATTTATACGTGTATGCTTTATTTTTTTATACTTTCCTTCCTATATATTTATATATCCTATATATTTTTATGCTATATATTTTGTATATCCTATACATTTTCCTTCCTAGTACCCCATACACAAAGTTCTTGCGGTCTCACCACGGGGTTAACATGGCGTGATTGTGTGATAATATTTATTATTAATTATTATTAACGTCAAGGCTTTGTGGACAATAAATGGCATATCGGATACTTCATCATTAATTTATCGTTCAATGCTATCTCTCTTTGTACGTACGCCTTGGTACTTGCTGGCCCAATCCTTTCAAATTTATTTCCCCATAATAGATTTAAAGAGTTCCTTTCTCAAGGTTGAGATTTTCTCATTTCACTTTAAGTTTTTCCACACCATTTTCTTTATTGAAATAGGTCCCTAACCATAACTTTGTTTTTACAAATGATTATAATATAAATTATTCTGAAGACACATTTTAGAACATAGTCATTACACTAAATGCTTTCTTTTCTTGTTAGATAGGTAAATGGGTGGAGGAGCCATCTATGAATGTAGTCAGTGCCGGTAATTAGACTGCCTCGCTTGCCCTTTCCTCTAATGCACAGCAAAACTGTTTGACGTAGCACTGGTAAGTTCATGAAAGTCAAAGTCAATTTTTTTTATTTAAAATAGTACCACCAAAGTATCTTTTTGAATGTCAATTGAGTCTACCACCGGTTCCAAAGCAAGCTCACTGAGAAGAACCGGTGAAACAAACTCAGTAGAACTAATCTTTTCAAACATTCTATGTCTTTACATGAAATACTTATATAGTATATGAGGAGAATCTAGCAAGAAACTCTGATGGGTTGCTCTTTTCAAAATATAGTTTACAATTTCATAAACAATCTTAGTCACATAGGTACATTTATTCACACTAGCCTTTTTTTTTCTTTTACGCCGGGAAATGCACTGACGCATACCGCTGGGGAGTGGGTCTCCCCAGGCGGGTATGTGGGACTCGCTGCGCCCGAAAGATGCTAAGCGCAGCTCTACCCACTAAAACCCGGCGAGTGCCACCAATGCCGCCTTTGGTGAGTTGCCCCGGATCTACAAGCAACAGGGCACCTCGACGGCTAGTCAGTCACTCAGGGGACTGACGCCACCTCCACAGAGCGGTTGCCCCGCACCACAGAACAACTACTCCCAACGTCTAGACAGTACAATGAGGTGAGGTTCCCATTCTCACCCCTTTCCCCCTGCTCTTTTGTCCCCTCTTCTTATAAGAGGGGTACAAAGAGCCCCCTCGGCTTAATTCGCTTCACCCAAGGTGTTTGGGTCACCCTGGGCTACTGTGCCCCATCGCCACGACAAGGCCTGAACCATGGTGGGGATATTCACACTAGCCTAAGATAAATAAGTTGCCCTGCTTTCTCCATCCCATCAATGAGCCACCAGATACTCACATGCCGCATGAAATGCGACAGCATAGCTGCCACTTTACAGTATTATGTGAGTGAGAGATACTACCCATAATATCGTGCCAACCCAATTCGGCTGGAATGCAGCATGGCCTCATCTCTTCCTAGTACTCTTAAAGTCGTCAAATATAAGCTTGTAACTTGTAAGTGAATCAAACATAACACGCTTCGCTATTTTACTATTGGAATTCATATGCACATATTTTTACAGCTAGTATAAGAGCATCAGAATTTGCACTTAGATAATTTGTGTATATAGACGCGACTTGGTGATGTTAAACACGTCTGTCTGTCTACATCGTTAGGTAATCGAATTTGTTTGTAGCACTAACGAGCCCATGACGGTCAAGCCGGGGCTGTGACTTGTTTGCTAATGGGCGACAACTTTGGCAAATAAGATTATTGGCCAGTCATCTTCAAATTGTAAGGTATAATTAGTGACATTGTTGGAACGTTCGAGATTCAAATATGAATTATTATTGGATAGTCTGTGTTCTTGTTTAATCTGTATTTTACTTGTGTGAAGGTAAGGAAAACCTAGTATATGTATGTTAAATACTTTATTGTCATATTCCGAATGTTAAAAAAAATCATGAATGAAGTTCTTTCACAAAATATGGAATAAAATACATGGGCGCGAAAATTATAATATATTAAACCATAATCGATCCAAAAACCATAGCCTTCTCTACTTGGGCTGGAGTATTTGGTTTAAAAAGTTTTATTACTGTTATAGGGATAATTTTGTAAGAGTTAGAAAAATCTTACATGAAAACGCTGCATTTAAGGCCAAAAACAAAAGTAATTTTGAAAAGAACTCGGTTATGCCAGAAATAATTATTAAGTGCAGTCTTTATTTTAAATCAAAATTAATGTCAATTTTGTCTTGACCATCGACCATCTTGGCGATAATTGATGATAATGATGATGAACTCAAACCATAGAGAGTTCTCCATGACACCAACTATACATATCAGCAGGCGACGCACAAAAGGCATTGAAACAATATGCCTTGATTGACGCTGAATCACGTGTCCACACAGACGCACGCATTTATTACTATCAACTGCAAGCATACATACTTGTATATGAAACACCCGAGATTTTACCTGCCTTAAATTGATACAGCATCATCACCTTTACAAGTCGGCTACTACAATGCCGAGAAGGCCGTTCTACCCCCATTAGTTATTGAAAATAAGTGATTAACAATATACTTACTTTAAGAATAATTTTGGTCTTCCAATGCCAGCAGTGTCATATTTATTCCACCAGCTTACTTGAGATCATTATTATATTTTCAGAACCAATTAACTTGGAAATGACCTTTAAACGATAGGTAGCTTTTTGTTAAGATAGGCAAGGCAAACTGGCAGACGATCCACGTAATATGCCAACCGTATTTTAGCAATGGTGCCAATTTAGAAAACTGTCTACAAACGCTAGACTGTAGAATTCCGGAACTACACTGCCTGTTCAATGTTTATTTTATAGGTGTTCTATTCTGACCAGAATGATTCCAAAGATGATTATAAAATAGATAATAAGCAAAATGGTGTGCAAAAAATTCATTCAGCAACCACGTCTGTGATTTTGGACTTATTGATTAAAAAAATAGATGAATTGCGTAATTTGCTAAAAAACTGAGCAATTAGCTTATCATATGTAAAATTTAGAAGACAACAATTATAGGTTGGTTGATGGTGTGGTGTGGTAATTACGTATCTACACTAGGTATCTAAAAAGTTTCCGTTGCCACATAAATACAAGTTTACAAATATGCGAAAGTACAGGTATACAAATGATGTTTCACACGGATTCTAGAAACATGAAAACTCGATAAATGTTAGAGTGCACCGACGCCGCGAGCCATCCCGAAATACATCCGAGCTTCGTTAATATGCCTTTATTGTGGATTCCATCCCCTTTTGAATCAAACTGCGGACTTTGCCGGATGAAAAGGGGTTTAATACCATCTGGGAACGAAACACTGGCAATGCAAAAACATAATGGCCGATTTAAAACTAGCGTTAAACGTTCGAACATGGCGGCCGGACGTTCTTTTTTTAAATCGATGTATTGTATGTTAAATTTAGAACATTTTTAAAATTTTTACACGAGATCACTTTTAAATCTTTTTAAATTGAGTATTAAATGAGAAAGTTCTTTTTTATTCCATGTATAGAGTGTTAAATTTAGAACATTTTACAACTTTATCCACGAACGCTTTTAAATATTTTAAAATAGAATGATGTGTGAAAAGGTTCTTTTGTAATACTTACTTACATTGAATGTTAAAACTTTTAGCATATTTAGAAAAAATATAATATCTAATAAAAAAGACAGCTATGGCAAATGTAGATTGTCAATATTTTAAAAAGTTATTATTCTGATGATAGTTATAGAAAACTTGTTGCAATACATGTAAAAAAACATTTTAATTCTTAATAAAAAAATATCTACGGTACTTTTAAATCTTATATTTAAAGTGACTTATGTCATTTTTTTTAAATTCATAAAAAATGAATTATGGTGTAAAAATGGTTCTTTTTAAAATAAATGGTGTATTGCATGTTAAAATTTTAGGAAATTTTACAAACACAATTTATGGACACATTTTTGTTTTTTTTAAACAATTTGTTAAATCGTAAAATAAATAATAAATTGGTTATGTAAAAATTGAAAAGATAAATGAAAAGAGGTCGTAAAGGCTGAGGCTTTGGATAATTGGGTAATTCTCGCGGGAAGGGCGAATAGTGCGAAGGCGGCCCTTATTGCTTTAAACCATGTAAAATAGTACCTACTTACTTTATGCCTATGCGACGTTTGTGATACCGCAATATGCACTTTATTTCATGGGCACCTTCCATTCGTGTTTTCGAGGGTTTTATCCAATAACAATAATTCATCTACCTTTAATTTCTCGAAAAGTACGTTGACCCGTTGGACTCATCTGTAAATAAATATGTGTAAATAACAAGCATAAGCACATAGAGTGAAGCGCGCAAAGTTGAGTTGAACTATCTGTACTAAGTGGAATGCAATTTATTTAAATAATAATTTTTCATCACCATACAAACTTAAGCTTTATAATAAGCTTTAATTTGTGTGAAAAATCTACATAATGATATTTTATATAAATGATAAGACATACATGTGTATCTTTGACCATGTAGGTATAGTCAGATATTTTATAACATTAGATGACGATTGTACGTGATATTTAAATATTCCTTCCATTTGGGAACAAAAAGTCCTTTCCAACCTCATTATCCCGCGCTCCGTTTGTTGTGACACAAAACAGGCTTTTTACGTTAATATTTCGTCTTTACATGTTTTACTTATGAGCTTACTATATTTAGAAGGAAATTGGGAAATCCGATGAAATGAAAATTAGATTCACATTATTTTGATGTTATTTTCATGAAATCTTTATTTATTTACTACACCGCTTGTTATATGCTTCAAAAATTACTCTAATCGAAATGAAATATCTTTGCATAAAAAAGGAAACCTTTATGAATTTCTTATTTTATCTTTTTTCTTGCGTCTACACAAGAATGATTTGCAGAATTAACTTTATATTAAGTTAGAAAAAATAAATTGGTTGATCGAAAGATAAGAAGTAGGTAATTATGACGACGATCATCATCATCATCATCATCCTTTATCCGTCCACTGCTGAACACAGGCCTCCCTCAATAAACGCCAAGATGACGACGATGGTGATCATAAATTGGTATGTACAAATTGCCTTTGTAAATTTATCCGATTCTCGAGAAAGAAAATATTTTTTTTCTAAACTACTAGTTTTTCTATTTTATATTTTCATTAATACTAGCTGTTGACCGCGGATTCGCCTACGTTGGCTACAAAAGATCTTTTTTTTTATAATGAAGGTATCCTATGTTACTAATAGAACATCCGAGAATATGTGTACAAAGTTTCATGATGATCGGTTAAGTAGTTTTCGCTTGAAAGCGTAACAAACATCCTTACTTTCATATTCATATTTGGAAAGGATTTTGTTTTCTTATGCTTACCTAAGCGAATTCTACTCATTATAATGAAACAACTTTTATGGATTTTATCGCGGTTTGTTTTTTACATGTCCGACTTTTCGTCCTTCGGTAACCATGGTTGCTGTACGAAACGTCTAGCGTGTAAAAAACTTAATAAGCCTCGAAAAAATCCGTAAAAGTTGTTTTATTATAACTATTATTTCGTGAGTATCTGTGAAATATCAGTAGGGCTATTCTGTAAAAAACCATTTCGATATCGAGCTTCACCTGAGCGATAGAGCTTTACGTCACTTCGAAAGCGAACTTTATTGATATAGTCTAGTTTTAAAGAATACAAATTCGTCAAATTCGTCATATCACCGCGGATTCCGCTTTCGAGATTCGAAAACGGCCTTACATTACAGAATAGCCTTAGATGTCAAACTTAGGTACATTTTTGTAGAATTTTTCCCAGTTATTAATAACACCCTCAGTAACATAAACAAAGTAACCGAAAATATGTTCAAAATTTAATAATGATTAGGGACGTCTGGTTCAAATTAAAACTCAATAACTCGGCTCCTAAAAATGATTTTTTATGCTATGATTTACAGCGTCATAAACGCGGTTACAAGGTTTGGTTTTTACATTGTACGCGCTATTAAAACAATGAAGACATAAAGTAAATGTTTCCGTTTTAATAGGATTTTTATGGAAAATGTGCATTTGAAATTACATTGTCTTGTACGGAAGTGATCAACGCTATTTTAGTTTCTTTGGTTTATAATCGTGAAACTACTTCCATTTTCAGAACTTCAGTTTTGTGAAGTGTGTTAGCCAAAGTTAATTTTGAGCATTTATAGGCACAGTTTATTATATATTATATTATTTTTAGCACGTTATATTTGTCATTAAATTACATTGTAACGTCTAGAATTAGCACCCTAATTTCATAATTAACATGGTTATTTTCATTACTAAAACTATTCATAACAAAATTTTAACAATATTGTTTGCGTGAACAAGACATTCGTAGACAATGTCGAAATATCGAGCTTAATAAATATAAAACATGGTAAATAATATCCCCTTTTTAAATAGTTGTAGTATATTGTTACATCACTACATATTATAAAACAATGTCGCTTTTTCTGTCCCTATATCCCTTTGTACGCTTAAATCTTTAAAACTACGCAACGGATTTTGATGCGGTTTTCTTTAATGGATAGGACAATTCAAGAGGAAGGTTTATGTACATAATTTATTAAGTTTTTATATACATTGGCTAAGATATAACAATAATTGTTGGAGGTGTCGGAAAAAAATTGGCCGTCTGGGAGTTTCCAACGAAAACGCTGCCTAAACCCTTTGAGATATATCAAAATAATGTATGGTGGAATTGTGTGTCTTAAATAGGTCTACAAAAAAGTCCGCGATGGCATATATCTATCTCTTAGGGATATCATACTATATCCATTTAATACTTCAAATAAATGGGCAATTATAACGCGATAATTTGAAAGCTATTTACACAAATACGGTATGAATCCTTATCATTTTAAATTAGTTAATTAGCTGGAGCACTTAATGAAGATTATTTTTACCCTTTACATCATGCAAATTAAATGAATACTTTAGAAGATATGGCAATATCAAAATAATACGCAAGAAAATAAACCGTGTTGCCGTGATTTGAGAGGGCAGTGTAATATGTAATAGTATCAAATAGTAAATATGCAGAAAGTCTGCGAAGGAATATGATATGTCTTTATATTCAAGATATTATATCCATTTTAATACAAAAACTTAGTCATTATTGAAATGGAAAATGATCGTCATCAAACATGATAAATCCGTAAACCTAAGTTCACGCGGGCGAAGCTGCGGGTAACAGCTAGTAATATATAATTTATGGAAAAATCGGTAGAACCTAGTATTCTCCATGAAGTTTTAGTTTAGAATATATTATCACCGTAAAGGTTTTATAATATCATATCGATATTCCACATTTCAAATAACATTGGTCATGGCCTACTCGATTAGGCAATATTATTTTTAAATTTCACAGTCCTGATTGTTTTTAAATCGCACAGTATTAAATAAATCTAGTTTACATGTCATGGGTGATTTATATGCATTTTACGATCGACTTATCATACGGTAGCTGTACAGGTCATTGACCGGCTGTAAAAGTCATCACGGAAGAGATGTTTAGTGCTAACATAATATTGTTGTAGGAAACATATTATGGGATAACGAATTTCGTTTGAGTATATTTCTTGAGAGCGCCAAACGAATACTTTTTTAGCATGTTGGCTACTGTGTTCATATCATCATCATCATCATCAGCCTTGACCCATCGACTTCATAAATCGAAACGCTAAGTCGACCGATCGCTTGCCACACGCGTATAAAACGGAGCAGCCAAGGATAGTTTCCACCTGTTTAATGGCCGACCAATACTTTTGATCTAGTTTTTCATATCATTCATTCATCATATAATATTTAATTGGTAAATAGTTAAGTCAATGGTAATCTAGTCATCATTGAGATTTAAGAATTGCTCAATCGAGAGGCGCTGATGGGCAATCACAGTGACGGGATGAGCGCTCATCAATCAGTATAGTCCACTTAGACGGTCGCGGATTGATATCCTTTGTTGATACCAAAATTCATAGAATCGTTTCTAACTCACCATAAATTAGTTAGAGGATAAACATGAGTTTGCTGATTGGCGCAGCTGATGAAAAGATAACAATATCAAACCTGTTAGAAGGATACTTTGTGATGCAGATGATGTACCATCCTGGTTGTTGCTTCCGTGAGGCTGCGTTCAGACAACACGCGCACGCTAAGCGCACGCTTTGATTTATTTCGGTTATAATTTAAGCCTTATAATTACCTTAATAGAAATGAAATTGCATTAATCGAAGTCCATCCGCACACGGAACGCGCCTGAAACTGTTTTATTGTATTTCATAATATTTCACATAAACTCAATTTTTTTAAATACTTTACTTGCTAATAAAAACTATTTATGTGAATACAACCGTGGCTTTTTAAGTGCATTTCGATATTTTACAGCAACCATGGTCGCGGGACGGTCTCTCATAAAAGTAGTTTCTATATTATATTGGGTTAAATATACGTAAACTTTGATAGAAATAAGTCAACTTGCTTTTATCTTTTAATAATAATGAATATCATATCGCATAATATTTGTAATTGTTATAGATATTAATATATTACCTAGTGTTGTTGTATAGTTTGATATAATGATGACACAGTAAATAACAGCGCATTGTGCAAATTTTAATGAATTCCACTAAATAAATATTTTAGATAATTATGCGAATAACGCATTAATACATTGCTTGTGTTAGCCATTTTTAAAACCAATTATTATTTATTTATCAGTAATGAACAATTACCTATATTCAGGCTGTATTCCTGCCATAGTTTCCATGACTTGATCTTTATGTGCGGTTCACGTGATATTGCCAGAATACCTAATTCTTATATTTATCCTATATTTTATTTTCTCCTCCGGCGATATTGTTGAAATGTAATCATCATCATCAAAAAGTCCTTATCCATCCGCTACTGAATATACCTAGGCCTCCCTCAAAAAGAACACCAAGACGACATGAAATAAATGATATTATTTTGTGTAGTTTCGTTGCGGAACGATACCGAAATTCTCCATCGTCTCTGAGTTATCAATGAAAATTTCCTAGCCAATAAGATATCGACAATAAATATCAATAACCAATAGGCAGTTTGATTTTGTTACGATAATGATTGATCATGTGATTTAGCTTATGTCAATATGTTTTTCTAATAATAAAATATATTTTTCTTTTATTCTTTTAGAACTTCATTATGGTTTTTTTACTGTTACTATGTCTAAGTTCCAGGCTTTTTGGTTTTCTAACTCTTACGTAAGTTTTGTTTATTATAATAATATAATAAAACAACTTTAAAGATTATAAAGTCTATTCATTTTTCCATGAAACAACTTTGAAAGATTATAAAGTCCATCAATCCATTTTTAATGCTCAGTTTTGAACCCCAGACCTTCGATGCGGAGTCGATAAAAACTAGGTCGCACTCGCTCATCATTATTTTGCTTTTAGAATTAAATTATCTCTTAGCAACAGCGAAGTAGAACTGATTACGGAGTAATCCACGATGCAGTGAAAAATTATTTTTATTTCTATCGTACATTCATTTACCAAGAGCAACAATGAACATTGCAAGTTGTATTCTATTTACTATCATTTAAAATCTAATATTCCTTGGATTATTCCCGGTTCATTCCAGTATTGAATCTGACCTACATCTCGAGGTGGATGTATATCAGACGAACAGACGACACAAATTAACGCCTCCACAAATTGATTTTATTATTAGTAATTGATTTAAGAACACGTTTTCTTTAATAAAAACAGCGAATCTCACTCGCGTACTGAGAGCTCCTAAAATGTAAGTATTTAGTAAAATGTAAGTAAAAGTAATTAAGCTGTATTTCGTATGTTACAACAACTAATTAACGATTTTAAGATTTAAGACGTATTTCCTTTACTTACGTTGTGAGATCAAATCAAAAAAACAATCTTATTAGAAATCTCATAATTGTATTGTAATGGGACGTGCCATATAGGCTTTGGTTTGACAGATAGACAAAGGCAGTATTATAATTATATTAAGTATTTATTATAAACTATAATTTTATCAATATTGCTTAAATAACACTAACTGACAAAAGCCTTTTAAAACTTACTTTATTTTTTATTTCACGTGTGTGTGTATTCTTCGGCATCATACATCGCGAATGGACCGATTTTTATTTGGTTTTTTTCTTTAAATTTATAATAGACACGTACGACTTACACAATGTCGCTTTATATACCTCGACATACGAGGTATTGAAAATTTTGATTTAATTAATTATTTACTAGATTCTTTGCCCGCGGCTTCGACCGGGCTAACTTAGATTTATGGACATGAATAATTTTTATCTGAAAAATATTCCTTGTCACATGTTTCATGATCACTTAAGTAGTTTTCGTGTGAAAGGGAAGCGTGCAGAGATTTTTTTTTTTTTTTTTTTTTTTTTTTTTTTTCGAAAGGTCTAGACTTTTAGGCCTGATGGCCTTTAAGCTCAATCGGTAGGTAGGTGAGCAGATGGCTCACCTAGTAAAATTCGAAAGGGGGGCGCCCCCCTCCGTGCCCCATAGGGGGCGCGGTATATCGCGCGCGCTACTCTGGAGAGTAGGTGTTTGGCTAGTCAAATCCAATACGATCGACGAGTCATTAGCGGATGAAGTTAAACTATTAGTCGGAGGGCCGGCCCTCCCCTCCCCCTCTGACGGGGGAGGTGGGTCGTGCGCGGAACCCATCCAATCGACCGATAGCAAAGTGCTAACGGTGTTTTCACGGTTTTGATTAGTGTAGACTCGTATCGGATTCGAACCTAATCTTACCCGATCGATCCGGATCGATGTATTTACCATGTGTAGGGATCGACGTCGCTCACGACCCCGAGGCCCAAGCGGTGTGACTGAGTACCTAACCCCGGATGTTGTATTGTTATGTGTGTGTATTCTATCTTGAATTTCGCGTCGCGCTTTTGCGTCGCGCATTAATAGCTGAGATATTTCGTCAGCCGGATCGGTAGTAACGTGTTTAGGTAACCTAAAACTCTTTGAGACTGAGCTATCAGGGACATAGTCTGCCGCGCTCACTATGAGCGGGTTTGGGTGATGGAGTGCCTTTTCAAAGTGACGTACTGACATCTCTTTGAAGTGGCCCCTAATCGAATCTAACTTGAGGTCCCTATGTAGGTCGATGTTTCTTATGTACCATGGGCAACCGGTTGCTATGCGTAAGAATTTGTTTTGCAGTATCTGCAAAGGTTTGAGTCGACTCTGTGGCACGTGCGCGAACGCAACACAGGCGTATGATATAATCGGTCTTATACACGCTTTGTATAAGGTTAGTTTATGCCTGAGGGGCATCTTACTTTTCTTGTTTATCAAGAAGTATAATCGACTTAAAACGAATTTGGCCTTTTTTATTATGTTATTTATGTGCGGCCTGAATGACATCGACCTGTCTAACGTGACCCCCAGGTATTTCACCTGCCCTACTCTAGGGATTATGGTGCCGTTTAGTTTGATCGGCATCATTTGTCGACGACTCTGATTGAGCGTGCCCCTTCTCTTTGTAAATTGGATTGATTGACTTTTGTCTGGGTTAATCTCTATTCTCCATTTAGCGAACCACTCACCTAGTTTGGTGACGGCTTTCTGAAGGGAGCGAGATGCTGTCCTTGCTGATGTATGGGTCACATATAGTACAGTGTCGTCGGCAAAGAGTGCTAGTTTTAACGCAGGGTTTCTGGGTATATCGGACGTGTACAGATTGTACAAAGTCGGGGACAGCACGGAGCCCTGAGGGACTCCGGCCCTCAGAGGTCTCAGGGAAGACAGAGTGCCTTCCACTCTATACCTAAAATGCCGGCCAGACAGGTAGTCGCGGATGATGATGACCAGCCTGTCCGGTATTTCTAACTTGTAAAGTTTATAGATTAGGCCTTCGTGCCAAATCTTATCAAATGCCTTAGCAATGTCGAAAAATACTGCGCACGTGTCGCGCGGGTTTCTTTTTTTATGAAAACCTCTGAGGATGTCTTCGGTTATACGATGCACCTGTCTCGGACAACAGTGATTTTCGCGGAAGGCGAATTGCTCGTCTATGAACAGTTTCTTTTCGCTTATGACGGTTTTCAACCGTCTAAGCAGAATCCGTTCATAGATCGTGCAGAGAACAAACAAACTTACATTCCATTTATGACATTAGTATGATGTGCTCATGAGAGAAGAATATGTATGTCTTGATGCATATCACTAGCATATTAGACATTGAAAAATAAAGGCTAGTCCCGGACGCATTTGTTAATGCTTTTGAACGACTATACTTGAAATTAACTGTTAATTAATTAAATTAATTGTTTTGCAGTGTATTATATGGTCCTTAATAAATGTTTTATTATAATTATTATCATTAAATTGGCTACTATTTTATGTATAAATTATTATTATTTTAAACTATGTGTGTGCAATAAAGTTATATTATTATTATTATTATTATTATTATTACTACGCTTTTAGCAAGTGCAATAAACAAATATATTAGCTAAATATTTATTAGTTTTTCATTATGTAAAAAAATAACTGAAATACCAAATTATGAAAAAAAGAAACAGTTTTACAAAAGAAGTTATGAGATATTTAAAATACTTTCATACGTTGATAAAAGCATTAATAGGTAGGTACTTATAGTTCCTGAAATAAATTCTCCATTTCCATTCACTTACGGTAGTTTACGTCATATAACTCCGTAGCAGCACTCGCTGGAGTGATCGTAAATAAAATGGCGACGCCGCGTTTTTTACCGGCCGTTTAAGGAATCTCGTAAATCTCGGTAATAGGTACAGCGTGTTTCACTTTTAGATAGACCACCTACATGCAGGATAAAAAGGCCTTTGTTTAGGACAGCGTATCGACAGTAATCACGGGTTCAATACCCGCTGAGGACAGACAATTTTTGTATAACGAATTCCTGGCGAAATCAGGTATTTGCATGATCTATAGATATAGACCGGGGTCTCGATGCGAGTGGTAAGGAATCGGCCATCTTGGCGATTGTTGAGGGAGGCCTATGTTCAGTAGTGGACGGATAAGGGCTGATGATGATGATGGTGATGAGGATAATTATCGTCATATTATAATAGCAGCTAACAGTTCATACGGGCTTAGTATTTTCTTTTATATTGGGACATTTCATAATAATTAGTAGGTACTTATTATTATAATTAGGACTGTATAGTTTATATATTATATTGCGCAGCTCTGTTCATGAGGCCGTGACAAATTTTGAGAAGTGCTGCTTGCAAGACCTCGATGCCTCAAATGCCTCAGTAGAAAAATCGTTTTAAAGCCTTCCTATACCGACACTTATAATGACATAGGTGAAGGCGCGCTTTGCAACAGAACCATTAAAGGTAAATTCGGTTTTGCAAGCCACAAACGTACACATGAGCGATGCTCGCGATGGTAGCCAGCTTTTGCCATTGACAGATACGTCAAGGAAGACAATGAATAGAATATTTGACTGCTACGTTCGGTTGAACGCGCTAAGCTACCATGGAATATATTTGGATTGAAAAAATCTATTTGCGCTTGATTTCCTATTTAGAAATTATTTGGAAATTTTTGGATTACTAAGTATATCAATTTGACTATTTAATTTGTTTTTTTTTTCTAAAATAAACTGTAGAGAAAGGTTGGTATCAAATAAATCATCTGTTATCACGTTGAGTTCAATGTCTGATCGTGAGAATCAACCTGTCTCTGTAGAGTCAACTTCTAGAATCAACAGAGTAAATCCTTCACTATGATTTGAGTAAACACTCGGATATTTTTTGTGAAATACAATGTGGAGGAATTCCGGGAACGATAAGATGCCACGTCTGATGGGGTGAGGAGGAATATGAATAACTTACTTCCTCGCGTCTTCCTTTGCTATGTGTTTCAAAGGCTTCAAAGAAAAAAATACTGGTAGTTTCGGAGACAGAATTGTTTCAAATTTGGAAAAAAATATAAAGATAAATAAAGTGGGAGTGTTTGTTGTCTATTTTAAAATAACCACTTTTTACTAAATGCATATGGATGTGTACACGATACATACACCAATTTTTTTTTTTTTCTACAAATTTTGTCTGTTTGATTTGGCTTATTTCTGAAGCAGCTGGACCAATTTTGATAGGACTTTTATTTGCAGCTGATAAAACGTAAAGAAGTATATTAGGTTATATAAATAATCATCATCAATCCGATACTATCTAAGTCAACTCGGCCGAAACCGCGGGCAACAGCTAGTGTGGCAAGGTACGTATATACTATACGTTGAGCCGCCTGGTACTAGTTTTAATTAAAAACGCTGCTAACTCTGTGGTAAAGTTCTTCACTTGTTCCCCACGGCCCCCCGTCCCCCTGTCCCCCTCCTCACCTGGCGGTGGGTCGGAATAATTTATTACATTTCTTAAAAGCCATTACGGGGTGACAGTGCCAATGGGCCGACACCCCCACAATTAGCATGAATTTTATAATGGGCCACACTCTGTTGCAGTAGATATGAGCAGACTCTTTGGTTGACGGTGTATTTTCGTCTCAATACGGTGAACGGCTATTAGTGATCGTGAGGGGTCGAAATTTGACCTCCTTTTGTAGTAAATAATACGAATGTTTAACGCCAGATGGGACGGATTACAAAAAAAATGCAACATTTATACGAAATTTCTGATAAATATAGACGACTAACAGCGCCTCGCGGTTTCACCCGCGTAATTCCCATTCCCGTGGGAGTACAGGGATAAATTATAGCCTATGTGATATTTTAATGCATAAGCTATATTATTGTAAAGTTTCATTAAAATCCATTTAGTAGTTTTTACGTGAAAGAGTAACAAACATATTATTTACAAAACCTTCACGTCTATAATATATAGACATTATGGCTATTTGGATTAGAGACTCGAAAGAAATTGAGCAGCAGACATTTAACCGACTTTAAAAAAGGAGGTTCCTTAATTCGACGGGATATATTTTTAAGAGCGTTCGCGGACCACTTTGTCGCTTTTTATGTTGAGACCACTCCAGGTTATTTTTTTGTTTGATCAGGGAAATCTTTATGGATGTAGTCTGGTAACTAGGTGGTTCCTGACCATATGTGGGACCCAGACTTGGGCAGTGCATAGTGCATACATAAATTAACACCACTGCGAGCGCCTTTAGCTGATTTTTGAGAGTCTCGGAGATATAACAGCTTCAAAGACAGGCAGGCACAAGTGAAACCCCAGACTACCCTAGTGGCTCTAGGATCTAAGTAATCATTACCATAATCATCATTATCCTTTATCCGTCCACTGCTGAACATAGGCCTCCTTCAATGAGTGCCGAGATCGATCCCTTGCCACTCCCATCCAACAAGGCTGGCCACTAGACGGATATTGTCTTCCCACCTGGTTGATGGCCGACCAACACTTCGTCCATCCAAATGCGGCCTCCACTCTTGAACTTAAGTACAACACAATAATTTTAAAAAATCATGACGTCATAGTATGTATATTCTATATTCAAATTTTCCAGTGATATTATAACCCAAATAATAATATTTTCGTATTTAACACACCCAACTAATTCGCCCTAATGACACAGGTTACTTTCTGCAGAAGTTGGTAACAAAGACAGACGCGGGCATACCTGGGGGATGCCATCAATCCTGGTTAATAATTAAGGGTGTCAGGTTACGGGTATCATTGCGAAACGGGATGGAACGGGATGTGTGCTAAACGAGATTACAGGGTATCTTTTAAACACGTTTAGTATGTGAAATGTTTAAAATCATATGTACTTATTGTTTTCTTATGTTTACGCAAACTTTACTCATTATAATAAAACAAATGTACAGTCCTCCCGTGACCATGGTTGCTGTAAAGTATCCGAAACGTCGGGCTTGTAAAAAACTTAATAAACCGATTAACGATAAAATCCGTAAATTTGTTACATTATAATCATAATGTACTTGTATAATATTTTATTGTTTAATTTCATTAATTCGTCAATAGATAGCGCAAACACTATATATGTAGTTTTTATGTGTTACTGTTCCGTGGAGACGTGTGCTACCTAATCTGTATCAGATTATTGGAGAATAGACAAGACAAACCAAGTATCATCATCTGCCTTTATTTATCCACTGCTGGATATAGGTTTCCTTTAATGAGCGCCAAGACGACCAAACCCTTGCCACTCGAATCGTACACCAGTAGTAAATTATCAATTCTAACATCAAATAAATTATTCATTCTTAAATCAAAGTAAAAACTCACGAACTTCACGTTCACTATAAAAGCCCATGAATTTCAAAATACCATTAATCATACGAGAAAGTCATATTTCTTATTATTTTTAACAGAAATGCTAAAAACTTACCCCATTGCCTGCCCCTTAAAAATCAACTTCCCTCGAAGGGGACCGTATTCCTGAATGTGAAAAATCGACATTTAATAGGCGGCCGGCCATTTCGCAAATGGATGTGGGCCTTCTGGAAGGGTGATGATTTACGCCAAACTTGGAGCCCTAAGGAGTAACAATTGCCTTTTCTAAGAATCACTACGCTAATATTAATGTTTGATTGGTTTATCATTTGTGTTTTTCAGGAAGAATTCTAGGTTATACACAAATGGCTAATCTCTATATTCAAACTCAGCTCTCCAAGGTTGAAAAGGTATATATTGCTATTTTCAACATTATTTCTAAATACTTACGTAACGATGAAAATGCTAGTTATATCTCTACTAAAACTCAATTCTTAAACTTACAATCCCGATTTATTTCGTAAATGCAACTACCAAAGAAATCGATGTCTCTCTCTCTCTCTGGAAAGGAGAGAAATCAGGCGACTACCGGCACCGCGACCTAGTGGTTCTAAGACGTAGATAAAAATCTATTTGTTGGTTTGTTTTTACAGGATTATGGGAGCATGTGACACTCGGGCTAAATCGTTTTTTTATGTCAGTGACAAACGAGCCTTCGGCGTCTTATGGTGACAACCAAGGCCCATAGACTAGAGCACTACAAATGATATTATAGATTCATTTGCTACCCTTTTCCTATGGGGCCCTTCAATTGACCACCGGAAACTCACAGACCACACGAACCGTGACAGCATAGCTGTTACTTTACGCTGGTGTTATGTGAGTGAGAGAGACAATCCCGGTCGTGCAGGCTCAATTCGGCAAAGCGCATTGTTCTATCTCTTACTTTGTTTAATATATTGTACTCAAGTTCCTAGTTACCATAGCTTAAATCTGCTGCCGATTTACATAAATAAATGATATTTAATGTTATGTTCTCGTAGGTAAATACTGTCAATGGGTTTCTGCAAAGTAACACCTGAGACTATCTATAGATTAGTTCTAGCATTACATAAGTAAATAAAAACCTACAGCTGTGAGCGTTTCACTAAAAATGTCGGTCAGTCTATAAATCTGTAAATCATTGTAAAGAGGGCACTAGTAAAAGTACCACGGGCCCAGCAGGCTGCGGCGTCTCCAGGAAGTGACATACAGGAAGTACAGGGAAACAAACAGTATAGCGGGCGTAAGTAACAGGCGTACGCGGTGATGAGCACTAAGTTTGATTTGGAGCAAACACTAAAACATGTTGGAGTGAGGGTGCTTTAAGATTAGTAATGATGTCGATGAGGATTTGAGCCTTTTTTGTCAGATTCTCACCCAGCCAGCCAGAGCTACCTCAGCCTCTATTTTGGACTCTTTGAGTTTTTGATGTCAGACTAATCAAAAAACACAGTCAATTACCGAAAGGAAAATTACGCGCTATCGCCAGTTTAAAAAAATAAGGCAGGGCAGTGGGGCAGGGCTATAGGATGAACTTGGACAAGACGAAAATCATGTGTGAGTGAGTGAATGGGTCGTCTTGGCGTTTATTGAGGGCCTATCTTCAGCAGTAGACCTGAAGTTGATGAAGAATTTACCGCAGCAGTGGACCAAGCAGTGGACCTGTCCACTTGGTCTGGTCTGGTGGTAGTGCTTGGTCCACTGCTGCGGATGATGTAGTTACCTTTTTCTACGGTACCTAATCTTTTGCAATTTTAATGTTCTGAGCTCGCCATCTATAACTGGTCGTCATATCTTATAACTTGGAGCCAATGCAACGTATAACGAGCCCCGCCATTTTGAGATTATCCGCCAAGTGTAGTGCCACTTAATTTATTGGTCACGAAAGTGTTTGAATTGTTAATGCTTTACTTCTTGTTAACAGCGAGTCTATGTACTCGCTACTGTATAAAACTGTTCATATAAATAAACGTTACTATCTGCTTCCGCAGAGAAATTAAAGTCTTAGTAAACTTATAGTTTATGTAAACGCATAGATGCTAGTTTTAAAACAATGACTATACATTAACGGCGGTTTTCAATATCCTATCTATCTTAAAATTTTCTTATCCATCTTACAATTTTGACAGATTTTGTAAGAAAATGTGTCAAAATGTATCGATAGATTAGAACATTTTAAGATAGATAGGATATTGAAAACCGCCGTAAGATGGTTTTGGATTACAAAATCTGTATCGCCATCCTACAAATATTATAAACGCGAAATTCGTGAGTAGGGATGTTTGTTACTCTTTCATGTAAAAACTACTGAATGGATTTAATGAAACTTTACAATAATATAGCTTATACATCAGAATAACACATAGGCTATCATTTATCACTGTACTCCCAATTGGGAAAGGGAAGTACGCGGGTGAAACCGCGGGGCGCTACTAGTATTTACTAAAAGTTTTATATATCCGACGTAATTGTTTTTCTTTGTGTTAATACACACAAATAACCAATGGGAGACGAGCTACCTGGTGGTTAGTTTAGGGTTGTCGATGAACATAATATAGTTCACATGAGACTTCAAATATCCTGAGATGTAAGATGAATATACTGCCAGCCCTGCTCTTCTTTCTAATACACACCAAATTTATATGCAATAAAAAGAAGGATCGTGAGAAGAGCACAACCTTTTTGATCCCTACCTGTAACCCGGCACAGCATAACCCTTTTGTTTCCACTTGTAACTTGCCACAGCACAACCCTTTTGGTTCCACCTGTAACACAGTACAGCACGACACTTTTGGTTTCCATCTGTAACGTTTCCACCTGTAACGCGGCACAGTACATCCCTTTTTTAAATTCACACATACAACGATATACCGCATAAGTTTTATTTCATGTACCAGAAGATGTAATTAAATCTTAAAAGTATATTATGTTCCAAATTTTAATATTAAATATATCCAGAAATATTTATCACAAATAATTTGCCTTAAGCGGTATCCAAAGCCACGAGCACTATCCTGATCTGACCTTTATACTAACCAGCTATCATAGACCACAAATTGAAAACCCTTATTATTACTATTATATTCCATTATAATTCTAATCTATTACCTCCCATTACCTTACGCGCAAATATTGTTTAGTGAAGGTGGAACTAATCTTCTAATGGTTCTCCCCTGGTACTTATATTATGTGGCTTTTACTTTATTTTCTTGCTCTTTCGTTTATCATTCACAAAATTTTCCTCGTAACAATATTAATATTCCAAATTGTACGATGAATATGTTTTCTCCTCCATTTTTTAGGGTACAGGCTTATGAAAATGTTTTATCATTGTCAACTGTAATACAATTCAGGTTGATTCAATTTTGTGTGCTTTACATTTTTTCAATCTAGTCAATTTCTAGCTACTAACAGCATCTTATTATGTATCATTCATGTGGATAGAGTTGCTGAATTTACTTTTTTTTTCAGCGCAAATAAAATTTTAGATTCTACAATGAGGTTTTGCATCAATTAATATCATTAACTGTTTTTTATTTAAATTTTAAATTAATATAAAAAGACAGCGAAATGATAATGATTAGAACCTTCAGAAAAAAATCTACTTAGATCTTACCTAACCATTTAACTTGACCTTTTGTCGCGACGGATGTTAAGCCTGACTCTACAAAGCAGTTATATTTACTAACCACTATTATTATCCATTTTACCACTATAGGCATAGGACTCTTTCAATGAATACTGAGACGGTCGATCCTTACACGCATCCAACTAGTATCGGCCACGGCTCGGAGATCGTCGTCAAATTTAGATAATATGCGTCCCATTTAGAAAGAAAGAAAGAAAGAAAGAAAGAAAAACACTTTTATTATTCACAACAACAACATACACACAAAATATACATACATCTTACGGTCTTGACAATGTGAATAATAGAGGCAGCCACTCAGCATTTGTCACACCATTACAGCAATGGTGAGACGCTGATTTTCAGTGACTCCTCGTGATCACTCGCTCGAAAAAGAAAACTATTATCTTGTCATCATACAATAGAATTCAACTCCAAATTCTGAAGACGCACTTACAGAAAACAACTGTCTGGTCCCAGAGAAACGAAGTTTCATGCGAGCGCGAGTATATATTATAGGGATAACGTAAAAGAAATAGAAAACTCGTGTCGCAATCAAATTACTAGGAACGAAACTCCTTTGGGGAACCCCTTGTCAATCAAATATAATTTGTCCAACTTTTACAAGGTCCTACTTGAATAGTCTGAAGCTGATGTATTATTTATACGATTCACATAATACAGGACTGAAGCTAAAGTGACATCTCAAATATCATTCTTGAAGATTTTTCTACGGTATATATTTTAGTGCGAGATAAAATTGTATTTTAATATACTATGCTTATCCGGAAACAGGTCAATTTATAACAATTTTAGTGTCTTTATTACTATCTATGTGTATATCTAAAAAGATACATATTTTTACAAATTTTATCAAGATTTATTAAGTTTTAACGGAAACACGCTTTAGATTACAAGATCAATGGTAATAAACGGACTTACACCCGTAATCAAGCGTACTTGGCTAAGTAATGAAAGAACACTATGAAAAGAACGCTTACCATCTATGCGCTACTAGTGTCAATAGTCGGATTTTATATGGGTTTGACAGACTCACAGATGCGTTGATTTCACTTAATTATGAATTGGTTTGAATGACCCTATGCGTTCGGGAGTACTGTGACACCTCATAGTACTTGTGACTTGTTACTTGAGGTCAGGCTGGTGTCCGCAACTCGCCGCTAATACGCCTAT
The DNA here is from genome assembly GCA_905333005.2 of Lycaena phlaeas. NCBI lineage: Eukaryota > Metazoa > Arthropoda > Insecta > Lepidoptera > Lycaenidae > Lycaena > Lycaena phlaeas. Next base: position 19,027,592 of record HG995166.1, read on the forward strand.
TTTGCATGCTGTGAGCCTGAAGCATACTGCCAGTTAAGCTCCCGCAAGAAAGCTAACAGTCTCCACTACACTTCATAGTATTGTTTCTGAATACGGGTGTGAATCCCTAAAAGCCAACGCTAAAAATTTAAATACTTCGAATTTTGAATGTTGTCACGTTGTGGTTGAGTTAATATATGTATAACAAGATGGAAGACTAAAGTACCATCGAAATACCATTATAAATACAAATAGATCGATTAGAATATTGAACGGATCCCAATCATGTAAGAAATTGACATTCCCAATTCGCGTCGAAGCCTCAGCAACGTCACCTCCTAATTATGGTCTCCATAATGAGAATATGATACACACAGCTCTGACGTATGGCCGACATCTATACTAATATTATAAATGTGAAAGTAAGGATATTTTTTACGCTTTCAAGTGAAAACTACTCAACCGATGATCGTGAAACTTTGTACACATATTCTCGGAAGTCTAGTACTTCCGAGAATAGTATAAAAGTAACATAGGATTATTTTTTTGTTAACGTGGACATAGCTGCGGGCAACAAGCAGTTATTATTATAATATATTATTTATATGAATTTGATGTCAGCTGGTTAAGAAGACAGGCTACTGGCCACTTTACGCAGCGGCAGCAGCTTTAAATCCTACCAAGTGCAGATAATTTGTATGATGAATATTTGCACCGGATCATGGAAGTGTAATATGACTTTATTGCATTTTCCTAAATTTATTTCCGTTCCAGTAACACAAGTTCTTATAAACTTACCACGGGACTCAGCGTGGTATGATTGTCACATAATATTTGTAAATTTATTAATAATGATTTAGATAAATGCAAATAGTGATTAAGCCTACCCATAATATAGTATTACGGTACTAAATTTATCTTTGTATTCATATTATTTATGTCATATAATAAGGATTGGCGAAAAATCCTTCCTTTTTCTTTCCCAGCTATAAATGCGCTCTAAAGCTATAAAAATTTAATCAATATTTAACTAGATTATTCCGAAGTTTATAACATAGTTTATTTTATAAATAGCATTTTATGTCTGTTGGCACAAGTGAAGCAGACTTGAAATAAGCTGATTTACCATTTATTAAAATACGTAAATTTTGATACTGCTATAATCGTAACAATGTTCTATCAAATATTGGTCGAATTTGTTTGTGTGTTCAAGGAATTGGGGAAGGTAATTGGGCCATCGAAAATTGATCTCAAATGCGGGCGCTGCCCTGCTCCGAGCTGCGAGCGTTTGCCTGTTGATATCTTGTTATTCCTTATTAAAGGCCAATTCGAACGATAGATATTGTCATCAGCAGCTTGATGGGGTTTTAACGTGTATTGATGACTTTGATTAGCTAATGGTTGTAGGGCGTAGGGTAACATTTCTATCAGAAGACTAGCTATGCTCAGTGAGGTATCAGTTATCAGGTTATCAGTTGAATACGGGCTAAATGTGTTGTTTCATAATTAATTTCTTTGATAGGTAAAAAAGATTAATGCTAATAAAAGTATGTTGTACATTTTTAAAGAATTCACTAATTCATAGGTAGAAGAGTTGATAATTTAGCGACGCATTCAAAAAAGATTCGAAAATATTGACTTAGATATTAGACGATCCCCACCATGGTTCATGCCTTGTCGTGGCGGTGGGGCTTAGTAGCCCAGCAACAACAACCAACAACAGCAAACCGAAACGAATGAACCTAGGGAACTTCTTGAACCCCTCGTATAAGAAGTGGAGACAAAAGAGCAGCGGAATGGAACCTCACCTCATTGAATTGTCCCCACGTTGGAAGTGGTTGCTTTGTGGTGCGAGACAACCCCTCTATGGAGGTGGCGTCGATGCCTTGAGGGACTGACCAGCCGTCGAGATTTTCGATTTTCGTCGAGATTGCTTTCAGGTCCGGGGCACGTAGAACTGATTCCACTTACCATCTTTCGGGCGCAGCGAGTCCCACGTACCCGCCTGGGGAGATCCACGCCTCCGCGAGATGCCTCTGTACGTTTCCTGGCGTTAAAGAAAAAAAATAAAAGATATTAGATGATAATAATTGGATTGAGCTTTATTTTATGACCAGCCCCTCTAGACAAGTGGCAAAAGCTAAACGAATAGAAATATAATAGAATACTTATTGTATGGCAATAACAATAGCTGTCAAATTATATGTCGTAAGCTAATGTCATTCCTATTCAATAAGTATTCTATTCTATTTCTATTCGTTTAGCGTAGAAGTAAACAATGTCAGTGTTCATTCTTCTGTGAATATTTACGATATGTCTCCCAAATAATAAAACCAAACTTTGTCTTATACACACGTCATTACACAGCATTGTAAGCTTGCTATATAATATATGATTTAATAAAAGTTTCGTACAGCGCAATATCGTGATCTTGTCAGTTCATAAACTCGTAAACTGTCCTCGTTTTCATAAAATCCTTAAGTTATACTTTACGTTATTGAACGTTAAATTAGTGGGAATTTCAAGTTTTCGTCGTCATTATTACTAAATTTTAGCTCCTTACTTGTGAAACTCACACCCAGATTCCAGAGCCTTCCTACGACCCACATCAGGCCGAGCTTGTGTGATTTGCTCACACTTTGACTAGTGGTACGTGTATTCAAAACTTTTGATCCAACCGCTATCACATATTCAGCCTGGCAACTATGTACTATATTTTCAGCGTGAGTAGCTTATGAGATAATATGTAATTTACTCTTAAGTAATCTGTGTATATCAAATCTGATCTAGTAGATTTAGCGTAGGTCTATCACGGAGTACCTTTACATATATTTAGTTATTCTTTTACAACAGTCAATAATTTATTTTTTGCTTTTTTTTCATAATTACTACCACTACTATGACTATAGCGATCAATTATTATTCGTGCTGATATTATAAATAATAATAATAATTGTAATAAAACCACCAGATCCAAATAACAGCTTCTTTATTCTCGGTAATACAATAATATCTCGTGATAACGGGTGATGCCAATACTGAGTGAGACCGAGTGTTTCCGAATCGTTCCTTCGTGCGAAGAACCCCGCCATTCAACCGTCAGCCCTTTTTATCTCTTTTGCCCCTCCAAAAGACCGATCTCAGTATTGCCAACATCCGTGTTGCCATATTAATTAAAATAAATTAAAAGTTTATTCAAAGTATGTTCATCCTTAAAATATATATCCTTACATAATAATAATAATATTTATTTTCTCACCACAATATTGTAAAGTCGGTATTTGGTAGGTGCATAGATAATAACATTAGCATTAATATAGGGAGACTGGTGCCAAATATTAGGGATGTTTGTTTGTTGTCCGCTTTCACGCGAAAACTAGTCAACCGATCATGAATCTTTTACACATATGCTTGGAGGTACTAGATGTAGCATAGGATAAATTAAAAAAGGGGGTTGCTAACGCAAGCTGTGTGCTAGTAGCTAGGAGACAATAAGGATGAGATGATTTGTGATTGAGAAAAGAATATGATAACAATATTTAAAGGTAGACAATGTTACGAAATCTGTTTATGAATACATTTCATGTTGATGTATTAGAAAGTATATTAATATGGGCTTAACAATGTTTGAACCAGTTTGAAAAGTTTACATTGTATAGAAACCGCCGCGGGGAATAAGCTTCGGATATGAATTATAGAAATATTTTGCTGCGGGAAAAACGATGTGATAAAAAATTTTGTTCGTTAAACCCATGGTTGGATGACAAAAAGTCTTTTGAAGTATTATTATAATAACTTTTTTTATTAAATTAAAGATTTTTTTATATTTTATTGTAGTTAAATAAAATGAAATTAGGAAAGAAAAATAATAAACAGAATAATAGGAATAAATCAATACCATTGAAAGCTTAAGCACTAAATATAATATATACAAACAAATATTATATACTAAACTAATAATATATACAAACTAGACAGAACCTATACTTTAGCAACCAGGCAACTGATACATACGCATATCTTATTTCTAAATACATACAATACATTATAATAATATTAAGATTACGTCCAGACACAGAACAAATGATCATGCTCATCACACAAACTTTTGTGCTGGGTGAGAATCGAACCCACGACCTTCTGGTTTAGCTGTTAGGGTGTTTAGCCACTGGATCAACGGGCCTGTCAATATTATACCAAGGTATCTTTGGTAATATTAAATATGTAATATACGGTCGCTAACTCTCCGGAACAAGAAAGTTAAGTTTAAGAACGCTAAAAGTTAAGTTGATGTTCGCGTACTTACTTTTAAACATCACCTGTTATATTAAGGGGTAGATTTACTTCAGGAAAACCGAAGATTTAATTGAGTTGTGAAGTCTTTAAGAATCTTGTATTATGTTAATTTTATATATTAAATTCTTTATTTTATTCTTGTATATAAAATAAAGATCGTGTTATATGTTTGTTGGATATGAAATCTGGTATACGAACTACCTGATAAGTCAACGTCCCAACACGAGTTCACTGAGAACTAGACTGTATCGTGATAGTTCCATCCATTTATCCATTCCATCCATCCATTTATCTATTCCATCCATTCATTTATTTTATATTTCCTGATGATAGGTCTCGATGCCAATGATACTGCTTAATCATCACACAATAGTATTGGTTAATCCCGACTTTAAGATTTTGTAGCTGATAGTACAGATCTGTATAAAATATAACACAAATATACACACATAACATTAAAATACGCTGTGAACCTTATGTTGCTTATAGTAAGAATCGTTATGTAGCCTAAATGTTTGTGAATTTGAACATACATAAAAGGAACCAGTTGTTTTGATCTCTATTTAGGGCTTTGAAGACATTTTGATAACTCTTTAAGTGTTATAAGCGTTAAAAATTCTTTATTCTTCATCCAACTCAGAAGTTGTTAGCCGTTAGAACAGTTTTTCAGAGACGAAACGGTGTTGTTGATAACAATTTCGAAATAACTATTATAAGCAATTTTAGATTGTCAAGCGACAATGTATCAGACAATTGCTGGAAAACTGCTTAAAACTACAAAAGTTCGAACAATTTTTTTTATCTACAAGCAACAAGAAGCTTAAGATGATGAGGAAGTCTATATGAAACCTCATTTTTGAGATATCTGTAAAGAGGTAGTGCTATGCTGCTTTGCAGCCGAATTGGGCCGGCACGACTGGGGTGGTACCTGTCGCTCACATAATACCGGCGTAGAGAGACAGTTATGCTGTCGCGTTTCGTGCGGTTTGTGAGTTTTCGGTGGCCCATTGGGCGGGATAGGGAAAAGGAGGGCAACGCATCTGCATAACCTTTGGTTATGTGAATGTTAATGGGCGTCGATACTTGCTTCGGCTTTTCGTTTGCCCTTCTATGCTATAAAAATAAATCCTCAATACAGAATACCAGCGATGTTGGTAACATAATATGGTTGTCATGGTTTTCAAATAAAGACAATTATACAGGAGATATTTGAAAAGTTGCAGCTATGTTTTGTACATAAAAAATACATTCCTGGCAAAAGACGCGTAAATATAATAATAGCTAGAAAAAGTCTCACAAAGTAAAACTGTCACAGAAATGGGAATTTTATATGAGACAGGCGCATTATGGCGTTTTATTATTCCAGCGGTATCCGTGGACGTGACGGCGGGCTAATGATATTCCTTGCGGTCTTCGGCTTACATCTCCACTGCTCAGTGTTTTTCGTATAATCGTTATTGATTTTACGGTATTGAATGCAGTCAGATGCGAATCAAAGGTGTCTCTTATTTAATACTGTCAAAACAAGGCAGAGCAACAATGCAGTAATAGTCATAATCTATTTATACGTGCGCTTGTCATTACTCAGCTTTGTATGGCAGTGACGCGGCTATCATACACCAATACACATAAAGCGAATGCGCACATAGCGCAGCGCGCAAAATTGAGTTGAACTATCTATCAATTAAGGACTCCCTCAATAAACGCCAAGGCGACCGATACCTTGCTTCCATAGCGCGGTCTATGTTAAGCAATGAACAAATAAAAGTTGACGAAGTGACGTATACTAGTTATGTAATGGATATGAACTGATCACCATGACAGTATTAAATAAAATATGATATACATATCTATAGGACAAAAGGTAATAAAAAGCTAGAACAATATTTAAATAAAGCAATCAACGTTCAAACATCACAATGGATTGTGCTGACCAAAATTGATTCATTTCCGAGTCAATTAAAAACGTATACTGTGTCCGATCGCGTAAAACAAGTGATTTTTCACCTTCTCGTCGATTTTAAATTTTATTACCGAGTGATAAGGTTTATGGGTAATGAGTGGGATAAATCGGTGCAATCAGAGACTATTAAGTTGTTGGTACAGATGGTTTTACGTTGAGTTGTGATGCCAGCACATCCGGCCATCAGTTTTTAATATTTAATCACCGGTCAGCCTATTCAGTTTCATAAAGGGTCATTTTATGTTAAGTATATCTTTTGTTCGTATCTCATTCAAGTGCATTTGAGATTACAAAGGTCGTTGACCCCAAATGTACAGATATAAGCGTCTAGGACATATTCTGCCAAATAGCTTTTGAGTCGTAATTCAATGTTTTAAATAATCTTATCTGGAATTTAAATCTACATAAAAATAAACATTTCACGAAAGTAACACGAGAGACAAAAGAAGAATCAGAGTTTAAGCACACATCTAATTTAGATGAAGCTATTAGATAAACAGTACAAATCACTGAATGGAAAAACGACTTAACATAGCCCCCTTTCGGATGCAAATAGCTGTATTAAATTTGCAATTTAGACCTCGATAACACCGTACGGAATTTTAAGTGACCAGCGAAGGCGTTCACTAACGATGCTTTGCCTTCATTATCTAATATAAACTCTTCTTTAATTTAACTTCTGTTAAAATATTTCGGTGTACTTTGATGAACTTTACAGAATATGTAAATATCTGATCGCTTTTAGAACACCATAATTGTGTTAAACCTAAAATTTGTAACCACAAACTTGGTTCTACCTTTAGCTTTCGGAGTTACTTTAACTTACGATGTTCGGCTATTAACCAGGTGGCAAGACGATCTTCGTGCAATGGCCGGTCCGTGTTGGATGCGAGTGACAAGGGATCGGTCGTCTTGGCATTCATTGAGGGTGGCCTATATTCAGCAGTGAATGGATAAAGGCGGATGATTTTCGTTCTACATAAAGTACATGTTTTCGTGCAAAATTAAAAGTACTGGTTTTATAATACTTATAATAATATACCTTAAACGCCTTTTGTATAATTATATACTTGAATACACCTATAACATTGATACTGTAAGGCTTCATAGCCTTATGGAACCAAAGCAAGTATTGCTCATTGAAAAAAAAGCATAAAAGTAAAGTATCAACCCTTATAATATATTATGTCCCACTATTGGGCACGGGCCTCCTCCTCAAATCATCTCATATGTATATACTAGTATATAAAGCTGAAGAGTTTGTTTGTTTGAACGCGTTTATCTCAGGGACTAAGTCGGATTTGAAAGATTATTTCAGTGTTAGATAGCCCATTTATCGAGAAAAGCTATAAGGGCATATTATCATCATGCTGAGATGCCGTTGTAAATTTTAGTTTACGCAGACGAAGCTGCATGCAACAGCTAGTTTTCTAAACTAATATTATAAAGAGATTTGATTGTTTGTTTGTATTGAATAGGCTCTGAACCTACTTGACCGATTTTAATTTTTTTTTTCACTAATGGAAAGCTACACTATCCCCGGTTAATAAAGGCTATATTAAATTTTCAAAAAAGTTAGGGACCCGTTTTAAATCTTAGTAGACGCAGTGCATGCAACAGCTAGTATAAAATGTTTTGAACTAAAATCTACTTTCATCGAATATAATATTCGTTAAATCATTATTCTTGCGGGATCGATGATACTATTCCTGCTGTCTATGGTTTATGTTCTAATTGCAATTTAAATTTCACATAATAATGCAAATTTAATATGACCTTCATTAACTTGGACCATACGATACTGTTGGCAAATGCGGAGCTCCAAGCCTTCAGACAATGAAGACGACCCATTGTAATGCTGAAATAGGTTTTATATCTCAAGATATGTTTAATTTTTTATTTACCCATAAGAAACGCTTTTTAGCTCTTAAAAATTCCTACAATACGTTAAAAATGCTACAATTTAAGACGAAAATAATTAATATGTTCGATACAGCCTATATAACTTCCACGCGCAAACAAACGACACGAAAGACAAAAGGCAAAATTATAAAATAAACGCTTCCTTGGAGTTAAAACCTATTAGGAAAATACTGTGTTAAAAATTGTAATATAATTGTGTTTTCCTATTTCAGTTAGTAGTACAATATAATTAAAACTACTAAAAAAATAATACTAGTATAAATTAATTACCTACTAAAATTTTAAGTTTACGTAGTTTCCCTATGTAAGCAATATAGGGAAAGGTACTCTACTAAAAATTTGAATGCATCGACTTAAGTTATTTGTATTAGATGGGACAGACATCCTTAGGTATCGTTGGGACTTTCAAAATTATCTCCGAGTTTGTCGTTCTTGTTAACGTTGTGGTCATATGTTATTAGTTTTAGTTAAATAAAAAACAAGCAGACATCGATTACATAGTATGTAATATAGCTCGTCTGCATGCTTACCATGTATAACATACTACAAGTATCATAGATAGTAAGTTAACAACGTAAGTAAGTCAACGTTGTCTATGAACATCAAAGTAGTTCATAAATGGAGCCAATAAGGTTCATAATGGATGCCAGGTTTAGGTAGACGAGTGTTAGTCTGCCCCTAAGCTGCCGGTGGGACAACGATCTTCGTGCAGTGGCCGATCCATGTTGGATGCTAGTGACTAGGGATCGATCGTTTTGGGGTTCATTGAAGGAGATCAATGTTTGACAGCAGACAAATGATGATGATTAGAGATATTCACGAGGTAGCTTGCACTTGCAATAATTATTTAATTGAATAAAATAGCCTCTTACGTTGGTTTAGAATCTGGCCAGTGCGGTCTTAGCTTAGGTGCTGTCTTTTTAAACTCTGTATATATTTATAATTATTTATAAACTCTGTATATATGTCTACTTAGATACAATGACAACCTCTATGATTTCCTTCATGGGTCTTGCAATTATTAGCAGGCGTATGTTTTGTATTAGTCACTACTAACATGTTGTTCCGGGGCTCGAAATAAGGCATGTCTTTTAAGGTTTGTTTCCGTCTATTTCATTTTATTAAGAAATTTAATTCTTAGAGAATTTGCGTCTGTATATTTTTTTTAAGTTAAGATGGTATTTTATACCATACTTTAGAAATAATTTCGTTAAATATGGCATAAGTTGACTTTTTTTTCCATATCCACTCGTTATATTAGCCTAGTCGCTGGATAGCTTTCAGAAGATGCTGCATAGTCTAAATTAATCCTTCGCACGTGTAGGCTTTAGGATAATAATAATAATAATAATAATAATATCTATGGACGCTTTTTACACCACGTCAATCTGGTCCCGTGCTAAGTACTCGAAGAGACTTGTGTTACGGGTACCAGACAACGGAAATACATATATTTAATACGTTTTATATTAATACTTATATTTAAGATTTTTATTATATAATACACATATTTAATACACACCCATGACCCAGGAACACAGAAACTTTTTTGTTCCCTGGCGGGATTCGAACCCGCGACCTCCGGCTTGAGCGTCAACACGCTAACCGTTGAGCCACAGAGGTCGTCAAATGAATGGATGAACTTAGACAAGACAAAATGAGCACGTTATTATCTCATCGTCTATACAGAACAGTTTGAAGGCAAACGTCTTTAACTTCCTGTCCCCGTGATGACCTACAGGGCTGAAATGTGGCTTCTAATCCTACTAATACGGATCCAACTAATATGGTGGTCCTTTGCCCGGTTGGTGCCGTATATGTTTCTTTTCTTAGGCAGATAGAATTGCAAGCGAAGGTCCGCTAAGAGATGAACGTTACCGATATTACTCAAAGGAAGAAGCACGTTAAAGTGCTAGTGGTAACACACTTAGGAGAACGGATAGCTGATAGGCTACTGCATAAAAGGACTCTACATCTAAAGTGTTGGTCGACTAAAAACCAGGTGGGAAGACGATCTCCGTGACGTAGCCGGACCGTTTTATGATGCGAGTGGCGAGGGAATCTCTCGTTATTATTACTCATCTAAATGAAAATCATTTATTTTCTTTTAAGTAAATTTTCATTTACTGTGAAATTAAAGTAAAATTGATTTTTCTGTAGTAGTAAGTACCTAAGTAAAGTAAAATTGATTTTTTTTTCTGAACGAAGGTAATGTGGATTCGAAACATCTAATGAGAATATAATCCCGTAACAAAACTAAACTATTTTATATCTCGGGAACATCGATGACTCATTTTGGTGATAAACGTAGCATTCGTAATTATTTAACTTCGCCAGATAAAAAAATATAGCAGAAATATAAAATATATTCCCAATCATAATACTTACTCATCGAGGAAGAATAATGTCCAAATGGAGATAATCCTGCTAAGATAATTTCCACTCAAGTGGACCGATGTCTTCGTTTAGGAACAGCGAGCAACGCCGCAGGGCGCGCTAACTGATGGGGACTTAGCAGGGATCTCTTAATTTATAGCTTGGTATTGATTGTGGTGCAAGTGAAGAAAATAAATTAACAGCCGTGTTAGTGTTACCAAAACGTAAGCAGAAAATGCGGAATCAAAAATAACATAATTAAACTAGAGTTATCATGTAATTTTCATAGTAATAAAAACAGAATCCTACTTGATATTGTAAACGCGAAAGTTTGTAAGTATGGATGGATTTTAGTTACTATTTCACGTAAAAACTACTGAATGTATACTAATGAAACTTTACTATAATATATCTTATACTTAAAAATAACACATAGACTACAATTTATCTCCGTAATTCCACGCGAACTGGAAGTACGCGGGTGAAACCACGGGGCGCTGCTTGTATTAATAAATCCACATCATTATCATATTACACCAATAATTGTTACATACGTTTCTTACAAGGTCTCTAAATTGTATTTTGAATCATAAGTCTAGAAATATTAGGAAGAATTAAAATATTCATGTATTAGATATTTTAAGCGAAATCCCAAGCGACTTCGTGATATTTCATTAGAATTCATAGATATCAATGGAATCATTAGCAGCCTATCACTTGCACCGCCCTTCAAAACGTTATCTATAGACTCATAGTGGGTAAAATAATCTGATTTGTCCATTTGCCGGTCGTAGGACGTTAACAAACGGCCGGGGCTTCGATTAACAGAATTGCTTTTTGTTCTCCTATTGTGATTATTGCTGCGTTAATACGGTAAGAAAAACTACCTTTTATTTCAGATATTGCGCATTTATCTTCGTTGTTCTTGAAAATATTTACAGTTTTATATATTGAATTTATTTTTTCATTTGTATGATTGTTTTTATCAAGTAACTTAATAAAATTTGTGATATACTATGCACTTGTTGTTTTTATTGCACGAATACAAATTCTAATTTATTTTAGAAAGCTACGTGTTCTGTTGATTAAATTTATCTCTCCGTCTGTTTCATAAATTTCAAGAAATAGTTTCAAATATTTTCTTTCTATCAATTGTCATCAAAACATACTTTTTGCACATAAAAACTGCGTGTTCATTTGTGTATTTCGCCAACAAAATGTGGGTAGGATTTACATTTATATATTATCAACACTTATCGTTTCATCCCCCGCGTGTCGCAAATCTGTGCATTTGTAACATGGGGTATTATCGTTCTGCCCGGGGCAAAAACAAGGACCAGTAGAGGATAAATTGGTGCCAATGATTCATGCTCGTCGAAAGTTTTTGCCTCGTTAATTGCGTCCACTTTTATGGTCCCGGACAAAATACCTTTATGTTTTAATCGATTTAATTATATGTTACGATCGATTACTTTGTTAATAATTGTGTTCGGGTTGATTGAACGATCAACAAAAGAGAAATTTTATCGCTGACGAAACGCTTAATTTTCGATATATCGTGATTATATTAAGTGATATAGAATTAAGTATCTACTTGATTTATTACGGGTAGGGTTTTCGCTTTTGTGAGTAGTTTCATCAATTTTCGTCTTTAAAAGTCACAATCAGGCCATTTTTCAACAAAATTAATGCGAATGTAGACTAGCAGTTAGATTCATAAGCATTCATTATAAACAGGTAGAAGTTAAGTTTGTATGTCTCGATGGAATAAATTTGCAGTTTAATAGTCGCTGAATACTATTTTACGTCCTTACCAAGCGTATATGTGGATGATATCTTGAGAACAATTCTATCCATGTCACTTATGAGATTTTTTATTGTATTAGTCTATTTTTTTATATATACCCAGCTTTTTTCCAGCAATCATATTGTTATCCCTGTTTTATATTTATGTGTACTTATATTCTAATTGGCGGACTTCTGGACTGGAGTCGCGATCTTGCATTCACGGCTGAATAGTGGCCAGAGGCGCGAAACACGGTCTCCGCTCAATACGCGCCCTTTGTCCCCGTCTCAAGTGCAAATAGCCTAGCAGTCTAATTTTAAAATGTAAGCACTTTCGAATGCTTCGGTTACGACGACTATATTAAAACCAGTAGATCGTTTAGTGTCTTCATCACAGACACCACTATCATTACCGATATCATTATTATTTTCATTGTTATTATCACTAATTTTATTTTCAATATAGTTATTGTGTCTTTCACTTCAGCCACTAAATGAAAGTTATGATAATCTTATATATTATATACGTCATGTCTAGAGACTGATTCTCCACTACCAATCTATGATTGTCTTTAACGTTATCTTTCGATTTATACAACTTTATCACTTTGATCATAGACCGTAACTCAGGTAAGTTTCATTTTAGTTGAAACCATAAACACAACACATTTTTTATTTTTTAACAACAAACAATAAAAAAGACGCTAATTTGAGAATATTTCAAAAAATAAAAGTGTATTTCGTGAATTACTAACATAAATTAACATTTAAGAACCTAATATTATTATCATAGATAAGGTTTGATATGTAACGGAGAACCTCGTTAACACATCGAACCATTTTCACTTTTAACAACCCACCTTGAATAATGTAATATAACTTAATATAATATCGTTACAATGTAGTTCTTTCAAGTAGGTTGCCCTACTTAGCCCTATCAAGCGAGTTTTAGAGAGTAGAGTTTTAGCAAATTTTTTGAGAAAAGGCAAATATTTTACGATGTCGTGAATTTTTGAGGCGATTGATATTAAAAGTAGGTGCCAATTGTTAGCGCTCTAGAGCCTGGTACAGTCGACGGCATTAAGTACCAAAGATAAGTTACAACTATGAAATAAATACAGTGCTGAAGGAACAATAGATTTTGACCAGTCTATTGTTCACAGACTTAGAACATAACTCTGTGGTCCGTCTCTGGCGATCTGTGTGGTGCTTGGATTCACATGCACCAATATAAAGTCCAGATAAGCTTTGCATTGCTGTAAAGTTACGAGCATATATTGTTCAGATCTGTTAAGGGTATTAGATTCCTAACAATTTGAATAAGTAGAAATTTACTTGAACATAAGAAAATATTTAAATGAATATTGGAATGATTGATGATGAATATTGGAATTATAATTGTAAATGGAGCTGCTAAGCTATTTTTATAGTAAAGAGATCTAGTTCTTCGTGACGATATTTGAAACCACATTCGAAACAATATTAAGTAGTCCAAATTCAGCTGTAAACAGAAAAAGCGAACGCTTGCAGCAGAATATTATTATTAAATAACGAAAGAGTTTTTGACTTTTCTTACAAAGAAATTGACACATTGAAATAAATAGTTGGAAGTTTGTTCAAGTGAGTGTACGGCAAGCAATTTTGAATTACCTCCGCTTCACTTGATATAACCCTCCAACTGCCATGACTTTTGACACGAGGTATCCGCCTTGTCATTTTCCCCGTGTCGCCATTTTACTTTTCTTTTTTATTTCTTTTGAATTTTGTTGACGCTTAAAGCTATTTCGATTTTGAATCGAGGTTTGTGCTAATTTTTGGATTAAAATTAAATCATTAAAAATAGGAATTCAAAATAAACATTTTTTAACAAAAAATTACATAAATTTTAATTTCCATCAGTGGCATCAAAAAAGATGATACATTTATAATTTTTTTAAAGATGATACATTTAAAATATTTATTTTGTTTCTTTGTCTCGGCTCTAGCGTGTAATCGTTACCTTCAACTTTAGCAATGTAAAATGTCATTTAAATATTATCCTATAAAGTTTTGAGCTTAAAATACCATCATAATTATAATGTAAAATTCATTGCGTTTTCTTTTGTTTCAGGTGAGACATCCAACTGAATACTAAGGCGTTTTTCTTATATGCAGCTGTGCCATAATGAAGCATAGCTTCTTGGAATTAAATTTAATAGAATCAAGCGAATATTGAATAAGCGACGTCGGCCTACAAGCATCGATCCAAAGATGACTAGTAGGAATTTACTAATATAGGTAGGTAACCTTTACCTTCACATAGGTAACCTATAATACCTTGACTGGAGGCCACATTTGACAATACAGTATTCGTCTGACTAATTTTGATTAAGTGCCTGTTTCACAATCTCCAGTTAAGTGCCCAGGCTATCGGCAACATATTTGACAGATAGAGTATGGAGTATCTGTCAAATATGTTGCCGATAGCCTATTGGGAACCTAACTGGAGATTGTGAAAAAGGCCCTTAGTTTTCTGTCTGGACGTATATTATGTAAGTTGATAATTTTGGCTTTGATTATCAAAAAAAAGAGTTCCTTCTATACATATATTTTACTTGGACACTTATAGTTCACCAAATTGAAATATTATAATAATTCTAACTACTGTATAACGACTGTTCCAAAGAGGCTTTTTGATAGGTTTAAATATATAAAATTTCACGTGCTAAGTCTAATGACGTATACCTGAATATTATAAAGTCTATCATCCTTTTCGAAAACCCTGGAAAAAGGATCTGTAATATCTAAAAAATAATAATATAATCATATTTTATAATCAATATATATTTTAATAGATAGAAAATATCATGATTATGATCATGATACTAATATTGTGATTATGTCATGATTATGGTCATGATACTAATATTGTGATTATGATATTCGTAATATTTTCTTATAGCTTTTATACTTGTATCTAAATATATACCGAAAGTGTAAACAAAATGGAAGAAAACTTCACACGAGTCGATTCGGGTGCAATCCGTCTTTATTTACAAACAACGTAGCTGTAAATTGATGGATGGATGCAAACAAGATATTTCGACATTATTCATTAAATCCATTAGGCTTGTAAATATAAAACGTTAATGCGTAATTCACGTATCATTGTCAGCTATTTTGATTTAGGTCAATATTGAATCTAGACCATTACAATGCAAATATATACCGTTCGTTGTGGCAACAAAAAAATGTTTTTTTTTGTCAATAAGATAGACGTGTTACCTGATGGTAAGTGAATAATATTACCTTTATTTTATTGGTCGCTTGGCGTTCACGAGGAAGACCTATGTTCAGCAGTGGACGGATAATGGCTGATGATGATGATGATGATGATACAATAATATAGCTTATACATCAGAACGACGTGCTACCTGATGGTAAGTGGTTAACGTCACCCATCCTCAAGATTTCGCTTACGTATGCGTTGCTTATCCAGAGACATGAGGTTTACTTACCACGATCGAAACCAGCTAAATTACCCTGTTACAGGGATATAAGTATAATAATAACCATAAAAATATGCCGTCTGCATTATGTGATATTGAATTAGCATCGGCGCGGCGGCACTGCTGCCTGCCGTCGATAAAATTCCATTTTTTCCAGACCATTAAGGTTCAAGCCGCGTTTAGGTAGACGAAGTGTTGGTCAGCCATTAACCAGATGGGAAGACGATCTCCGTGCAGTGGCAGGTCCGCGTTGGATGCGAGTAGCAAGGGATCGGTCGTCTTGGTGTTCCTTGAGGGAGGTCTATGTTTAGCAGTGGATGTATAAAGGCTGATGATGATGATGATGATGATAACATAAGATAGACAGAAAGAAAATAACCGAATGACGCAACATAGTAGGTACTATCATATAATATCTTATTGTTTTCTTATGTTTACGCGAATTTCACTCATTATAATGAAACAACTTTTACGGATTTTATCGCCATTTATTTAGTTTTTTACAAGCCCGACGTTTCGGATACCTTACAGCAACCATGGTCACGGGAGGAGTCCTATAAACCGCGATAAAATCCGTAAAAGTTGTTTCATTATAATATAATATCTTAATAAATTCTAATAGTAAATGCTTGGTTAACTAGCTTGTTTAAGAGCAATTTATGACTTCGTATCCCTAGAAACACTGGAAATAATCCTCCCCTAATAAACTATTATATACCAACCTTTCACAATTCCTTTTTAAGGCTATTTACACCCCGTGTCCATTATCGCGGAGGCTAAGTCCTGGACGTTTTTCGTGTGTCGATAATCTGACTGGCCGAGTGGATAGGCAATTAAACTGATCCCCGCCATCAGAGCACTGACACGACGGGTGAGATCCGATCAGTTCTGTGATCATCATCATCATGATCATCGACGTGATCCTCAGTAATATCAGGGAACTTTAATGTCTTCCATAGGTGAATATAATCATTATAATATGTAGTGTTCAAAAATTTACGTGAATTTCACTCGTATGTATATTACAGGTAGGTTTTGAATAACTTTGTGATGTTAGGTCGTCTGACACCTTAGTCCCTCCGTGACCATTGCTGCTGTAAAGTCTCCATATCATGTACCATTTTAATATACCAGGATAAAATCTGTAAAAGTTATTCCATTATAATAGTCATGTTATTTATTTCATTGCTCTAACTTGACACAAAACTACAAAATCTGATATAATATTTTATTTTTGTAAATAAAAGAATATAAATTATTTATTTAAATCTATGTATTCATTATAGAAGAAGTGTTTTTTGTTAATTTTGTGATGAGTGAATCCGTGTATGGTTTAGTTTTTATTATAGTAACTAGCATTGATAAAAAATAAACAAACAATTTTCATTCAACTGCTGTTATTGATCTGCCCCATAACTTCACACGAATAAAACTATCCTAATTCAGAGGCGGATCCCCTACAACAAACGTCTCACACAAATATGGACCCTAAGATGGGACCCCTAAAAATCATTGTAACAGATAAATAAAATAAAAATCTGTTACGAGTACTTCAAATGACGTAGTATAATAGAGGTCACACCCCTCGGGGCCAGGGGTATTAAACGGGCCACTGGGCAGGTGAATATTATAATGAAAACAAATTTAACTTACTTTAATGCACCATTGATATTGGGGCCGGTGTTAGGGGTGCTTTTGGGTACGTGCTAAGATATGAATAGATTTTTAATTTAATTATTGGCTTAAATATAATGAGGAAATAAGCCTATAAAAAGTTTGTAATAGATGAAGGTGTGATATCCCTTTATTTATTTATCTTGCAACATTCTGAGATGGATTGTTTATAATTATAATTTATTTATATTTACATTTTTTTTCGACATTAGGTTACTAAATTGATATTTCGAAAAAAATAAATACTAGCATATAATATTTAAATATAATAATGTTAGTTACAATATTCAGATGTATTATTTAAAAAAAATCGTTTTTATAAATTTTATTTTGTCTTTTTTCTTTCACCATTTTGCTTCCTTCGCCAGCAAAAGCGTAAAAAGTGTATGTCTAGTTTATATATAGAATTATAAGAAAAAATCGAAAACTTTGTAAAATTGTATATATAAGGTTCACATCTGGTGCAAGTGGCTTGCCAGTGGAAGTGCCGATGGGCACAGTGCCAGGGCCCGGTGGCGTAGGCTACAGTCCTCACGCCGGGCCGTCCGAACGATAAGGAGGAGCACCTTGGGGTTTTAGTATAAAAAGTAAAGTATCAACCCTTTATGTCGGGTCTCCTCCTCGAAATCAGGCGAGGAGGGTAATGGACCCCGATGTGCTGGCCCAATGCGGGTTGGTGAACTTCACATACTTTTAAAGACTTTCAATCTCATCAGGCATGCAGGTTTCCTCACGATGTTTTTCTTCACCGGTGAGCGAGCGATGGTCTCGTGTTTGGGGTGCACTTAGAAATTTAGGAACAAATGCTGTTGGGGATTTTAGTTGGTGCTAAATTCCGAAGTTTCCCCGGGCTTGGTGTATCATGATAATTTCCCATGTAAAAAACCTACAGTAATATTTCGGTTTTTGCATTGGATGCAGCGCAGTACTGACCTTATAAATTGGCTACAGTAATCCCTACTTTCCATTACGTAACAATTACGCTAAACCTTTAAGCCTGTAACTAGGAAGTACATTATGTAAAGAGTGTTACATCATCTTGCATTTTAGATTAAGTTTCTATATATTCTTCTTCTGAGCGACGATGGTCCATTTGGTACGGGCTCAGTCTCTTGAGCGAGACCGTCCGGGTTCGATCCTGACCTCCCTGCGATGCCTTGAATCGTTTTTCCTAAAATTTAAAGCAATAAACACCATCCTAAAGGCCATCACTCGCTCATCGGTGAAGGAAAACATCGTGAGGAAACCTGCATGCCTGATGAGAATAAAAGTCTTTGAAGGTATCTAAAGTTCACCAACCCGAATTGGGCCAGCGCTTCGGTGAACTATGGCCTCCTCGTCTGATTTCGAGGAGGAGACCCGTGCCCAGCAGTGGGACATATATGGGTATTTAATGTATTTGACAAATATTTATTATATTATTAAAAGCTGAAATTCCCAAGACAAACACTTCGTCTACCTGAAAGCGTACATTCTATTAAATCTGCTTATTTTCCTCTATATCATAAAATTATGTTTGTCCAAATTATAAACACCTAATAGTGAACACAATAGCCATGCGACAGACCAGACCAACATAAAATTAATTTATTTAAAAAAAATATACATTTTACTCAGGCAAATGAAGGCCACATTCATCTTTCTGGTTAGTTTATAATATAAAGTCTAAAAATATTGTTTCACGATATGGACACATAAACAATAATTTTTACTCGCAAATTAAATTTTCATGCTTGACATTTAGCAAGTGATTGTTTCACGTTGTTTATCATCACAACCATGTCCAAATACGCCGTGAAATTATTCCAATGTTCTTGAGGAAGTTATCAGCGAGGTCATATTGCTTACATTTTTCCGCATCAATGAGCTACGCTGGTTTTTGTTAATCGCGCGATTTCACGTCTGAAATTGTAATGCAAATTTTTCTTATACTGCTTCATGCTGGTCGTTGTCAAAGGACTGGATCCTCCTCATCACGATCAGCCCTCATCCGTCCACTGCTGAAGATAGTTCTCTCTGAACTAAAGATGAACGATTATGTAAAATAACCACAAACATTCATAGAGGCAACTGCTATAAATGCACTATCTTATTGCAGCGCATCCTTTTTTTTTCTTTAAAGCTTGGAAATGCCTTTAAGCATCCCGCGGGGGAGTGGGTCTCCCCGGGTGGGTACGTGGGACTCGCTGCGCTCGAAAGCTGGTAAGAGGACGCAGCTCTACCGACGACCAACGCCACCTCCACAGAGGGGTTGCCCCGCACCACAGAACAACCACTCCCAACGTTGGGACAGTACAATGAAGCGAGGTTCTCGTCCTCGCCCCTTACCCCCCTACTCTTTTGCTCCCTCTTCTTGGTACAAAGAGCCCCCTCGGCTCAGTTTGCTTCTTCCAAGGTGCTGGGTTCATCCTAGGCTACTGAGCCCCACCGCCTCACTGGGGTATTCCAGTGCATCCTGCAACAACTTTGCTATGTTTTGAGAAAGGGATGACCAGCTGCAGTCTATCTTATCATCATCATATCACTTATCCACTTTTTTCAAACATCATCATCAGCCTTTGTCCGTCCACACCATAGCTCTTTATTTCCTAACCAAAATTTTTTTAAAAATCATCGAAGCGCGTTTAAATTCCCCTTGCTTTCGGTAATAAACTGTTAACCATTTATCACCCTTCCAATAAACATCATAAATAAAACAGCTTGCACCAATTTAGTGCAGTAAGTAGCAATGGCGGTAATACATTGTTATGTCGCTCACCTGCCGCTTTTCCTGTCTTGTTATTCCGAAACAGGAGTCCGTGGACTATTAGAATCAATAAACGCTATTTCTTGGAATGAAATAGATAAATCCGAAGAAATGTGTGTATTTTATGTCACACAAGCGTTTACGGCTGAATATTCGGCAAAAATCGCTTAATATCCAAGCAATGTAGTGTTATTTATCGAAATTTGTTTTTTTTTTTAATGAACGCGTCAATCTGGTCCCGTGATATTTATTCGAGAACTTGTGTTTCGGATACCAGACAACGTTTTGTTCCTTGGCGGGATTCGAACCCGCTACCTCCGGCTTGAGCACCTATGCGCTAACCACTGAGCCACAGAGGTCGAAATAACATTATCGCATAATAATTAATACTCGAACCACAACTACCAAATTCCATCAGCTTTTTATCCGTCCACTCCTAAATATAGGCCTCCTTAAATAAACGCCAAGATGGCAAGTACGACTCACATCCAACACGGACCGGCCAATGAACAGAGTTCATATTCCCACGTCTTATCTATTGCAAATGATTAGCTATTCCTACCACTAACTTATGTTACACATTCTAATATACCTAGTTACACAGAGAATACCATCTAGTCAAGTCCCAAGCGCGGTCCCTTAGCTCCTCCAGTCTTATTTGCCCACTACTCAGGCAGAACTCGATCCTCATACTTTTTCTCCGGGGATTCCACATCGATATTGAGTAGATAAAATGAAAGATATCTTTATAATTTTCTTACCGTGGCGAAATATATCGTGTTATTTACCACGCTTACAAATGTTTTAAGTATAACCCTATTTAGGAAAGTAGGACAGGCAGAGTTATTACGTGCACTGAGAGTCATCTTGTCTGCGTTTCTCATCTCGAGAGATGGAACGAATGAATGAATGATTCCTGAGCTAATCCTTCGTGAGGTAAGCTTGGAAGGGCGACGCTGACCACTTACCATCAGGTGCTTAGACAAAGTAACATTAAAGAAACAATAACGAAGTTCGAAAAGAATAAAATATATGGAATTGATATAAGTCGTGCTAAAATCGTTATCGTAAGAATTATCTTATTGCCTTGGTCATTGTCATTGATAACTCAGAGACGATGACGATTTTCGGTATTGTTTCGCTACGAAACGATGTTACTTTGAACCCTGGTAACTCAAATGTCCGTTGGCCCATCCATCTGACATAAAAAAATATACAATACTAGCTGTGACGGCATCGACCAGGTTATCAAAAAAATCTCTTTTTGAATGTATACTATGTTACTTATATTATCTCCCAAAATATGTGTACAAAGTTTCATGATGATTAGTTGATTAAATTTCGCTTGAAGCATAACAAACATTTTTAAATTTCACGTTTAAAATATTAAGGATAAGACTGTAACAATTGACCTAACTTTCATACTCTCAAAACGTACTTTCCAGATAAAAATAATCGCGAAATTCTTAAACAGATCAATTTAAAGCTAAGAAAAGGCCAGTCGATTTCACAATAAATTGGAAACCTGTTCAAAGTAAAGTTCGAGCTCATAAAGGCTTGTAAATGAGCCTCTTGCCTCCAAATGAGTGGTCTCTGAAGCTCAGGTCTCCTAATTAATAGGCAAACTGTTTGTCCGACTTCCAAAGTCGTTTTGACTCTAATTACTCCCTCTAAAATCTTCAACGTTTTTGTTTCCGAGGGCTCAGTTCCTTATTGCTTAATATTATTGCCCTAATTAGTATTCTGATGGTTTCAGACTTCAAAGTTCGACTCTTAATTTGTAGGGTCTAAAGAATGGATGATAATTTCTCAGTTTAAAGAAAATAATGAATTTGCTTTAAATAATTTATCTATATCGATTTACATACCTGACATATTGAAATCAAAGTTTGCTAAGCGTTACAACATATGGGTACCTAAAGGATTCATTAGATTAATTTAATATGTAATTAATAACCTATAAAAGTTCTATTAAATCAAAAATGGAAAAAATACCTCAATACTATAGAACAACATTCAAAAAAATACCGATACGCAGTCGCTGATTTTTTTTCTGAGCTCTCATTCGTAGCAGTTTTACAGCCTATTCTAGGAGCCAAAAACAGACCTTGCGGTAGTCTAGCGCAGTTAATCCCGTATTCGGTACTACGTTATCGTACGAGATGTACCAACTACCAGTCTCTGAACTCTGAAGTTCAGTAGCGCATGGATCGTGGTGAGTGACGCACGCCTCCCGTTTCGCTGTCTTGTCGTGTGTAGTGTTTGTGTGCTTAATGAAAGCTTTGAGATGAATTAAATTGTCATTTAGGGTTTTTAATTGAGATTATAATGTTTATTTAATATGTCTGAGTAAGTAAATATTTTATAGGTAATATTTAGGTATGTAATAAAGGTTCTTGGATGTTGGAAAAATATATAAAAAATTAGCGATTGCTTTTAAATTTATTTTATTAATTACATTTTAAACTCTTCTAATAATTGCCTAAATAATTGTAAAACTATTTTCAGTACAATCAATTTAGCTTGTATTACAAAATAAACTAAATAGCAATATTATATTGATAATTATATAGATAAATGTATACATTAGGATTATGCCTAAATTAGATAAATTCAAAATGTTAGTATTTCACCCCGGTTGTGTCCGCTTCCGGTCTTTAGCATGTCATAAATATTCAGCAGTCTACCTTTATCCCCCGTTAGGTAGCTGATAGGTATACTCATCCTTATTTTGAAAAGAATGCACAGACAAACAAAAAGTAGCAAGTAAGTGTTATTAGTGATATAAAGTCATAAGGAAAAGGACCCCTTTAATAAGTTGGCTAAAAATGTGTACTCGTATTATAAAGTGTTTTTAATCTTTAATATAAGAAATAATAATAAAATTCTATAAAACAACTAATTGAAGTCAAAATGACATTAAAAATACATTAATATGGGTATCAAAAATAGATTGACATAATTATTTAATCAATCCTATTTCCACTTCTGTATTAATTTCCTCTGTAAAATAACACAAGTCACCATCAAGTCTGAATATTATTTAGTTAGTCTATTCTAGTATATTGGAATATTCTAGTACATTAGAATTATACTATCAATTTTCTTCCCGAGACATCATGTTATGTCAACCTTTTTTATGACTTATTAATATAAAAGGCTTAAGTTAACTTCTGTGATTTAACAAAATATGATCGAAGTGACAATAGAAAAAATGGGTTGACGATGATGAATTATTTTGAACTTTGGGCCACTAAAAAAAGAAAAGGCTTTCTAGGGGTACATTCATTTACAAGCCCTGGAGCTGTGAGCACAAGACGTGCCTCGGTCTCAAGTCTAGACTTGTTGCTTTGAGACCTAAGATTGCGTGACTCTTTGAATTGTCGTCTTATTCTAGTTATTAAAAGCTATGGACGGTTGCCTGATAAAATGTAAATTGGTTTGAAGTATTTATTATAACTTTGAAATGGAGCTTTCGAAATTAAATTACTTATGATTATTAGTTCAGAAGCGGCGTCGGTGGTATTAATTGCTTGACTCCACGTACCTAATCATTGAATTGAAATACTTTTCTGAAATTTTTGTATGTTGTAGCTAGTAGTGCACCGACTTTTTTTTTTAGTTTAAATAGGCGCAAGTACAAACATAAAAAGGTTCTCCAGGAATTATCATAGTTAGTTGATTATGAGTAGATTTATGTTGCCTGACCTAGGACGCAGAGCAAAATTAAAAACTACTATAGTTTTCTGCTTCACTTGTGAATGTATTATTATGGTGGGAATAAGTAAAAAGTTATATTAAATGATTAACCACTTAACATTGGTTGTCTTTTTTAATGTCCATATAAAAAATTGATGACCACCACCCCCGCTCCATTTAAACATTTAAAATATTCTATAAAGTAATACAAAGCTAGTGTGTTGGGAGAATATTTAACTAGTGTTAAACATAAGAGCTTTATTCCCCCTTTTCCCTAGCGGTGCGCTCCTCTCTCTTGCCGGTCCCTGTAGGGGCAGCAATACACACTGAGCTCTTGATACTGATAGAAATTAGAGAGCCCCTCGCATGATAGCTGATCAACATGCATCCTCCCGTTTGCTCTTGCTTACTTTGTATTTGACGTTTACGTAAAGGGGTTCTATGCAACCGGGAACAATAAAACAATAACGCAAATTAATCTAGCGGTATTTAATTTGTCTTGGAACATTAGTAAAGTAAGATGAGTTTTCAAAAAAATCTCACTTACGTCGCTTAACTTTGGAGACATAGTCTCTGTCCGTGGTACACTGTCTGGCCTGTGTTTTCCCCTAAAAGTAAACTCAGCTTAAACAAATATATTGACAGTATATTTTAATTAGATCAAAATTGTTATTTTATAAAGCGAGAGCTTTACTTGTCTTTGATTATTTTTATCAATCTCTCTTTCAGTAGTGTATGACCATTTTAGTCCATTTGTCTTTCACTGTTCATAGGTGATGATTAGTTAAATTACATATAGAATGTATTTTCATTATTTATTATTAGCAGACTCTAGAGTCAGGCTAGTCTGATAGTAGATATGTCGCCTACTGTACCTGACCTCTTATTCGATATTGAGTTAGTGGTTGTCACCAAACATGGACAAAAAACATACAAATTTCGCTATCCAAACTGTAAAAGCAATGTATATTTTTTTCCAATTCCAAAACAAACAACCATTACAGTAAGTGCGGAAGTTATAACGGGCAGCTTTACAAACCAATAAAACGACGTGAAAGAGAATTTTTTACGTTTTTTAGATCCGACAGTTCCGACACGTTAACAATTTTGGATAGAAATATTTGGCTTAGACTTCAGCATCTAGCTAGCGTAGTAAGTAGATGGAGCGTGTCGTGCTTTTAATGTTGATTAATTCTGAGAACACGATAGATTCTACCTCTACCTAATATGAAAATATACATGCTTAGAAAGAACAGCTTATATGAATTTTAATCACATAGCCTAACTAGTTTACTAGACACAAGAAACTAAAACGGTGTTTGTCCTTTGCATTATAAGCGTTAAATGTTGTTACAATAATATTAATGATTTTATTTTTTCCGATTTTCAAAATTGTTTTACGTAAAAAAATAATTAACTATTAAATCCTTCCATTGGTGTCCTGGCCTCTTTTAATGAACACAAAGAATATTTTGTTTGCTCACCCACAATGCTACACTAGTTCATGTCAAATGCATACAATATTTCTCCAAGACTAAAGTAAACACAATAAATAACGATCAACTGATATGCAACTGTAGGTAACCCTCCAGCAATAAGGTATATTGAAGGAATTCCGAATCAATGGGTCTGTCACGCCACGGCCGGCCAATTCATTATCGTTTAAGGGAAACTAAACAAAAGTACAGAACTAATTAATAGTAGGAGCTAACTATGTAAATGCACGTAATAAAATACGCCGCATGAAGGTTTCACTCGAGACACACGGGCGAGAGCGACAGCGATCTTCGTTAGATAATAGAATCAAGTATTAGATCGACACTAATATTATAAAGAGGAAATTTTTGATAGCTTGTTTGTTTGCATTGAATAGGCTCCGATACAACCGGACTGATATTGGCTTGAGGTAGGCTTTAGTTTTTTGTATCTAACCGACTTCGTAAAGCAAGAGTTTCTTAATTCGATTGGTATATTTTATTACATTTAATACATATTATGTTATGATTTTTCATTTTTCAAATCTGCGAATGACCGATTTTCACTATCACAGTTTCAGTTGGAATTATACAAGAATACCTACATAGTAATGTATAGATTAATGCTAAACCCTAGCCCTAAAGGTCATTTAAGTCAAAATCATGATTGAAGTCATGATTAATTCATATGCTAAATTCAAAGTAAAATCATTAAATTATTGACTTGCATCCAGTAACAAAACGATGATTATACCATCATTAGAACATCAATTCGTTCATATATAATAGAAACAATTTCAGTCATCACTTTATCAACATAAAATATCTATTACGTGTATAAAACCGGCGCGCTGTCTATCCGTATGTACGTCCCGCAATAAACGCGATCGTCCGACAACATACGCTAATAAAATTTATAATCCATAAACCCGGCTGAAACCGTTGTTTTATAATAAGTAATAATAATAAAGTTGCATTACACCCTGTAGGCCCATAGGGCCTGCTAGGTTCCTCG
Organism: Lycaena phlaeas; assembly: GCA_905333005.2. Lineage (NCBI taxonomy): Eukaryota > Metazoa > Arthropoda > Insecta > Lepidoptera > Lycaenidae > Lycaena > Lycaena phlaeas. The sequence continues at coordinate 19,054,011 of HG995166.1, forward strand.
ATCTACATAACCGTATCTATATATTACGTGCAATAATAAAGTACATTAGAATCGGGAGCTAAACTTAAGGGAATTAAGTTGAGTAAGTAGTAAGTAAGAAGAGTAAGAAATTTAATTATAACTTTGACAATAAATTTAATCATTCAAAATTTAAAATTTGAATGTGGAAATCTTAAAAAATCTATAAATAAAAGAAACAATATTTTATGAATTTTATAGAAGACTGTTAATTTTTACATTCCTTTCGTAACAAGAGGACAGGAGAAAAGTTTATCTATAAAGAGGATGGTTGATTCAAAGTATCGAAAACGTCGAAAAAATAATACTGCGATAAAATGTATCATCTTATCATCTCCCTAGCCATTATTATTCCCATTCATTTGGAGTCAGCTTTATATGTCTTGTGCCTCCACTATGGCCTCATACTTGTTAGTTGCTGCGTCACTCCATACTCCTCCATATCTCTCCTTATCCAGCAATCTCTGCTTCGGTCTTCCCCTTCTTCTTTACAAAATGTATAAAAAAATCGCTTAATTAATATTCGACCAAAATATATAAATAACAATATATTTGAAACCGAAACTATGAATTATACTTATCCGTACCATTGTAAAATAATCACACTTGATCGACGCTACCTCAACGAACACAACTTTTTTTATATACGCTTTACTGACGTTCTTACGGACCATCTGACATTTACGGGGGAGATATGCTTTGTGCAGCGTACATGGGAATCATTATCCTGTTCGCTTCTTCCGTGAAAAGCTTTCCAATGTCGGCATCGAAGTCTACATGCATCTAGCGATAGATAACTTTAGGTCGAGACACATGAGCTTTGCACAATAATTAAGGCTCCGTCGTCCTATAATATAAAATATGAAATCATAGATTTCGATAGAAAATCTAAAGACGAAGTTCAACAATCACCTCAACTCTTTTGAGACTTAACACTATGAACATAAAAAATCGGTTGTTTGTAAAGTCGGTTTACTGACGATAGTTGAACGTGACAAGTCATAAGAAAATACTGATTGGCCGATTATGCCTCTTTGCCGCTCGTTCCGCGCTCTCGCTTGCACTTTAAGCCTTAAATGGAACGCCTCAGAGCGAAATAACGCCACATGAGTCATGTTTTTTCGAGCGTGCAGCCGGCTCCATCATATTATAAGACGTTGTCGCGTCAAAAAATAGCCAAGATTAGATATGTTTTTGATTTAGTACTTATAGTGGTATTGGTATTAAAATAACTTTTTACTGATTCTAAGACGTGACATTCTCAATGTTTCTAGAACAAAAATCTTTTACACCATCGAGATAGCACCGAGATGCGTGTGTGTAATTGATTTAGCTGCGCTTGGTCAATATCAGAGCTCGCCATCGAGCCTGTCCAGACAGTTTTACTTCCACACCAAGTAAATATATCATGTTAGTGATAGACAACTTTGTTGTCTTATTATTGCTCACATAAAACCTCTTTAAATATTTTTTTCTGGTATAGTGGGTGTCTATGGTTGTAGCTATCACTTACCACCACTTGAACAGACTTTGCTTCTGTGAAAAAATATATTAATAAGTTACTGCTTATTATTATTTTAATGTAGTTAAGCTATCATTGTTAATTATAAATATTATTCCAACCATTTTATTTGATTGATTTTGATAAAAATATCATGCTACAAACTAATTATAACATAATACAAAAATCGAATCAAAGTTTATAATTCTTTGTGGTTTCAAATATTATCATATTGTCATGCCAGGAGATGTTCGATTGAATTTTAATTATTAAACAAATCACGGCAGGTGGGGGCAGTTTTGATGGTTTCCTATTTCTCTCCAAATTCATAAATTAATTAAACTTGTTGGGGTGCCGGGGCTCTGTCATTTGTAATGATAAGGCTTTCAGACCCCTCGCCCCGACTGACCCTGACTAATGAGTGGGTCCCGCCCGATTATACAAAGTTCAAAATGTTTATTTTTCACTGTATTATACTCTCCTTAACAGACCTTATTTGCGGATATTATATTATGATTATAAATTACATTGATGAAATGGCCAGAAGTTTCAAACAGACGTTTGTATAATTCATTGCCATTTTTCTTGAAATAAAAAAAGCGATTAGAAAAAAAGTGATGTCGAATGTAATATAAAACGGTTTCAAACGAAAATGTTCGAAAAATGTAAATGGAACTGAACAAAACTTTTTTGTTGAGTTTAAACTTTTTCAATTTGGCGCAGTTATTTTTGAAACAATTTATTTTGATTTGATGGATGATGTGAATGTTTGTTTATACATGCAATCCCATTAACAGTCTTCAGAGTGTACTGAGTGTATACAGCAATTCACATATCATGCTCTGGAGATGTAGTTTGTAATTTACGTTCATCGAAAGTAACAATACAAGAATACTTTTAAGCTTCTTTCGTCAGCTAACACCTAATTCTAATAAGTAGAATTTAAGTAGTTATTCATCATTATCATCATGAGTCTTTATCCGTTCACTGCTAAATATACATACGCCTTTCTCAATGAAGACAAATCTTTATGAAATTTGTTATTATTTGAAGTTATTTTAAAAGTTACTCTACCTCTACATTGGTTAATAAGCATAACATATATTATATTCTACACATCAACTACCAGTCCATTTATATGTAAGGCCCATTAAGCATATGCTTTATAACCAAAGAGAGTAGCAATGTGACCTATAAAAAAGGATTACTTCAGTGATTTGTCACTAAAGTAAATTGCGATTCAGCCAACCGGTGATCTGTGAGTCCCAATGACCAAACATCCATCAATGACTATTCACAGCATAACATGACAAATTTACCAAAATATGTACCATACAAAATGTACCATACAAATACATACTGCTTCATTCCGGTTATAAGCTCGATTACTCGAACTAAAAGCCCTATGGCATTCAGGTATTCATTAAATATAAAATTTGTCGTTTAATTATGGTTCATTATTTGAAATATTTTAATTATTTACTGTACACAATATTGCACAATGTACAAATACTGACGGTTTGTTAACAATAGAAAATCAATCAAGCAAATACTCGTTTGTTTCCGTTATGTGATACCCGTAACAATATCTAGCAAATCTAACGCAAGCTTTGTTCTAACGTTGTAATATATTTTATTAATAAATAAGTACATCAATAATACATCTATTAGGTCCAATATGTTTTGGAAGCTGATTCTAAAAAAAATATTAAGATGGTTTCCGCCTCCAGCACACTGTAGAAGAAGGTCCGGCTTGAAGGACCAAAATATTTGCCGTCACTAAATTTTGAATCGCGAAACTTTCCCCTACTCTAATTGTAACTGAAAATTGTTTTAAAGTTTATGATTTATTCAGTACTTAGCAAGACACGCTCAGCTTTAATTATTACAGAGTTGCCGAGTGATGTGACAATAAAAGCACAAAGCGACGTCGTAAATTTTTAACGTCCGACGAACGTTCATTTCGCTCTCTTCAAGACTACATTACGAGGATTTCATGTAAAAGTAATTTCGTGAAATGGATTCTAGATAATCGTCATGCTTAGGCTTTTAGCGGTATGCGACTAGTAAAGGTAAAAATTTGAATAAATATGGATTATCGGCATCACTTGTATTACATTTATTAGGACTAAAAATACTTCTTGACTTATTGGGTATGTCGCTATTTTCATACGTCTTAATAATACTAAATATAAACACTCTGATGATTTTTAGTTATTATTCCTTTATAAATAAATATAATACGATCAATTTTACTTTTAACAGTACCTATAGAGTTGAAAGTAAAGTCTTAACGCGAACGAAAAGTGTATCGAAATAAACTGTTAATATTTAATTGAAATATGATCCACACAAGATAACTATTTGAGGTTGTAGCACTCACGATTGCTAATACCTCAAATTGAGACGTGGACAACCCTATCCAGTTTACCTATGTTAAAAGGATAATACAAGTATTACAATAAAGTTTATACCCCTTAAAGGTGTATTTCGTCACACAAGCTTAAAACTTAATTATTGCAGAAGGCTGTATTTGCCATAACTTGTCGTATAAATCTTGGCGAATCGTTCGCTTAACGAGTTCCAATGCTAACATTTTATTGATCATAAAAGTACAGACTGTTACAGCGCGACTCTATTATGCTATTGTAAACCCTGCATGTAGAATTCTAATTGATTACTAAAATGATTTAAAACGGGACACTTACCGGGGTTTGACTTACATAGATTATTCTATGTAAGTCATATATAATCATTAATCATGGTAAATATTATGGTAATTTCAAAAACATAGTTATCATTAAATGATGACAATACCCATGTAAAAGAATAAATGAACGAATTAATCATTTTAAAATCTAAATGTTAACGGCAAAGTTTTCACTTGACATTAATTGTTTGCAATGAAAATTTATTTCATTTTTAGAAATTTTATCAGTAGCTACTATTATATTATTATTAAATCGATTGCTGAATTTTTAATAGCTTATTTAGAACATTTCATTTATATTAAATTAATATTAATTTTAGCATGCTAATCAGAAGTATTTTATAACAAAAATAAAATATATCTATTTATGCAATTTTATCGACAGCGTAAATTATAAAGTTTAACTCATCTCAAACATATAATTTTACAGTTTTAATGTTCCTAATATAATATAATGACAATTAATATGTGTAAAATAATAATGGACGATTAGCGATGTGTGAAAAACAAATAAAGTGAAGAAATGGCTTCGTTCAGTCACCAGGAAACACAGTCAAGCCCAGCGAAGGAGATACCCAGGTAATATTACTTTACTTTATACATTACTAGTAAGTTATTCTAGAACGTCCTGCCACGAAGGAAGCGCCACGTGTCACGTCCAAATCACCACTTTCTCAAGCTCCACTAAACTGTACAACGTTTATTCATAATCGGTATATATAAGGCAAGCAACGTGATAAAATTTTGATGCATCTTGGCGTTCTTTTATATATTTCTTCAGAAACGCACTTCGCACAAAACCTTCAAAGGCAAGTTACTATTAAAACTGGTTACTACTAGTTCTAGTTCTTTACTAGCTCTAGTCTCTAAGAAGGAAAACATCATGAGGAAACCAGCATGCCTGATGAGATTGAAAGTCTTGGAAGGTATGTGAAGTTCACCAACACACACTGGGCCAACGCATCGGTGAACTATGGCCCATTACCCTCCTCGCCTGATTTCGAGGAGTAGACCGGTGCCCAGCAGTGGGACATAATTTACTAGCTCTAGAACTAGTTCCTTGTTGAAGTATAAGAGTGGACATTGGAAAATCCTTTAGGAAACTAATATTAAAGAAGAAGAAGACGAGTGTCAAGTTCATCAATGTTCCTATAAATCTGTTTTACCTTACATTTCAATTTCCAGCCTATATTGTCTCGCTCTGAGGCATTTATATTTAATATAGCTTTACATGAAAATTAAATACCATTTATACCGAAATTTAAAAATACAATTTTTAGATTCAGTTTAATTTCGTTAAAATTAGATCAGTGCCTACTTGAAACGTGAAAATCTGTTTCAGCGGTAGGTCATCTGCAAGTCGTAAAGCGTTTATAGAGCGTCTAATTATATTACATGCCGTTTTGAATCCACTTGACCAAGTTACCTCCAGTTACAAATGTTGACGCGTCGTTAACACATAATTAGGGCAAAGTTGTAAAATTTAATTGCGCGGACATTAAAAGAATATATTTCTAACGGGACCGCTGAAAATTAGGATTCAAACCGAAAGTGTAGTACACATGACACGTGTTTCTACAGACTATTGCTAGCCTATGTTCAGCAGGCACATGCTTTGGCTAAATGAATGCTGGACACGGATCCTTACAATGCTAAGTAAAATAGGATCTTAGTAATGCGTATGTTTCAATTTAAGCTCCAGGGAATTCCTCCAGGGAAAAAGTCTGATTAAGGTTCGATCACCATGAAATTTGACACAATTATCAAAGATGTATAATAAATAAGGTGCAATTTACAGTATTATAACAGGCCACTAAATTTTGTACATCATTTGGATTAACAAACGAGCAGACGAGGCACCTGATGGAAAGTGGTCAACGTAGCCCATAAACAAACTAACTTGAGATAAGCCCAGGCAACTCAGTCATTCCCACCATGTTTCAGGCCTTGTCGTGGCGGTGGGACTCGGTAGCCCAGGGTGATCCCAACACCTTGGACGGGACGCTGCTTGTTATACATAGTCATAAGTGCTCTACCAAAAACGTGCCATAGACAACTGATATTGACTTCTGACAGCTATCGTACCTATTTAATATCCAAAAACATCCCCATAGTTTCAGCTTTAAGTGTAAACTCGACCTCAGTAAAATAATTTCTTAGCATATACACTGTGTCTGTTCGTCACACACACTAACTAAAAGTTGTCGAGAACTCCGAACACGAAGTTTGAATGGAGATAACTCTGTTCACGTCTCGCGGACATATTGTTGGAAGTCGGCCGACAAAAATGAATTAAATTATAGAAATGATAGCTTCGTGTTATGATATAATGTTGTTGGCTCGCTGTAGCCTTGTAGGCGAAGTTTGGATGTATGCTTGTTATGCCCTTGTACTCAGGAAGGTGCGAAAGGAAGGAAACTCGAGCGACGGTGGTCCAGTGGTGGACGGACTCGGCCTCTTACGCGAGGGGTTCCGGGTTCGATCCTGACCAGTCCGTGTGTGCCTTGAAATGGGTTTTTCTAAATTTCTAAGCGCACATGAGACCATCGTTCGCTCACCGGTGAAGGAAAACATCGTGAGGAAACCTGCATGCCTGATGAGATTGAAAGCCTTTGAAGGTATGTGAAGTTCACCAACCCGCACTGGGCCAGCGCGGTGAACTATTGGCCTATTACCCTCCTCGCCTGATTTCGAGGAGGAGACCCGTGCCCAGCAGTGGGACATATAAGGGTTGATACTTTACTTTTTTTTTTACTCAGGAATGTAGTCATTGGATTCATTTAATGTAGCGTTTTTTTTTTCGAAAGGTCTAGACGTTTAGACGTTACGACATTTAAGCTCAATCTGTAGGTAGGTAACTGTAGCGTCGATAAAGAATACAACACTAATACTCGTAGATCGGCTTAATATAGTGATAACGAGTTCCTTTTAGTGATTTAGTTTTATTTACTTATCATATTAGGGCCATTATAAAAAACATGTTCAGCGGTGAACGGATGGGGCTGATGATGATGATGACGGGAAATGCCTGCCTATTTTGGAGTGCAATTTATTTGGTATTTATTTAGAGTATATTTTACAAAACATACATATTTCTCATTTCTTAAATGTGTAAACATACTAAATAAATACCTATTTTTTTAAGCATCCTAAATAAACGAATTTTCACCATTCGATCTTTTGATCCAATGACGTTTCTCTATTTAATAAAACCATGGACCATGGACGAAAAACAGTATCCCACTAAAAAAGTTATTTATTTAGTTATTTACTAGAGTGGCTTAAGCAGCGCCTACTTATGTTTTAGTTAACATCGTAAGTAATAGTAGCATAAACTATTCCTAGGTCGATTTCCAGTCTAACCGGATTCAGGTGTATACCAGTATTTCATATGGATCGACTGCTTATCTGACCTCCACAACTCAGTCACTGGGTAATACGGTACCCCGTGATAAGACTGGTTATTAGACTTTCGGGCTTCTAATATTCCCGTACTCGATACTTTTCTGACCCGTAACGACTGTCAAAGATCCACAATTGACAATTGGGGCCAACGGCTTAACGTGCTCCCCGAGGCACGGAGGAGTCTCGGTATGTAAAGATTAGAAGACGGACTAATCTTTGCGCGTTGCTTAACCTAGTGAATCGATCTGCGCAGCTATTACCACTGAGCCATGAGCTCCTTAGTAACATATCTTAGTAAATAATTAATTAACTGGTATCTGCTACGTCGTCAACAGCTTTCGTTTTGTAGCTTCATAGTTCTAGTTTCATAAATGTCCATCTCCGATCATAATATTACTTATTATCTTCCTGAAGTCCTCAGCTAAACACTTGCCTACTAGACTTTTCTACTTTATTCAATACCTAAATAAAAATATTATCAGAATCATCATCATCGCCTTTATCTGTCCGCTGCTCAAAATATAACTCCTTTATTGAAGACCAAGGAATATCAATTGCAAATAAAAAAAATATTTAAAGTATATTTTTGGATACTTTATTGCAATGACCGCTTATAGAGATGATCGTTGAGTCCATTATCGAAGAGTTAATTCGCGGATTTTTCTTTTGAAATGCAATTTCGACATAAACGTTAATGCCCTCCGGCTGTAGTTTTTGCCAAAAAACAAAAGGTCCGCTGCTACTCGCATACTGTTAGGGCTAGCAAAAACTCCACAAAATAGATCAATATACCGAAGTAAAGCGTAGATTTGATTAGCTTAATATTTATATTTTTATAGTTTAGACAGGACAATTTACCATATTTTTAACAGCTTGTGGGCGGATATTAATCAAGATATGATAGGGACAGCCGCAACTGTCAATATTATCTGTGGCAATATTATGTTTATGGACAAAAAATCCCACTAAAAAAGTTATTTATTAGTGGGATACAGTTTTTCGTCCATAAACATAATATTGCCACAGATAATATTGACAGTTGCGGCTGTCCCTATCATATCTTGATTAATATCCGCCCACAAGCTGTTAAAAATATGGTAAATTGTCCTGTCTAAACTATAAAAATATAAATATTAAGCTAATCAAATCTACGCTTTACTTCGGTATATTGATCTATTTTGTGGAGTTTTTGCTAGCCCTAACAGTATGCGAGTAGCAGCGGACCTTTTGTTTTTTGGCAAAAACTACAGCCGGAGGGCATTAACGTTTATGTCGAAATTGCATTTCAAAAGAAAAATCCGCGAATTAACTCTTCGATAATGGACTCAACGATCATCTCTATAAGCGGTCATTGCAATAAAGTATCCAAAAATATACTTTAAATATTTTTTTTATTTGCAATTGATATTCCTTGGTCTTCAATAAAGGAGTTATATTTTGAGCAGCGGACAGATAAAGGCGATGATGATGATTCTGATAATATTTTTATTTAGGTATTGAATAAAGTAGAAAAGTCTAGTAGGCAAGTGTTTAGCTGAGGACTTCAGGAAGATAATAAGTAATATTATGATCGGAGATGGACATTTATGAAACTAGAACTATGAAGCTACAAAACGAAAGCTGTTGACGACGTAGCAGATACCAGTTAATTAATTATTTACTAAGATATGTTACTAAGGAGCTCATGGCTCAGTGGTAATAGCTGCGCAGATCGATTCACTAGGTTAAGCAACGCGCAAAGATTAGTCCGTCTTCTAATCTTTACATACCGAGACTCCTCCGTGCCTCGGGGAGCACGTTAAGCCGTTGGCCCCAATTGTCAATTGTGGATCTTTGACAGTCGTTACGGGTCAGAAAAGTATCGAGTATATCTAATACTCCCGTATTAGAAGCCCGAAAGTCTAATAACCAGTCTTATCACGGGGTACCGTATTACCCAGTGACTGAGTTGTGGAGGTCAGATAAGCAGTCGCTCCATATGAAATACTGGTATACACCTGAATCCGGTTAGACTGGAAACCGACCTAGGAATAGTTTATGCTACTATTACTTACGATGTTAACTAAAACATAAGTAGGCGCTGCTTAAGCCACAGAAATAAGAAACAATATTACTCCGAATCTATTATACCACTTAAAAGTAAAGAACCTACCAAATATAGAAACAACAAGATATTATGTAATTGAACCTATCCCTGTAATGCTTTAGCCATTATTCAAGTTAAATCAAGTATTGGACAGGCGCCAGCCATATCACAGATGAATTTGTTTAGCGATATTTTTAACTTTTGAAACCATTCGTGCAATTACTTTTGACTGGGCTATACATTCTGTTAGATTGATAATAAATAACGTTTATATTGCTTATAGATCATTTATCTTACTTTTTGTAGTTGTGATGGAAGACTGGTCATTCAACTTTTATCTGGTTAACGTCATCCATAAACGTAAATAAGGACTTCGTTACGCTACGCCTAGGCCTCGACGATAGAACACGATAAATCCTATGTTCTTATACGCTTTAAATAAATATGATTACTACTAACAAGCGTTAGAAACGGCAAGCTCACACAAACAAGTGCAGTGCCCAAATTTTACTCACGTTATAAAAACTAGATTTGACCACAAGACAATCCGGTAACCTTATATAAAATATGTGAAAAGTTCTTTTAATATAAAAAAAAATAATTTCTAACTCCTTAATATAAAAACGAATAGCCGAAGGCGACTAGACCTCTAGAGCGTAGTCCACGATTGGAAAGACTTAAAGACCAGCGCATAACAATCTCTAGGGGCTAGTTGGATGAGAGTGGCGGTGGATCTGCCGTCTAGGCATTCACTGCAAGAGGCCCATATTGAGAATTTTTGGCTGACTACTACCACTATGATACTGATGAAACATAAATAACCAATATTCAGTACACCCATAAAATTAATATTTATGTTTTTCAATGACAATTGTTAGTGGGCGATAATAAACATGATGTTACATGAATTACAATCGCTTGTCAAAGCAGATGTAGTGTTGATCAACAATTGGGGTCAGACTGATCACTATTGTTATATGTAATCTCTGTATATGCATGTCGACATAATATATAAATAATATTTAATAATATATAGTTGATGCTAGAAGACGCCACCCACGTGTGTGATCTCCATTACAACTAAATACATTATAATAAAAATTCATAGGACCTTTTAGGCGATAGACTAAAAGTGCATAATTAAAAACTAAGTCTGATCTATCATGTAGAGAGATGACATCTGAAGATGATAAGAATCGAGTAACTTTGCTGTATCACTTTACAATCAGAAATGTTACACTACTTAAATAATACTTTAAAAGAAGGGCAATATGATTATATTAGGTCTCCCGTTGCAGTCACACATTTTAGTGAAATATTTGCCAGATTTTAAACACTTTTATAATAACATTTTAATTCATGGTTTATTTTATCATTGGATAGAGGTTATGTTATATGTCATGTCATATGCCATTATTCCTTTATATAAGCTCGTATTATAACAACAAGGCACGGAATATGTATTCACCGTATATTTGATGAATAGCTCTATGTACAGGGGGGCTTAGACAAAGTAACATTAAAAAAAGATAACTTCAATCCATCTCGTAACAAAATCACAAGCTTTCTATTGGTTATCGATCTTTACCGTCAATGTGTTATTGGCTAGGAAATTGTCATCGATAACTCAGAGACGATGCCGAATTTCGGTATATTTCCGCTACAAAACGAAGCTACTGTCTGTCTAAGCCCTCAGTAGTACTACCCAAGGAAGACTAATCTATATTGCTTTAAAGTAAAGTAAAGTATCAACCCCCATATGTCCCACTGCTGGGCATGGGTCTCCTCCTCGAAGGAGGAGGCGAGGAGGGTAATGGACCATAGTTCAGTGATCAGCTGGCCCAATGCGGGTTGGTGAACTTCACATACCTTCAAAGGCTTTCAATCTCATCAGGCATCATTGCTGTAAAGTATCATGCAATAAACACACGAAATTGATTTTTCCTCAGTTCTATACCTAAAGAAGAAACACTGATATGAATAAAATAAACCACTTTAGTCTTACTATAAAGGTTTCTTTTCATGTTTCAAACTTGACTATTAAAAAAGTCCGCCCGTAACGCTTGTTGTGAAGTATGCGAAAAGTAGGGCATTTAAAAACCTTAATAAACCGCGATAAAATCCTTTATAAGTTGTTTCATTATAATCTTCTATTAGTTAGCAAATTTAAAGTTGGCACTTACAACTTTTATATCTTTCATTAAGTCTTGTGTGCATAGGAAGTATTATCTAGGTCGCAATCGAGAAAATGCTTTGCTTAAAGCTTTTCCCTCAGTATCGCTCAATCAGCAAAATTGACTAGAGGATATACAAGCTTATTGGCTAGGAAACGGGCAGGAACGCTCAAGTGGTTAGAAACGGATGTTTTATTTGTATCAACTTCTTATAATTGAGGTTATTACAAGGTTACAAACGAAATTATTATTAAAAAATCCAATAATATCCTTTGGCCTCAAACTAAAATGTTCGTCGTAACTTAACACACATACTAATTATACTTCTTTATGTCCCACTGCTACACTAGTTCGTCGTATAGTCTAGTAGAATGGTATAGTACTATAGTTGTGTATCATAAAAAATGCAAAATGAAAAGTACAAGCACGGCTGTTAATCTTCATAGCAATTGTTTGGGCCTTATGTCTATGGTATTGTCGATGGGTCTAGTTTAGAATCTGACGTGTTTTTTTTTTAATTCAAAATGGCCGTCTCTCCCGTCAAAATTTGACACATCTGTGCTGTTTGAAGATACCCACACTATTTACTAACTTGTTTACGTTGATCGAGTGAAGTTACGTTGATTTTTATCCGAGCTTGTCCTCTCAGCTAAACCAGTAATTGTGATATTTATCACCATGTAAAACAAGTGTTGCATTGAAAACTGTGCAAGTAAACGACAGGACGTTAAAATGCATCAGTTTCCCAAATCTGAGATAGGACTCCAAATGTGGTTACAGTGCATTGGTAATGTTCACCTTCGTAGCTGTAGTTCGCAGAGCCTTCGTAAGGTGTTTGTGTGTCACGAGCATTTTGAAACGAGAATCATCAAAACCACTTCTCGTTTGCGTTATGGTGCATAGCCAACACTATTTTCGGAAAATGAGATAGAAAGCGGCGTCTCAGTAGTAGTTTCCGAGACAAAAAGTAAGTAAATATTAAAATCCTATAATTTTTCTTCCAGGAAAACAAGTAACGATTATTTTTATACGATTATTTATTTAATTAGCCTGGTATAGATATTTTATAATTTTGTTTTGATTAAACCAATACCAAAACGATATCTGTGTAATACCTTTTAACTACTTCATCTGGTCAGTAATTAATTAGTAGAGACCGGATTATATGCCACATAAAAATCTAGAAATATGCATGAAAATCTGATATGTGATGAATATGCATGAAAAATGTCAAAACATGTAACACTGAAATAAAAATTCTCTAGTTTTAATTCATTTTAAATGGGCCAACCTGTATAATATAATCTGATAAGATAAATAAATAAATGTATTTGTGTCTAAAGTAGACAATATAATTATAAATACCAAAGTTGAAAATTCCGCACCAATGCGTATATAATATATTTGCATTATGTAAAAACACTTTTTTACAACCCCAAGTACACATATCCAGTGAAAAAGTTAAAAATTTTCCCGACAATAAATTAAAAACTGTAAAAAGTTTGAATTTCGCGCCTAGAGTGTTGCCGTTCGCCTTTCAGTCATCACAATAATTATTATTATTATTCTTACAGGTGCAGAATTGTACGAGAATACTCAGCAAAACTGTGTCAGCAAATACAAGAAGAAATTAAAAATAATAAAAAGATAAAATAAAGAATGTTTGTTTTATTTAAAAATTTATTTAATGAATAAACTAGGTGTATGCCAAGTATTCCTACCAATTAATAGGAATACTGGGAATAAACCATAAAACTATACTGATAGGCTAAGGTGCTTCGTACAAATTGGCTGTTAAACACTACGCCTTTGCCTGTATATGCCATAAGTAATTTAAAAAAAAGAACTGTCAGACTCTAAACTCGAGATTCCTTATTGGCTAGTTTGAATGTAGGGGAGTGGGTCGTCTGATACGGTAGTATCCCTTAGTAGTTTGTGAGTACAAGTAGTAGAGACTAGTAATTAGAAGACAATAATGAATTGATCTAATCAGCTGATTTTAACCCTAAAAGTAATCTTTATCCTAAAATGAACTGCATCCTCTTTTATTTTGGTCATACAGTGGTATTTTGGTAAAAAAAATCGACGTAAAAAAATATTACGTAATTTAAAACCTTTAATACTAATGTAAGTTATTTTAAGTATGTTTTTCGCAATTTATCGTGTTTATTTTAAACCGCACACAGGCGGCAGTCCATTTTTGTCCCTGGCCGGATGCAAAATCAATACAATGACTGCAGCAAAGGCTTACAGACATTTGCTTTCGGTGCCGGATTTAAAATGTTTATTTTTTAAATTCGTTCGAAAACTTTTCACTTCCTGATATTGATCATTGTTGTTTCGCGCGTTTTTACACTATTTTCGTTTACGTGATATGAATTCGGAATTTTAACGTGTGGCAAAATGGTGGACGAAAATGTTCAATTCTTTTATGAAAAAAATTAAGTTAGTCTAAAGTTCACATTGCGTATGGATTTTTGATAAAAGTAAAGAGGTGTTTTTTATTATTGATTTCATATTAAATTTATAACATTTTCATTGGAACGCAATGAAATAAAATATGTTTTTGTTGGTAATAATATATTATGAGTGTTTACATTTAGTTTTTTTTTTCTGTTATTATTATTTATTAAGCAATGCCAACAATTTCTAAAGATTATTTAATGAGTAATCCTAGTTAGTGTGAACTAGAATCATCTGTCTCTCAATCACAACTTGTAAATTATATTTATTTTTCTTTTCCAGGTAATTTATCATCGTTTTTCGGAATTCGTAAAGTTTGTACACAAAGGTAAGTTTAGTTTTTTTCGAAAGAACCTATTCTGTTGGCTTTTACCCTTAATCGGTATATAAGATGAGCAGATTCCTCATCTCATAATTTAAAACGTGGGAGTTTCCCCCACCAGCCGCGGAATCATCGACCTCACGACTTTTTGGCGACGAGTCGAAATTTTTTACGATCATTGAATTAGTAGAAATGATCAGATCAATTCGAAATGAAATACATCACAACATCTTGCTTGTTTCTCCTGTGAAACTTCTTTGCTGTGTTCCATAGAGAACGGCAAAACAGGCAGCGTAACTACTTGCATTAAGACTTAACATCTTACGTTCTTCAAGCAGGATAGCCAACACCTATCTAAATATGTTCGTCATAGTTCCCAGTAAACTGTTCGTGAGTGACATCAACCACATACCATCAGGTGACACGTCTGCCTGTGTTTGCTCATCGAAGTTTTATAAAAAAGCTTACCAAAGGACTATGTGAACTTGGGATACCGCCCTGATATATTTCTTGATTATATATGTAACTAGTAGCGCCCCGCGGTTTCGCCCGTATACTTCCCATTCCTGTGGAGTATGGGGATAAATTATAGCCTATGTGTTATTCTGATGTGTAAGCTATATTACTGTAAAGTTTCATTAAAATCCATTCAGTAGTTTTTACGTAAAAGAGTAACAAACGTCCTTACAAACTTTCACGTTTATTACATAAGTAAGATTGATAAATACTCAAACGCAACTCTGGGAGCTGCTCACATTTTGATGACATACGGATTTAAGGCGTGCTTAGTTGTTTGAGGAGCCCTCAAATACTTAAGTGGCGTTTGAGTATTCGAGCGTAAGTATTTTAGTAAAATGAGATTTAATAAATGAAAATGATCATATGTAATCTCATGGTCACATACCAAATATATTAATACGTATTATATTTAATGCCTAGATGTTATCTACTAAAGTATTCAGATATTAAATATGTAGTGGATGTATGCGCGGCGCGTGCTGTAATGTGTTCAGTATTCGTCACTAATACGACTCGCGTGATGGATGGACTGGATATCTGTATTAGCGTGTTAGCTCTGGATATTCAAATGGATGAATAAGATTTATGACACTAGTGACCAATACATAAAGCTTTAATATTAAGTTCAGACATGCATATTTTAATAGTAAAAGTATCTTAGTCTTAGGACAGACTGTAGCAAACGGAAAAATGGGAAATTGTACTTATTTTTTTTTATATTTATATTTTCTGGAGTTTTAATTTTATGAAGTAGGTTTGCGCTATTTTGTAGCTCATGGTAGACATATCATATGTCAAAAGTGACATACTTTAGATACTAATTCAAAAGCGGATACAATCTAATAGATGTTTAGTACGACGCTATGTCTTGCACTGCATCAAGATTGTATTCGCTTTTGAATTTGTATTCGCTTTGGTGGCGTCACTTGCGAGTTCGTCATGCTCCATCTGTCTTTATTTATAAATCTGTGAATTATAATTACTAAATAAGACCTTATTATATTTTATCAGCACAGCAGTTAACCCTTTGGACTTAGCCCAATTATTATAGGATTTCTTGATTTTTTAAGTAAATCTTCTCCCATTTTGATATCTTTTAAATATCTCATTTTTTCAATTTCATCTCTTTTCCGTATTGAAACTATGTGAAATTAGGGAAGCGAGCGTGGATATCGTGTGCCCCGTTTTAATACTAGAAATAATTTTACAATTATTTGTAGTAACAATGATGATAAGCAATGCGTGATATCCTAAGACAATTCGCGAAAGCAATAAAATAGCTCTGAAATGAAATTCTATCGGAAGGATAAATTCCAGCATTTCTATCAATTTCTAAGTCCCGTCACCATAAATTACAGTTTTATTCCCGGGTATAAATTTTTATTTTAAACCGATCATATCCAGGTATTTTATTGTAAATTATGGTCGATCCCGCATGATACATTGGCTGGCGGGACCGTTGAGTTGCAATCTAGTTAACATTATTATCGCGCGCTATCTCAAATTACCTGTGTAATTAGTTTTAGATAAAAATGCAATTATTGATGATGAGTTTACGGTGTTTTATTAATCAATTTTCATTGATATTTTATCAAATTTTAATAAGGTTCAGGTTTAATTTTAGTTACTATAGAGTATACACACACAATATTTTACTAATTTTATCTCTGCGTATTAATTTCTTGTGTTTACGCGAATTTCACTCATTATAATGAAACAAAACGGATTTTATCATAGTCCTCTCTTGACCATGGTTGCTGTAAAGTATCCGAAACGTCGAGATTGTAAAAAATTTAATAAACCGCAATAAAATCGGTAAATTTATCACTGCTTTTTAGGAATTTAGCATGACAAACAATTAGTAGCCCTATGGTAACGTCCATAGACCATAGGCATTTTTTACGCCAGTATTATGTGAGGCACTACCCTAGCCGTTCCGGCCCGGTTCGGCTGCAATGCAGCATGGCACTGCCTCTTGCAGACACTCCCGATGTTTTGAATTATTTACAGCAAGTACTCCCCAGACTGTAAAAGATTGATTCGTTATAATGATTTAAATTTGTGTAATAAGGAATAATGCGCTTTTCTGTGGTTAGCGGCTTATGTTTTCCGTAATTTAATTTATTCAAATATGTACGGTGTTATAATATGTTCTTTGTTGGCATGGTCTGAAAACTAAACATCTCAAATCTCAATAAATTTGGATATAGCATGTTGTTACTACCTTTAACGAAATTGAAATATACGAAATCTTTACTATATTCACTAGTAGACGTAAAAGATTGATTGAATGTTAATTTTGTCCACTCAACAGAGGCCTCTTTCAGTGAACTCTAAGACATCATCAAGTACAAAATAATAATAGTCATACGATAAAGAATATTAGTACATGCAAAAAAATACCTTAATCGTGTGACGTTATGGTCAAAATTTATATCTGTTTACATACATAACCAATTTCTTTGTAATATCACACACAGTATGCCCAGTTCCGCGGTATTCCCGGGTGTCCCGAGTTCCAACGGAACCCGTCACGCTGTTCGCATGCAAGAATTTTCTTCTCATTTTAATTCCGCCCGGGGCCCGGCGACATCCATGTCTTCTAAGCGAGGGTTGTAATTTTAGGGGTTTAGAAAAAGTTTACGCAGCGCATGCGAGGCGTGCGGAATATGAATTTATTTGTTGTATGTTTCCGTCAAAATATGTGTGAATATACGTAATTATATTTTTGCATATGTTTATGTTTTGTTCATTGAAGGAGGCCATGTTCAGCAGTTGACGAATATAGGATAATAATAATGATGTTGATGGTGGTGGTGGTGACGGTGATGGTGATGATGATGATGATGATGGTGGTGGTGATGGTGATGATGATGGTTGTGGTGATGGTGATGGTGATGATGATGATGATATTGATGATCATGATGATGATGATATTGATGCTGATGATGATGGCGGTGTTAATGATGACGATGATGATGATAATGACAATATATTTGTAGCGTATAAGTAATACTATCGCTAAATAAGATTTTTGAGAGGTTGCGTTTGTGGTCAATCATAAAGTGAATGTTTACGATGTCTCTAGTTAACGCGCTCTGTGCTACATTATTAGTCTTTTTTTTACATAATATAAAATGTATTATGTAGTATAATTACTTGGTGGTGATGGTTTGTTTAGTCCAGTCCAGGCCAACTTATTCTTCACCAGCCATGTTCCGAATATAATAATCAGTCAAATTCACCATTTGAATATCATTTTCATTGACGTTCGCGTAGAATTTTTTTATGTTAAGATACATAAGTGTATTTTAAATTAAAATATAACACTGCAATACCGTAGTTCGACAGAGCAAATACTAAAGTTAGTAGCGACTTGCGCTCTATTTGCCTTTCCTACGACGTTCTACGTGCTTTGTATGACATTACATATACTAGCTATTACCCGCAGTGTTCCTCACTTAAACTCATAACTATTTGAAACGATGGTGGTTACTTTTATAGCCTTTATCAAATCAAACTTCAACTCTGATTGTGAAAGGGAACAGTCCATTACAAAACAACAGATTGAGTAAAAGAAAAATATTTTCATCACACGTCATTTGATAATGATCCAGTGATAGTTCATGATGATGAATGATGTAGTCCTTTCCAGTTACTTCAGTTTTGGGTTTAGGGTCGTCAAATGTGCGGGTGAATGAACCTTGACTGCAATGTGGCAGCCCTATGCATCGACCAGTTGGTGTTGTTATCTCGCTCGTTACTTGAAAACTTTCAACTTTATTTGTGTTAAAATTTTATTTCGGCATAAGAAATGATACACTTAGATTTCCATGAAACAAGCATAGAATTTATTTAGCATAGAAATTAATTATTTAATGGAAAACAGATGAATTAAATATGGATGCACCAGCTGCCACTATTTAAGGAGTCTGTGCTTCCTTTATCCGGAGAAAAGCTTAATGTAATGTCTGAGCCTTTTTTTTTTCTTTTACGCCGGGAAATGCACTGACGCATCCCGCTGGGGAGTGGGTCTCCCCAGGCGGGTATGTGGGACTCGCTGCGCCCGAAAGGTGGTAAGTGGACGCAGCTCTACCCACTAAAACCCGGCGAGTGCCATCAATACCGCCTTTGGTGAGGTGCCCCGGATCTGCAAGCAACAGGGCACCTCGACGGCTAGTCAGTCCCTCAGGGGACCAACGCCACCTCCACAGAGCGGTTGTTCCGCACCACAGAACAACCACTCCCAACGTCGGGACAGTACGATGAGGTGAGGTTCCTATCCTCACCCCTTGCCCCCTGCTCTTTTGTCCCCTCTCCTTATAAGAGGGGTACAAAGAGCCCCCTCGGCTCAATTAGTGTTTCCCAAGGTGTTGGGGTCACCCTGGGCTACTGAGCCCCACCGCCAAATAATTTCTGGGCCTAGCACGGAAATAGCCAACCCCAAATCATTCCATTTATGGACAGGTTTGACCACTTACCGTCAGCTGTCTAATTTGACTAATTTCCCAATAAACTCAGAATTGTAATCGCAAAAGTCTCACATACATAAATTTTCGTTGGTAGACACAAAAAATAAAGTTTCATGGTTTAATAGTTATGTGTTTTTAATGTAGACATCTTTCAGGAAGGGTCAATTAATGACTGCTGTTTAAAATGGTTTGGAATGGCGCCAGGGCGTATTGGTGTAGAGCGAATGTTTGAAAAAGCCTGCTTTCATTGTCACGTGCGCTTTATTACATTGAAATATTTGGCATATTATTAAAGTTAGTAGAATTATTATCATCGTTTATCCGTCCACTGCTGAACATAGGCCTGATTAAATAAACGCCTAAACAATCTCTCCACTCGCATCCAACACAAACCTGCATGGAGATTGTCTTAACGTCTGGTTAATGGCCGACCAACACTTCGTCTACCTAAACGCGTTTCCCTGAGTGTGGCCAGCTCACAGCCACATCAACGAGAAGGCTACAGCAAGAAATACTAATGAGAATTATTGATACAAATATTATACGGCCTACAAACACGAGTTTCTTCTTTCTAGGTTCTAAATACTCACAAAATGTTTATCTGAATACATATACCAAGGACCATGGAAGATCGTCCTTCGCCGATCTGATAACCAGATGAGAGGTATTTTTTATCAAAAATATTGTATAAGCAAATATGCCTATAATTACTTGCCTAGCCAAAAGTGCTCATGGCTATTTTTAATTAAAATAACTTTAATCGATTTTTTTTTCATAACTTTTATACTTTTGATAACCACGTGAAATTTATTTCACTGATAGTTTTTAATACACAGAATATGCCTAGGCTTGCCTACTCGTTTATGTGTATGGCTACCTGGCAAGCAGCATAGCATAACAATTGATTTTTTGGGTGACGTATTCAGACAAAAAATGTGTATTAGTATGATAATAATCATACATTTATTTACACATGTTTAACCTGATTACGGTATAATATTTATTTAACTACTGAGCCATCGTCGCTCAATATAACGCTCAAACATACTTTAAAAATAAAACTTTTCGAAGGAGTGCGACCACAAACATAGTGACAACATAAACAAGAGATTTTTGTATATACAGTAAAAAAAAACAGTACTGATTTTCATTACACCGATTACTTTATTGTGAGTTCATAAAAATAATGACCGTGTAACAAGATGCGGATTTTAAATTCCCTTAAACATAAAGTGGAGGCATTAGAGCGAAAGCCGCAAATGAAAATGTGCAAACAGTTGGGGGTTCACGGGAAATTTGCCTCTCCAATAGATCGCTCAGCGACCAGTTTACATTGAACTCATTTACACTAGCGGTCCTTTAATTAATAAATTGCGTTAATTGTGTAAATTCGAGGCGAATATTCGACGGCCATAAAATTTTGTTGCAGTCCAATGCAGATTTTTGTTTGGTAATAAACCGTTATTCGATTTGCTATTATTTACATTGCTGACTTCTGCTGGTATTAATTTTTCATTAACGTATGATAAATATGCAATCCTATTTGTTTTTCGACTGTTCACTGCCAGACAATAGTCAATAACGCTCGACACGTTATATGAAAAGTTTCAACAACCAGCAATCAAAAACCAATCACAAGTACTTCGCGAACTTACCACGGGACGAGATTGACGTTGTGTAAAATCATTCATGAAAATTTTTCATCTCCCCTTCTCTCCGCAACACAGCATAGCTGTTTCACGGGATCAAAAAACAAATCGGTGGTACCAATGTCGATATATCAAACTCCGCGAAATCAAAAGTGAAAATCATAGCAAAGGTTCCTTTATAAACAGTAAAGTATCAACCCTTATATTATGTCCCACTGCTAGGCACGGGTCCCCTCCTCGAAATCAGGTGAGGAGGGTAATGGGCCATAGTTCATGGATGCGCTGGTCCAATGCGGGCTGGTAAACTTCACATACCTTCAAAGACTTTTAATATTATCAGGCATGCAGGTTTCCTCACGATGTTTTCCTTCACCGACGAGCGAGCATAGAATGCGCTTAAAAATTTAGAAGAACCCATTTCAAGGCACACCGGGGGTTCAGGATCGAACCCGGAACGTCTCGCATAAGAGGCCAAGTCCACCTACACTGGACCATCGTCGCTCAAACAAAAGTGAAAATCATTCCAAATGTCCCTTTATAAACAGTAATTCAAGTGATTACACATGACATCAAAACCGAAATCAAATAACGTCCTAACTCTGGCAAACAATATTTCGATTAAACAGAGCGGATTATCGAATGATTGCGATATAATCGTCTGTTCTTTCGAACGAGACCGATTTTCGTTTACGTCGCTTTCGGGTCGCTGGTCCGGACAAGACCTTACATCTACGTTCAGATAATGACGGTGAAAACGATATAGCCTGAATTTCTCGTCGAATCTCCTGCTAATTGGAATATAGTTCGTTGCGCTAATTAAATTTCATTTTTATGAAATATGAGTTGTTTTTGTAGAGATATAGCTTACGTCAAAAGATCCTTCCATCGTTACAGAATTGGCAAAAACTTTTCTATTATTTCCTATACATGTGTTAAGGCTTTATACATTTCATACCTATACTAAAGCAATATATGTCTACAAAAGTAACATAGGTTTTTTATGGTACATCTAAAGAAAAACGAGTTGTGGGAGCCAACCGACGCCCACAAATATCAGATCTAGAGGTACAGATACTTTGATACTGGAAACTCACAGACCGCCCGAAACGCAGCATAGCTGTCTCTTTTCAAGCGAGGAATTTCCCGGTCGTGCTGGCCCAATTCGGCTGCAATAAACGACTTACTCTTTTTATTTAATTGCAGTATCAAACTATGATGTATCTAAGGGCCTGTTTCACCACTTCCTGATAAGTGCCAGTTAGGCTATCCACAACATATTTGACAGATACTCCATACTCTATCTCTTGGATATCTGGTGGATAGCCTATTCGGCACTTATCAGGAAGTGGTAAAACAGGCCCTTAATATTAAATAGACTTGCATGACTTCAATTTCAGGTAACCATAGAGCATAGATTTTGACAATAAAGTGAACTTCATGCCGTCTTTTTCTCTAGAATCGGCAATTATCTCTCGTGATGTATAAAGAATGTTAAAGATCCCCTAAGATGTGTATTGAGCTATATGGGTCAGTGTCCGCACGCGGGTCACGTGCGACCATTTGTTCCGACGTATTCGAACACCTGACCGTTATTGCCTACGCTCGGCCTAACATTCGGGGTGCATAATATTTGTCTTCAGCTTATACGCTTAGATGTACGTGATTCTGATTTATTTGGGCAGCCCTTTAATCTATTGAAAGTGTAACATAAATAATAAGATATTGTATTTATACTCCAAGGATATTATTGTTTTTTGCTACTTCGATATTTGTTTTAACTTTTTAACACGCATGTAAGAAAACTGGTGGTTTCAATTTATCGTAGTTTAAAATTTCGATTCGATATAAAATTTGCAATACTTAAGTATAAATTAGTTAATACGATAAACGTGTTACTGGGTTAGTTACATAAGGGTGTGGGGCTTCGATTTATCTAGCTTGCTGGAACAAGATTAACAATTTTAATACGAAAAGTTTAATAGGTATTTTATATTGAACAGACATTTTTTAATTATTGTAATTATTAATAACAAATACAACACAATACACGGCCGGCCCGAAAAAAGATGGCGCGATGATAGTCGCATGCCAGGCTGTCTGGCCTGCAGTAGCACAAGACCGCGATATATGGCAGAGCTTGATAGAGGCCTTTGCCCAGCAGTGGGTAGGCACAGGCTAGTAAAAAAACAATATGAAGTTAATTTAAACGAGATAAACAATATATTATTTAAACAATTATCTATCTCGGTTCTCGAACTAAAATAAAAATATTAATTTGTGTTTTGTAGAGATATAATATATTATAGGTATCTATCTATTGTCTACTATTCTCTATCTATTATCTATACTATCTATCTATTGTAAATAATTAATCTATCTATTCTTCAAAAGATATATTTTCATTCAATCTTTCATTACTTTCACCGAATATGAACATAGCAAGTTCACCCATATCCGAATATAAAAACTTTTTGCGAGCAATCAAAAATGCACAAACGTGGATTGTAATCAACCGTCTCTATACCCCAACAAACTCTCAGACAAAGCAATCCCTGTGATTGATATGCCCGGTTGAGTCGGCCATTTTTGACAGATACAATATTTCGCCTCTTCCGCTCTGGAAAAGCACCAATGTGATTTATACCAGATCGGAACACCCTACGGTTTAGAGCATCTTATTTTTATCGTGATTGAAATGTATAGCGTTATACAATAATAGAAATATTTATAGATTTTCTTGTAAATGTGTAAGATAATGTTGATGATGATGATGATGATATCATTGAAAGTGCAATCACGGAAGGCTGATGTTAGGTGTAATAAAAATATGTATTGTTAGCTAAAAGAACATTTCTTTATTTCATAAGCACATTGGCCGACACGGCATAGAGATTGATTTAACTGACCAGGCGCACCATAATTCGATCGTTTAAAAAAATGTATGGATACGTATTTTTAATAAGATAAGGTGCCTCGTCTGGTTAGTTGTAAATTACAAAAAAAAGTGAGTGATTTTATGAAACCATACAATCCTTTACACCTTATAGACATTTAACAAAAAACAAACAAAATAGCGTGGAGTTAAATATATGGAGCTTTATATGAGATGTAGTTTAATAGATTATACCGTCATCTGATGCGAATTACTATAGGCGCCATCTGACGAGCGCCTAACACTTTATCCCTACTCCGCGGCCGACCGTCACGCGACATGCAACACATAGATGAAAAAGTTTGAAACGTAATAAAAGTTTCATTTTTAAAAAATTAAAATAAAATGCATGTGAAATTGATCAATCCTCGGGTTTGGCTTGATCGTTAAACTGAACATTGATTCTTGTGAAGTCATGAAATATGTAATCTTTAATATTATTTCAGTATCAATTTCACAGAAACGATACCAGTGATTCGCTCAACGCAGATGTCGCGTGGGTTTCTCGTGAACGGAAAAAGGAATGTGTTTTAAATAGAAACACTCTTCTTTACGGTAATCTCGAAATGTCTCCAGTACGAGGGAGAAACGCTTTACACCGAAATATCTTTAAACGGCTACAAAGAACTAAAGAATATAGATGAACTCAATTTTAATAGGCTTCTACATATACATGGAAGTTGTCTTGAAACTTACATTAGTAAATGATATTTAGAAAACATATATTTTATGTTTTACTTTTGCAACAGTACAGTGTTTACAAATTAAATTTAAAATTAACATTTAAAGGTATATAGCAAATTTTTAACTAATGTGGTTATTTTCATTACTACATTCACAAGATCTCGTGAACAAGCCAATGTCGAAATATCTAGCTCCTCAAAAAAAAAAAAAACTTAAATAGATTTTTTAAAGTTTTTATGGAGTTCACATAGTATTTTGGATCTATCTTTAGTTTTTTTTTCATATTTAGTTTTATTTGTTCATTTTTCATGTTAAGTTATATTGAATATATATTTTAATAACACAATAACGTCATATTTTTATTGTAATTTAATTTTTTTTTCTCGAAATTTCGGCATTGCCTCCTTGCTCACAAGTCACGAAAAAAATATTTTTTTTCAATTCCAGTATTAGTACATCGGTGCTGAGATGTAGGTGATACGAATAAGGGTGGATGTATTTACATAATGTAATCAACGAGACGCGGGCGCTGATAACTGTGAACCACTTTTTACCCAAATCAGGGGCTCATCTCGTTAAAAAGTCGAGCCGATAGCAAACTCATGATTTATTGATGACTCATCATTGTAATCAAGAGATAGACTAATAAAACCATTTATATCGACAGGAGAAAATCAGTCTTCGAAATTAGAAAGAAAGAAAGAAAGAAATTTTATTAATATAAATTACCGCGGTTCCTGTGAAATAAAACTGACATTATTTACTAAAAAACAAAACTACAAACTGAACTATATACCTGTATAAAATATTAACTAAAGAATATTATCAATCTTTAAGATATATAAAAACCAATAAATATCCCACATGAGGCTAGCACATCGGTGAACTATGGCCCAATGCCCTCCACATCTGATTTCGGCGAAGACACCCGTGCCCTGCAGTGGGACAAAATATATTGGACGATATTTTATTTCACTTTTTTCTGTTTTTTTTTTTTTTGGAATGGTACGCCTACGGTACCCAGACGATGCAATGATAGCCACGGGCTATCATTGTTATCGTGATCTGAGTCATTATCGACATGTATTGGATTCGAACCTACGCTTACGTGGTGGGTCCGGACCGACGTGCTTAACGCGTAGGGGGCGACGTCACTTGCTATCCCGGGGTGGTATCCCACTGCTAAGCACGAGCCTCCTCCTGGAAACCAGGCGAGGAGGGTAATGGGTAGTTCACCGATGCGCTGGCCTAATACGAATCGATGAACTTCACACACCTTTAAAGAAACATCTTCATCAGGCATGCAGGTTTCCTAACGATGTTTTCCTTCTCTCGTTTTTTTAAGTGCACTTAAAAATTGAGAGAAATCCATTTCAAAGCATCTCAGGAAGTCGGGATCGAACCTTGATCCGTAGTATATGATATTGAAGTACAAATATTGATTCCTGCGATATAAATGTAAAGC
This sequence comes from Lycaena phlaeas, assembly GCA_905333005.2. Taxonomy (NCBI): domain Eukaryota; kingdom Metazoa; phylum Arthropoda; class Insecta; order Lepidoptera; family Lycaenidae; genus Lycaena; species Lycaena phlaeas. The sequence goes on from HG995166.1 coordinate 19,080,411, forward strand.
TAACACTTCCTTCTTAGAGTACATTACTATGCAATTAATATCACTGAAATTGCCAGAAGCGTTCCGTTCACGCTTCTGTGGAAATATTTATTTAAAAACCAGATCTGTTTTGTATTCATGGGATGAAAGAAAGTTATCCCAGGTGCGTACTACCTCACCCCACCTTTAATTTTTTTTTTTTGAGTATTTTTATGTAACTTCCCGTCCGCGGTGAATCCACGAAAAGCGCGATTTCGTCCAATTTATTGACACTCATAAGTCGTCTATTGTCATTAGACATTTTGTTTGGTATACGATATTTTAGAGCATTGCCATTTCTTGATATTGAAGAACTATTTTTTTAAATTTCTTAATATAATATCATCATCATCATCAGCCTTTATCCGTCCACTGAGACATGAGAGAACGAGAGAGAACACGAGACTTCCTCAATGAAACGTCAATATGTAGTAAAAATTAAGCCCGCAAGTATAACTCTGGGTATCATACTGCTTATAATAATATACCAAACCAAAAATATACCAATATGACATATTATTATTATTTATAAGAGAAACCCATTTGAACAATGCTAACTTATTGTAAATATACTATGCAATTAGAATCCCTAATATTTCTCCTGCACATATTATCACTACTAAAGTTTTCAATATAGCTACAAAAATACTTAAAAGCTCATTATTCGTTTTTACTTAATGGCTCAAAATAAATAAAATCGCTTCCGCTTATCTCCCCCGCACGCTAGCTTTGAAGCCCCATTGCAAATAACTTATTGCTCATTTTATCTTAAGATATACTTTTGTTAGTAGAAAAGGTTTTAATGTCTCCATCTTTGTCCTCCGTTATTAAGCTTTAAGTCGCGACAATGACGACGTTTTGGTCAGAATGTTACGTCTGATGGAATTTTTAATTATTTTCCTCCTTGAACGGCTCATTGAGACGTTAAAAGCTACATTTTATGTATTTTTTATGGCTGTTTTAAAACATCCAAGTTTCTTAGATGTTTAAAAGGCTGTGGACTCAGAATCTAGTAATATAATATTGATGATGCTATTACGACATTTTTTTTAAATCGTGTTTTAAATTAAAGTTGATACGGTAGGACAAATACATACCAATCATTCATGCTAGGATCATATTTTTTATGAAACACGGATATATATTATATGCTTGGCTGTATATGCCGTGACGCCAAACGGCATGATGTTGTTATGTCGTTTTGCCCCCATAGCTGCTTATGATGATTATATTGCGTTCACATATTTTATACCATCTTCAGTTATTGATTATGAATTAAAATTCAAAATATTAGATTTCTCACGCGTATGCCGGTCGTCCCATGTATGATTTTTTTTAATATCCAGTCAAAATTATATTAAACAACCATTTTGAACCAGGAATAGATGCGATCTATAAATTATATTGATTTTATTGCTTAACTGTATTTTACAAGTAACTCAAAACTTGTTATTTTATCATTAGTAGACAAAGATAGTAGCATGTCATGTCAGCGTTAATTATTAACGAACGCGCCGCGAAAATAGAAGCCGAGCTGAACTGGATTTACATACGCAAGAAAACACACAGACACGGGGACACATTATTTATTACACTAATTTTTGCACTCGCACATTACGGTACAGTCGCGAGCTAAAGGCTATATTTTTTAATATTAAACACTTATAACCTACTTATCTGTGAAGTCTGTCAACCGACAATGCTATAAGGCATTAAGAAAAGTGACTTTAAAAAAAATCTTTACCAAGAAACTTAAATATAACATGTATCTATGCTACAATATATACCATAGAGTCAATAATATCTACTTTTGGCAAACACTTTATAAAAATTAGACGATAAAATCCACACAAGTGATGTGGATAATTTGCGAAACTTACTGATGCGATATTATAATTATCTTGGTCAGGATATTGGCAGAAACTTATTATACTATTTTATTGCTCCCGTCCCTTTAAAAGTGAGCAAAGTTGGAATTTAATGTGACGCCATAAAGATGGTAATATAACGTTTAAAGATTCCGTTACATTGACAAATAAATAAAGCCGAGGCTAATAAAAGTGTATTTTGAACCATATTACTTTGAATTCAAGTACAATAATGAAATCATCAGTCTTCTTTCTATTACATCTGTCAGTTGTATCTCAACTAGCACAAAAGAAGCAGTCAATGTATTTGTTTATAAATAGCTCAAAAGTCCCTAAAATCGAGGTCGAAGTGACGTATAATTATGTACCGACCACGGTAGACTAAACACGCGGTATCTGTGGATTGCAGCATCATCTGTACTGGAGCAAGATAACTTTCTTGGTAGTTGCAGTGTTTCGAAACAAATAAAAATTTTTGATCACCCAACAATTTGTGTGTATGTTAACTTTACAACCTCCCGTGACCAAGGTTGCTGTAATGTATCCAAAATCCGATCATGTAAAAAACCTAATAAACCGGGATAAAATCCGTAAAACTTGTTTCAAAATGAGTGAAATTCGAGTAAATATTAGAAAACAAGATTACAATTCATAAAAAAACTATAACGTAAAATAAAACAAACTAAAGAAAATGTGTTACATTTTTTTTACCACAATCCAAATTCGATTACTATGTGTACCGCTATATTGCTTATTCCTCCTGTAAACAGCTTTACTCTGTTGCTGTACTGACATCGTGACTTAACATATTATGCCCCGGGATGTGGAACTCGTAAATAAGCTTCCTAGGCTAGTTTTAATTGAGCTAGATTTGTGAGCGAAGTCAACTGCTTACCATCAGGTGGTACGTCTTCTAGTTTACCTATTCCACTAACATTATAAAAATTAAAAAAAATCCAAAAGAACCTTACCTCAATAAAGAGAAAAAAGTATGTGTACGAGATATATAGGTACATACGTAACGACGACTCTGCTTACTGCTAGGACCATTTATTTAATACTTGACTTAGCTTTAAGTGTGTGATATCCTATGAAAAACTCCTAAATAAATCAGAAATATAAAATACCCTTAGATGTTTATTCAGATTAGCAACACAGATGCCCTAATCAACACCAAACTTTATACACTTGTGTATATCGCGCTACACTAATTAGGACTTATCACGTAAATCACACAAATAGCCACAAAACACGGGAAGTATTAAATTCAACAATACACAAAAAACACAAATTATTTCTACCAAACTAATTAAAATAACAAATACTAGCGGCACAATTTACGCGGACGACTGTACATCGACTACAAACTTGGTACGAACTTATAACTTAGCCGAAATATACTGCGCGTTCCTGTCGTAATGAAATAAAATAGTGTTCAGCCATATTAATTATCCCAGAACACGACACGGGGAGGGATTAGCCGGGAAAGTGGGACAACCGGGATTTAGAATACTGTAAGCCTTTTATAGAACGTACTCCGGTTACAATACATTCTAGTGAAGTCGCGGTCAGATGCACATTTTTACATCAAACATAATAAGAGCATGGAACATGGGGACTAATCAAGTCTTTGTTGCATTTTAATATTATAAAGCCGGAGAGATTGTTTGTTCAGGCTAACCGCTATAACGATGTCCTACTCATTATTAAGGTAGCTTATGTTTTTGGAGTTTACTCGTTAAGAATCGATTTTTATATATAAGGCCCGGGTACGAAAATCTATGGGGGTAAATCAAACTACGATGTTACACGAAGATGTCACACGAAGCGTTAAACGAAATATTTTATAATGTTCGTAAGGAGTACTTTATGTTAATTGGATAGCCAAACTAGGATGTGCCCACAAGTGGTATGTGGTTTTTTTTTGGTGGTATGTGGTTTCGCGCTGGCGTGTGTCGCATTGAGTGCCCTACCCCACTAAAACCGCTGTGTGAGCCTTCAGCCGCTATCTGAGGTACCCGGATCTGCAGGTGACGGGAAACCCTCAGCGATAGACTGGTCCCCGCAAGACCAGATTCCCCACAATAGCGGGACTGCCCGGCTACCACTTGGCAGTCCCCAAGGCGAACTAGGTTACCTGGAAATTGGCCAGGCAACATTAATGGAAAATTGAAAATCATAAAAGATCGGAACTATTTATCTTGTCTCAATAAACGTATTTGATATTGATAGGCAGGAGTCCTAATAACTGTCAAATTATATCAGATTTTCTATTTCAACTAATACGTAACTACATCAGTATAATAGGTATAAAAATATCATAACAGAAAAACAAGATGAATTTATCATATAAAAACATCAATGATAATAACATAACAACATAAAAACCTCACAACACGTCCATAAATATATTTGATGAGACACGGACTTGTCTCGACTTAAATCGTAGTGGAGCTAATGTAGCAAAACGAAAAAGGACCCTAATATCCTCTCCCCCCCCCCCCCCCTCCCCACTGCGGCGTCTTGTTAATGTACCGCGCCGCAGATTACACTTCCGTTGTCAATGTGACAGTGACGCATAACTCTACACGCGTACAGATCACACACAATTAAAGGTAAGTCAAATCAAATACATCCAACTTACAGAGTATATTACAAAAAATATTCCTTTTTTTCTGGATTTGATAAACCACAGGTCCTCGAAATAGAACACCGATTCCAACTATGATGATTCGCGAAGCTATTGAAATTAAAAAAACATCCTAATTTCAATAGAGAAGATGGCTGGCCACTACCACCTGCGTGAGATCCTATAGTAAAAATAATAAAATCAAAATCCAAGCATAACATGTCACAGACTAAAGACTTAGTTAGCACCTTCTGCATAGATAGGACTAAATAAAATAGTGTTGTAATAGGGTAGTTTCGAATGACTTTGTAACAGTAGGAAGACACCTCAGTCCTCCCGTTACCATGGTTGCTGTAAAGCATCCGAAACGTCGGGCTTGTAAAAAACTAAATAAACCGCGATAAAATCCGTAAATTTGTTTCATTATAATAAAACACTCCTCTTGTCATTTAAGCCATCGCTCGCTGACCAGTGAAAGAAAACGTGAGGAATCAGGAAACCTGTATGTCTGTTGAAATGAATGTTTTGAAGGTGTGTTAACTTCAAATCACATTGAATGCAGTGGCAGGAGTGGCAACACTGGCGACTGGTCGTTAAAAACGACCTCTTAGTTAATTTATTTTATAATTATTGAAATAAAGTGTTTAGATTGATTAAAATCATTTCTTAATATTGAAATCATTGTATAAAGTGACACACACAGTGTTTGTGGCATATCTAATAAATTAACTCGTAAAAAACAATATCAAGTTCGACAAGTGTACCGGCTGTCAACGTTTGAACTGTGGATTTGAATTCTTCGAACCGGGGGAGTATTTTGTTTTAATTTTCTTAATTTTGTTGTTAAATAATTGACATACTATATTACACTACATCACAATAAATACTGCTCAGGGCTCTGAGCAACATCCACTACTCACCGGCTACGTTTATGTCTCATTTTGCTTGACATACCGTGGAAGCGAAATCGAGGACGAATTCACTTGCCCAGACAACATTTACTACAAATTCAACTCAACACATGAGACAAGAGAATACTTTGTAAAATAGTTATTCCTAAACTTCCGTTTTCCACCATATCTTAACCTTTTCTTCATAACCTTTTCTAAAAATTCTTCTATTTTTTTATTACTTTTGTTTTTATTAAATTTACTTCCCTTTAACTTTAAACTCCTACTTTACCTTAAGTCTTCATAAAACATAGTATTATCTTAACATACTCAGCTGTTTCTTGTCATTTTAGGTGTCACTTGAGTTATATCATGCAGACCCGTACTGCCATGGCCCGCCAGACTGAGGAACAACTCAGACTGGCTCTCCAGGAGCTTAAGGTGTCAAAAGTGCAGTGTGAGCAGTTATTGAAAGAAAGAGATGACAATGAATGTGAAATGGTAACAATAATTAAAAAAAATACAGAACTAAAATGTGAACTATCCTCCCTATCAACTAAGTATGAAAACATACTTGACCAAAACCGGCAACTAGAACATATTGTTAATAGTTTTGATGAATGCAGAGAAGAATATGAAAACACATTAAAGAACACTGCTATGTTAAATAAAAAACTAACCGAGGCACAGGAATATATAAATCAACTTGAATTAGAAAAAGAAAATTTCAAAGCGGCCCAATCTAGGCATCTTTTTAACAAACTTATTGGGAGGTCATCAAATCCTACCTATAATAATATTTCAACTATAGACTTGACTGGTGATGATTCGATTACCTCCCATCACATGCCTAGCAAAAAAAAATTAAGAAAATACAAAAACATCCAGAAATATATTAAAAAAACACAGCACCTCTTATTTAAAAATAAAAAATTATATAGTAAAGTGACAAAATTAATAAAAAATAATAGTTTGATAACAAATAAATACATATCCTATAAAACACAATATGACAATGTTAAGAGCATATACGAGGCTGAGACTTTTAAGCTGCAAACAGAATTAACAACATTATATGAGTCGTTGAGGTCAATTACAACAAAATATGAAATTGCACAAAAAGAAATAGCGGGACACATTTCAGCAATGAATGGTTTGATAGACTTATGTAATTATAATGAAGAACGAGTTGAATCTATGCAAAACTATAAGTGTAATTGTCAGTGTTCACCCACAAACCAATCAAGGCAGAGTGTTAACCCTAACCATAACCAGGTGCCTACAGAGCATATTCCTGAAAGCCTTGTGTGTAAAGAAATGTACCCCCTGTCTCCTTCACCTGTAAAAAATCATGTCAGTATCTACAGTGATGAGATAGGAAAAGATATGGGAGTGTTGTTGTACCGGTTATATCAGGGAGGGTCATTAACTAATAACTGCATGACCGGTGCTTCTCTTAGTCAAATTGTAGAAGCAATTGTTGGTAGTACCCACCGTCCAAATACAACGTTAATAATTATGACTGGCAGAAGGGGAAATGTGAACCAAAAAAAAATAGTAAAATTTATAGATTCATTAAATAGTTTACATAATATAAAAAGGGTAATTTTGTTCACATTTCCCTATATAAAAGCTTTGCCACAGGAAAACAAAATAAGACATAAATTAAATGTATTATTATATACTTTATCATGTAATAATAATTCTGTAGTTATAAATTCAAATAATAATTATACTAATAAGTTAGAAATAATTGACATTAATAACATAATTAATAGTAAATTTATTTTTAAGACTAACAATAAGTTTGACTTATCATATTATTTTAAACGACAAATAGCACTTTCGCTATCCACTTTTTTGTATATAGATCCAGCCAAGGATTTGGCTAAACAGACCACTGCTCCTATTGAGCAGTGTCACTTATTGACACAACAAAGCTTGGAATTCGTTCCAAATAATTTAAACTAGGTAATAAGACAAAAGAAATTATATCTTGCAATAAAATTAATAAATGTAATAAAATCATAACCACAGAGGTTACAGAAACAAATAGAAATAATTATTGTAATACTAACCTGGTGCATCAAAACATGCAAGGTATAGTCGGTAAAGAATTAGAAATAGAATTATTTACTAAATGTTATAGTATTGACATACTTTGTGTTACCGAACATTGGTTAAATAAAAATGAAGTTATCAATCTCAGTGATCACCAGGTGGCAAGCTCATTTAACAGAGAACATGCAATACGAGGTGGCTCCCTAATACTAACCAAAACAAATCTAAAAGCTAAAGAAAGAAAAGATATTGTGAGCCTGTCTGTTGAACGCACTATTGAAATAGCTTGTGTAGAGCTTGAGTGTCTTATTATTGTAAGCGTATACAGACCTCCTAGTGGGTTATATGATACATTTGAACAAATTATGGAAGAAGTTCTTGTCAAGTTATGTGTATCAAAGAAATATTTAATTATATGTGGTGATTTCAACATTAATTTATTAGAAAAAAATCCTACCACTATCAGATTCATATCATTATTTAAATCATATAACCTTAGTAACTTATTCTTAGAACCCACTAGAATAACTTGCACCACAGCTACTTGTATAGATAATATATTTAGTAATGTAAAACCATACAGTCAATCTGTTATTAATAAACTTACTTCAGATCATTGTGGCTTGCAAGCTTCATTTAAAAACATATCTAAGGAAAATAATAACAAAAAGAAAGTAACGTTTGTCCCTGTAAACGAAAATCGTATTGAGAAGCTTAGGTGCAATATAACTGCTAAACTCTCGTATTTTGATTGCAACAAAAAAGACCCAAATATTCTGTATGGTAAATTATTTTATTTAATAAAAAATGAGTTTGACGTTATATTTGCACCTAAAATAAAAACAGTCAATGCAAAAAATCTTAAACCTTTTAATGAATGGGCGACTTTAGGAATTCATAGAAGTAGGCAGAGATTGTATGAACTTTATGATGAGAGGTCGTACAACACTAGTGAAGCGTTTAAGAAATATGTAAAAACATACTCTAAAATATTTAAAAAGGTATGTCTTAAAGCTAAATCTTTACATATTAAAAACATTATTTCGAAATCGGATTGTAAAATTAAAACAACGTGGAGCATAATTAATAGAGAAACTGGGAAAAATAAATACAAAAATACTGAATATTCCTTATATATTGATAATAAGCGAATAGATACTGATAAAGAGGTAGCAACTATTTTTAACGATTTTTTTGCTAATGTTCCACTGACAACAACTAAAAATCTTATATCTTCTCCTACCGTCGCCGAGACATTACTGAAAAAATGTGTCAAAGAAAATAAACATGTATTTAAATTTCAATATATTTGCCCAAAAGATGTTATCAGTGCTTTTAAACTAATTAATGTTAAGAATACTACAGATTTGTGGGGCATGTCTGTAAAAATTATAAGACACATTGTGCATATCATTGCACCGACTTTAGCTATCATATTTAATGAGTGTATTGATTGTGGTGAATTTCCTGACTTAATGAAACACAGTAAAGTATTACCTCTTTTTAAATCGGGTAGCAGTACAGACCCTTCGAATTTCAGACCAATTTCCATTCTTCCAACTCTCAGTAAAATATTCGAAAAAATTATTTTAAATCAACTTTTACTGTTCTTTAATAAGCATGAGTTACTACATAAACAGCAATTCGGATTTACTAAAGGTAGATCTACAACAGATGCGGGAGTTGATCTTCTAAAATATATATTTACAGCTTGGGAGGAGTCCCAGGATGCTCTAGGTGTATTCTGTGATTTGTCCAAAGCTTTCGACTGTGTTGAACATGCGACGTTGATCAGGAAATTGCACCACTATGGTATCAGGGGTGCTGAACTTAAACTATTGACATCTTATTTAAATAATAGAACTCAAAAAGTAATTATAAATGGTAAAAGTTCCTCTGGTACCAAAATAAAAATGGGGGTGCCTCAAGGATCCATTCTTGGTCCATTTCTCTTCCTTGTTTATATGGCTTCACTCATGAAGGATAAACATGAAATTGTATTGTTTGCTGATGATACATCTGTAATTTTTAAAATTAAACGACAGCAAATGGTCTTTGACGAGGTAAACAATGCTCTTTCGAACATGGTGCATTGGTTTAGCGCCAATAACTTATTGCTTAACTCAAATAAAACAAAACTGATAAAATTTACGCTCCCTAATGTTAAGCAGGTGCAAACTAGTGTATCACTTAACGGAGAGGTGATGGACTTGGTGGATTCAACCAAATTTCTCGGAATTACCATAGATACTAAGCTACAGTGGGCGCCACATATAGCCACGTTGGCAAGTAGGCTCGGTACTGCAGCTTTTGCAGTTAAGAAAATAAGAATCATAACGGATGAAAATACGGCGCGATTAGTATATCATGCATATTTCCACAGTATTATGTCTTACGGCATTCTACTGTGGGGGAATGCCGCGGATATTAATACGATCTTCTTGTTGCAGAAGCGAGCTATTCGAGCCATATATTGTTTAGGCCCCCGTGTATCATTGAGAGATAAATTTAAAGAAATTGCCATCTTGACTGTCGCTTCTCAATACATATTTGCTAATGTGATGTATGTCCGTAAAAATATTAATGAATTTGTAAAAAAATGCGACAACCACAATATAAATACCAGAAACAAAAATAAATTAAATGTTCCATTCTTTAGACTGAATAAAGTTAGTACTTCGTTTATGGGACAATGTATACGTTTTTACAATAGGATCCCAGAAAACGTTCAAAATCTTTCCATTAATAAATTTAAGAAAATTGTTAAGGAACGTTTGTGTGGTAAAGCCTATTACGAAATAAAAGATTTTATTGAAGATACCACACCTTGGGAATAAGACACTCACTCTTAAGATATGATGTTACATGTTGTATTTATAAAATATTATGTACTCATTTTATTGACAAAAGAGCAACCCCTAAGTTTTTTTCTCGTTTTTCTTAGGGGATCCTGCATCTCAAACGAGTTTTTTTTTTTTTTTTTTTTTTTTTTTTTTTTTATATACTATTACTACTTATTGACTACTTATGTTTTGACTTATTTCAAGTGTACAAGTTGTACCTACGTAATAAAGATATTTTTGATTTGATTTGATTTGATAATCAACGTATCAAACTATCCCCAACATCTCGCCTGACTTCGAGGAGAGACGTGCCCAGCAGTGGCACATATTAGGCAATATATAAACGGCGGACTTGAATATAGGCGGGAGATAAACTATTTTATAACGAAAAAATAAACTCTCTCTCTGAAAATATATTGGACCATACAAAATGAAATCCCGCCGCTACAAATGGCCCTAGAGATGACATCTCTTATTGTACGTTATATTTACTCTCCGGTTTAATCACTTCTGACCTGCAAAATGAAAACTTTGACCTCTTATTTACAGAGAGGTAAAGATCTTAAAGGGTATTTTTCAATCACCTCAAAAACTTCATTCGATTGAGGTTCTAATATCACTTTTCTCTAAACTGAATTGTGAATGGTGAAATGTATTTAATAAAATAACAAGGGCCCTCCCGTCCCTTGTAACTTCTAAAATTAAAGAATGATAAAACTGAAAAAATGTATTATGTACCATGCAAACTTCTACCGAAAATGGTTTGGACGAGATCTGTTCTGTAGTTTTTGAAGTGAAATTTCTTTAGAATCGTTATGATTTCAAACCAGATGCAACGGAAAAACTACAGGTAAGATACACAAATACAAAAGAGCGAGAGAGCAAATGTCGGTGTGTATGTATTTTGCACACTGTTTAATACTTGCTTGTATTTGAGCATTTAACGTGTGTTTCACTTCTATCGTGTGTAAATCGCATACACACCTTTTTCTTATTTTGATATTTCATAAATCGCAATACACTATTATTAATACATCGATTAATATTACAATAACTATAAAAACTTTTATATTATGTTATTGCTGCTACGGAACCCTTTACGGACTATGGCGATTCGCACTTAACCGCTTTTTAAATTTAGAATTAATTTTCAAAGAAATAAAGATTTAATGCTCACATCAAAGCTATATCGAGTGATGCTTACATTTCACTTAATATGCGATACAAGCTAACGAGTAAGAGCAAACACGATGTACGTTGATCAGCTTTCAGCGACGAGGGGCTCTCTCTAATGCGAGTTGCTATTTGAGAGCTCAGCATGTATATTTGCTACCCCTACAGGGACTGGCAGGAGAGAAGAGCGCGCCGTCGGGGGAGCGGAATTACAGCGTATAATGAAGATCTTATGTTTAACACTAGTTAAATATTCTGTTTTATTTGTAGCGGTCAATAGTAAGTACTGCTTTACTAGCAATCAACGGTCTTACTTATAAACCTCTCTTAATATTTAATTAATTGCTTAACAAGCAATCAGCAAAGACTTTACACTACTCAGCGTTTAGTAGAGTAGAGTAATGTGTATAATATAATATTATCTGTTGGGCTTACTCAGACAAATCTGATCCCAGGCAGTGCCTGTAATATGCCATCCAGACAACTGAAAGGTACTTATATATTTCTAAATATTTTATAATGATTATGCCCGGATATAGTAGAAATGATCATGCTCATCACATAAACATTTGTCCTGGGTGGGAACCGAACACACGACCTTCTGGTTGTTAAGGCGGATTTCCCGAAAATTTTGCTATTCTATTGACGACTGATCTAATTAGGTACCTACTTGCGTTTGTTTGGTATGTTATAAATTAATTTACCGTTCTCTGTTCTTTTCTTAGATAAACAACATCTAATCAACTAGTAAACAACAGTAGAACATTGTTTTAAAGCTTAAGAGTTGATTAATTTATAGATGGCTAAGTATTGTTTAACGAATTTTAAAGAGAATATAATACCGTGAGTGTGCAGACATTAAGTCGCAGAATTAGAGCTCGTTTCTTTATTGATAAGAGATATACTTTTGTATACAATACTAAGTATATTCTATTCTACTATTGGTGTATGTTTTTATAATGGGAAATACCTAACACAATATAATAATAGTAATGATGTTGCCAATTATCCGTTTTCTGCTTAGCTCAGCTTATGCACTATAATATATTTGAAGGCAAATACTACATGCTGTATTTGTAGTCATTAAGAAACTCGCTTTATACAGTCTTATGGAAGTTGTGCCTAAAATAAACTCGTTTTACAAAACTTGTAATTACTAACGTAAAAGTTACTTGAAATACGACAATGATAAAGGTGTACGAGGTGAGATAATGTTATTTACATTTAAAGTTACAAAAAAAACTTTGTAAAAAAAAGAAATAAATCTGTGCCCAAAGTCATTTATAAAGGCTAAGAATAGGGCACCGTTAATCTTGATAAAGTTATAAGATAATCCGTGAGGCGTGAATCGAGCCTGCCCTGCCGGGACATTTGTTGCCTAATCTGCTCTATCTGTGCCTTTTATAAAAAAGGAATTATATTTTTCTTTACATAATATTGACATTAAGTTTTTAAATGTACAAAAAAAAGGTTATCTGTAAAGTCGGTTCACTGACGATAGTTGAACGTGACAAAGTCATAAGAAAATACTGATGGAATGATTGTGCCTCTTTGTCGCTCGTCCCACGCTCTCGCTTGCACTTCAAGCCTTAAATGTAGCGCCTCAGAGCGAGGTAACGCCGCATGAGTCATGTTTTTCCATTCGATTTATAAGACGTTGCTACGTCAAAAATTATAGTATATGAGCAAATGCATACATGTCCACACAATCAGAGATTATACAGATGCGTTGCCTTCTTTTCTCTTTTGAGTTTCCGGTACGTTTTGACGTGGCAACGTCTCATAACTCGATATTACGCGCAGTATGCACGAAAAAGATGACGTCATGTCGCGTTCCGCAAGCGAGAGCGCGGCAAGAACGAGAGGGAGGCATGATCGGCTCGAGCAACCGGCTCAGTTCGGTTCGTGCTGCATGTAATGTTTTACGTCCGTAAACCGATTTTACAGACAACCAATTTTTTTTATTCTTATTTTGTGTGAATGTTTGGTTAATCTTTGGTTAGGTTGGGTTTTGGTAGTCACCGTAAGGCTCCGACTGCTGGATTGCATCCATAAGTCATTGTAAAAAATGGGCCACCGGGGGTGACCTTTCTTAGGAATCACTCTATTTATCGGTGAAAATAGCAAGAAAATGCATTTCGCAGTGTTTGAATTCATCGCGTATAGACAGATAGACAGTGAAACAAACACGGTGGAGGATTTTGATTTATTATGTAATGTATTGATAAGAGGTGCTATTCATTAAAGGTAAACGGTAGAAACAGCCTACATTCAAAGACTTAAAGTGATACAATTTTTTTAATGTAAAAATCTTAAAAATGGTTAGTTTTAAGTGGAAAAAAAGTCAAGCCAAAATATGTGACATGTCCCTCGCATTGTGTCAATTCAATTCGCGAAAGGAGTGGTCAAACATTGCGACATGCGGGTAACAATCGCCTCGAACAATCGGCCATTGCTAAATACTTTGTAAAATTATTACCAAAATAGAAAGTCCATTTTGAGGCAGTTGAGAAAAATTATAGAGTAAAAGCACGTCAAAAAACACTTCATATATCAAGCAAAATCAAAAGATAAATAAGTATCGTATTTTAAAAACACTACCATCACCCCGCCTTTTTACTCGCATACTTCCCATCTCATTTCACTCGGAAGGTATGAATTATACACCTAGTTATGAAATAATATAAAATATTATTATGTTATTCTGATATATTATAAGCTACTAGCTGCCCCGGCAGACTTCGTTCTGCCAAAATTAAAATTGCAATTAAAAAAAAGGCGTTGATCATAGAGGAATGAAAAAAGCGTAGTGGGGTTGTATGTATGTTTGTATGTTGTATCATGAAAAAATAAAAACAAAAAATTGACAAAAAAAAATTTTGTGGTCGTGGGGGTGGCCACAACCTCTAATTTTTTTTTTAGGATTTAGGGGGATAAAAAGTAGATGTTGACCGATTTTCAGTCCTACCCAATATGCACACGAAATTTTATAAAAATCGATCGAGCCGTTTCGGAGGAGTATGGTAACTAACACTGTGACACGAGAATTTTATATATTAGAAGATGTAATTATAAATTTCGTTAAAATCCATTCGGTCATTTTTGCATGAAAGAGTAACAAATATCCAAACTAACGCGTTTATTTATTAGTAGGATTATTGTGTCTTGTAAAAAGGAAAAGAAGGAAATGATTACTAAAATGTTGTTATTCATAAAAGTACTGATGAAAACAAACAAAAACATTATTGTGATGTCAGACAAGCTCCCACAGGAGCGGCAGCTCGTCAGAGGAATTTATAGCGGGAGGAAAAAAACAATGTATAATGCGAACGGAATTTAAATTAACTTTATTGCTATAAGTAAGTGAAGTAAAGATTTATAAACATACTGTTTATTGTTTTATTAGGTTACTTAGTTGCAGTACGCTTACTTCAAGCGTGGGTATCAGTTAAGCTCTCTACTCTAGAGTTAAGCAGTGGTTCAGACAGACAGAAAGAATATACTAAATAATAATTAGCACTAAGACCCGTTATCTTCTATTTATTCTCATGAACTGTACTAGGGCCACGCAGAACAGACACAAAAAGGGCCACTTACTACATAACGCATTCCGTCTGTTCTGGTTATTTGGGAATAGTCAGAGTTCTCTCTGAAAGCTGTTCATTGCTACACAGCTTTATGGAATTCCGATGGACGAAACTCTCAGTGTTTTTTGACTGAACTAAACATACATCTAGAGAAGATTTTAATAACTACAAACACTACCTTAGCACAAGTTATCTACTTTAAAAAAATCAGTGTCATTATCGCATCATCAGCATATCGGTCATGAACAACGTGCCGTTGTTCACCAGGACCAGATGATATATAATAGCAGAATAAAAAGGAATTCATCGGACTTGTCTTTGTCGAGCGTCATTACCACGATGCTCAGAGTCGTGGACTGCGTGGACTGTCCTGCGAGACAGTAATGTCTAGAATAACGACTGCAGGTGAGAGAGGAGGTCATCGTCGAAGTCTTCCTATGCAGGCAAGGCAGGGTGCATAGAATTATTATAAAGTGCCCCCAGTAACGCGCCTGCGATCGTGTTGGGTTGAGAACCTAGGCTCAGTATGGCACGACGACATTGAGACTGCTTAGTGGCAGCCGGGCAGTTCTTCCATTACGAGTATCAGTCTGGCCTTCTCCGCCAGCCTGTCGCAGAAGTGATAATGTCGCCTGCAGACCAGGTTCCCCCAAAAAGTAGCTGAAGATGCTCACAGTGGTTTTAGTTCGGATAGGGTTCCCATGTGCCAGTCTCTATCTGAAATTCGTGGCTGCAGACATACAAGATTTCTTCGCGATATAAAAAAAGGAATAAGAAAAACCTGCCTTGCAGCAGAACCATAAGATAACCTTCTGCCACAGCGAGGTAACTAGACTCAGCAGAAATACGAATTTACCATATTTTAGTTTATATATAACTGGACTCGAACACCCAGTCTATATGAGGCACCAGGCGCTGCGACACGTCGCAAAGTATTTGTCAAACATTGTAGCGTGCGGGCGACAAACATGCCATCGTAATGGGAATGCAAATGCATCTGGTTACGTCGCTGATACCAGCGCTCATTACATTAGGTGTTGGCTGTACATGCCGAGTATTAATGGCATGTAAGTGACAGACAATCATAAAAAACAACACATTTTTCCTCGCCATCGCATATTTTGATGCACCTGAAATGTGGTAATATTTTCAGGCTACATACATTTCAGTGGATTTAATACATATCAAATTGTCGAGGTTTTAATTCTGACGACCACTGTGGCTCAATGGTTGGCGCATTGGCACGCAAGCCGGGAGATAGCGGCTTTCTAATCCCGCCAGGGAACAAAAAGTTTTCTGTGTTCCTGGGGCATGGGTGCTCTATTAAATATATGTATAGTACTTATTCACAATTTTACAGCATAATACCAATAAGTCGAGAATGGATGGGTAGTACGGCTTTCATTAAGTAGCCTGTATCTAACACCATAATGATTTTGTTTAGAATCAAAACCCAAATTCGTGCCCCTGGGACAGGGATAGAATCGCCTGTACCAAGCCTAATAAGGTGTGAGTGATCAAAGTGACATTGATTATAATTATGTAGACATAATTTACGAGTGGGATACGCTGTGCTACGCTTCTGGCTGCATGAGTATCACCATCTAACTTGATTTCCCGAAACAGCTTTGCTGCCTGTTAGATAGAACTTAAAAGGACAGGACAGGCAGAGTTATTCCTGGCAACTAAGCTTAACATTTCATATATCAGGGTCTACGGAGAGAGGGAGTCATTTATGAATAAATATAAATAAATACAATCAGTATAATAGCTCATAGCAGAGATAGCTAGAGACTTGTGTCTGATGGTTAATAAGCTTTGCAGTGACTCTAACTCTCTCTTTGTGAATGAGGCACAATGAAGTTGGCGAATAAAACGCCTAAATAAAATAAGGAAAAAAATCTCAGGGTGAGGAACATATTATAAGTGATTTGTGTGTGCTTAGTTCCAGGTGAACTAGTATTAGTATATGAGCGACGTCAGCCGTCACGTCACGACTATCAGTTTGTCCATCTAAGTTTTTTTTTCGGATGGAGCTATGCTAATGGCCCTAATGCTTAGTCAGAAGTGGTTTGAGCTGGTTGATATCACCCAGTGATATAGTAAGTGGGGGGTTGCCTCTCACCAGCCGTGGAGTGTGACTTCCACGGCTTCATGGCGTCGGGTTTGTACCAGTGGCGGATCTCTGCCTCACCACCGTCGGTTAAAGGCCATCTAAGTTCTAACTCAGCAGGTTTGCTTGTTTGTAGTGGATACTTATTTAAAATCACTTAGACGCTCTTATACCGAGTTGATCTAAGTGGAAATGGTTTACTAAATGGCGTCTTTGCTATAAACATTTCCCCTCAGCAGTTTGTGAGACGCGGAACGTATTTAAACGTGGATTCCTATCGTAAATCGCCAACGTGAGCACAACACGATATATGACCGTCAGCGTTTTTCCACCCGCTTTGAACAGATGTAAGTTATGCTTTATACCATTGATATGAAAAAAACTAGACATCGGTCATCAAAACTTTATAATATTGGGTATAAATTGATTGAATACTTGTACTTCGCAAAACAAACAAGGCAGGGTAAATATTAAGTTTTAATTGTAAAAATAACTAATTTAAAATAATATGCCGCTGCTAGTTTAAAAATGATCTATTGTACAATTAAAAATTAATAAAAATAACAAATAAAAAAAATAAAAAATAATGAAAGTATCATGCTAAGTTTTTTTTTGTGTTCGAAACGTTTTAGATTGAAATATTATTACTGTTTAATTTAGTAAATGTTTTAAATGTTTATTTTAAGTAGTTCATAATTGTAATACTAGATGGCGCTAGTAATATAGTTACATCGCGCTATCACTTTGTTGAGGTCTAAAGGTATAGTCGTCACTGACTAAAACCAATTTCTGAGTGTTCTTATATGATAATAAAAAGGTGATAAAAGTGTGAGTGTTTACTTAATCATTTGGTCCTTCGAACTGGATAAACAGTGAGTAAAAGTGCAAATATTGACTTAGTGAAATCAGTGCAGTGTTAGTAAGGGACTTAGAAAATTTATTATTAAAAAAGACTTAGAATATTTCGATCGTAAAAACACTTAGAAAAATTTATGTTAAAATAGACTTAGAATATTTGCAGTGATAAAAACACTTAGAAAATTTTGTGGAAAAAAAATCATATCAGATTACGTTGCTGAACTTTAACTTTGATTTATACAATGGCGGATAAAAAATTTACAAATTTACAAAAATCATCGACTAGAATTGAAAAATTATTTTCAAATACCAAAAAATATGCTTTGGATAAACGCACAAGAGGGTTTTTGGACTCGCGTATGGAGACATTACACGAGTATTGGGAAGCCTATAAAAGAGCTTTTGAAGATCTTTCCGAATTAAAAGATACCGAAACATTAAGAACTGAATGCAAATTTGATATAGAGAAGAACTTTGAAGAAACAGAAGAAAATTATTTGGAACTAAAAGCTTGGCTTAAGGATAAGTTATATGCATTAAAACAAAACCAAAGCGAAACGCCAAAGTCTGATACTCAGTTGGAACTGCCGAAGATGAGGCCAAAACTCCCACCCATATCCATACCACAGTTTTCTGGCGATTACAATGAATGGATGAGTTTTCGAGATTTGTTTTGCTCTCTGATACACAATGATGATCGTTTGAGTAAAATTGAAAAACATCACTACTTAAAGTCCAGTTTAACGGGAGAAGCCGAACAACTCCTCAAAAATTATTCGCTTACTGAAGCCAACTATGATGACGCCTGGAAAAAACTTAATGAGAGATATGAAAACAAAAGAATGATCGTTAATAGTCTGCTCAATCGTTTTTTAAGTCAAAAGACATTAACTACAGAATCTGCCAAAGGTATTAAGGAACTTTTAGATACATCTAGCCAATGTCTCACGTCTTTATCCAATTTGAAAATCGATTCCTTTAATGCTATGATTGTGCACATCGTGGCCTCCAAGTTGGATACAGAGACTCGAAAACGTTGGGAGCAATCATTCGATGACTCCTCGAGCATTCCTAACTATGAAGATCTCCACATTTTCCTCGAGAAACAACTTCGAGCCATGCAAATGTACTCACAAAAAGCTAAACCTGCACAAATACAAAGCGTTAAAAGCTTTGGCACAAAAATTGAAAGCACATGCACTTTTTGCTCACAAAATCACTATATTAGCCACTGTAAAGATTTTGCCTTACGTCCCATTGTCGAGCGACAAGAGTTTGTTAAGAAAAATAATATTTGTTTTAACTGTCTGGTGAAAGGTCACGCAGTTGTCAATTGCAGACAAAGTACAGTCTGCAAAAAGTGTGGACGTCGTCATCATACATTGTTGCATTTCACTTCTTTTAAAGATGAAAAAGTTGTTGAAGCTGAAAGCGCAAATAGCACAGCACATCAGGCTTCTTGTAACATCAGCGTTAACTTGAAAGCTGAAACAAGAGATGATTTAGTCATTTTAGCTACTGCTGTTGTACATGTGGACTCAAAGATTGGCGGTACTTACGCATTAAGAGCTCTAGTCGACCAAGGTTCACAAGGTTCTTTCATCTCCGAAGCAGCTGCGCAATTATTACATCTTGATCGCACACCCATTATAGGCAAAATCTCTGGAATTTCTAACACATCAGTGGTGACTACAAGGTCTATGGTTAAACTCACAGTCCACTCCACAAAAGACGTTGCATCAACTTTCGAAGTAAACGCATATGTTTTAAAGAAACTCACCTCGTTATTGCCTTCACGGGAATTTTCACAAGATACTTGGCCTTCATCTCTGCAGTTGGATCTGGCCGATCCCAACTTTCACAAGCCAGGGTCTATCGATATTTTGTTTGGTGCCGATGTGCATGCTCACATTCTACTGGAAGGCTTACACAAGTGTGATTCTCTTATTGCACTAAACTCTCGTCTAGGTTGGTTAATCTCGGGCAGAGTTTCACAGACTGATCCGACAGCATACGAACACAATACGGTTGTTATGCAAACTAAGGTTGAGACTGATCAGTTCCTCAAACGATTCTGGGAGATT
Organism: Lycaena phlaeas; assembly: GCA_905333005.2. Lineage (NCBI taxonomy): Eukaryota > Metazoa > Arthropoda > Insecta > Lepidoptera > Lycaenidae > Lycaena > Lycaena phlaeas. The sequence goes on from HG995166.1 coordinate 19,100,535, forward strand.
GAAGAGAACCTACCTCACAAAAAACCTATGACTGATTTGGAAAGCCAATGTGAAGAACACTTCAAAAGTACTCACACTCGCAATGATCTCGGTCGTTATATTGTACGGTTACCATTTAAAGATACTACACCCACAAACCTTGGTGATTCCAAGAGCCTTGCAATTAGCCGCTTACTACAGATGGAAAAACGTTTTACACACAAGCCTGAATTCAAGAAAGAATATCACGATTTCTTGAAGCAGTATGAATCACAAGGTCATATGATGATGGTACCTGAAACAGAAAGAATAACACAAAAGGTATATTACTTACCTCACCATGCTGTCCTTAGGCCGACAAGTCTAAGCACAAAACTACGTGTAGTCTTCGACGGAAGCGCTGCACCTGAAAAAGGAAAATCATTAAACGAAGAACTTTTAATTGGTTATCCCCTTCAACAAGATGTCAGGGATCTCATAACTCGTTGGAGACAACATAAGATCGGTTTAGTCGCAGATATTCGTCAAATGTATCGTCAGATTTTGACATCTAATAAAGACTTTGACTATCAAAGAATATTATGGCGAGAAACTCCAACACAACCGATTAACGAATATAGATTACTTACCGTCACGTATGGAACAGCTTGTGCACCCTTTTTAGCCATACGCACTCTTCATCAGTTGGCTGAAGATGAAAAGAGTGATTTCCCTATGGAAGCTGAGATTCTGAAAAGTGACTTTTATATGGATGACTTATTAACGGGAGCCTCCACCACGGAAGATGCTGTAGTGCTACAAAAAAGGTTGACTGAACTTTTAGGCCGCGGTGGGTTTCCTTTACACAAGTGGTCTTCTAATAGTAAAGTTGTTCTAGCCCAAATACCCAGTTTTGATAAAGACTCACAAATAGCAGTAAATATTAAAGTTGAAGACACCATCAAAACATTAGGTATAATATGGAACTCTGACTCTGATAACTTTGAACTAAAATGTAATTTAAATCACTGTTCTAAAACATATACAAAGAGAAATGTACTATCGACTATTGCTAAATCTTTCGATCCCCTAGGTTGGCTAGCTCCCACGATTATACTACTCAAAATCTTTATGCAAAAGTTGTGGTTGGCTGGCTTAGATTGGGATGAGGAGCTACCTTCTGATCTTAAAGAGGAATGGGTTACTTACCTTGATCATTTCACGCACATTGAAAACATTCAGTTCCCACGGTGGTTTGGAATCTCCGAGAATACAGTCAAACGGGAGCTGCATGGATTTAGTGATGCCTCTTGTACTGCTTATGCTGGAGTAGTGTACCTCAGAGTTTTGAATAACGATGGCGAAATTAACATCTATCTTATTCTTGCGAAATCAAAAGTCGCTCCAGTTAAGCAGATTTCGCTTCCACGTTTAGAACTCTGTGGTGCAGTTCTGGTTTCAAAAATGATACATCACGTTAAAACTGTTTTAGATATACCCGATGATGATGTTTACACCTGGACTGATTCTACCATAGTTTTATCCTGGTTACGTAAATCGCCTAATACTTGGACTACATTTGTTGCAAATCGCACTTCCGAAATTTTGACACTCACAAATAGTAATCAATGGCATCATGTTAGTTCTGTTAACAACCCGGCTGATTTAGCTTCACGTGGCTGTTACCCTTCGGATTTACGTCAGTCAAAGCTATGGTGGAACGGACCTGAGTTTTTATACAATACAAATATAATTGAATATTCTACATTTAATATTCCTCTAACCGAGTTGGAAAAGAAAGCTACTTCTAAAACATATTGTAATGTCAATTTTATCGATAGTGACGATGTAACTTGTTTTCTAAAACGATTCTCGAATTTGTCAAAATTGATTCGAGTTACTGCTTATTGTTTTCGTTATTTTAATCGATGTAAAGTCAGAGTAACTAAGACACCGATTACTGAGCCTGATTATTTAAGTGCTAATGAACTTGAACATGCTTTTAATTGTTGTATAAAACTGTCACAATCCATTTCGTTTCTAGATGAGATCTCTCGTTTATCACTGGGTAAACAGGTTCATAAATCGAGTAAAATTTATACACTTCACCCCTTTATAGATGATAAAGGTATTATTCGTGTTGGTGGTCGACTCGCGAACGCAGAGATTTCAAATAATCAGAAAAATCCCATTCTTTTAAGTGGGAATTGTGCCCTCTCTAAACTGATTGTTTTAAACGCACATTTGAAATCCCTGCACGGAGGGCATCAACTTACTTTGAACATAATTAGACAAAAGTTCTGGATCATACGTGTTAAAAATATTATTAGAGCTGTGATTCACAAATGTATTCCATGTTTTAAGCAGAAGGCTAATCCACTGCCTCCATTTATGTCAAATTTGCCTAAATTTCGTATTACACCTAGTCGCCCTTTTTTTGTAAGTGGAGTAGACTTCTGTGGACCCTTTACGATGAAACTGTACCCCGGTAGATGTAAGAAAATAACTAAAGTTTATATTTGTCTTTTTGTATGCACCGTCACAAAAGCCATTCATTTGGAATTAGTAACCGACCTAACTTCTGCTGCGTTTGTTGCAGCATTCCGACGTTTCACCGCTCGCCGTGGTCACTGCAAAGAAATATGGAGTGATCATGGAACGAACTTCGTTGGCGCTTCACGTGACTTAAATCTCGCATTTAAGAATTCACAATCTCAACTTATATCTGAGATTGCTGAACTTCTTGCGAATGACTTCACACAATGGAAATTCATACCCCCTCGAGCTCCCCACTTCGGTGGTATTTGGGAGTCTGGAGTAAAAAGTGTCAAAGGACACTTAAAACGGGTTGTAGGTCAAGCGTTTCTCACGTTCGAAGAATTTGCTACACTCTTAGCTCAGGTCGAAGCTTGTGTGAATTCCCGTCCTCTCACACTTGTCAATTCCACTCTCGATGAACCTCCTTTAACGCCTGGTCACTTCCTTGTTGGAGAGCCCTTGATTTGTGTTCCTGAACCGTCATTAATTGATGTTAAGTTAAGCCCGTTGAATCGATGGCATATTATCCAACGTATGATGCAGTGTTTGTGGCGTCGTTGGCAAAACGAATATTTAACTACACTTCAACATCGTTACAAATGGAACAAGACCAAGCCTGATCTTCCGCTTGGCACTGTCGTTCTTGTCAAGGATGACACACTTCCACCTGGAAAATGGCTTTTGGGACGTATCATTCAGAGACATCCAGGAGCAGATGGTGTCACAAGAGTTGTTACCTTACAATCTAAAGATAGTCTTTTCAAGCGACCAGTTGTAAAATTATGTCCTCTTCCCCTGGATGAGTCTGATCCACAGAGTTAATTTAAGTACATTTTTTTATTTCGTTCTTAAGGACTTTAATCGTCCTTGGCCGGCGGTATGTTTAATTTAGTAAATGTTTTAAATGTTTATTTTAAGTAGTTCATAATTGTAATACTAGATGGCGCTAGTAATATAGTTACATCGCGCTATCACTTTGTTGAGGTCTAAAGGTATAGTCGTCACTGACTAAAACCAATTTCTGAGTGTTCTTATATGATAATAAAAAGGTGATAAAAGTGTGAGTGTTTACTTAATCAATTACTCTGTAACATTATGTGTATAAATATAATGGGCACCATCTCGCTTCCTCGTGAGACACTTATTTTTAGAGACTTCCTTACGGTTATATTTTTATATTTCTTGTACATGACGTTAACGTAACATGAAAGTGACATAAACACGACGAAGACATGACATTAATGCGACGTACACAAGTAAACTCGACTATGGGAATATAATAATGGAAAGGCTAGTACCGCAATGATATAGTCCTGAACTAGATTTAAATAAACATATCTATTTAAAAGTTATATAATCCTTTTTTTTTTATTTTACAATGTCATTTTAGTAAACTTAAGTCGTTTACTATATTTGTTATATAAAGTCACTAACTTTTTAATATAGTTTTAATAGAATTAATATAGATATTATATTATAACGTAGGTAACTTTTAATAAGTGCTACTTGGTATTAAAAGCATTTGTCAAGTCAGCTATTAATTTGATACATCTAGACTATGAAATATCGCTGATTCATCCAAATTCAAAGCCCTTTCCTCGTGAGATTTGGCGCAGTAAATCTTGCCACAAGTTGCGCGACAAAAATATCATTATGTAAATTTACATAGAAATAAAAATCCCCAGTCTATGCGAAATAGCAATCGTTGCAATGTGATTACTTTGGCTAGGGTTTCGGTTTAAACTACTACTGCGGTTCTGGGGTCTTAAATATACATCTTTTCTTGGCGTCGTTTTCACTCAAATGGCACATTTAATGCAGTATAAAAGGATATTAAAGTTTAAAGCAACAATGCTCTAAGCGTATTGCTATTAAGTATATGCAGGCGTATCTTTTATAATTATCACCGAAAGAAATCATTGTTTTTATCCTGGATAGAAGGGAAGACTAAAACATTTAAGTATTTCGAAACAAGTTTATGTATATCAGTGTATGCTTCAGGAATTGTCATTCCTAAAGTTATTGAGACGAGGGAGTTTCTAGAGACGTTCAAGTTCTACCACTAATGATTGGATTAGATGCCAGTGGATGCTCACATTTACGAAGATATATCTCACACATTCACGAAGACACATACACTAGTACTAAAGCATTATTCTGTTCACATACTGCTCTATTATTTCTAATTAAAACGTAATCACAGTATATCATTATCAAATTTGCCGTTCATATTAATTTTATGGTAATAGCATGACTAATTTGTATTTTATTGCATAAATATCACTTAATAATAATATTAGTTATAACTAATGAGACTGTTTAGGGCATTAATTTATATTTATACTAGTTTGAATTATATAACAAATGGCAAATAGTATCTAGTGAATATTAACGACTTACTAAAACGTTAATTCTTTTAGAAAATTCAATTTACTTAGTTAGTTGTTTTCTAGATATAAGGAAACTCGAGGTAAAGCTCTAATAATTTAAACTTAAAACAGCAACCTAATACAATTTTTTCCAGCTAACTTAAAATAAAATTTACTTATATTATGTATAGTCAATATCGTATATTTGAAACAAAACAATCGCGGTTCTGTATTCTGCCGCTCAAAGTTTTTGAAATATGACAGCAAGACAGGATCCTGTGCAGATGAACACGCCGCAGCCATTGTTACAATACCCTCCGTATCTGCGCATTAATACTTAATCCCCTTTGTTTTGTGGTTAGAGTTATGTACCGTTAAGTACTAATAAAATATCTTAGTATTTTAATTAAAGCTTCGAAATCAGGGGTATGTATCAGGATTCGGTAGGTACGTTTTTTGTATCAGGGGGTATCCAGTCCTTCTTTTCGAGTTTTTAATGTCAGTTGAATATTTAAACTGGCAAATAGGACAACTCATTTATGCAGTGCCTGTCCATTGACGAGAGATTGACAATCTTGGTACCAGTAGTAACTCCTGTAAAAAATGCGGTACACCGGTCAGAATTGGTACTACTTGGGTTGGTTATAGACTTGAGTTAAAAACCAAGTAGTTGTTGCTTAAAATATAACAAAATGTTAAAAAATTACATTAAATTAATAATATATTTAATTTTTCAAAATCATTTTTTGTTATAATGGAATCAAAAAATTCTTTGCAAAACAGTAATTCTTATCACATCAAAGGTTGATATATTTTATTAAGTGTTTTGTGCTCGCTAATGTACTAATGATGATTATTATCAAAATTCAAGCCGGCTGTATGATATAGCATTAGATTACGAGCTGGATCTGTTTACGGAATTTCCCCTCTACGCAAATACCGAACGGGCATATGAGATAAGGTTGTATAGAAATTTTCCGCTATGTAAATATGCATGAAGTCCGTATTGTTACTTAGTTATGCAAAATTGCGACAGTTGCCACCGTAATAATAAGAACCGATACTCCTCGTAAGCAAGTTATTAAGTAAGCAAGTTAGACAGCCAGTAGTAGTAGAATACATGGAAAACAAAAACAAATCATTTTGAAATTTTGGCAATACAGTTTCAGACTTTTACAAGGTAAGCTCGCATCCTGTAATATCTTATAGATAATAAACTTAGTAAAAAGGGTCGATTAACCAGTTAAATATATTTATCCAATGAATGTATTTCAAAAACCTATATAAAGTAGTAATCCATATATTATGTCCCACTGCTAGGTTCTGGTCTCCTCCTCGAAATCAGGCGAGGTGGGTAATGGGCCATTATAGTATACCGATCCGATATATATCGATCATCAAAGACTTTCAATCTCATCAGGCATGCATGTTTCCTCACGATGTTTTCCTAAATTTATAAAAACCCATTTTAGACACTGGGGGCTAGGATCGAACCCGAAACTTCTCGCATCATCGTCGCATACAGACTATCGCTCATATACCTTATTACGCACACTTAAAAAAGCCTATATATAAAACATTAAATATTTTTCAAGCGTATTCCAATGTGTATGCTATAAATAACCAATTTCCTTGGCAAAACACATGCACGGATCTAACACATTACAAGCCCAGAAACATCACATAAATCATTTATACAATTTACAATAAAATTCTTATTGAATTGTCATCTATAAATTTTCGTTACAATATCTTTAATTCTATTGTTTTTGTATAACCCCTCGGCTTGGGGTTCGTATGGTTTTTCTCATTTCCGCGTTCCAAATTTGAAACGAACATTTATTTTTATTTTTGTATTTGTATTCGTTTCCGGTGCCGCCATATTTTTTCGCGACGTCTCCATATCGCATCCGTCAGGGTTCCGGAAGAGAGGAGGTTGTTAAGTGTTGTTATCGCGGGGAAATAATTTTGTGATTTGTCTAAGACATTTTATTTGTCGGGCTCGAGACGGGAAATCAGAGCCTTAATCTGAATGGAATTTTTATTTCATTTTTTCTTCAGTCAGTCCATAGAAATGTGCATATATAATTCTGCTGAGATTTTGAACACTACAATGAAAACATTTAAAGATATTTTTATTTGACATTAATTATTAAACAAAAAAATGTTATATTCACTGAATGGATGATAAAAGTAATCTATTTTTAAAGAAAGTAAAATAAACTCTAAATTTACGAATTTTACCGCAGTTCCCATTTTTTACATGCCAGAAGTCTCAGCTTTTTACATGCTAGAAGTCTCGGTTACTTAACAGTAAATATAACCATAGAAAGACAATCTAATTTAAGTTACGTACAATGAATGATAGTTTCAAGTTTTTTAGGAGTTAGAATTGATAATTTTCAATTATGTCCCTGTTGATTACAAGCGACTGAAAAGATAATTATTACAAAAAGTTACATAAACCACGTAACATAAAAATATAATACTTTTGGTTAAACAAAACATTATATTCTTCAGTTTGAGATGTATGTATAAAATATATGCATAAAACAGACACAAACATCTATATCTAATAATATGATTATAATCACGTACTTAATAATAATAATTTACACCACGTCAATCTGGTCCCAGTCCCAGTGGTTGTAGTTCTCCAAGACTAATAAAAAAAATCAAATTGTTTTATCATATAATATTATAGTTGATAGTTTTTAAGTATATACTTAAAAACTAGAAAGCATTAATGTCCAAAAGTTTGCACCCTACTTACCTAACTACCTAACTCTATCCCCAGAGTTAGGTGACGACATTTATAAAATGGAGCCCGCGAGGGTGTCACACCATAGCCCATAATGCAGGATCCGGCGTGTTTTACTGCCTACTCCATACTGCTCCACGCGTTACTGCCTAGCTCCCACTGCTCACTGCTCGGCCACGTAGTTTATATCGCACATGTGTTGCCTCGATTTATGGTAAAGGAGGAAAATATTTAAGTACGTTAAATATTACTTTTCGTTTGCTCAAGTTAAAGTGAAACTTTTCTTTGATAAATGTTTTTTTTTGTCTAATTTAGTGATTTTTCTTCAATGTTATTTTCAGCTCACTGTCGCCTTCGTTTTTACCAATTTTAGTAGACTTGGCATAGACTCATGAAAAAAACTGGTAGAGCCGAAACTACCATAGAGATTTTTTTATTTTTATAAGGTGTCGAAAGCTGTAAGTAAACTCACATTCCTTGTTAATTATTAACAACGTAAACTATTCCACAACTATTAGTAATACTGTCTATGTAATACTCAGCCGGTATCAGTCCTCTAAAACCTAAGCCTATCTTGCAAACCACATTTTGTACACGATTTTCTCGCCAACTATTATCATGTAATATTTGTTTCATAAAAATCTCGCAATAACCAACTGCGTCCGCTTAAGGAAACTTTTCAGCGTGTATAGCATGAAGCATCTGGTGTCTAGGGACATTCTTGACTCATAAAAGGGGATTAGGTCTCGAGCGTACAGCCGCGCTAACGCGTACATGTGATAAGCACACATTTAATGTTGTAATTATTTTTTATACTATGAATAATCAAAAATATCAATTCATCATCATTAACAACCTTCTCCTTAACACTGCTGGGTATAGGTTTGTTGGGTAGGTGATTGGTAAAGTGCTTAAAATCTGTAGGATTAATATACGGCATGTCTTTATAAGGTTGATGGTATCTACACTTAATAGTAAGCTAAGCTTACTTTATGATTGAGTTATTGTTGTGTACTTAATTGTTTGTTTTTATAAAAAAAGATTGTGTGGTTGTATGAGGCCACGGTAAAAGTAAAACTTATTTTCATATAATGGACATTCAACAAATAAAATAGCGTAGAGTACGAATGAGTAAGTAAGTTTTTAGTTTTAAGGTTATACATAAGTAATATAGTTTTTATTTTTTCTTGCAAAATTTTTGGCGTTCCCGATCTGTGTTGGATGCTAGTGGTAAGGGACCTGTCGTCTTAGCGTTTATTGAGGGAACCTACTTTCAGCCGTGGACGGATGAAAATTGATGATGATGACCTCACAATACTTTGATACTTTCCAAAGTATCCTATTCAGTGGTTTTTGTTCATATTATTCATATTACATCGACAAGTAATAAAATGAGAAAATCGTCTGGGTATACAAAACCAACCAAATAAGCATTATTGAAATTATTACAAAACCGCTGATCAGATGTCGATCAAATTAATATGGGACTAATTCGGAAACATAAGCTTACTAACAAAACAAGAATCACCAAAATCCATTCCCAAACAGCGGAGTAATCGTGTAACAAACATACAAAAAAAAAACATACAGACGAATTGATAACCTCCTTCTTTTTTTGAAGTCGGTTAATAATTGATAATTTATAAATCCATGTAATATAAAAATATAAACTGTTCCGAGGTTGTGTGCGTCGTACAAAAATGGGCCCCTCTATAGAAAGTTTTCATGGACAACAAAGCGCCATGTTACGCGTCCATCTGGTGTTTAGGGGGGTGCCGTGGGGGGTGGGCTACGTGGTAAGATTATGGCGTGTAAATATTTTTCATACCTAATTAATATTTTATACTAGTAATGATTTTTTGTGGTTTATTTTACCCGCTATAAAATTAAACCCCAAAGAAAGTATTGTATTGTAATTTTAAATTTAAAAATTTAAATTGTAACTTCTTGAATAATATTATGTACCTATCATTAGGGCTATGTAATGTAACTACTCGATTGCATCTTTAAGACAAAAAAAAAGGATTATGTGGTTGTATGAAACCAACCGTGGTTTCACTTTTACCGAAAAGTGAAACTTTTTTCACATTACAGACATTTAACAAACAAAATAGCGTTGAGCACTGGCACAATTGAGTATTAGTCTATTCGCATAAGCTAGTATATAAATAAGTATATAAGTAAAAAAAACAACTTTTAAGCTTTATATTGCATATAGGATATACTTGCAATATTCTGTCAACTGTTTTTTTATAACTCTTTTTTGGATAAAATTTAAAGCATTTTATTTACGACGGCTGAACTGTGGCAGCTAGTTCCCCGTAAATATAAACATTTTATTTAACTTTAGGAGTCAAACATAAAACGGTGCAATGAAGTATAAAAAAACTGCATTATATTTTATGCGTGCCCCGTTTTTAGTACATTTTTACGAATGTGCAAATGGTTTTTAGGCAGAAAATTGTGAATGGTTCTAACACAAATATCGCATCAAAAAAGTTTGGAAATAAAAGTGGAGCTGATTTAGATCGGCATTAAATTAACCGTTTATTTTTTTAGAAATTATGATGATAATTATGTAATACACTCAGTTACTGTGTTGTAGAGGTCAGATCATCAGTCGCTCCATAATCCATATAAATTACTGGTATTCAGCTGAATCCGATTAGACTGGAAGCCGACCCCAAAATATAGTCGGGAAAAGGCTTTAGATGATATGATGATGATTACGATTGATTGATGATATTGCAGCATTGGATGGATCTTCTAAAAAAATTACTACGGCTTCATGCTTTATTGAGGCAACCGTCTGCCTACCATCAACTAGACTGGTAGGCAGACGGTTGACTCGCGCAGGAGGGTCGTATGTCCTCGCACATACATATAACACTGTTGCAAGTTCTAAGCTGATTCTACACTATACTACGGTGAAATACATATATATTAAAAGGGTGTGTCATGTCTGAATGTCGCTTATAGTGTAGACAATGATGATCATGATAAAAAAAAACGGCAACGCACTTGATTCTCTAATGTAGCGAGTATCAATTGATGTTACTTATTACTTGCCATCAAGTATACCAACAATCAGTTTTCCTCCTCATTTATATAATAAAACATCTTATGACTGATAAAGCGTGAATGGGTTAACTCGGCTGGTCTCAGTTAAACCTGATCATCTTATTATGCTCACTTACCATATGGTCTGTCTGTTCGTTTGTCTATCCTACATAAAAAATATATACACTAACATGATACAGCTTATGACTTAGACGAGTCACAAAAAGAGCCGATCCGCTCACAAAAAGAACAGCAACATAACAATGGTATGATCTCTAATGAAGAGTTTCACAAAGCCTTCAGCCCACCTCTTTATTAATATCCAATGTTTGGCTCTCGACTTACACCGAATATCGTTCATACTTTTGTTAATTATTTTGCGAATCTTTTTGAAGGGAAATGCAGATTTGGTAATACATATTTAGGGGATCTATTCTGTGATGTATTATCGTTTGAATACTTGGGCATACCCTGTTTTGTAACAGCGCGGAAATTAAATGGTTATAGAAAACAAAAATAAACATAGGTACAATTAAAAAGAAACTTACTAGTCTTGACTTGTCAAACTCTCCTTTTTTATTTACCAAAATAAATACAATCTGTATAATATATTATTCACCAAAATAAATACAACCTGTATATATTATTCACTAAAATAAAAACAACCTGTATATATTATTCACCAAAATAAATACAACCTGTATATATTATTCACTAAAATAAATACAACCTGTATATACTATTCACCAAATTAAATACAACCTGTATATATTATTTAGCAAATTAAATACACTCTGTATATATTTTGGTTAATAAGCTTATTGCTAAGCTAAGCACTAGCATGAAAACGATCATAGAATTGTTAATAAAATAGAAAAATAAAAGCAAGTAAAGTGTTGACGGAGTTTTTTTATATAAAATATTTATACACAGGAAGCTTTACGCCGCGGCTCGCAGGTTTCCCCTCATTTGTGTAATGCCTCCACATACCTTCAAATGAAGTGCATATAAATACTAGATGGCGTGAATATTCATGACATCAACATGTGAGAATGTAACAATAATTTGTCCTCTGACATCATCATCATCAGTCCACTGCTGAACATAGGCCTCTCTCAATAACGGCAAGACGGTCGTCTTGGCGTTAATCCCTTGCCACTCACATCCAACGCGGACGTGCCACTGCACAGAGATCGACTTATCGACCAATACTTCGTCTACGTAAACGTAAAATTACACGTAGCAAAAAAAATAAGAGAAGATTTTAAAATATGTTTTTTTATTAATGATTATTTTTATAACCACTACCGCAAGACTGTCTTAAAAAACATAAATATCTTCCGATAAGTTTTTTCAATTATTAAATTAATACTTGTCAAAAATATTTTAAGTAAACATGAGAAAAAATTAGGTTAATGCTGTGAAAAGAATATAAAGCCAATTTAAAATAAGATATTAAAAGTATAATACTTTACTGTTTTTCACTAACATAGATTTTTTTTAAAGTATATCATAAATGCTATACTATCCACTCAAATAAGACACACAAATTGTAATTTCCGTAAGTTAGAAGTCAATAAATTATGAAACAACACATGCAGCTCCATCAAACGCGTGAAATGACTCCGTCATAAAATCATATCAGAGTCATGTAAACTAGCGAGTTAACAAGAAAACAGTGTTCCTTTGTAACTCTTTCGGCACGATACTCGAAGATTTATGTATTACATTGAGCTAAAGTATTTTATATCACGTCAACCACTTTTAAAGAGACTGCTTGGGCCGTTTTCACATTTACAGATACCTAACAACGCCCATGACTTTGCTCGCGCATGATTTTATAAACACAGTAGTTGTTAGACACAACTTCGCCCGCGTATACTTAGATTTACAGCCAGATTTTTATTACATACATACATACATACAGATTTTTATATTTTATTTAATGATGAATTTAAGTTACTTATTATAATATTAGCTATCTGTCAGTGAAAGTCTCGTCAAAATTAGCCCAGCCTTTTTAGAGATTATCCGAAACAAAGTTATACAGAAAAGATGAAAAAATGCAACATTATCATTATTATTCGTAACTTTATGCAACTCTAAATTGGTAAGTATATAAGTATACGGTTAGGTTGGATTTGAAACGATAAATAACGATAAGTTGATAACTATAACGATAAGTGAGCCACTAGAATTTGAACCCCCTTAAGTAAGTGAAATATATACCATGTAAAAAAGCCTTAAGTGCGGGAGTACGGCGTGTATTGAAAAGCTTAAACGCGATTGGACAGTTTTGTTAAAGGCCTTTCTTTAGATTTATTGCCGTCATTTTCCCAAACAATGCCGTATTTACCAACCTTCATGTATACCTGGTGAAAAAGCCTCACTTTTTATTACCGGGGAATAAGGTTCGATATGGTTTACCTCGTTTGAAACTGGGTGTTTGCATCGTGGTCGGTCCCTGGACTATTGCCACGAGAGGTCGCTACCAAAAAAATCGTCTAGTCACAAATGAAAGGTGCAAGAGAACTTTAAAGGATTACAGCCATGTTAAGTCATTTAGTTGTTCAGCTTGTTCACAAACATTCATCAGTATCATCTTATGGCCACTAGGATATGTTTGGAAGTGCATTTTAGATAAAGGGAAGTCTAGACTGAATCTGAATGTCAAATAGAAAGCTAACATTGACTTGAAATTGATGCTTTTATATTAAAGGACTTCATAACATTTGTCGGGTTGAACAATCATAGCCAGACGTCGTTGGATAGCCTGTGCTTTGTACTCTTTGCGTTGTTTAGTATATTATGGATATCTTTACTAGCTATTTGTTAGATACAACTGGAGTAACACTAAGCAATTACTGACATCAATTACTTAAGTCTACATATTGTCTTATAATATAATATAACAAAATATTATGTAATTCCAGGTCATAAAAAATGTCTTACGAAGTTTTTGATTTCAGATATGAGATATCAGATATATCTATTATATGGCATATATTTTGAAACAACCATTAATGCGGAGAATATAATATAGACTTAAGCCACGTACAATTTAATGTACAGCTTTGATTAATTAGTTATGGTTCCGAAATACTAGGCTCGATTCTAATCACGGACCTTTATACGTTTATGATGTTATTCGGAGTTATTATGATGCCATGAAACCGAAATCCGTCGGATAAGTGTTTTAATTGTTAATTTGTAGAGCCGGTCACGCAACGGTTGCTCGATGAAATATGATTTGTTTGATCAAACATAATCAGACTAATTGACTTTATCTCGTTTTGGGATTCTTAGTAATAATGTATTTTGAATAGTATGAATAGAACCTATATTAATGGATCATTTATCATGTTACTATTCATCATCATCAGCCACTACTGAACATAGGACTTCCTCAATGAACGCCACATTTCTTTTCTTTTTATAAAATAATATTAAAACTAGCATTGAACTGTTATGCAGTATCTACTGTGAAAGGTAATAAAGTGGAAACAAAATTTAATATTTCAATAATGAACAGTTTCGTATTTGAAAATAAAAATTTACATTTTACAAACATATTTTATTGAAGTACATGTCTTGGCTATTTATTTAAGTTTTTTTTGTGACATAAAATTACAGAAAATGGCCAATACCTTTACAATTCATCCAAATAGTTCAATATTTACTTTATTTCACAAGCCTTTGACGTAAAAGGACCTTGAAATAAATATCGAAATCCTGATTTTCGATACAAAAGTGAAGCCACAAATAGATTACACAAATCAGGCCCAAGGTATCTGGAGGATCCCACGGAAATAATAAAGGAACCGTCCGCGTGAGCTTATTCATGCTCCAAGTATTCTATCAAATGTCAAGACGGCCTTTCGCAGATTGTTTTCAGTGCGGTCATCGACCCGTAAAATCAACGGCATCATAGGGGCATAAACATCCTTTGAAATTGCAAGATTTCTATCTGCAACCTCATATCTGTTTTATTTGGATCTGAGTGAATTTTGTTCTCTTGTCTCTTGGGTTTATCTTTGAATAGAATAATCTTTTTCGGTTGGGATGAATTTAAACTTGGAATGTTGAATTTTTTGTTCTGTGTGCTGTTTGCCTTCTTGAGTCTTTGGATGTAGAAAATATAAACTTTCGATTACAGATGAAGTTTTAGTAGTTTTAGAAAAACGCTTTTGTTTGAACAAGTACATGGGCATTTGTCTCATTGTATCGTTTTTTTAACGCTCGTTATAAAGCGTTCGTGTAAAGGAGGCCTTAATCTCCGGAAGTAAGGGTTAGTGAAATTGCAGTATGTGATATGTAACTTATTTTACTTTATACTACTTTATACTTTGTACTTTATACTTCGGATGTTCTTTTTTAAGGCGAGACATTCCACAGGGAACTACTAGTATTGTATTTGTAGCATGTTAAATTGTACTCATCCATCGTCGATGTCGTAATTTGTAGTACATAAAATACTTTCAAAAAAAATACCTTTTAGCGTTTAGTAATAACAAATCAACCTAATGTTCTCATTTCCTAATCAAAACCGGGGGAATTAACTTAGAAATTTATAATTTTGACCTGTAAGGCTATGTTACAAGTAATAGCGCGGTTAAGTAAAGTTATATGATAAGAGCACGCCATGAAAATAGCAGTTTATTTGACTTTAAGTTTATAATATTGTGTAATGACGGCCACCTGTGGTTTCATTTGGCGTTACGGGTTCAAATCCGAGGGTAAATATTTTAATGAATATTAACGTTCTCACCAGAGTTACTTCATCTATATAAAATAATCCGTCTACTGGATATACATATGTTTCGATGACCTCTGTGGCTCAATGTTTAGTTAACAAAAAAGTTTCTGTATTCCTGGGTCATGGATGTGTATTAAATAAATTATGTTTTATATAATAAAAATCTTAAATATATGTATTAATATAAAAAAAGTTTTAAATAATATAGCGGTACCCGTAACACAAGTTCTTCGGAAACTTAGCATGGGATCAGATTGACGTGGTGTAAAAGCGTCCATAGATATTTTTATTACATGTGGCTTTCTAATTATACGCTCCAGCAGCCTGTCTCCCGGCACTTACAAGTAGGATCGACCAAATAATACCAGCGTAAAGACAGATACGCTGTCGCGTTTCGTGCCATAGAGGGTTAGGGAAACGGAGGGCAACGCATCAGCACCCCTAGACAAGTGGTAAACGCTCGATTCTATTCCTTTGCGTTTACTCGCTAACTCCATAGGGTTGCTGCAAATTTTTTGAAGAACTTTTATTAAGACACAAAGTATATGGTTTTGTTTGTAAAAACGTCTAAAAACTTATCTAATTCGTCCCCCCTAGAAGAGCGGCATAAACGCTAAGCGAATATAATAGAAAATAATACTTATTGTATGGCAATTACACTAGCTTACGACATTAAAACAATGGGAAAAATATTATAATAATAATGTTCATTTTAAACGAAGTACAGAGGTTGTTAAACATTTTTACAAACTTAACCATATTCGTTTTGTGTCTTAATAAACGTTCTTCAAAAATTTTAAACAACCCTATGGAGTTAGCGAGTAAACGCAAAAGAATAGGATCGAGCGTTTGCCACTTGTCTAGAGGGGCTGAATAGCTTTCGGTTGTCCAGATGTCTATAGTCGTATTTAGTCATTATAAGGCGTTGACATGGTTGCCTCCTTATGAAATAAAAAATTACATTGCATGAGATAGGTGGTGTCTTTATTTAATTTTGAAAAAAAAAAATCTTTAAAGCATTTATCTGCAATCTGATTTTCCTTACGAGGTTGATGTGTTGTGATTGTTCACAGCTTATAGTAGCTTTATCATCATCACCCTTCTCAATTTTCTCAAATGTACACTTCTTAATAAAAAGCTTTCCTTACCTTTTTTAAAGCTTTAGAGAACAAATATTACAATAGAGCACAATTTCTTAATATACAGGTCAGGAATTTCTTACTCCAAATATTACTTACCTTCAATTTTGTAAATGTTTTACGTATTTTTTTTTTGTTTGCTTTTTTCATACATTATTCTCTGAAATTTTATAAATCAGGAACGCAATAGTAAATAAATATATTCATTAATCATTATATTGGATGCCTATATTGATTTCGGCCTACGTTCAGCAGCGAAAGGATAAAGTCTGATGATGATGATGATGATAGTGATGATGGGGATGTTACACTGATGAGTAAACAATAATTATTACATAGGTGATGTAATAATATTTTGTCCTGTCGCTTAAAATAAACAAATAATAAATTCACCACAAATTTTGATATCAAACAATATTTTTTCGTTCAATGTAATTAATGTTTTGCCTACGGGGCAAAATAACTGACAAAAACCGGAGAGTAAATTTTGTAAAATGTATGAATCAAATCAAAATGTTGATCCTTTTTGATTTGAAGAGAGAATGTATTAAAATTGTTTAAAACGCTTTTACGCATTCTTTTTTAGTAATTTCGAAATGCAGTTTTGTCTATATGCCTTGCTTAGGTGAATGGGAAATTCGGTTTCTTGAACAAGACACTTGTAGACGATGCAGAAATATACTGCTCGGAGAGCTGCGCCGTGCCGTGCTCCCGGATGCACGAGTACTGCCATCTTTCTTGTTTCTCCCACTTTTCCGGAGAAAAGCGTGTTTTTGGAGAGAACCGCAGTGTAATTACTTACTTGCACTTACCATCAGGTACTACGCTTGTCAGATGGAAATAAAATGAAATCATCGCAATCAAACATATCCCATTCAAAACAGTTTTGATAGTGATAAAAAAAAAAGATGTGTGTGCGATTCACACACGATAGAAGTGAAACACACGTTAAATGCTCAAATACAAGCAAGTATTAAATAGTGTGCAATATACATACACACCGACATTTGCTCTCTCGCTCTTTTGTATTTTGTCTTTTACCTGTCGCTTTTTCCGTTGCATCCGGTTTGAAATCACAACGATTCTAAAGAAGTTTCACTTCAATATTAAAAACCAATTGGACTGCATAAATAAAGTTCCTGATTAATATAAAGTACCTGTCATCGCGAATCAATACGTGATCCTTCAGTATCTTAACGGGCCACACGAGACACGAACGCATTTCAGGCACCAAGCGGAGAGCTAACCAAACACTCCCCCAAGAATGTTAATGGTCGTAAATACTCCGTAGTTGCACGCGAACGGCACACGCCATCAACGTACACTTCATTTTTTATATTTCATTAATGTGCGCTTAAGTGACTTAAAAACCAATACGAATAAAACGAAAAAGGTTTTAAGGTGACAGAATTTCATTTGGAGACCTACTTATAAAAAAATCCTAAAAAGGGTACATATTATGTCCTTGGTGTCTTTCTTGACATCAGCCGTGAACTTTTTTTTTACCTTCACAAACTATGTAAATATTGTCAGAAAAGTCCATAATGACTTAATCCCTGCCTATTAAGCAAAACTTAATCTATTCTAATATTATAAAGAGGAAAACTTTGTTTGTTTGGTTGTAATGAATAGGTTCAAAAAGTACTAGACCGATTTCAAAAATTCTTTCACCGTTTGAAAGCTACATTAGCTACGAGTAACATAAGCTAAATTTTATTCTAAAAAAAAATAGGGTTCCCTAAGATATTTGGGTTTTTCGGACACAAGTAGTTAAAAATCATCCAGAAAAGCTACTTATTTTGCGTGCTAAGTTCCTCGACTGTTGTTGCCTAAATTAAGATTATTAAAACAACGACCTAACTACAAAAAAATAACAGACACAGTGACTGCCTACAGAAGTTTGACGACCTGTGTGGCTCAATGGTTAGCGCGTTGGCGCCCAAGTCGGAGGTAGCGGATTCGAATACCGCCGAGGGACAAAAAGTTTTCTATGTTGTTTTATGTTGATGTGTATTGAATATACATGTATTTTATTTAGATTATATAATCATAAAATAAATATATTTCCGTTCTCAAGTTCTTCAAGAACTTACCACGGAACCAGATAAACGTGGTGTGAAAGCGTCCAAAGATATGAAAAAAGGTAAACTTGTAACGAATTATGTCATTATGAAATTTTAAATGTTTCTCCAATAAACCCCTTACTAAAGTCAGACGTAGCCACTAGCCTATGTCAAATGAGGGTGAACAAAAAAGCACGTTAAAGGAATTAGGAGCGAGATTGATTCATGAGTTGACATGACGCTATTGGAAGGTATTTACCCGTTTTGTCTGACTTGGACGGCTTAGACGCGAAAGTGGATATTCGGTTTACATTCCATCAAAAATTCTGTCCCTAGTGGGATAAGACACAACATTTTTTTAACTATCCTATTTAGAAATTTTTAGTGACATGTTTTTTTCATCCATAATATTTTATGTAAGTAAAGATATACTTTTGCATTTAAACATTTTGTACCATGTGTTTTTTTAATGACACCACAGATTTATAAATAAAGACAGATGGAGCATGCCGAACACCCGAGTGACGCTTCAAAGCAAATACAAATACAAAAGCGCTCTCACTTGAGAGCGCTTTTGAATTTTTGTATTCGCTTTGGTAGCAAACCGAACACTCGTGTGACGCCACCAAAGCGAATGCAAATTCAAAAGCGAATACAATCTAATTATACATATCTAATAAATAAATTTAGAGTACGACGATATTATGTGAAGCACTTGAGAGCGCTTTTGAATTTGTATTTGCTTTGAAGCGTCACTCGGGTGTACGGCATGCTCCATGTGTCTTTATTTATAAATCTGTGGTCAACACTTAAATTATCTAACCGATTTTAATGTAGTTTTTCACATTGTACAATTTGGTTCATCGAGAGATGGCATATTTTTGGACACAGTTGTCACTGCGTTAACCATTAGCATACTAACTGAATAACACCGGAAATTAGTGATGATCATCTCAAGAAATTATTAAGCATATTAAAGTATCACGTTCCGTGACGTGACAGAACTAAAAGAAGTACACAATTTGCATGCTAAAATGAAATTCCTCACGAATGATTCCCGATATGCTCTGGGAATTTTCAATTTTAAGCCATCTCCGTTCCGACATTAAAATAAAATACGACCGTTAGTGGGGCCTCACGTAGCAGCTATCCATCAGCCACGCCCCTTTACGCGTGTATTGACGCCGTGGAAATTTTTGAAAAATGTAAAAAAGCCCACCGGGGACATCACGTAAGGACCATTTATCAAGTGGGGAAAGGTTTAATATTCACCTGCTTAGAAACCATAAATAGTTTTGTTGGGGGTTTGTGAAGAATGAAATTTGATGCGAGTGTTACAAGCCAAGATATGATGATGATGATGATGATGTTGGTGATGATGATGATGATGCATTAGTAAGAGGTAGTTCCATTGATGCATTGCCGAATTGTTTGGTAGCCTCTCGCTAACATAAATCAGCTTAAAGTGACAGTTATGCGGCTGCATCTTAAGGCAGAAACATACTTACGTGTCGTGTCGTGTCGTGACGCGCCAGAAGCATATCGGTTTCATACATATAATATGGTTAGGGACATATTTGCATGTCGTGTCGTTGCGACACGACACGACACGTAAGTGTGTTTCTGCCTTTATGCGGTATGCGAATTTCCAGTGGCTTAGAGAGGGGGGAATAGGGTAAACGAGGACTATGCATCTACTTATTCTGGTTGTTTGGATGAGTATATAGGCGTCGACTGACACCATAAGCCTCCGGCTGCTTATACATGGAATCCAAGTATCATTTAAAAACTCCATTAGCTAGCATTTTAAGCGGTTTTTATTTCTATTTTCTTTCTGTGCTGACGATTTCTTTCTCGCGTTCATCCTGACCTGGCGTCAGCCAATAAAATTAAACATAATATACTATCGTTGAAAATTTAAACTTAAAATATTTAACAGGCCTTTTCATATTTGTACTAATTTGTCGACATCCGAATACACTACGACGACGAGAATCCGTACAGAAGCTGGTAACAGTTGGATCTGGGCTGCAAGGTACCAGCTATCTTGGCGTTTAATGAAACAGGCCTACATCGAGCTCCGCTGTTAGAGGTTAAAAATGACGAATGCTGTGTCGGTCTTCGCGTTATTTGAAGACTGAAGAGGCCCTTTATTATTTTATAGAGTATAATAGAATAAGATATTATTTAATAGTGGATGAAAGAACAAGAAATGCGCGAGTATATAGAGATTATAAAGCGTTCATTTAAGAGTCTTTATCCGTAAGGTGGTGAAAGAAGCTTGATAACAATGATGGTAATGGTTATATCTCTTGTTCGTAGGTCAGCGAAATGCAGCGGCGGCTCACCACACCGCGAGCGACGGAAACGAGATGAGGAGGTGTCGTCGGGGTTCAGCGGAGCCCTGCACCGCACGCCGCCGCCCCCGCCGCCCGCGCTGCTACGGCGCCTCGGGGTCAAGGAGCCCACGGGCGTTGGGAAGGTCAGCACTTGTATTAACTAATAACCCGGTTTTCGTTAAGATGTCCAGCCATGGAAGCAAAAGGAATTATAGTAATAAGTAATGTATGAATGAATTCAGGCCGGCAACACGGTCTTACCATCAGGTGAACTGACTACCCGCTTGTCCCATCATCCACAAATAAATCAAAATAGTATTAGGAATTACTACACCCACATATCTATCTATACGTGTACCCTTAGATCAATAATATGTCTAGATAGAGTGTCGCGCGGAAAACACGTCCAAAAAATAGCGTCCAACTGTTAGCCTCTAAATTCTTTCTTCGTGTTTAGTATCCGTCCCGCTGTCATAGAATACGCATGAATTGTTACGCATTATTATTTTTATTTATAATGAAGGTTTGTGTTGAAGTGTAACGAAATTAAAAATAATGATTATGGGAAAACTGTAGTAGCTGGTATCACTATTCACGAACACATCTTTGAAAATGTTGGCCAGTTTTTTTTGTTTTGATTGTAGGGCGACACTCCATCTAGACATATTAATGATCTAAGCGTGTACCAATAGCCTGCTTATTTCGTCTTTCAAACATTTCTGCTCATCGAAAAAAGGGCTTGCCAAAAAATCGACTCAAATGTAAATTATCCGCAATAACACAAAAAATGCGCCAATGAATAAAAAAGCTATTATAAGGTGTACATTGAATCACCTATGTTAATATTAAAAATGTAAAATGTAACACAATTAAACAAATAAAAAAGATGGAAATAAGAGTCAACAAAAAATGACAGAGTCCTATCATTCGTCGCCGATTATATTGCACCACATAATCTTTATCGCATCCATGACAGCTTTTACCTATCCGAAACGCAAATGCAAAAATCTTAATCAACCGCGTGAAATCCTTGAAATGAGTTTAATTTTAATGATCTTTAAGAACTTGACTTATTGTAAGTGTCTACTAACGACAATAATTTAAGTAGTGTTGCAAGCCAAAAAGAAGTTCTTCCTTTTGTTTTTCACAATTTCTTTACATCCGTATAAAAATAAATAAATACTAGCACGATAGCGAGATTTATAATATTATATTCCTTTTAAATAAAATCTTAATATTATCAATTAAAATAGCTGTATATTATTAATGATAATTAATAATATACAACCTCTAGAGATGGATATTAAATGCCTGCTCTAAGTAAAAGAATATCAATATTAATATTTCGTAAAATAATAAAGAAGTATAAAAGATCTGCTAATATTTTTGTAATATCATTCAAAAATATTATATACGGTCGAATTAAGTCCCATTCCTTTTTGGAGTCAGCTAATAAGTTTTCTATTACCATAATTAAAAAAAAAAAGTTTCAACCGTACAAAAAGCAAAGGCAATTTTTCAACCAAGCGTTCATATTGTAATTTTCGACCTGCTATTTTCAATTATCATTAAATCAATTCAGGAATGTAAAACGGAAATTCTTTGTGTGGTTTTTTTGTAAATAAATGAAAGGAGTAATTCGCGCTAATGTACGAAGGTAACGAACTTAAGTCACGCTCCCGTTGGGCGAGTAAGGCTGCGGCGGTACTCCAGCGAAGATATTGTTTTGTATCTTAATGGGGTTTAAAAAAATGACTTTTTTTTTCATAAACCTTAAACACTTTTTGGTAGGGTTGTCACCGACATTCTAATCATATTTTATGTTTTTCAACCAATTTTTTGTAAAGAAAACCAGACCTTTTCTAATAAATCTTCCTTGATCTATGGTGTTCCAAATAAAGATAATTTATTAATACTATTTAAACAATTTGAAATATTAAATAATATAAATAAAATAATGAGAATTTATTTATTAAAACATTCAATTCTGATACAGACTTAATATAAGGCTCGTATTTATAACAAAATAACATAAACTATATTTATTTGTAGAGATTTGAAGATTTGTATTGGAATTTAGTCAGCGAGTTATAAAATTTCTTTATGTAGCTATATCTTAGCATCGTTTATACGTCACTGGGTTGCGAGGCAGTAAGCTCCTGTCTGCTAATTGGTTTCGTTCAATGAGACAACTGATTACCAGGCGCTAATGAGGGTCCTCCGCTCTCAAGATAATCTTTTATTAGCATCCAGTCTCGATAACTAACTTCGTGTAGCGTTAAATACACCTCTGATTATGTATAGTACGAAATAGAAATCAATTTAATCAAAGGCTTCTTATTCTTTAGCTTTTCCCAACCGTGTTGTGGTCGGCTTTTTGTTAGTTAATGACGGATAAAGGCTGATGATGATAAAGTCAAGGAGAAGACAATATTATCATCAATCCACACCTATAAGCCTATGTGAAACATCGGACTAGATACGACTTAATAATTCGACGACTAGAGACTAACAGAGTCTACCTACCATTTCTCCCTCCTCTTGAAGGCAGGAATCGGGTTCAAATGCTATCGATTACCAACGGGGATGTATCGAAATTCTAGCCCATTGCTGCTCTATGTGGCTCGTTCAACGCTAAGACCACTAATCTCGGCAATGTGCCAGCTAGCTTCTTATTGCATTCAGAGGCTAATCTGTACCATATAAATCTGTATAGTAATTATATACGTACATGCTTTGTTTATTTGATAAGTACTAACATTTATTGAGGGAACTTCTTTAGGCGCGACTAGAGAGCATAATTTTTTTGTGACGAAGGAAAGTAGTGACGAAATATGCGTGCCCGATGAGATTAAAAGCCTTTGAAGGTGTAGAAGTTCACCAACCCGTATTAGGGTAGCTTATCAACGAATTATGGCCCTAAACCCTCGCCTGATTTCGAGTAGACATGTGCCCAGCAGTGGGATATTTGATACTTTGCTTAATACATGATTTTGGTACAAAATTGTTGTATAAATATTCGTTCTTAGAATCCTCTGGTGACGTCAGATAAAGTATGGTGCATTTGTTTTTCAGCGAGCCCGTGGGTCGTTAGCTGGAAAACGGATTTTCCGCCTCACCGCTCCCGATGATATCCAACCTTCTTCATTTTGCATGCAACAAGTGCCATTTTGAAATGAATTTTAAATGCGCGTTCATGTTTAAAACTGTATTTGTACTGCTAGTTGAAGTACTACACTACTTATAGCGTGAAGTTTTAAAATTATGCTGCTTAAGGTACAGGTTAACCGCTTGAAAAAGATTTTGTCAGTAGAACTTATATTAAGTGGTTGTAACATCCAAACTCACACATACAAATCGCAAGAGACCTCTCTTTTTGTCAAAATCTTAAATCCAAATAGCAATAAATTGTTATTTAATACTTTTTGGATACTTATTAACATTTTCGAAAGTTTTGTACACGAGACAAAATAATTATAAGAAGTATATTAATAAGTATTTTAGTAATAGTTCCTTGAATGATAACTCATTGCTGCATCGATAGGAAAGAGATAAATATTACTACTATCTATCATTAAAATAGTATGAAATAAATAAATATTAGGTACTATTATGAATTTAGGGAATCTGCGTGTTGAATGCACGTGGCAAAAGATCAGCTGCCTTGGCGTCAACGGAGGCCTAAGTTCATCCAGGGATGGGGAGAGGCTGACGATGATGACAATGATGATGATACTTATAATGAACAGGACAAGGTTCTTTTAGCAGTGACCGATCCTAGTTGCCAATAGCGGGGATCGACCGTCGGAGGTTGAGTATTATGTCCCCTTTGGCAACCATTGAGTAAGGAACCCTAAAAAGTATCGTGATATCCCTTCATAAATCAATAAGAAGTTTTCTCTTAAAGTACGTCTTGATCCTTACTAGTAATTGGACAACTAGTTACGGTTTAGTTTTTATATGAAACGGGAACCGCGATCGTAAAGTGAACTTTAAATTGGCTGAGATCGCAAATCGATCGGCTCCTAAAGCAATGACTGGTAGATTTATAGTAATTCCATGTTTTTTGTATAAGAACATCTTCTGAGAAGAGCTTATCGAAAGATTATACAGCTTAGCTTTTTTATTTCATAAAATATTAAGAGTTATCTTCAAACAAACCTAATTAAAGTACTATGGAGCGTGCTATGCTGGGTGTTTCTTTGGCAGATAGGATTCGAAACGAAGGCCTTCGCCAGATAACTAAAGTTACTGAGATCACGCGAAGAATAAGCACGTTGAAGTGGCAATGGGCTGGTCACATCCTCAGAAGAACGGATGGCTGATGGGCCAATAAGGTTCAAGAGGGGAGGCCGCGTTTAGGTAGACGAAGTGTTGGTCGGCCATAACCAGATGGAAAGACGATCTCCGTGCAGTGGCAGGTCTGTGTCGGATGCGAGTGCGAGGGAGGCCTATGCGAGGGAGGCCTATGCTCAGCAATTGACGGATAAAGGCTGATGATGATGATGACGAAACCCAATTCTGACGATAACCAACACAACATAAAATTATCTAATTTAGTACAATGGTTTTCAATTTATCAGCGCATATAATATATTTTAGAGATTCATTTTCATTTACATAAATTAAATTTCTCATCAAACTAGAGACGTTCCACACATACCAACTTATTGGAAGTTTTTCATCTTCTCCATCTGAAACAAGTATGTTTCTCAAAGAAA
Organism: Lycaena phlaeas; assembly: GCA_905333005.2. Classification (NCBI taxonomy): domain Eukaryota; kingdom Metazoa; phylum Arthropoda; class Insecta; order Lepidoptera; family Lycaenidae; genus Lycaena; species Lycaena phlaeas. The sequence goes on from HG995166.1 coordinate 19,126,239, forward strand.
TCATGATAAATAAAAACGCACCAAAGCCAACAAAATAAAACATTTTCCCATAGACGTAGTCAATAGATGTTAATAATTCACCGCAAGCCCCCGCCTGGGAGCTTACAGTCAGTGTGAACACGCCCCGCCCGACCGCTAATGTCATAAGATAGCCGGCTAACGAGGCGCATTGCAGAACCTCCTGCACTAACTGGCCATACGCTTACACATTATGAAAATTACAATGAAGGCTTGTGTAATGCGTAAAAGCGTCATTTACGGAGTTATACGCTTAAATAATAAATAATTTTCTTTCTATGTTTTGTATTGTAAACTTCGATTTCCATGTACATAAATTGTTAAATAAATAAATAAAACGAAAATTACAATCAAGGTCTGCGCTAAGCGTAAAAACATTATATTTTACTAGTAGCGCCCCGCGGTTTCAACCGTTTACTTTTCATTCGTGTGGGATTACAGAGATAAATTATAGCATTTATTTTTACGTGAAAGAGTAACAAACCCATACCTACCGGCAAACTTTCGCGTTTATAAGATTAGTATTTTATTTAGCTTAAGCTGTAGTTACGAGTATTAAAGTGATATAAAAAGTCATGATTCTTGTTATAATATCTGAATGTTTGACCATCCGTCCTATTTACGGAATAGGTAGCGAACCAGATAACAGCACACCCTGGAGGTGTGCCCTAATATCGGTCGCCTGACTCTGCCGAGCATTTTCACCATGATTCTAGGGGACGACGAGGAGTCCCAAAAGTCCAAATTTGCTCCTGCAGATCCGGGAACCCTCATAAAGCGGCTGAAAGCACTCGCTTATCTAAGATAACACCAAGAGTCGATAAAAAGGCTATAACATCGACAATATTTATAAATGTTTAATTTTATTTAACTTTTTAATTAGTAAGTGATAAAAAATAACGTTAGATACTTTTGATTTGTATAATTATTTTTATTATTTATTATAACGAAACAAATTTAAGACTTTTATGGCGGTTTATTAAGTTTTTACATGCCCGACGTTACGGATACTTTACAACAACCATGGTCACGGGAGGACTTTATTATAATGTCAATAATAATAAGTTGTTGTCAGCCCTTATCCATCCACTGCTGAACATATAAATGTATATACCTAAATATACTTACTTTTTAAAATATTATGTATGTCGGTTCAAATATACTTACTTTTTAAAATATTATGTATGCTTGAGCAGTTAAAAACTCAAAGGATCTACACATATTATTGCGGCCGACTGTATCATTCAATGAGATCTGTGGACTGCCCACGGGATTAAACTCCTTATTGATTCGACCCTTTTTATTGAGAAATGGCCCAAGTCGTACGATATCGACGTGTTAACATTATTTTATTACTTACTAGCTGTTGCACGCAGATTGGCCTGCGTCAACTTAGATTTAAAGCGGGTCCCTAACTTTTTAAAATTATAATGTAGCTTATGTTCACTGGGGATAGAGTAGCTTCCCAACAGTGAAGAAGAATTTTTCAAATTGGTCAAGTAGTTTCGGAGCCTATTCAATACAAACAAACAATCAATTTTTTCCTCTTTGTAATATTAGTATAGTCTAATAAGTTACCGGGTTCGATCCTGACCCCTGTTGTTCCTTGTATAGGTGTTTTTTTTTTTTTTTTAAGTGAACCTGAGCGAGACCATAGTTCGCTCAACGATGAAGAAAAACAACGTGAGGAAACTCGCTACTCGCATGCATGATGAGATAGAAAGTGAACTATGACCCAATATCCCCCTCGCCAGATTTCGAGGAAGACACCTGTGCTCAGCAATGGGATATATGGGAACTTTACTTTTTAATTTACACACAAAAAAAAAAACGAAACTATGGTACGAGAAGCCACGTTTAAATTGTATTTTTCGTTTTTATCTAACACCAGCTCCTATGACTTGTTCCCGATAAAAGAATACTGTTTGTACAATACGTCTATCTTATTGATAAGAGCGTTTCCTTCGTACCTTTTATATAAAAAAAAAAACAGTTCCCCTTGTTTGTGTATCTTGTAAATGTAAGTAAATGAAGGCTTATGTGATTGAGGAACTGACCGGACCATGGAAAATACTTTCATTTGATGAATGTATGGAGTAAATCTTGAGACTGGTAACACCTTTTTTTTCTATAACGTCGGGAAATGCGCTGAGGCATCCCGCGAGGTAGTGGGTCTTCCCAGGATGCACCGGAAAGCTGGTAAGTTGACGCAGCTCTACCCACTAAAATCCGGCGAGTGCCACCAATGCTGCCTTTGGTGAGGTTCCCCGGATCTGCTAGCAACAGGCACTCGACGGCTAGTCAGTGCCTCAGGGGACTGATGCCCCCTCCACATAGGGGTTGTCCCGCGCCACAGAAAAACCCCTTCCAACGTCGAGACAGTACAATGAGTTGAAGTTCCCATCCTCAACCCTTGCCCGCTGCTATTTTGCCCCCTTTTCTTATAAAAGTTGTACAAAGAGCCCCCTCAGCTCAATTCGCTTCGCCCAAGGTGTTGGGGTCACCCTGAGCTACTGAGCCCCACCGCCACGACAAGGCCTGAACCATGGTGGGAAGACTGGTGACACCTGTTACATTAGGATACAATTCATATTGATTACACGATTTTTCAGGGATTATTTTTCTTATATTATTTTCTATATCATTTCGTTATCAATATTTAATAGAGGATGTGTCGGATAAGAGCCCATAAGCGATCGTTTACTGTGCGTTAATATCACCGCTGTAGATTAATGTCAGAAAACGTACAACATTATATCATTTTCAAATATTTTTAAAGTCTCCTGCTACTTTATCTTATATCAAAAATGAGTTAGATATGAACCATATATAAACATAAATGAAATAATGATTTCTATTTGTAATTTATAGAAATAATTTTTTACTAATGTACGTGTACACTATACACGTTATATACACAAAAATAATATTATATTTAAAAAAAAAATATCTATCTTTTTGTCTTCTATTGTTTTGGCTAATATCTGAAACGGCTAGACCGAATTTGACCTTACAAAGATAAATTTAGGATATAAGAATAAACATTTATAAAAAAAATATTGATTTCCGATTGTATTGGTATAAAAAGTACTCTAAAAATACGGACATATTACATCGTAAAATATTTTATAGAGGACAATGTGGGCGGAATGTATCGATTGGGCCCAAAATATCTTCGTTCAGTGTGACCCACATATTATATTAAATACCGGACATAAATAAATACCGTGACGACCAAAAAAGGAGGAATTTCCATCATATACCAATGTGAAGATATTTTGGGAGCTCTCATATTTGTGATGATAGTTTCTTTGTCACAACTGAGCAATAGATATTTATTAATAGAATAGTTCCAGAAAAAGCTAAACAAATTTCGTAAAATGAAAGCAAACAATTGTTGTTTTGCCAAGCCAACATAATAATTTAAATCTTATCAACAAGAGTAAGAATAAATTGTTATATAAACCTACACTGGCCCGTTTTCACTGTATCTACATTGACGTAAAGTCCAAAATGCAATGCTCGTGCTAGCTATGAGATATGTCGTAAGGAGGCAACCGACCAGTGAGAGCCTTACAACTGATGACAAGTGGTGACGTCACACATGAACACAACTTAGTTTACCGGGAACTATCCCAGGCAACTCACTCATCCCCACCATGATTCAGCCCTTGTCGTGGCGATGGGGCTCAGTAGCCCAGGGTGAACCCAGCACCTTGGGCGAAGCAAAGAACAAGGACCTCACCTCATTATACTGTTCCAACGTTGGGAGTGGTTGTTTTGTGGTGCGGGACAACTCCTCTGTGGAGGTGCCCTGTTGCTAGCAGATCCGGGGCACTTTACCAAAGGTGGCATTGGGAGCACTCGCCGGGTTTTAGTGAGTAGAGCTGCGTCTACCAACTACGTACCATCTTTCTGGCGCAGCGAGTCTCGCATACTCGCCTGGGGAGACCCACTGCCACGCGGGATGCCTTAGTGCATTTCCCGGCGTTAAAGAAAAAAAAATGGTAACTTACTAATCTCAGGATAGGCAACACGCCTATCCTGAGATAAAAGACACTTAGTCTCTGTACCAGTAATTAATAGATACGATAGGATCCCATCTAGCCCTTATCTCCGAAATACAGTGAAGCTGTTTTACTGAAGAACCAAGCTTCTCCTGGTACTCTTGCGGCCGGGAGGAGGTACAGCGCATTCCTGCCAGTGGTAATCGGTATACGAATGTATACGAATCGCATGACAACAGGCAATGATATAAATACTGAAATAAAAGATAAACATAGTCTCAGACGCCCGGTTTCTGAAACGTTGGTCAAAGTGTATGTCAACTAACATGGCCGTTAATGGCGGTTAACATACGATTCTAGGGTAAAATTTGACAGCTTCTCATTGTAGTGGCTATGTCAACTGACAGGCTGACCTAATAATGTAATTTAACCATGCTTAGACTAGCAACTCATTTGACACTTAACAACCGGTTTGACAGTTGATTAGTTAATTTTTGATCAGCATTTCTGAAACCGGGCGTGAGTATATAAAATGTATTTTAAAAATACACTCCCATAAAGTGTACAAGCTTAGCTTTAAAAGATTACACTTTATTCATTGTACGAAGTGTAAAAGCACACTTTTATAGGCCATTTACATAATTCGTTATTTGGTTAAGCGAATTTTACGTTAAATACGTTATTACACACCTAATAAACTCTGTAAAGTTTGGCACTAACCTCTTGTTGGTGGTGTTTTTATCGAATTATCTTCTGTTGGCCTGAAGCCAAAGAACGTACCTTCGCGTATAAAATTGCTATATAACAATTAATTTTATTATACACATGCCCGAGTCGGCACATGTGGTTCCAGCGAATCAGAAATCATTTATATCCTAAAACCTTAGTTATAACTAAATAGTTTAAAATTAAATTCAATTAAAACCAAATAAACGCCTAAGGAATAATAATTAAAAAAGAAAATTATATATCCGTTAACTACTGACGATGGTACAGTGCGTCCTTACGCTCGGCCTCAATGTCGTGAGGTTCCAGGTACGATCCTGATACCCTGGTATCTTAAAATAGGTTTTTCTAGATTTCTAAGTGCACCCATCCTGATATCATCGCTCTCATACCGGTTAAGGAAAATATCGTAAGGAAACCTGTATACCTGATGAGGTTACAAGTTATCAACCCGCATTGACCCAGAGCATTGGCGAATCGGAACGGCCCAGGACAAGTGGGCTACTTCTAAATATCATATTTTTGGATCACAATTCATCCAAAATACCATTTTCTTCAATGCTTGTATACAGAATATAAATAAAGAGCAATTGGTTTTTCAACCGTTTTAAAATGTAAACACCAGTGAAGTTCACACTTTATTCAAGTATTTAAATGCGAATATTTAATCTCTAAACAGATCCTCTGCAACAACACTGGCATTTATCTCGAGAACATGTGTTCTCAGGCTTAAAAGTGTACCATTTGGAATTGAGAATGGTATATTATTGAATACAGCTCGACTTAGCACTTCCGAAGGAATTGTGGAGCGCAATTTTCGCTTGTATTCCGTATATAACACGGCCGTATGTGGCTTGACGTGTTTAGTATTTGGTGAGTACTTTCGTGTCCGCCTGTACATAGTCCAGTACGTCTAACTAATGCAAGCTATTACAGCGCTTGTTTCGCTCACAGTGAATGTAAACAACGCCAACCTGTCACTTTGTCACTGCCCTTTTCGTTTCGTTTTTGCATTTCGTTGCTACGGAATTTACATATTGATGTTTTTATGTACCACAACATGTTATTCATAAAACGCTTATTATCTATGGTAAACTTGTTATTATCAATCGCTTAGCATAAATTTCTATGTTCGCTTTTTGGTTGTGAATTGTCGGGGTTTGTATTGTGTACGGTCGACACTATGTGAAAGTCATGATTGTTGTAATAAAACGTCTGGTCACTTCAGCGTCCCATTTATTACTATACTGTATATATCTCTCATCATCTGCCTAGCCTTTTCCCAACTTTATATTGGGGCCGGCTTCCAGTCTAACCAGATTCAGCTGAAAACCAGTATTTTACATGGAGCTACAGCTTATCGGACCTCCACAACCCAGTAACCCAGGTGATACGGAACGCCCTATGCATTCGGGAGTACTGACATTCAAATGAATTCATAGTTAACTATAATCTAACACTATATTTAAATGAAATCCGCCACTGTGTGTCTGTCAAACCCATATAAAACCCGACATACATAATATTGACGACATGAGCGCATAGAATAGCGTAAAAATATAGTCGCGTTCTATGCATAGTATTGGTTCATTGCTCAGCGAAACAGTTATGTTATTATAAATAAAATGCACTATAAACTATATTTTGATACTTTATAATCAACGTTACTCACTGTGAAAAAAATACAGGGAAATTTTCATCATCATCATCATCATCATACTGATATCTGCCAGAAAATGTCGGGACATTGAACTGAAATGTATACTGAAATAGTTTGTTATTCCTTGTCTTGTTTATGTGCAAAAGGAGACGAAAATAATTCGGGTATTTATATAAGCTGAATATCTCTTTTAATTAAGGGCCTGTTTCACAATCTCCAGATAAGTTCCGAATAGGCTATCGGCAACATATTTGATAGATACTTGACAGATAGTCCATACTCTATCTGTCAAATATGTTGCTGATAGCCTATTCGGAACTTATCTGGAGATTGTGAAACAAGCCCTAACTATATTAAAATAATACCTGCATTCTCAGATATAGTGATTAGTTGTAGCATACAACAAATTGTAATCTTTGTCATTTTTATAAATATTAAAATAGTACACCAAAATACGGCTTGGTGAGCATGGAATATGAAATAACAATGTTAGTGCGCTTAAAATTCTCTTTGGTGGCGGCCCTGGTGAATGGAATTAATTAGTGGTTCAAACCTTTGTGTGGGGTTTAACAGCCCTGGCTCACAACTATACGGTATTTATTATTTGTACAAATGCAATAGTGAACTTAGTTTTGGTAATAGATCCGAATATATTATAAATAGAGAACGCCGTCGTTCAGTCAAAAGTTTTTTCTTCTTTTTTTAAGGAGAGTTTTGTCAAAGTTATGGAGAAAAAAGAAAGGGAAATTTACAAGGATGTTTAAAACAAAGTTAAGGGTAATATTTATACTAAATAGGAATTACATAATTTTTAACATATTATGAATAAATAATAACTGTACCATTACTAGCTGTTGCCTGCAGCTTCGCCTGCGTTAACTAAGATTTGCAACGGCATCTTAGTATTATGATATATAGCCTATAGCCTTTCTCGATAAATGGGCTAAATAAAACTAAAACATTTTCGAATCCCACCAGTAATTCCTAGGTACGCGCGTTCAAAGTAATAAGTTCTTTAGCTTTATTTATTAGTATAAGATATTTTTTAACATGTGACTAAATAATTGTATCTATTATACGTATTGTAATACTGTATTTCAATTTTAACCAGTTTCCGTAAACATTCGTTAATAGTAACCGAGTTATCAGCACGGCACCTGTTAACTCCTCATGAAAATTCATAAATACTACGGCGCAAAACAGAAAACATTTTTCATTGCATACATAATATAATTTACTTTTAAAATATATTTCATTCGTAAACGTATATTTCATGACCGGCTTACTGCAATCGTCGAAATCAGTGGAAGATAATAATATTTAGTAGTATGCTGATGCTAGAAGATTCAATTTCGAAACAATTTTTACTGGTATTATCGCGGCTTATATTGTTATGCCAATTTTTTTTATGCGACTTACTATATTATACGCCTGACGTTTAGAACACCTACTTTACGGTAACAATTTTGACAGGTTGCTTTAAAGAAAAAAGTAAAATAAATCCTATCCTACTGTATTGTAAGTATGGATGTTTGTTACTCTTTCACGTAAAAACTACTGAACGGATTTTAATTAAACTTTATAACGATACAGCTTATACATCAGAATAGCACATAGGCTATAAATTTATCACCGTACTCCCACGGGGATGGGAATTACACGGGTGAAACCGCGGGGTGCTGCTAGTACTATTTAAAATTACATATTGCGTGAGTGGTGTCGAAGTGTGAAGAAGTACAGAATAGATAATAATGCTAGTATATTGAAATGTTCGAAAAGTGTTGTTTACACCGTAGATAAGTATTGACTATCCCCATATAACCATAGAATTCAAAATTAATGATGAGATATTTAAAATATTCTTATAAGAATACAAAAGCATAGTATCATTCATTGTTTTGTGTTATCATTAATAGTTTATCTCTGCCTCAAACTGTTCAACCTTATAATATTTTAAATGCACCAAAAGTCTATAAAATTTTAAACTTCGAATTATTTAAACGCTAAAAATACACCAAATAAATAACTTTTATAAACGAGTGGAAGACAAACGTGTGCTGCGAACAACAATTTAGTGTACGCTGAATTAGGAGCGGCGCGGGACCAGCCTGGTGACAATTTTATAGCAGCAGCGAAATAAGTAGCAGTTTAAAGTAAAAACGAACGAGTTTCCCCGGCGTTTACGAGTGTCGATCAATTATGCGATAAGCTTAAGTATTGTTTGAGTTATGTACTTCAAAGCGTTGCTGCTAAATTAGATTTTGCAAAATGGCGTTTCACGATTTTTTGTGGTGTTTTTTTATGGGCGTGTAATTAGATTCGTGTTTGTGGACCATAATATGTTATGAAAAATGGTTGAATGAATTGATTCGGTTGTGATTAATTAGCGTCTGAGGGACATAGATTGAATGAGATAAAATGCAGATTGATGATAATATTATGTTAGATGTAAACATAAACATAATTTTACATATTTAGTTTTCCAATGTTCACGTGAATTTCACTTATTATTATAACAACTTTTGAGAAACGTCGGATACGTTAAGAGCTGAATAAACCGCGATAAAATCCGTAAACGTTTCATTATAATTACAAAAAAAGAAAATATATGTTTTTATTTGTATATGTTTTGATATTAAGCAAATATAAAAAATGCGATCACATCACTCAAACAAGCTCCGAGGTAAGATTATCGGATATTATGTTATGGATAATAAGTACTAATAAACACATCCATTCCAGGATCAAATGTAAATCCTTACTAATATTATAAATGTGACAGCGTGGATGTTTGTTACACTTTCACGCAAAAACTACTTGATAAATCATCATAAAACTTTGAACACATATTCTGGGAGGTAATAATAGTAACATAGGATACTTTTTATTAAAAAAACTAACAAAATTATTGCTAACGCGGGCGAAACTGCGGGCAACAGCTATTATATAATATAATATATTCGTCTTACAAATAGCACTTGGTGAATTTGAACCCGGTGTACTCGTTTATTCCATTCTTCTTACTCATAAACGCTTCTACGCGTGTAAAAATATCTTCAAGCCACCAAGTAACTTGTATATAATATGTATTCGAGGTTGGCTTACAAAATCTAATTATCTGTACACTACTTAAAGTTGCACACAAATTATATTGCACTGTAATTTTCATCACATTGCATCCGAAATTTAATGCTTCCAAACATTATTGCAGGTAATTTGCCCCTATCTTATCAGGAATTGTGGAGCTCAAGTCACAAGCGAACAGAGACGTCTTAGAAACATATATTATAATAGAACACGATAATAAGTACCTAGATGTATTAAATCCGTTTACTTAGGAACCACCATGTTCCAGTGAGCTCGGGCTCTTGAGTAAGAGAGTTCGGGTTCGATCCTGACCCCCTTTGCTGACTTCAAATGGGTTTTCCTAGATATCTAAGTACACCTGAATAAGAGACCATCTCTCACTAACGGTGAAGGAAAACATCGTGAGAAAGCCTGCATGCCTAATGAGTTTTAAGTCTTTAAATGTGTGAAGTTACCCAACCCGCATGTAGCGCATCGGTAAACTATGACCCAACCGCCTCGTCGCGTGAATTCGAGGAGACTCGTGCCCATCAGTGGGACTTACAAGAGTTGATTTTTTTTGACGTTACAACGTCTTATAATTCGATGGAGCTGGCTGCACGCACGAAAAACATGACTCATGCGGCGTTACCTCGATCTGAGGCATTCCATTTAAGACTTGAAGTGCAAGCGAGAGCGCGGAACGAGCGACAAAGAGGCACAATCGGTCCATCAGTATGTTCTTATGACGTTATCACGTTCAACTATCGTCAGTAAACCCGACTTTACAGACAACCGATTTTTCACTTTAAGAACAGAATACAAAGTTTGGTCGCTTCCTGCTTAAGAGAGTAAGATGAGCGCAAACATCATATTGATTCCCCGATAGGTTTGCTGTGTTCTAAAAACAAAAATATTATATATTTAATCAGAGAACTACCCTACCCGACAGTCCGTGATCCAGCTTAATAAATTATAAAGAATGACTCCGTTCCTGGACGATTTATATTAACCATTTAATATAACGTGATTTACCATTAAATATAACGTGGTTTACCTATTTTAAGTAACCATAATATAAACAATCCGTGTTGGATGCGAATGGCGACGGATCGGTCGTCTTGGCGTTCATTGGCGGAGGCCTGTGTCCAGCAGTGGACGGATGAATACTGATAATAATAATAACATTTATTTGCTAAATTGTAGATACAAATCAAGATAACATGATGATAATAATAATTTTAATAATAATATTTTTTATTCAAAATGCATACATAGTAAATTACAGGATTATAATGTAAACAATATTTATTTCAATCATCATTATTTTCTTTTTGACTTTTTATGGCCAATTCAGACCTCTTTCATGTATCACCAAAAAGGGTGATGCTTAGAAAATGCTAGTTTATTATAATTTAAAAAAAAATGAAACAACGATATAAAAAGCAATAGATACACAAACGTAAATCAAAACGGTCATCATGAAACAATTATAACAACATAATAAAAGCTCGTCCCATATCGCTGCAGCCTGTGGCGTCGGGATATAAGCTCCGAAGTCATTCTGGGTCTGATAGACCCCACTAATTAATTTGGCGGACATTTGCGGCGGTAATGAGCTTATCAAACGTAGATTTGTGCGGACAATGGGACGGTTCGATTTAATGACCAGGAATATGAAGGGAATCATAGGGCATTAAGGATTGTATAGTTAATAAAGAAACGATTTAGTAACTATTAGTTGATTTTATTTATTTGTGTAAACAAATTTACGTACGTAACAAAATATAAGTAGAAAACAGAAAATCCGTGTATTTTTTTCTATTGTACTTTACATAGAAGGGATGGCGGGTAATAATTTACTTAATCCGTATAAATATTATAAATGTGAAACTAGGGATGCTTGTTATGCTTTCACGCGAAAACTTCTCTACTGTACAGAAACCTTGTGCAAATATTGTAGGATACCTCCTACCTACCTAGTAGGTACCCCTACTAGAAGTAACATAGGATACATTGAAAAACTAAAAGAGGATTTTTTTTGCTAACGCGATGGAAGTTAGATAACTATATAAAGAAAACACTCATACAAGGATTTGCTTATATAATAATGTTATTATAATAAATCAATAATCAAAAATTTAAAGTGTATTTTAAATATATCCTATATAAGCAACATAAAAATCTTTACCTAAGAAGTTAATATAACTTTTATTACATCTCCACAACAGACTGAAATAATATAACAATAAGCCGATCGTGTTCCTGCCCACTAACCATTACGAACGTCGAGATCGCGTTTAAAAATATTGTACATCAAATACGATAAACGTTAACTTATTAAACCTGTGTTGACTCCAGACTTTATTGAGGTAATTGAAATAATGCTCTTTAGTCACGCCACGACCCTAACGGTAATGAGTTTAATTTCATTTTGATGGCCAATTTGTATTTGTTATCACTTGTACCGAGATAAAGATTTTACGACGGGTAACTAGACAATTCATGTCAGGTTTTAAAGTATACAAAGCTTTAAATAGAATGTAATTTGAATGATAGTTTATCTATTCTTGTATATCTATGTTCCACAATGTTATTATTTTTTATCTGTTATATTCTTGTTATTCACAAATTATTAAATTTGACGTTATAATTTGCACTGCAAAAATCGTAAGCTATAAGAGGACGCTACTTCTATTTTAGTGTCATATTTATAAGCTTTTTATATATTTTGTAGATTGTAATTATTTAAATTTCTTATATGAATAAAACCCAGTCAATTTTAACGGAGCCTAGTTATATTTTTTTTTAGATATAGTATATAATAATAAGTAAAGAAAGCTTACGTGAAATAAAGTAATGGCAATAGATGGCTATTACCATAGAAATATTAAGAACTTATTTCAAATATCTGTGGCTATTACGTTCCATAAGATATTACGTCATCATAGCAAACGGCTACATGGCACAGAAAGTATTCAAAAAAAAATAAAAATAAAAATTCCCGTCAAAGAGAAACTAGCAGAATTTTTCATTCTTATTTATATTCATTGTTGTACAGTCCGTAACAAAAGTTCCTGCTATCGGTTCTGAATGCTACATAAATTTCTTTTATGAATATTGTTCATGAATCGAAACTTTTGTATTCGTTTCAGTTGTAGCTTCTTGGCCCTAGCTTGCATATATTGTCATGTTAGAGAAGTTGAATTATATAAATTTACATATGTAATATACATGTAGTTTATAACTATGATGAAGAGGGCAAATTTAGTTTGACACGTTGAAGCAAATAACCAAGTCCAAGTCAGCCTAAGTTTGACATACGTATGGTTAGTCTATCGATAGACACTATATACCTGCCTGCCTATCCAAAGATATAGGTAGGTATATCTTTGGATATATCTATCTTTCGTACGCTACCTTATCGGTATGTAATGTCACAAATATTTTCATAAACTACGAAAAAAATCCGTTAAGTAACCTTATGTAAGAGCAGGATTTAATTGGACCTTTTAATTCGTAAGATATTAATGTTTAATATAAATAATATTCACATTTTTACTTTTATTAATAAAATCTAAATGACAATGTAAAATTAACATGATAATTAAACAAATTGAAGTCAACTTTTCGGAGCCCAAACTTTATAAATTACAGACAAAAAATATGCGATTACCACACGCTCGACCTATTTAAAAAAGGTTCTACCTAAAAAGTTTTCTTAACTAGAAATTAAAAGGTAAAATAAACGGGTCACGGGAGACGAAGTTTTTAAAACAATAGTCCCGGTTTTAAAACAGGACGCGGAGGCTTTGTTGAGAGGTGAGTTTGTTTATGGTAGACTTGCATTTTTAAGAATTTACGCTTAAAATGTTGTTGTTGCTGTTATACATTATATCTTTCAAGTCTTAATTAAAAATAGAAAAATCTATTAAATAATTTACAATAAACAATGAGCCACTGCCCATCTCATCCACTTACATTGGGACTGGCCACAGCAGGAAAATTGACGTAAATATAAAAAATTGGTTGTATGTAAAGTCGGTTTACGGACGGTAGTTTGACGTGACAACGTCAAACATCACATGCAGCACGAACCGAACTGAGCCAATCGCTCGAGCCGATCATGCCTCTCTCTCGTTCGTGCCGCGCTCTCGCTTCCGGAACGCTTCATGACGTCATCTTTTTCGTGCATGCTGCCCGTAATATCGAGCTATTAGACGTTGTCGCATCAATAATTTACAATTACTGAAATCAAAAGTAAATAAATCATAATTCTATAAAATTATACCGCCTAAAACTGTTTGAAAAAGTATCGATAGTTTTAATTAAAACATCACTTTCCTAGCGAACCGTTAAACGTATTTTGAAGCATCGATAACGATGTCGAGTTTGATGCAGGACTTCTTGGAGGCGCATCAATAAATCTCAAACAACTGGCGGTGACAGGAGCGCGGAACTCTTTACATAAAACATTCCTTCTGTCTCGCTGGCGATATCGATTCGGTCCGACGTAATTGCCTGCTTTCTGTTGACGGATAATATGCACGCATTTTATGTTCATTCTTGAACTTCCACAGTCCGTGTGATTGCTGTAAAGTAACCGAAATCGGGAGTATATTTTACGAAACTCTGATAAATCAGTAAAAAGTGGTAATTATAATGATTCATAAAAATGTATTAGTTGGCTGGTTAGAGACTTAGGTGAAGAAATACCGATAGGTCGATTGACCTAGAATTTTTGAGAGTAGAGGCTACGTTAAATTAGACGAAGACCATTAACCAGGTTGGAAGACGATATCAGTGCAGTGACAAGTCCGCATTGGATGCGACTAGCGAGAGATGGGTTGTCTTGCCATTTCTCAAAGGAAACCTAGCTTTAGCAGTGGATAAGGGTGGTTTAAATGATGATGGCAAGAGATGAGATGGTATAGTACTTCTAAACGGTGACTGAAATGTGCGGCTGCAACAAGATGGCCAGATACCAGCCAGACTAAGTAAAACCTACATGAAAAAATCGTTGGTACGGTTCTTCCCTATAATACACATATTTTGCATGGTCGATTGGCTTAGGAAAATTTGCTTCATCAAAACATTTTCGTGATAGCTGGGCTATTGTAACCACACATTGCCCGTTTACAGGCGCTTTAGGAAGATATCATCTTATATATACAATTCTCGTGTCACGGTGTACGCTATTGAACTCCTCCGAAACGGCTAAACCGATTTTGATAAAATTGTGTGTGCTTATCAGGTAAGTCTGAAAATCTGACAACATCTATTTTTCGTCCCCCTGAATGTTAAGGGTGATCCACCCCTAAACTATTTTTTTAAACAAAATTTTTTGTTTTTATTTTTTTTTATGATACAGCATACAATACTAAAATTTTCGACCCCCTAAGCTCAACCCCAATTTTTTAATTGCAACTTTAATTTTGGCAAAACGAAGTCTGTCGGGGCAGCTAGTATCCTTTATAAAAATAACATAACTTATTTTAAATACTGCTAACATTTCACCAAATCCAATGTAACAAATAGGGTCACAATTGGACCCAAGGTTACCGAAGTACGGAACACGAAGTTCAACGGTCCCGAGTGACTACATTAAAGTGCAGAACGATAAATTTGAATAAAGTATAGTTATGGAGTTTCCCTGTACTGCGGCACGAGCAGTGTTCACGCCTTTGCGGGGAGTGCTGGGACACTGGATTCTCGTTCTAGTTTCATTTGCATTCATTACTTTATGATTTTTGTAAAATGAAACTATATTTCGGATTGAGATTGGAATTAATACTCTTTCTGTATCTCAATGTTCATTGTTTAATTAATATTGCTTTGCGTTTTTTGTCATTAGTGAATTCTGGTTTTATACGTAATAAAAATCATTATTATAGAAGTATTTTATTATGTTAACGCGAATTTCACTCATTATAATGAAACAACTTTTACGGATTTGATCGCGGTTTATGACTTTTTATGAACCTGACGTTTCGGATACTGTACAGCAACCATGAGTCCTCCCGTCACCAGTTGCTGAAAAGAATCCGAAACATCGGGTCGACTCGACGACCTCCGTGGCGCAGTGGTTAGCGCGTTGGCGCACAAGCCGGAGGTAGCGGGTTCGAATCTCGCCAGGGAACAAAAAAAAAGTTTATTTGTTCCTGGGTCATGGATGTATATTAAATATGTGTATAATATAATAAAAATCTTAAATATATGTATCAATATAAAAAGTATTAAATATATGTATTTTCCGTTGTCTGGTACACGTAACACAAGTCTCTTCGAGTACTTAGCACGGGACCAGATTGACGTGGTGTAAAAGCGTCCATAGATATTATTATTATTATTATTATCGGGCTTGTGGGAAATATGTGGTTGGCCCCTGGGGGAGATCTCCGACCGAGCGAGTTGCAATGCTCGGCCAGGCCGAAGCCCACTAGCTGTCGTGTCAGAGGTTGTATATATAGCGACCGGGCGCTGGAATTCTGATAGCGCGATTCAGGATTGTGGCGTTGTGATTGGTTCGCCACATCACTCCCCCTCGAAGACCGGAGGTCGGAATCTTAAGTCTTCTGGTTGAGTCGCCGGTGCCAGTGTGTCCCAGTGAGTCGGAACTGTGCTGCTGCTTGCACGGGGCTCCAGTGAGTCGGAGTGCTGCTGCCGTGCGGGGCTGATACTACGTGCTGCTGACCAGGAGAGATGAGTGCTCTGCTTGCTGACCGGTCGTGGTAGTGCGATAGCCCGTAGAAGCCGGTGAGGGTTCGACCAGGCCGCGGTGCGTTGAGGCTAGTGGTCGAAGTACCCGAAGAGGCTTGAAGCTGGCTGGCGTAGTGCGGAGGGGTGGGGAGTGATGATGATGTAATTCCAGAAGGAGGCGTGTTCTGTCGAGGGTCACCAATGTGGAAATATGGTCGTAGGCCCCCAAAGGGGGAGATCTCCGACCGAGCGAGTTGCAATGCTCGGCCAGGCCGAAGCCCACTAGCTGTCGTGTCAGAGGTTGTATATATAGCGACCGGGCGCTGGAATTCTGATAGCGCGATTCAGGATTGTGGCGTTGTGATTGGTTCGCCACAGGCTCATAAAAACTAAATAAACCGCGATAAAATCCGTAAAAGTTATTTCATTATAAATATTTTATACTTATTTATACCCAATATAATCTGAGTAATTTTGAGACTAGCATGCACATTAAGCATAAAAGACAAATAGAGACAATATGATCAATATTCGAATATATTTATGATCCATTAAGGGCCTGTTTCACAATCTCCAGATAAGTGCCGAATAGGCTATCGGCTACATATTTGACAAATAGAGTATGGAGTAATCTGTCAAATATGTTGCCAATAGCCTATTCGGAACTTATCTGGAGATTGTGAAACAGGCCCTAAATGTTTTAAGCTTTCTAATTATCGAAGATTAAATGCGACATAAAATTCAATACGTTAATATATCAAAGTAATTTGTGGGCGACTGTAACAATGACGTCACAGGTTCTTGTAACGTGTCGACGTCAAATTGTTCCCGGGATATACGAGATAAGTTATTAACGACAAAAGTTTTTAGTTACCATATATTCAGCCTTCGAGGTCCAATCAATGGTTCTCAACATGTTACGTATATGAATTTTAAGTTACGTATTATATTCCGCTTTATAAAGTGATAACTAAAAAAATCTTTTTTTCATTATAATTTCCATGAGTATTAAGTATAAACCCTTTTCCACGGCTGGACTTAGGCATTTTTCGATAAACGACAGTGTGGCAAATCAAATATAGTTTTAAGAAGAATCTTATCTTCAAATCACGTATCATAATGTCAAATTGATTATAACAAGGCTAAATATTTTTTTAATGATGAGATGAGACAATTGTAATCATTTTGTAATTAGAGTGTATTTTATTTTGTAATACCAAATTGCCAAACACTTTAATTATTTGAATAAATACGTTCTGATTTTCAATTTTCTTTATTGGACTCGAGTCTGTAAAGTTTATTATAGTTATCTGTTTTGTAGCATATTTTGTTACCGTACAAATCTGTTATCAGCTTTCTAAAATATTACCTCATCTAGCTTCAAATTTGAGAACCACTGTCTTAATATAAAAGGTTTAATGCTTATTATGTTCGGGCCGAAATTTGCTGCAAAGACGTGGTTTTATGATGATAAGAACAGAGCAACTGACAATGGGAATGTTTTATAGACAATATGTCGTTTACGAGTTGGCGAACATGGAGGAGTTTTATATGCCAAGTGTACAAAGTGGCGTTAATATGTTACGAGTGTTTTATAGCTCGTACAGTGGTTGGCTTACAATTGAATAGCTTTTTAATTACACTCCATTAAGTAATATAGTCAATATCGACAATGAGCGTAACGGGACAATGACGTCATCTTTTTCGTGTATGCAGCTCGTAGTGTGGAGTTATTAGACGTTGTCACGTTGAAATTGAAAATTAATGAAAATCGTATAAAAATTACGAAGATAAGATATATATTATCGTATTATTCCAAAAGGATAACACCTATTTTTTTAAATGACGATATGACGTAGAGACTCCATAAAGCATACTCGCATTTGAAAGGCCGTCAACGTACCAACGTCCAGTGGGTTCGGCTTCTTAAGTGAGAAGTTTGGGTTCGATCCTGACCTTCTATCCCCTTGAAACGTATTTTTCTAAATTTCTAAGGGTGCACCTGAACATGAGACCATCGCTTGCTCACCGGTGAAGGAGAACATCGTGAGGAAACCTGCATGCCTGGTGAGATTGTAAAGGTGAGAAAGTTTTTTAAGGTGTAATATGAAGTTGACCAACCCGCATTTCGTCAGGGCATCGGTGTACTACGACTGCCTTATAACATTAGGACATATAATATATTGTGTTGATATTTTACTGTTTTCATATAGGTACAAACCCATGACCAGTTGCATTCCACGAATGCATAGTATCCAGTTACCTGACTACTCAAACAATCAGTCGTCTAGTATAGAAAAAAGAAAGAAAGGTTTATTTGTGAACACTATAATGTTGTGTTATAAACTTTCGCCTATATAACTAATATTATTTAAATTTTCAAAGAAAGTCGACCTTAGAAACAGTATTAAACTAAAAAACCTTTCTTATACTATGTTTTGAGAACTAATTATCGCTGTAATTACCTACACTCTTTCACAATTTTATTAATGTAAAGGAAATAACCTCACACATTCTGTCGTTCAAAGTAATTAACGCTTTTATATAAAGTACTTTCTTTGATTATTAATATTTTTAATGTTATATGAAACGTAAACTCTCAAGTATAACGGTGCTCAGCGTTTCAGCTATAAATAGCAATTCATGAATTACAACTTCATCTGGCAAAAGCTGTAAAATATTTTACAATTAAGGAAAGAATTCCCTCATACACTACTATCTTATAAAATTCCAAGATTTATATTTTATTTTTATTATTAAATAATTAGGTAACACCTTCTAGCTGGAATATTGAATACTTAAATAAATTAACCACTTACATCCAAGCGACTTTTAGTTTCACTTTGGTCGCTACCAAAAACCAAAAATGACAATGGAAAAGTATTTTCCAAAAACAACAAGATAACGTTGTTTCAACCTAACATAATCCCAAAAACCTCTAATTCTTTAGTAACTTTAAATTCGTAACTCTAATTCCGTTTGACACACAAAGCACGTATTTTTGTCGTAACTTAACTGAGCGAAATATACGAAGTTCGTAAACTCGGAAAATTATAAAGGAACAGCACAACTTACGGCTATGTTGTTATAAGTTTAGCGGACCTCTTAATAAACAAGTTTATTTTTTCGGTTTTCGTTGAGTCTACTTAATGTACTTAAATAATAAAACGAAGATTGTTTAAGTTCCTCTGAGACTGGGAAATTAATATAGAGAATTAATACAAGAAATAATGTTTCATAATTTTTTGATTTATGATACAAGGTCAAAATATCGAGCACCACAAAACAATATAAATCACATATTAAATATCCGTAGAGTTCCGTGTTTATAAATAATAAAAAGAACCCTTATGACCTTCCTGTCCGTCTGTACGTCCGTGTGTGATGTGTCATCACCGATTTTCTTAGGTGAAACCTGGCAAGTCAAATTTATACCATATATTTCTTTTTATATGTATATACAGAAACTGTATACCATACTATATACAGTAGGTATATAGTTTCTGTGTATAAAAATCGTGGTTCTGAGTTAACATAGTAAACATATATGGACAATACCTTCGCAAAAACTTGTAAGTTCCAAAATTTAACGCAGTTTTCCACTTTTTTTAATTTTTTCGGAAAATTCTTGTTTTAAAAAAATAATTAAAATTCTAGGTTAATCGGATTCCAACCGGGTCTATAGATATTGATTAAGCCTGTATGATAGTAGGTATATATGCCTATATAGACATACCATCACTTGCTCTCAGTTTGTATTTCCTGCTGAAAAGTTGTCATTTTAGTTATTCCACACCCTACTCCTAACCTGAACAGCATACGTGAAAAAAGTAAGATTATTTGACATACAAAAATCGTGTCTTTAAATCAGCTATCAGATATCTATTTTACTATATCTACGTATTAGTAAAAAAGTCCAAAATAAGATTCTGACTTCAAATCAATATTGTTCACACCACGAAGACACTAGAAAAACTAATTCCCAGCATTACAATGGGATACCAACTAATTATTAAGTTCAGCGAAGCGGGATTCAAATTTCGGGAACTTGTTTAATTTGTGGATTGAAGAAGTGTCCCGCCGTTCACGTTTAGTCACGTAAACGCTCTCCAACTCGTAACAATCGTTAGGGCGTGAGGAGATGGAAAATTAATATGTGCACGGAAAAACACCTTTTCACATAACTACAATCTGCTTGAACAGATTAGTTTGATGGAAGAAGAAGCCTTTAATATGATAGACAATTTAATCAAAATATTGTAACCCCAGGCTTATATTTTATAATATATTAGCCCTGAGTGTAAAATAATCTTGTTTAACATAGAGTATTTAGTGGCATGAAATATCCTGAACAGATAATATTGTCATATAAAACAATGCCTTTTCGCGCGTACATAATATGTAGCAGGAGATTAAGCGATTTGTAAACCGTAACTAAACATATTTGAACGAGCGTGAGTAGATATTAATTGTTATCAAACTAGAAAATGTGTAAAATTACGCGTTTTTTTTCTCTCAATTGAACATCACTATAGGATTCGAAATGAAGACCTCAGCTAGAAAACTAAGATTGCCGAATTCAAGCAAAAAATAAGCTCCTTTAAATGGCAATTGGCTGGTCACAGAACGAATGGCCGATGGGCCAAAAATGTTCAAGAGTAAAGGCCACGTTTAGGTAGAAAAAGAAGTGTTGGTCAAACATCAACCATGTGGGAAAATGATCTCCGTGCAGTAGGCGGTCCGGTTTGGATGCAAGTGGCAAGGGATCAGTCGTCTTGGTATTCGTTGAGGGAGACCTGTGTTCAGCAGTGGACAGATAAAGGCTCATGATGATGATAGTGAAACACCGCTTTAATTCAAATAGCTTACTCAGCACTGAAACAATCGTTTAGAGCGCTTAGGAGAAGTTTCAATGTCAACAGGCTGGCGTTACCCTTTCACACTTCACTATTTGTATTATTACCATTCACTCATAATTCAAGTTCAAAGAAAGTAAAGTCTACGCTAATGATCCACGTCGCGTAAACTCGTCGGAGGGCCCTCCACTTTAATGAGGCCCTTCTATGCCCCTCAGATTAAATATTTTGCCTTTTTAACGTTTCACACCGAAAATAATCATAATTAAGTGTTTTACTTTTTATACAAGTTGGCAGTGAAGTCCGATGTACTTTTTTACTATTTGGACTATATTCTAGTAAATCTTCTCTGCATAGTAACTAAATAGGAGAGTGAGCTTTTGTATTTCTTTACGCTAAATCCGCAAATTAGGTTTTAATATTATTTAGACTATAGCATCTGTAGGATGGACATCTATCTAAATAATCCTGTCCCACTGCTAAGTCTCCTCCTCGAAATCTGGCGAGAAGAGTATTGAGCCATAGTTCACCGATGCTCTGGCCCAACGCGGTTTTGTGAACTTCACTTCAACTTTACACACCTCCAAAGACTTAATCTCATCAAGCAAGATGGTTTCCTGACGATGTTTTCCTTCATATATTTCAGATGCGTTGTCTTTAAAGTACATTTAGAAATTATAAAAACCATTTTTAGGCCTTACAGGGGTCAGCACCCGGACCCTCTCGCTTAAGAGGCCAAGCCGCTCTAACTCTAATTAAACATTACAATGAAACAACTTTTATGGATTTTATCGCGGTTTATTTATTATGAGCCTGACGTTTCGGATACTTTACAGCAATCATGAGTCCTCAAGTGACCATGGTTGCCGTAAAGTATCCGAAACGTCGGGCTCATAAAAAACTAAATAAACCGCGATAAAATCCGTAAAAGTTGTTTCAGTATAATGAGTGAAATTCGCGTAAACATAAGAAATCTAATTAAACAGTTAAAGCGTGGATGATTTTTATAGAAACTTTTATAGAAACCATTGTTATCTTACACCTTAACCAGTTAGTGCATCTATAGCAGCATGTTTTATTTGTGTCGTGTCAAAACACGCCACAGTAATCCAATTTGCAGTGAGTTTTCCAAGTTCCCGCAACTCGCTAGACTTAGTGATTTAAATTTACAACTTTGTCCTCACACACTTGCAATTTTAACGATCACCGGCCAACTTAACTTTAAATCACATTTTGCTTTTAAGATGTTGGTAGCTCGGTATTTTTAGTGCAGTCTGTTTCTTGCTTTGATTTGTTCATTTTTCATTATAACGAAATGAGTTGACTATCTGACATTCCTGGTAGAAAGCAACCGAATGGTGAATTAAAGGACGTTAAAGGCCAGTCCTGTTGAGACCTTACCTTAAGAATTTGTCTAGGTTGCCTACCATTCATAGGTTGGTTATCTTGAGAATAATAAATAAATAAATGTAAATATTATTTAAAAAAAAATCAAACCACATTAACCTAGCCCCGTGGTAAGTGTGTTACGGATACTAGAAACGGAAATAAATTTAGTTGATTTATATAAATACATACATTCATGTCTATGAACCGATGCAGAGATCTATATTCATCATACAAATTGTCTAGAGTTCGCGGGATTCGAACGCGTGACCGCCGCGTAAAGTGACCTGTACTACTCGACCAGGCGGGCGTCGAGAGATAATTCATAAGCCTCAGTAACTGGCACTGACACTAATTGTATGTCTACCGTTCTTTCAGTGACAGTAAAACTGTTTCATGGAAGAAGCAGATGGTACTCATGCAGTAGGCTGCGTCAGGCATTTCTCCCACAAGTAATTTGATTAGAATCATTATAGTTCTAGACACAAAGTCGTTTTTAAGCTTTGCGTGAAAATATTTTTAACTTTACTTACCAAAAATAGAGTTGTCGTTTTTTTTTTTTTTTTGTGTATTTAAGTTATTAAGTATGTGTTTAAGATGTTGTTTTTGTCTATTCAGTAAATTTATTTCTACGATTTACCAAATATATGTTCCTTTTCCGAGTACGTATCAACAAGATTGCAAAAAGAATAGTTCAGGGCCTGTTTCACAATCTCCAGTTAAGTTCCCAATAGGCTATCGGCAACATATTTGACAGATAGAGTATGGAGTATCTGTCAAATATCTGTCAAATATGTTGCCGATAGCCTATTGGGAACTTAACTGGAGATTGTGAAACAGGCCCTTCTACTAATAAAATAGATTGTTCACAAACATTATACAGAAGGTAAAGAAAACGCCTCCCTTAAAGCACTGAAAGGTTCATTTTGCTAAATTTTATGATCGCTTTCGGGTACACTTCACTATCAATCCTTGGAATGGACCTATTTTAAGAAACGTTTAAATTTAGAACAATCTCTCGAGAAAATGGTAATTGAGTTTAACCCTTTTGTTGTTTCTTAGAAATGTTTATTAATTAATTAAAGTGCAACGTGCCGTGAATATTTATTTTACCTGAAAATCTTTAAATGTTTCGCTAAAGCTTTTAATGACGACCTCTGTGGCTCAATGGTTAGCGCGGTGGCGCTCAAGCCGGAGGTTGCGGGCTCGAATCCCGCCGGGGAACAAAAAAGTTTCTGTGTTCCTGGGTCGTGGATGTGTATTAAATTTGTGTATTATATAATAAAATTCTTAAATATACGTATTAAATATGTGTATTTCCGTTGTCTGGTACCCGTAACACAAGTCTCTTCGAGTACTTACCACGGGACCAGATTGACGTGATGTAAAGAGCGTCCATAGATATTATTATTATTATTTTAAAGAATTCAACGATAAAAAATTACTTCTTTATATTATTTTTCTTTTGTATTAATTCGAATGTATGATCTATTAAATTAGTTATTTATGCAACGGTTGCTTATTAGAAGGTATATTTTAAACACGAATATGGTTTTATCACGCGAGACGACGCCGAGTGTGATAATAGTATCGCATGAGTGTTTTAATACCTAACTATTTCAACAGTTGTATACAGGACATTATCTACATCCATAATATGAATCATCTATAAAAAAATCTGTATCTTAACTTACTGCTAACATTAAAACATCCAATCCAAGTAACCAAGTATAATTCATTACAGAGTATAAACAAATAAACTATGCCCTTTAAATATCTGTTTTTGTACTTTTGAAAATTGTATCGCTCGTCTTTTTTATACAAAACAATAAAATATCGAAGAAAAATTGTTTGGATTCAAATAACCTACCTTTTACGACGCGCGGCGTTCTGGTAGTGAAACTCGCGCGAATAACGATGTTCTTTTTTTTTAAAATCATACAGATATACTACGAATCGAGCAGTAAAAACATGGTTGTCTGTTATGTAAACCCTTTGCTTAGAGGCAATTGACAGAAGTAAAACTGTAAATAAACCCACATACATGTTTTATTACCCCTTATTATATAATATCTGCATAAATAACTAATACATTATTGTAATAATAGTATAAAACCCTACTTATTATTAAACTTTTTAGATCTCTCGGGATTTTTTTAAATACTATTAGAAATGTAAAAAAAACCTTAACATCTACATACATGTAAAAATAATTGATTTATTTTTAATAATATCTAGTAAGCGTGAACATTGAATATAACGGAACGACAAAGGTAGTCCTCATTGGATGCAGGTGGTGAGGAACATCGTGTCGTTCATGAAATAAGACCTAAGCTCAGCTGAGAACAAAAAACTTTGATGATTATGTTGGTGATAATGAACTTTTTTGAAATGCTATCAATCTCTATGGAAATTCAATTTAGCTCGAGTTGCAATAAAAATATACATTTATATTAAACAACTGTTCTATTGTCTATCTTAACTTCAAAGAGCGCTGCTATCAATGATTGCTGCTACTGCAGCTGATTTAACTCAATTTTTGTACTATCATTAAATGACTGACTATTAAATAATGATTCCATGCCCTTTCGTATTCAATGATTTCCAGTTTCCAAAAACCCTTGAAAGTTTTATGTAACAGATAAGATGTTATTACATAAAAACGCGTAACCACTAAAAGCGATATATTTTAGCGCACAATAGTCAGCGGAAATACCTTTTCTTTTTCGCGAAATTGCGCGAGACAAAGTTTGGTAATATTTCATACGGAGCCTTCGTATTGTATTACAATATGTGACCAAGTTTCCGCGACTTCGGAATTAATATTATTGTGGCAAGTGAGTTTCGTAGTTTATTGGATGTTTGTCACGCGGAAGTCAATTAGGAAGTCGCTAATTAAATAGTTTTATTATTATTATAATGAGTAGTAACGTAAAGTATCAACCCTTATATGTCCCACTGCTGGGCACATGTATCCTCCTCGATATCAGGCGAGGAGGGCTAATGGGCCATAGATCACCGATGCGCTGGCCCAATGCGTATTGGTGAACTTTACATACCTTCAAAGACTTTCATCTCATCAGGCATGCAAGTTTCCTCACGATGGTTTCCTTTACCGGTGGGCGAACGATGGTCTCGTGTTTAGCGAGCACTTATAAATTAGAAAAACCCATTTTAAGGCACACACGGGGGGGGGTTTACGATCAAACCCGGAACCTCTCGCATAACAGGCCGAGTCTATCCAACACTGGACCATCGCCGCTCGCGATCTCTCGATTATAATGAGTAGTGATATAAAAATGTGCCGGTGGGAGAGATGCGATGTGACGCGCTCCCAACTGCATGGGTGCCGCCATCTTGTTTATTTTTTGAGTCAAACAGCTTTGCTGTGTTTTGGAGAGAATGGCAAGACAGGCAGTGTTACTAGCACCAAGACCTAACGTCTTATGTTATGGATAGGCAACACATGAGTCGCCTGGTCTAGTTCCAGTCAAACTAGTTCACGTTATGACCACCATTTGGTGTGGTGATCACCATGGACCATGATACCATGCCCGTCTGATGGTTTGCCTAATCGAATAGCATAAAAAGAATTAGGCTAATTGTCATCAGAACAACGTGAACACCCCGCCTCTTATTCTCTCTCCAGCTGATCACACTGCACGCTCTGCAAATATTATAAGTATCGACTAAACTGTTTTTTTCTTTTTTTTTTCGGTTGGATCTATGCTAATGGTCCTAGTGACCGTTATGCGTCATCGGAAAGGGGATGATCCGGTTGGATCATCCTATGACGTTAATGACTAAACTGTTACAGCTAGATAGACAGAGAGAGTTTGTGAGTTAAACGCGGAAGACCGCCACGAGAAAACGTGACATGAAAATATTCATATAAAATAAATTTTATAAAACAAAGATATGTTTTATATAGTAAATAACAATAGCATACAAAAACTTTAAACAGCCAAACAATTTAAAATTCAAATCAGCCGTCGAATCCGAATGTGCCAAAGTTCATAACATTTTATTGTACCGTAGATAACGTTTATATAGTCGGGCCATAACTCCGTATGTTGGTTTAAATCTGGCGTCGCCCCCTTTTGATAATTTTCACCTGAGCTGCGCCCCCTTGCCCTGCGGCGCCCTCTTCAAATTTATGTTCGCCCTGATACCATCTTCATCGCCCCCGAAGATTTAATGGTGTTCGGAACTGGAAGTGATATCATACTTTTATTTGGTTTCCCTGAAAATTCGACGTGTGCTTTCCTGCTTGTGGCAGAATTTAACTGCGAGAACAGCAGTCATTTTTGTAAAATTTCCACGTTTTTATTTATTTCACAGATAGTCTATAAATTCTAAAAAAAAATAGCGAAATACGTTCACTTATTGGTTTCGTTTTTAAATGTTTTAATATTTTGACCTGACAACGTTTAATAATTCGATGCACGCACAAAAAACATGACTCATACGGCGTTATCTCGCTTGGAGGCGTTCCATTTAAGGCTTGAAGTGCAAGCGAGAGCGTGGGACGAGCGACAAAGAGGCACAATCGGCCCATCAGTATTTTCTTATGACGTTACGTACAAACAACCGATTTTTTTATTTGTATCATAGTTCTACAGATAGCATATTCTTTCTTATTTCGTAAAGTCGTAAGCCGCTTTCATATCAAGTAAATTAATTTTACTGAAATTCATAAGAACTCATTAAATGTCTACATAGAATACGCTCTCTTTGAACTCAACTTGCAACTAACCGTCGTGTCTACTTATCTCTTCCAGTGATCTCGGATCCGTCCCGTAAGGAGGGTTGAAGTGTCGCTTACAATATTACGATGTTAACCGCTGCAGACGATTTACATAATTCATTCCCGAGTCCTGATACTCAACGTATGCTATGATTTTATGTACACCGAGCGATAATTGGACGCCTAACGGCTGCGGGCTGAGTGATAATGATGAGGGTGGATCAGCGATTGACTGATGACTTACTCCTTCATATACCGACATTAGTGATACTCACTTTTTTCTCTAAGGAAATACAAAACGAAGCTTACATAAATCTACATGACTCTTAGAAGGTAAATGTTAAAACTTATCTTTTAAGTCGATAAATGATTATTATCTTTTATTCTTATTCTTATCCTTTAAGACGATAAAAGATAAGTATATGTTCATTATCTTTTAAGTCGACGCACCAAGATGGGGTATGGTCTTGACTTGGAGTGAGAGGGACCGGATTCGATCCTGGCCCACTGCGATGCCATAAAATGGGTTTTTATAATATGCTAATTATTATTACCATGATTAGTGTCTAGTCCCGTGGGAGGATTTGGACCCGTAACCGCTGCGTAAAGTGTCCAATAGCTTGACCACACTGGCAGCGGACTCTCTAATTTATGCTCTCCCCATGTCCAGCAGTGGGTTATAACATAAGGGTTGATATTTTACTTATTTTTGTCATTCTTATTTAGTCACATAAAATGTAGGATAATTGACCCGGTTTTTTTTTTTAAATTGTCTAATAATTTTATCAACACGTAGTTTAACACTTTATTCACGAAAATGGATTAAACAGTTCAGAAATAGATTACAATGCTGCTAATATCCTAACTTTCGTCTTATTTTAATCCCTCCTAAAATACGGTATCAAAATATGTGATGCATATTATGTAAGCGTTGAACTTTACTATGCAATAATTTAGTTAAACATAATCAAAAAATGTTTCTCTAGTTTACATTCATATTGTAGATACACGATATTTGTATTGCAAAATAGAATGAAAAATCACCGCATATACACGACGATTCCATTTTGAATATGCGCCATTTTCTTGTCGCATATTTTCACAGCAGCATCTTTGTTTAACCAACTGGTGTTCATAAGCCGGAGCTCCGGAGCGGAGTTTTATTAAGGTTTTGATAGACACCCCATCTCGGCTGAGTTATATTTTGTCATCTTGTGATATTTTGTCATACTACTGAAAATGTAATTTAAATTTGAAAGGTTTAGAATAATGACTTTCTTGTCGATAATTGCGAATTGATATTATTCGATCAAAGACGCTGTCATTACAGTATCTATCTAATTTATCTTGTTTGAATGGCTTTTGACCTGCAGTTGATTTGACTGTGGTTAATAATAATAGAGTAAAACAATATTATTCGTTAATCGCTATTTCTATAACAAAATTTTTGTTTATCAATTACTTTTACTTATTACTTTACTTAATATTATAAAGAGGAAAGATTTGTACCTATGTTTGTATGTTTGTAATGAATAGGCTCAAAAAGTACTAGACCGATTTCAAAAATTCTTTCACCATTCGGAAGCTACATTATCCACGAGTAACATAGGCTAAATTTTATTCTGATAAAAATAGGGTTCCGTAAGATATTTTGGTTTTTCGGACACAAGGTGTAAAAAATGTTATTTCGCGTACTAAGATCCCGTTGTAAATCTTAGTTAACGCAGGCAAAGATGCGTGCAACAGCTAGTCTATTATAAAAACCAAGGAATAACATCGCAATGTGAAATACGGTCAGAATTTCGCTGTTTACATTCACCCATTCGGTATGTGTGCGATTCATATATCTTAATGAATATTGAACGTGTATCGCGTGCTTAACAAAATTTGTAGTCCGCTGGTCGGTCCGCAAACAACGGATAAAGCAACACCGCTGGCTTCGATAAAATGTCCAATCGATTTGTTTGTGCTGAAACATATTTGAATATTAAGTCCTCGAGCGGTGAAGTTTTCAATCGATTTCGAATGCGAGCAAAAAGAATCGATTAAACCGTACTAGTGCCGTTTGTATTTGGAATATTGGGTACAATGATGTAGTGAATTCGAGAGTTGACACATTGTCTTTAAAAATTTAAATTTCGAATAGCGAAGTATTTTCCGAATAGCAGCGTAGATGTGTCAGAGAGGAATTTTTTACAATAATTTATAGATGCTTTGTATTCGGCACATACAAACCATGTCTTGAGGATATTTTGACAGATTCGTGCCGTTAAAAAAGTTGATAGGATAGATAGAATGCGGGATGTAACTTCTTTCCATAAGAATGATTCCTTTTTTAAATGTTACTAGAATAGACAAGATCAGGCAAAAGGCAGATGCGCCACCTGATAGTAAGTGATCAGCGTCGCCCATGAACGTAGCCTAGTTTACCTGAAACTAGCCCATGCCACTTTTGTATTTACGTGCCACCTGGATACCTACTTTACTTTACATTAATCCTACTCGTTGATTTTCTTTTGGAACGAAGTTCCTTACGGCAGGCTTGGAGGGGATAGGGATTTTAATGCGCGACCGAACTGAAAAAAATGTGATAGTAAAACCGTAAGAAAAAGTGCGTGGAATAAAAGCGTTAAATGAGACGTGCGCAGGCGCGACAGTCGCATTCACAAGCGAGTAGTGTATAATACCTTTCTTTTTAGCCGAAGGAACTTCGTTCCTACCTGGTGTCCCACGACATCACATTTCTTTTTCAACTTTACAACATTTTACAACATTAATCCGAGTCGTTGAAATCCACCCTAAGTCATTAAATATTGGAGTCATAATGACTGAGATAAAACTGGCTCAGTTCAATATGCTCGCTCGTTTTTCGTGATCGCTGAGACGCATCCTCAGTTTATTACAGGAATATCTCGGCTTAGCACATGGAGTCACCCGCCTTTAATTTTATGCATGAACGCGTCGCCAACGCAACGACTTCTGTCCAATTTTACCCAAAAATTTCCCCAACTGTCGAAATTAGGGTAACACAAAGAAAACTTTATCTGTAACTTTTCGTTCGCGTGATATTTATTCGGTTTTTAAATTAAAATCACATCTACATTGTCTGTCGTTTTTAAAATGAATGTTTTAAAGGACTAACTTTTATTTAAGCATTTTCATTCATTTCATAAGAAAATCTTACTTCTCCATCCTATCCTTAGAACAGCGAGCGAGATGGTCCAGTGGTGGAAGTACTCGGCCTCTTATGCGAGAGTTTCCGGGTTCGATCCTGATGATTATGATAATGATCATGATTATTGTTAAGTTTTATAAAAAATATATAACACTTAATAAATATTGGTACTTTTTGTGTATTTATTTAATAAAGTACGCCTTGCCGAGCTATATTAGTATTGACTAATGGGTTCAGGCTCCATAAATACTTCTATAAGGTGTCGCCATTCCGTATTGAATTTTTCTCTCCTATTTTCCTGTGAGAATTGGATATTCGAAGAAAACACTTAACTATCGCACTTCTCGATTCTTAAACAGATATATACTTTTTAGACTAGAAGTGAAATGTTCTGATCTAAAAGTAGGCAGTTTCTTCCATTTTTTATCAAATTTAGCCATCAAATGAAAAGGTTCGTGAGTTCGAAATTGGTTCATTAACGTATCGCGAACAAAAAATTTTATGGCCTTTTGAAACTCTGTTGTAGAAGAGATTGTTGCATTGAAAATTATCTTTATCTATTTGATGATAACGTTCAAAATGATTCACGTCAATTTATTTACCTTGTATATTATATAAAAAAGGTTTAATATATTTCGAAACCTCACTTATTGCACTGGTACAAGCTAAAAATTATTTAAAAGCGACGAATCTTTTTATTCTGTGACTGTACATAAAAACGAACTAAAAAACACTAAAAGGCTCTTTTCTCTTGATGCTAAATTACTTCTGAAAAGACTGTCCAAACTACAATAAGACGAACTAGAGTAAGCGAGATGACCATCTATTCGACAGAGCAGCAATAAATGCTATTTAATAAACAATATTTGATTCAAATTCGCAACTCATAAAAAAATAAATTTCAATATTTTATTGGGACGATGTTGGAAATACAAAGCCAAATCACACAAAGTATTAAATTCTGGACGTATTAATCTCGGTGATTACATTTGACAATGGAGTGAGCTGGCTAGATAACGCCGGAGCCGCGTCACTCCAGGATTTACGGATCATCCCGTCATCGGGGCTTATTGTCATTGACAAATATGCTATTTTTCCAAAGCGACTCGTAACTCGACAATCCCTTAGTTCAGTTTCATGTATAATATACGAATGGACTTAGCCTTTTAGAATTTTTTATGTTTTAAAAAAACTAATCATGACCATCACCAGCTCCTTCTACTGCTGAATATAGGCCTCCTTCCATGAACGTCAACACGACCGATCACTTGCCACTTGCATCCAACGCGGATCTGCCACTGCACGGAGATCGTCTTCCCACCTGGTTAATGGCTTACCAACCCTTCGTGTACCTAAACGCGGCCTCCACTCTTGAACCTTATTAACCCATCGTCCATCCATTCTCCTGAGTGCGTGACCAGAAAAAAACTCCAAAGTTATGCGAAACTTTTTTCATTTCTTTGTTCGTCACTAACCTACTATGTTAATCGCATCTAAACGCAACAATCAACCTAGGTACTAAAGAATAGAATAGAACATAGTACTTTTTACTGCAGTAAATGGTTCATTGAGGGAGGCCTATGATCAGCGTGGATTAAGGCTGATGATGATGAAGAAGAAATGGTCCCCGTGAGGTGATGGATAGTATCATTTGCCACAACTGCGCGCACTAACTTCCGATATACGTCTTCTGACTCTAATTTAATAAAAATAAACACGAACTATGTGATAGAGCAGATTCCGAACTAAGCTATATTTAGCTGAAATAAAAGTATCATAAATTGAATTAACAAAATAACAAGAAGCATTATAATAGTTAAAATAAACAGACGCAAATGTATCACCGCATTTGAAGCATTTTCCGCGTGCTCCTTATCAAAGGGGTATTTATAATTCATGTGAAAGCGCATTTCGCAAATTAGCGTGACATGTTCGCTTGTAATCATGCAATGGAATTCTCAATCCGTAATCTAGCAGGCGTCACACGTTCCTCACGATGGCTTATCAGCTCACTCCCAATTACACTCATTAGCTGATTAAAACTGAAGGAGTTAAGCAGGGTTGAACCTCAGTAGGATTCGTCTTTGATATTTAACAGAGGTTGCACAAAGGGGTCCTACATAACGTATGTGTCTAATAATACTTTGTGTTAAGCTGAACTTTGAAGTTACAATATAGTCTAAGTGATAAGTTGAAAATGGCGAAAAATAGAGATAAGGCTCTTAAAAATACGTGCGATAGCTCATTTGATTCGGAATGACGTCTAGAAAAATGTATCGGAAATGTGTATTAGCACACAAAAAATTGCAAAAGTTATAAACAAATTAAGTTGCAAAAAAAAAGGTATTTCGTTTTTTGTTAATAACTCCGAAATTATTAACATTTCAGAAATTTTGAAAAAAGATTCTTAAAGAGGAGGAAATTTCCAAAGAAAAACTCCCGACTCCCGGAATTCTATCTCCATTATTTATAATTTTAATTTAACGCTGAAAATAGGCCTCCGCGCGGCATTTTTAGGTAGCGCGCGCGGCTTCAAAACCGAGCACGTCACACTAATTATTTTTTTTAAGGTATTAAATATTAATTTAAAAATTTAAAAAAAATATGGTGTATTCCGAACACTTCAAAGAATTTGCTCCCGTTGGAAATTTTACTCAAAGTTAATTTTTCAACAAATTAGACAAATGTTAACTAACGAAATTTTTTCGAACTTCCGTCCTTATTGCACATTAAAAAAAATGTTTAAATAATTGTCGTATAAATTTTTCACTTCGTGGAGCCCTTCATATAAATATACTTAACAAGATCGCGCCATAAAAGTTTAAAAAATTTTAATACTTTGTTTATAATAATTTTTTAACTTGAACAAAAAACTAGAAATCCATAGTTTTTTGTTCAAGTTAAAAAATTATTATAAACAAAGTATTAAAATTTTTTAAACTTTTATGGCGCGATCTTGTTAAGTATATTTATATGAAGGGCTCCACGAAGTGAAAAATTTATACGACAATTATTTAAACATTTTTTTTAATGTGCAATAAGGACGGAAGTTCGAAAAAATTTCGTTAGTTAACATTTGTCTAATTTGTTGAAAAATTAACTTTGAGTAAAATTTCCAACGGGAGCAAATTTTTTGAAGTGTTCGGAATACACCATAATTTTTTTAAATTTTTAAATTAATATTTAATACCTTAAAAAAAATAATTAGTGTGACGTGCTCGGTTTTGAAGCCGCGCGCGCTACCTAAAAATGCCGCGCGGAGGCCTATTTTCAGCGTTAAATTAAAATTATAAATAATGGAGATAGAATTCCGGGAGTCGGGAGTTTTTCTTTGGAAATTTCCTCCTCTTTAAGAATCTTTTTTCAAAATTTCTGAAATGTTAATAATTTCGGAGTTATTAACAAAAAACGAAATACCTTTTTTTTTGCAACTTAATTTGTTTATAACTTTTGCAATTTTTTGTGTGCTAATACACATTTCCGATACATTTTTCTAGACGTCATTCCGAATCAAATGAGCTATCGCACGTATTTTTAAGAGCCTTATCTCTATTTTTCGCCATTTTCAACTTATCACTTAGACTAATATATCATCTTACTAATATTAAAAACGTGAAAGTTTGTAAGTGTAGATGTTTGTTACTCTCACGTAAAAACTACTGCATGGATTTTAATGAAACTTTACAATAATATAGCTTATACATCAGAATAACACATTGGCTATAATTTAACCCCGTACTCCCACGGGAACGGGAAATACGCGGGTGAAACCGCGGAGCGCTTCTTGTATTAAATAATTACTTAATTTTTACACTTTTTATATAAGTAATGTACCCTTTTAGCTTTAATTATTCGTTGTAATATTATGCAAGCCCTTTAAAATTTTAAACATTGACACAATCTTAAAACAAAAAGTAAAAAAAGCGCATGAAAAAAATAAATGCACATATTTGAGCCTAAAGTATCCGTATTCGTATCCGAATTTATCCTTACACGTCTTTCAGGCTGCGTAGGAGAAGTTACCTATACCTACACCGTAGTTACAGTTCCACTTACGAGCACTCGTACGTCACATGCACACTAATATTAGTGTTGAATATTGTTCCGATCACGTTGTTCGCGTGTGTTCTTGTTTACGTGCGTTATTGCTCAACTCGTCCAAACTTAGTAATTCAAGAGGACAGGTTGACGTAATTAATTCCCGTGTAATCACCGGCGCGGTGATTTGCGACAAGCTCCCGGATTACGCGACTAATCACATCTCGCGGTAACTTGTCGTAATTGCAGTTTTGAATTACGTAACTTGAATAGATATTATGAATTAGGTCACGATTTACATATTTTATGACGGGCGAGTGATTACTTTAATATTCGAAAGAAGTGTTCGATGTTCAAATTGCAATCCGAGCTAAATTATTGTTTCGTAGTCAAATGAAAATCTAACTATAATAATATTTAAAAAATATTACGAAATCCTTCTTATATTTGTTGCTCTACAATTAGGGAACACTTAATTATCAACTCCAAACTTATTTAATGTGAAGACAGCTGGACACGTCCAGTGTTCACTTCTACGGCGCGTAGAGCCACCCGTATTTAAGAAGCGTACTTTGCTAAGTAATGAAACAATACTATGCAAAGAAAGCTTTTATGTATGCGCTCCTGGTATCAATAGTTGGGTTTCATATGGGATTGAAAGAGGCACAGTTGGAGATTTCATTTAAGCATTGCATTGGATGCGAGTGGCAAAGGATAGATCGTCTTGGCGTTCACTGAGGGAGGCCTTTGTTCAGCAGTGGACGGATAAGGACTGATGATGATGATGATGATTGCGTATGAATTGGTTTGAATGACCCTATGCGTTCGGGAGTACTGTGACACCTCATAGTATTGTTTGCGTATACCGGCGTCACTAAGTGTGTTAAAGCGTCAATTGAAAGAAAATGTCGAAATGCTGCAATATGAAAATGCATAGCGTGTTCATGAGCTACAATGAATTTTCCTACTTGCATACTTTAAGTGCGCCGCGGTGGAGCCGCGCCTTTATGCCAATAATTATTGACCAACTGTTCAATCTGTATTCAACAAAGGCATATCTTATAGGGTCAAATTGTTTATTTTATGTTTATACTATATTACTGTAAAAAATTTCAGTCGAAGACGTATACAGCACATGTTTGTAAATGAATATCATTAACAAGTATTATATTGTTGCAGGTGAAAGTGATGCTACGTGTGGGAGCGTCAGGTGAGGGTCCCTTCACGAGCGGCACACAGACCTTCTCCCTGGACAAACGCAAGAAGCAGGTGACCCTGTGTGAGACCGCATCGTCCGCCACCGCGCCAGAAGATAGGAAAGTGGGAGTAGCAGCGCCGAAGATGTTTGCCTTTGATGCAATATTCTCGCAAGATGATCCACAGGTAATTTATCAATTAGTTATCTCGAATCTAATTACGTATCACTAGCGAAATTCCATTTGATAATGTAAAATAGATAAAGTTGCATTAATTTACCACATAAGCAAAAAAAACGAACAAAAATATTGTATCCTATCAGTATTATTAAGTTTTCACTAAAATAGGTCATAATAGGTATATTTTATATAATATGTGCTGTATAATTGGACAGGGATGTGCTACGTACCAAACAGTCGATATGCATTCGAAAACAAAGCCGCTTGGCAAAAGAATAGTCATATTTTATTTATTCTATTCTTTCTTTTGCCAAGCGGCTTTTCTTTCGTAATAAAGAACAAGAAAGCAATGTAGTTTCTAGTACCTATTTATGAATACCCTATTTATGACATCTTGTCCCTATTTTATGGCTTTCAAAGCTAGTAAATACTAGCTTTGAAATGTCAATATAATGAGTTTTAGAATATACCCGTGAGCGAACACTAGTTAAATTTTCCATAACTGGAACTATACACTCTACTTAACCGTACAATCATCCTTCTTAACTGTTTCATTACGAATTCATCAAGCTGTTGCAATTCAAATGTATGTAATATTAGCCATTTCGAATCCCCCAAACCCCTAGCCCGCTATCTGGCCGTTTTGATATTCATAGGAACAGATTTAGATCTAGAAAACAGCAACCATTATACCTGACAATTCTAAATTTTTTTTTTTAACAGTTTTTGTACACTAAAAATGTTACAATAAAAATGACACAAAAAAGCTGGCACTGGTAAAGGTACTATTTATCCCATTATTATTTATTATTAATATTATGTATGATTTAGTAATGCTTAAAAATTCACTATTGAAAAAACTACACCATAATGAAACAACTTTTACGGATTTCATAGCAGTTTATTAAGTTTTTTACATGCCCGACGTTTCAGATACTTTACTGCGGGAGGACACAGTCCACGATTAAATTCGCATTTAAGTTTTTTCATTATAAGGAGTAAAATTTGCGTAAATATTAAATGACATTCATACTGTAAACTAGGAATATTATTAATCATGCAAGGGTGTAATTTTAACATTCAATTTTTCCTTTGATACAAAAAAAAATGATAAATACGTTGAATTATAATATTCAATTCATAATAACGTAAACGCACCCATTACCGCCAGTTTAAGCGATGTTCAGATTCATGTCCAAAAAATAAGCATATTATTAATATGTGGCGCCATTAAATATATTTTTTCAGGAACTAAGGTTGTCGATTTTTTTAGTAATTTCTAAGAACAACTATTCTAAGAATTACTTAAAAAATTAAAATTAAATAAAAGGGAAAAGGGCCATGTACCTATTACCGACCTAAAATATCGGGTGTGTACCTAATACCGTTTATGTGACACTTTTATACCGACCACTGAATAAATGAAACCGTCAAAGTAAAACAAAAATGCACGTGTTATAATTTTTTTTTATATAAATGCTCCCGCACAGTAACATAATGCTATCACCACTTAACAATTATATGTATTCTTATAATAGTATATTCTTTATAACGTTAAATCAGTCAAAAAGTCTTATTTATACGAATTATGTTTAAAAAAATATTTTTATATTAAAAAAAATTATTATGTTTAAAATAAAAACAGAGTTGATGTTGTTGTTGCTGGTTTTGGGGTTGATGTTGATGGCTTGAGAGGTGGAGTTGATGGTTTCGGAGATGATGTTCTTAGATCTTGATCGGGAGTATTGAAAGTAAAATCATTGTCGTTCCTTAGTTCGCCAATAGGCGATTCTTGTATTGAATGTGTAATATTACTAGTTAGTGGGCCTTGAATGTTTTCGGATAGAACATGATCTCCTGGATAAGTCAGTGTATCGTCTACAGTCAAATAAGATATTTCTTGGAAGACATTTTGTTCTGATGGTAAAATTAATGCTGGTGCTACTTCAAACGTTAATGTATCCGAATCTGTTCCATCGACAAAATTGTTCACTAATGTCGTATCGCCAATTTCCAAATTACGTTCTTCCTAGTCATCATTACTTTTAGTATTCTTCCAATATTCAAACAGCTTCTTGTAGCTGATGTCACCTATCCATTACATTTCCTGAACTTTGAAATTCTTGAAGGACAGTAGGTGACAAACGGTCTTAAAAAAGTTGCTTGAAAGTTTTCATTAGTATCGCTGTTCACGTTCCGAATTTCAGGTAGAAGCTTACTGTAATTAACATTATTTGGCTCAAAAGGATATATTCTACACGACCTAAAGCCGTTAACAATAGTTTGCTTTGCTACAAGAATCGAGGCAGATTTTGACTTGTTGGTGCAAAATCTATACATCTCTATATCTATACAGTATCAGTGCAGCGTCAAGTTGATTAGCTGTATATTGTTTACGTTTAACTCGATCCATGTTTCTGAAACAAAATTTATTTACTAAGTCTGGGATAAGTATACTATGTATAAATGGATGGCAAATAGTAATTAAAGTTACGATTTGACTTCCAATTATGGATATTAGATATAGTATAAAAAATCTTATGTTATTTTATATATGTATGTTTTTTATGGAATACTTTACCTAATATCTATTACTCCGATGTTACCTAATAGGTAACTTTGTTTACTTGAAAATAAATACCAAATAAAATATGTAATACGTAACTAGTTAAGGAGTTTGTTTGAAAATGTACAAGTAGATCGGTAATAGGATTTTTTAAAGGAAATCGTATAACCTATTACCGACCCAAGGGTATGTATATAAATTATGTAAATACATGTGATTTTTGTATATTTCTATTATTTTAAATGTATTATTATATAAAAATTTAAGAATAATGATATTTCAACTAGAAAAAAATACAATATTTAAAAATCATGGCTCCTTTATTGTTCAAAATATTAACATAAGAACAAAGTTAGTTTTTACGGCTCCTAAAGCTCTTGACTATATGGCGTTAATAGCTCAAATATAAGTTAATATAATAAGGAACTGAATTAATATAGCCTCCTGTCTATTAATTTATACATTTTAACAAAAATCATGACACACAAAAGATACGAAAAGTTCTTATCAGCGACATGGGTTGATAATAGGAATAAAATTGTGTTTTTTGTTTCTATTACCGCCTATTTTTAATATTGAATTTTAAGCAAAATAAAATAGTATCTCATTAAAAATAGTTATTATTTGTGTTTCTGAAAGTATTTATCATGCATCGAATGAACTAGAAGTTACATTTAAATGCTTGACGATATAATTTTTTGCTACAAAAGAAACGAGAGTACTTACGTCGTCGGGAACGCTGCACTATGGAAAATGCACTATCGCCGGTGTGCGCGGACGAACTGACCCGTTATTCTTTAAATCGTTGAGTTACGTACATAAACAAAAGTTGAATATTCGCAATACAAATACATCTAAATTTTTATTAAACAACCAATTGTGTAACTATAATACATCGCATAAAAACGATAGTTTCTTGAATAGGGCGGTAATGAGCGCGGATTTTAAGGGGTCGTTATTAGGTGCTCGTACGTTAGTAGTAAATTTAACAAAACGTTGAATAAAAAACTTTGCGAATACAATGTTAAGAAAATTTTAGTTTGGCGTTAAATTTTAAAGCAAAATAATACTGAAATATAAAATACTTTTAAAATGAATAATTTTTGATGATGACTTGAATTGTAATTATGAAATTCCTCTGAATATAACTTAACAGGCGCATACTCTATGATATCGAATGTTCCAGTTAACATTTGCAAACTAATTCCCAAGACTACAAAAATAATCTTTTTTTTTCATTAAACTATCCTACAAATACATTGGGGTTCCAAGTAATAAAAGAATTAAACAGATAAAAAAAAAAAACATGACTCCTATCGGCAAGGAATATAATACTATTATGTAGAATGGTAAAATGATATTTTCATTGTCAATGGAGATATTGTTTATATTGTCCCTAAAAATACATACTTTTCTAAATTAACCTAGCACCTTAAACAAAACGCTTTACTTTAAATTATCACAGACCACATAAATGAAAGTACTGGCTGGAGAATTCAAAGATATAAACAAAATTCCAAAAATATTCAAGAGCAAATAGGAGTTACATGTTTAAAGTTTTTGGTAACCTCAAATGTTTTAGACCTGCACCTCCGCGTAAACAAGGAAAACATTTTAAAATTTCAAATGTTCTCGACAATTTTCTAACTTGGGACATTTGCGAGGACCCGATGTCTCGATCTGAACTCCTGAATTTCATGCGCAAAAATTTCTCAACGGAGCAAAATTCGTGTTTAAATTGTTAAAAGGCTATGCAGCGTTCAAGTATCACAGCGTCCTCAGTAAATTTTACATTTTTCGTAAGCATTTGCCGTTCAAAATATCTTTTGGAGTTTGTCACATAAGTTTTATCTTTAGCTCTGAGATTTCTTCAGAAATTTGAATAAAGTTGAGGAGATTTTTATTTAT
The DNA here is from genome assembly GCA_905333005.2 of Lycaena phlaeas. Classification (NCBI taxonomy): domain Eukaryota; kingdom Metazoa; phylum Arthropoda; class Insecta; order Lepidoptera; family Lycaenidae; genus Lycaena; species Lycaena phlaeas. The sequence goes on from HG995166.1 coordinate 19,166,467, forward strand.
AAACTAAGGCTGAATTTCACAAGAGTGCAATAAGTTTGTTCTAAAATTAAAGTGACTCTCGCTGATATAAATTTTCATTGCAACGATTATTCTCAGAATTAAAACCTTCTGAAGATATGAGAGAGTGAATGAAGGAAAAGACATTTTATCTAAGAAAATTTAAGTACTTTACAATATATCATAATTAAATTATATCTTATCTATGTAAGAATCGATGGCTTGAAAATCGCCGTGTTGTGGCCGGTCCTATTTCGAAACAAACATTCATTGATGAAATAACAACAGTGAATCAAAATGAGTTGAAAACAAGTAAACATTAAAAAATTCGAAGTGCTAATAAACCAAATAGAACACAATACTAACTCAAAAATGTAAGGTCCTTGATACTTTATTATGTACCCCACACATTAAATTGCAGTGCGACAGCGCAGCCGTCATTAATATCTGTAATCCCTGTATGTGCGTGTTCGCCGCTGCATTACCCACTTACCGAAGCTTAATTTGTAGCTGCGACTGTGCCTAATTCTAATTTGACTTATGCGTTAGTTATTTCATGTCATGTTTCATCGTTATTATCACACATTTTCCGTTCATATTTTTAAGTATACGTATTTCACACATTAAAAGTAAGTAAAAAGTTACTGAAATGATTAATAGAATTACTAAATGAAAATGTATTTAATACAACAAGTACAAGATGATCTTTATAGATGATAATATAATAAAAGTTATTTATCTAAATAAAAAACATTAGCAGTATTTAGCACCCAATTTTCAATATCATGGACAAATAATCGAAAAGCTTATACATAATACCAGTAAACCTATAATTCTGAGTAGTAAACCTAAAATCAAAGATAATTACGTGTAATGAGCCATATTAGATTTACTATTATGTAATATATACTCTATATCAAAGCAAGTAAAGCTCAATATAGGAATACTACTGAAAATCATTACAGACCACAAACTAGAGACATAAAGCATACTTAACAGCGTGTAAAACTCACATAACCCTATGATAGTTGGCAGGACAATGATATCGTCTATAGTTATCATGTTGTCTTACTGCGTCCAGCCATAATTCAGTCGCTGGCTGACTGGGGCTTAGGGGCTTAGCACGCGTCGGTGGGCCGCCGACTGCAGCAGCTGATCGTAATGAAATTTAGCTTCCATGTGCAATTTTATTTCAAGTCATAACTAGCGTTTTAAAGGATTTTTTATCAGATGTAAAACTAAAGTCACGTATCTAGAGTTCAAAGTATTTATGCATTAGGGTTTTGTTCTATTGATCGTATCAATTTGTGATTTGAAGGAATCTGAGATTAATTAATGTTAACGTTTTTAAAACATCATAATAAGTTCGTTAATTTATAAAGTTTAGTAGTGAAACGGTCTTATATTATACTAATACTTATCTGTAGGTTAAATAATTCGACGAGTATAATTTCTTTAGTTACTTTCGCATACACTATTAATACGTTGTTTCACACATAATTTTTTCTTACATAATGATAAATCTAAATAGTTTTTTGTTTGTTTGATAGAAATACCAGAAGGTGATTTTTTCTTATTTAATAATCTCGCTATCGTAAAAGGTTACATGTAATTATTTTTAGACAAAAGTTTTTTACAACTTCAAAACATAATGTGCATCACCTGGGAATATTTAGTATAATATTCAAGTTCTAAGCCATATGTTAACTAATTTTGAAAATTTTGAGAAAGTTGTTAGCGTATAGTCTATAAACCGCGTGATACCCGGCTAACTTAGCTCTGAATAACTTAAGCAGCTTCTAAGAGCGCACCTCCTGTAGCGTGTTTGGAGATTTTGCGCGAGGTTGCTACATAATTGACTAGATTGCTTCAAAGCGCGAAGATTACTTAGTACAGAAATTATTATGTGCGTCTTAAGGCTGGTATTTGGGAATTTTGAGATTTAATTAGTGAGGAACATTGCTTGCTACTTTTTTATGTTGCAGTAGTCATAGGGTTTTGAGCAGAAATCGCGAGTACGTATGCCGCAAAAGGAAGGTTGTTTATTAACGTGGTGTAGTTGTTACTTTTTTATTGTACTTTTGTAGTGTCAGAACCAATTACTACACACAAGTAAAAAGTATGCTATCTCAGTGTGAAGTATTTTTTTTTTACGATTTGAACGATTGTTTTTATCTCTATTTTAAACTTTAAAATAGTTGTCCGCTGCTTCCACTTACTAAGATTAACAGCCGGATTGACTGTGATTATTTTATCGTCTATGATATTTCCTCGTTACGTAGCATCACCCTGACGATTTTTTTTCAGAGCGGTTTCCAAGATTTTTATTTGGATGTAGAAGATACATCCAACCGTATAAACATCTACTTATTACATGACACACAATTTAACATTCTTAGAAGACTGAACATAAGCCTTCAATGAACGCCAAGATGGCTGATCGGTTGCCACTTGCATTTAACAACCGGCCACTGCACGGAGATCGACTTCCCACCAGTCCGACCAACAGTTCGCCATTCATTTATTTTTATGCTCAGGTCGAAGCATAAAGGCTGATGATGATGATGGAGTAGTACTTAAATTTTAATAAGCACGTATGTTTGTTTCAGACAGAGATATGTTCGAGCGCTCTGACCGACGTCATCCACGCAGTCATCAACGGGACGGACGGTTGCCTCTTCTGCTTTGGGCACGCAGGACTAGGTGGGTAATCTTAGAACAAGATAATAAGGACGATCTCTATTTCAACTTCAGGCAGTTTACGCTCCCAGTGTTGCTTGTTGGCAGGGTTGCTTGGTCCCACCATCTTGCTTTTTACCCCTTGAAATAGACGCACTTTTCAGAAGGCAGGCAAGACAAGCAGTGTAAGTGAATTAGCATCTTATGTCTCGGCAATCGGTAACACACAAATTACCTTTTTTTTTCTTTCTTTTACGCCGGGAAATGCACTGACGCATACCGCTGGGGAGTAGGTCTCCCCAGGCGGGTATGTGGGACTCGCTGCGCCCGGAAGATGGCAAGTGGATGCAGCTCTACCCACTAAAACTCGGCGAGTGCCACCACTGCCGCCTTCTAGGTGCCCCGGATCTACAAGCAACAGGGCACTTCGACGGCTAGTCAGGCCCTCACGGGACCAACGCCACCTCCACAGAGCAGTTGCCCCGCGCCACGGAACAACCACTCCCACCCCTTGCCCCCTGCTCTGTTGTAGCCCCCTGTAACCTCCTTCTTATAAGAGGGGTACAAAGAGCCCCCTCGCTGGTGTTGGGGTCACCCTGGGCTACTAAGCCCCACCGCCACGACAAGGCTTGAACCATGGATGGGAACACACAAAATACCTGGACTAATTCACATTAATCTCGTTTATATACATGGTCGACATGGTCATTATGCCACGTCTCTTGCCTATCCCACTTATAAAAAAAATTACCTTTAAAAGAATTATAAAAAATCATAATTTAAATGTAATATTATACTCACAAGCTTTTTAAAATATTTTCTGTGGTACTTTTGAGGGAGCATTCGACTCTTTACAGCAACCATTACTTTAATTAATATTCTCTATCACCTTTATATATTTCAAAGATCTTAAAGGTACACATGAAATAATAATTTAAGAGAAACACGAAACTAATAAACATCTTCAAGGGGCTAAAGGTAAAAACTAATTAAAGTCGATAATATTAATAAACTAGAACTTTATCCAGATTTACTTAAGCACCGACTCTCTAAGGATTCATAGTTAATATATTCTGTTAAGAAGTTGCAGTTTATGAAACAGCCGCAAGTGAAAACTTTTCACATCTGTGAATTTGCATCTAAAGGCGGCTAAGAACGTCTTAATAGTGTTTCAGTTTAATTAAAATCTTCCTTTTGATATGCTCTTTGATGTTAATAGATATTTATTAGACTTTATGGAAAATAAATTATCTATATTATTACATTTTCTTCTACAATTATTATCAATATATTTATATAAGCCAATATCTATACCTACTAATATTATAAATGTAAAAGTAGGGATGATACGCTTTCACGCGAAAACTACTCAACCGATTATCACGAAATACATGTACTTACATCAACTCTCGGAGGTACTAGAAGTAACATTGAATAGATTTTAAGAAATGGAGAATTTTTGCTAACGTGCGGGGAGCCGCAAGCAACAGCTAGAATTGATATATTAAGGGCCTGTTTCACAATCTCCAGTTAAGTTCCCAATAGGCTAACAGCAACATATTTGACAGATAGAGTATGGAGTATCTGTCAAATATCTGTCAAATATCTGTCAAATATGTTGCCGATAGCCTATTGGGCACTTAACTGGAGATTGTGAAACAGGCCCTAACATAACTAGCTGTTGCCTTTCCTTTTGTTTTTTAATGTATCAAATGTTACTTCTAGTACCTACAAGAATATGTGTATAAAGTTTCATGATGATCGGTTGAGTAGTTTTTGCGTTAAAGAATAACAAACATCCACGCTTTCACATTTATTATATTAGTAAGGATTAACATTTTCGCAGTTCGCTATCATCATTCCATTGCTGGTTCATTTTCAAAAAAGTAGCCACTCGCATCCAACGGTAAGACCGTTTAGGCTTTTTAGTTCCATCATCGTCATTATAAGCCTTTATCCATCCACCGTTCGACATAATCTTCTTTCACTGATCGCTGGCCACTGAACGTAAAAGCAAGGTAAAGTAATGTAAAGTAAAGTTAGTAAATTATTGTTTTGTCATCGGTCCTTGAAGTGTAGAGTTTTAACGTAATCATTATGTTACGTAGAGATATACATAACATGATAATATATATATAATATGAAGGCCGCCTCATGTGTCCCGTTGAGATCGCGGTATTCTATCCTGCCAAAAGGTAGCTCTACTTAATAACATAATGAATTTAACAATTTGTCAATATTAAGTTGACTAAGGGCCTGTTTCACAATCTCCAGTTAAGTTTCCAATAGGCTATGGGCAACATATTTGACAGATAGAGTATGGAGTATCTGTCAAATATCTGTCAAATATGTTGCCGATAGCCTATTCGGAACTTATCTGGAGATTGTGAAACAGGCCCTAAGACACACTCGGAATTGGGAGCTAGATGCTCGTGGTAAGGGATCGGTCGTCCTGACCATCGAGGGAAAGCTAATGTTCAGCAGTGGACGGATAGAGGCTGATCATGATGAGGAAGATACACTTATATGAAATATAAAAGTAATACTCTTGTTACAGCGGATGTATCCCAAGCTATTTCTGAACGAACAACTTTCAACTTGTTCCTTCGCTGACCTGCTTCTAACATTTTATATTTCTGAATAAAATCTTTAATAATTCTATTGGGGAAAACTCGCAAGAAAAAAATGTTTTTTATATTTTAAATAGCTTTTCTGGGATGTTGTGTGATGCGCTTTTACCAATGGGTAGAAGGGAAGGGGTCTCAAATATTTATATGCGTATATTTTTCTTCGCATTTACGTGTGTATCAACAATTTTGAAAATAAAGTAATAATTATAACTTTGTTCAAAAATTAATTTTACGTATAAATATGTAAAAAAAATCTTACATTTCACACGTCAATCAAGTCTTAAAGAATTTAGCACAGCCACCGGTGTTGATCCGACAATCGGGCATCTCCATTTCGAAATCAAGCGAGGAGATGTTGAGCCATAATACCCATGCTCTATTCTAACGCGTAGAGTTGAACACGTCATATTGTGTTGTGTAACTAAATTATATCGCCATTTTGAGGTGTTAGCTCCCGACTCTGGGTCCAATAAGCAGGAATACGCAGTGGAATATTACGAAAACCCAGAGTACAAGTATAGGGGGGTTAACAAATGTCCGCGATATCACGGAGCGTTACATACAAGAGATGAGTACGTACCCTACAATTCGCAGTCGGGCGTGCCGATGCCGTAGATATAAACCTAATCAACACTAATCCCAATTGGCCAATCAGAAAACTAATGCTAATTAGTCTATATATACTTATCTAGGCATTCAATCGGGCACGCTGCACGAAGCGTCGGCAATCGTAGGCAATATGGCGTTGTTCTCCTCAACTTGATTCCAATAATTAGTTCACCAATGTCAATACACAACACTTATATTAGTATATTAATTTTAGTGGTCCAATCACACAATTAAACAAATCAGTCCACGTGTTTGTACAACAAGCGAAAATTATAAGTGCGCACAAGCTGATCGACCGATCGTATGCAAAGTTAATTATCAAGCAATTATTAATTTTAAATTTATATTAATTATAAGCGGCAAGCCTTTTAGGCGGACAAGAGGCAGGGTCACGATAAATCCGTGCAACAAAACCACGCGTGTGCGTAAACATGCAAAACACTACGTCCGTCTTAATTCACTTTATGGCCACAACTGACGAGTCTCGTGCGTTCCAGAGCCGTCTGCGCCCGCGCCCGACCCCCGCGCCCCGCGGGCCTCCGCTTAGGGATGCAAGCACAAAAAACGAACGCTTGGTTCAGAACATCTACCCGCCTCGGCCAGGCCTACCTGGCCGCTAATCCACTGGTAGTCGTGATAAGGTTGATACCGCTCTCTTCAAAACCGAACCGTCCACCTGAACCTCAGCAAAACGGGGCACACCATCCGTCCCAAAAACTAAATTGAGAATGCGCCCTCTGCGCCAACACATTGGCGGTGAGTTAACATCCTTAACCAGAACGAGGTCACCAACATGAGGTGGATCAGTTTTGTCAGTCCCCTTAACGCGCTGCTGGAGGATATGCAAATATTCTAAATTCCAACGTTTCCAAAAACTCTGAGTGAGTTGTTGGACCAATTCGAACCGCGAAAGACGATTACGTCTCACATCAACAAAGGGTAGGAAGGGTATTCCGGCAGGGCGTTCAGTGGCTGTCCAATCAAAAAATGGCCCGGCGTAAGGGCTTCCAAATCATTAGGATCTGAAGAGATCGGGCACAACGGGCGTGAATTCAAAACGGCTTCAATTTTGCAAAACACAGTTGCGAGCTCTTCAAATGTCAATATAGACTCTCCAATTACTCGTCGCAAATGTGTCTTGGCAACCTTTACTACGCTTTCAAATATACCTCCCCAGTGGGGACATGATGCGGGACTGAACCTCCAAGTTATTCTGCGACCAGTTAGTCTAGACGCAATTTCAGTCTCGTTAGACAACAAAAAATCGTGTATCTCTTTTAAATAGTTACTTGTGCCTTTGAAGTTGGTGCCGCAATCAGACCGAATCAAGGACGGTAGTCCTCGTCGTGACACAAATCTATCTAACGTCGCAACAAAGGCCTCTGTCGAGAGGGCTGAGACGAGTTCCAAATGTACCGCCTTGGTGGACAGGCAAACAAAGACACACAAATAAGCCTTGACCGTTTTACTATTCCTGAGGGTCGAGGTTTTAACCAAAAAGGGACCTGCAAAGTCCGTACCAACTCCAGCAAAGGGCCTTGACTCGGTGACCCGATCCGAAGGCAGGTCACCCATGACAGGCTGCATGGTGGAGGCCTTCAGCCTATAGCAAGGCATGCAGCGAAAGACCACGCTACGGATGGTCCTTCGAGCCGACAAGATCCAGAACTCTCGCTGTAGAATGGCCAATAAGGCATTACAACCGGCGTGAGAATTTTGATGTGACGATCAGTCACCAACAAATTCACCAAGTGGCCATTCTTGGGCAACAAGAGAGGGTGACGAGCTCCATAAGGGAGGTTTGCGTTTCTAAGATGCCCTCCGACTCGCAAAAGACCCGTGCTGTCTAAAAAGGGGTTAAGCTTGCAAATAGCTCCAGACAGCTTAGATTTGCCCTTTTTCAAAATGTCAATCTCGCTTTCAAAATGTGCCTCTTGCACAGAGCGAACCCAGTGGTAAAGAGCATCCTGGAGCTCTTGTGGAGATAGGAACGCCTTCAAACGTTTACTCTGTGGTTGTCTACAATTCTCTTTGAAGCGCTTGATCCATGCGGTGACACCCAGCAGTTTGTCCAATGAGCTGTAGCGATTCAACAGGAAATCGGGGTCGAACGGACGGTCCTGCCGTTCAATCGCAAGCGTTCGCAACCCAGGCAACGCGACAGTATCCAAGGCCGGAGTTTGCGGCCAATTGGATTCTGGCCTGACCAACCACTGAGGGCCCCACCACAAAGGGTGTTTAACCAAAATGGGGGCCATGCATCCCCGTGATGCACAATCGGCAGGGTTGACTTCGCCAGGCACGTGTCTCCAAATCAACGGGGTCTCCGATTTCTGGATTTGAGAGACCCGATTCGCTACAAACACTTCTAAAGTGTGGACTGACGTCTTCAGCCAACACAAAACAATTCGACTGTCAGTCCATGCATATGTGGTGGCAATGTTAACCGACGAGCATAAAGTGGACATGACGTGGTTCAAGAGACGAGCAAGAAGGGCTGCTCCCGACAATTCTAACTTGGGAATTGTCAGAGCAGTTCGCAGTGGTGCGACCTTGCTCTTCGCCATGACCAACGAGACCTTCACCTGACCATCCATGGTCACGGTGCGTAAATATACGGCTGCTGCGTACCCACGTTCCGAAGCGTCCGAAAACCCATGAAGGGACGCTGTATACTTCCCTGGCGGAAGTATAGCACGGGGTAACGAAATTCTGTTAATGGCCGTCAATGAAGAAACAAATACGAGCCAGTCCTCCGAAACAACTTCGTGGAGTGGCTCGTCCCATCCGAGACCTGCAGTCCAAAGTCTCTGCAGGAAGCATTTGGCCCAGAATATGACCGGACATATCCAGCCATTGGGGTCAAAGGTTCTCGCTACAGTCGACAAAACTAGTCGTTTCGTCCAAATTTGAGGCGAATCCAAGTCGACGTTGAAAGTGAAGACGTCTTGGACTGGTATGTACTGGATTCCAAGTACTGTCATCATGGTAGGATTGTCACGATCCTCAAAAAGGTGAGGATCCTGCTGATGGTCATCTGGTAGCCCATCCAAAAGCGCAGGCAAGTTGGAGACCCATTTACGCAACTCATAACCTGCGGAGGCTAGTATGCCAATCAACTCGTCACGCAACAGGAGAGCCTCTCTCTCTGTGGACGCGCCAGTGCATATATCGTCGACATAGAGATCCTCCTTCAAAATGGCGGCTGCGCGAGGAAACGACATACGCTCTCGATCCGCGAGCTCCCAAAGTGAACGTATGGCCAAAAAGGGGCTAGACCGTAGCCCGTACGTGTTCGTGTTGAGCTCGTAAACAAGCATGGGATCTTGCGGGTTTTCCCGCCACAATATTAATTGATATCGACGATCATCCGGGTGAATTACCGTTTGCCTGAACATCATCTTGATGTCAGCCACAAAAACAAATTGATGACGCCGAAACCGAGTGATGATGTCACAAAGGTCCTTGAGCAATTTGGGACCAGTATGAAGACACTGGTTCAAGGACACTCCCGATGTGGTCTGCGCAGAACCGTCAAACACCGTGCGCAGTTTACCACTTGATGGTTTTATTACCGCATGATGCGGGAGAAAACAATGCTCGTTCGAGCGCCAGTCGAATTTTGACACAGACATGTGTCCCAAATCCTCATACTCCCGCATGAAGTCAATATACTTCTCCTTGAGTAACGGATCCCTGCTCATGCGGCGTTCCATTGCCAACAAACGCTTCTCAGCCGTAGGTCGCGAGAAGCCAAGAGGCGGCCGTACTGCCTGAAATGGCAGTCTTGTCATGATCCGGCCAGAACGAAACGAGGTAGTGTGGTTCCTGTAGAACTGTTCACACTCTTCGTATTCCGGATCAGAGCGGGGCGCTTGTGGTGGCTCCTCTACCTCCCAAAATCTCTGCACAGCGTCAGAGAGGGCGGAGCCCACCATTAAGGCCGTTCCTAGTTCGACAGGGGGGGAAGCCTTCAGTACAGGCCCCATCAAAGCGAACCCAAATATGGTCCGGAGGGCCATTAAACCACCTGGCTGCAAAACACGATCTCTCCCAAGAAATATTTTTCCCAAAACGTCGGCACCAAGCAATAAATCGACCGTGCCAGGTAAGTCAAACTTAGGGTCAGCCAAGTTCAAATCCGCGGTCAATTTTACCGCATCCGCAGACAACCGTACTTGCGGGTGGCTGCCCAAAATATTCTCCATCACAATTGCCGACGACCCCAACGTCGGGCGTGGAGAATTTGGAGGGGAGAACTCAAACCAAACGCGACCTTTAACAGTGGCCACAGGGGCATTCCCAACGCCCCTTATTACATCTGAATACTTTTTTATATTCAGGCCAGTCTGCCCCACCAACCAAGACGAGGCTATACACCCTTGCGAGCCTGTGTCCAAGATAGCTCGGACCACAACCGAGGCGCCCGTCCGTCCCCAGACCCTGACATAGGCCGTGGGTAAGAGGACGGTCTCAAAAGGGGGCAGTGTATAGCGGGGGCAGACGCCACCATCCTAATCTTGACGGGACGACGCTTGACGGCCACTGTCCCGAGACGGCACGTCAAGGTGAGGGAGGGGACTGAACTCCTCCTCCGCTCGATGACGACTACCACGAGCCATAGTTGGTGGTTCGTAGGGTGAAGAGCGTCCGTACCGTGGGTTGCGTGACTGCAAGCGGGGACGCTCCGCCAGAGGGGGGGAAGGCAATCGAGACGACCGCGCGCCACGGTAATCGTGATGCACGATTGACCTTGATTGGCCACGTGGGGACAATGGGGGCGAGCGGGACACAAAGGTGCGGGATTGAACCCGGGGCCCGCTTTCATACCCGCCCGTGGGGCTGTGTGCCGAGACATGTTGGCGATTGATGGCAGCACAATCTGTGGCGCGCAAGGGGGGTGTGCTGGACCTCAAGCTGCGGGTTTCGACCCGGCGTCCGTTGTAACACCCGCCAGAGGGCGACACTGCATGGTCGCGGCGACTATTCGCGTTGGCGCACAGCACCTTCATGTGCTGTCCTCCACAAATAGGACACGGATGTGTGTTGGGGCAGTTGCGCTGAAAGTGGTCCCCCAGGCAAGAGAAGCACCAGCCACGGGCCTGTGCAATTCGCCTACGGGAGGCCACGTGGAGCGCCACGAACTCGGGGCACCGTGCCGTTAGGTGCCCCTGGGACTTGCAAAAGCGGCAATCCGGGCGCGCAGCCTGCGCAGCAGCAAAGCGGGGACTCGCTCTTCGCTTTGGCGCGGCTTGGGCGGCGCGTCGTTGGTCGGAGGCCGTGGGCCCTGATGGCTTGGCCGGCGCATCGGCGACCATGACATCACCCATGCGACACTCGTCCTCGAGGAACGCCAGGAGCTGGTCAAATGTAGGGAGAGAAGACGCCTCATCCCTAGCATGCTCCTGCTCAAAACGTGCTCTCAAGGACACCGGCAACCGCTTCAGCACGATACGCACAAGAAGGTATGACCACTGGGCGACCGGCAGGTCCAAGCGGTTGAGCGCGTTGGTGGCTATCAGGAGGGGGTTTAGCAATTCGGTCCTCAACTGGGCGGTGTTGCTCACGACCGGAAGGTTCATGATCTGGTCAATATGAGCATCGGCCAGACAGCGCTGATTATGATATCGCTTGGTGAGCAGCGACCGCGCGACTCCATAGCTCCCGTCGCATATCGGGAGGTGCTGTACAAGACCCCGTGCCTCACCATCAAGCGCGGAGAGCAAATAGGCCAGCTTCTGAGACGGGCCTAAATCCTCCCTCGAGTCCACGAGACTTTCAAAAAGGCTAATAAAACCCATCCACGTATCCAATCGACCATTGAAACGTGGCAGGTCCAAGTTCGGCAACTTGGTCAAAAGACCCACGGGAGTCTTCAAAGGGGCCCTATGGGGCGGTACTCCGGCGCGCGAGGCTAAAACCTCTCGCGCGCGCTGGGCGATGGTGTCAGCCAGGTCCATAATTTGGACGTAGTCCTCGTGCACTTGGTCCCGTCTTTCCTTCGGGAACAGCTCGAGGGGCACTTCGTCCACATGCACGATGAAGCGCCGGTAAAGTGCCGAGACCACAACCGAGGCGCCCGTCCGTCCCCAGACCCTGACATAGGCCGTGGGTAAGAGGACGGTCTCAAAAGGGGGCAGTGTATAGCGGGGGCAGACGCCACCATCCTAATCTTGACGGGACGACGCTTGACGGCCACTGTCCCGAGACGGCACGTCAAGGTGAGGGAGGGGACTGAACTCCTCCTCCGCTCGATGACGACTACCACGAGCCATAGTTGGTGGTTCGTAGGGTGAAGAGCGTCCGTACCGTGGGTTGCGTGACTGCAAGCGGGGACGCTCCGCCAGAGGGGGGGAAGGCAATCGAGACGACCGCGCGCCACGGTAATCGTGATGCACGATTGACCTTGATTGGCCACGTGGGGACAATGGGGGCGAGCGGGACACAAAGGTGCGGGATTGAACCCGGGGCCCGCTTTCATACCCGCCCGTGGGGCTGTGTGCCGAGACATGTTGGCGATTGATGGCAGCACAATCTGTGGCGCGCAAGGGGGGTGTGCTGGACCTCAAGCTGCGGGTTTCGACCCGGCGTCCGTTGTAACACCCGCCAGAGGGCGACACTGCATGGTCGCGGCGACTATTCGCGTTGGCGCACAGCACCTTCATGTGCTGTCCTCCACAAATAGGACACGGATGTGTGTTGGGGCAGTTGCGCTGAAAGTGGTCCCCCAGGCAAGAGAAGCACCAGCCACGGGCCTGTGCAATTCGCCTACGGGAGGCCACGTGGAGCGCCACGAACTCGGGGCACCGTGCCGTTAGGTGCCCCTGGGACTTGCAAAAGCGGCAATCCGGGCGCGCAGCCTGCGCAGCCTGCGCAGCAGCAAAGCGGGGACTCGCTCTTCGCTTTGGCGCGGCTTGGGCGGCGCGTCGTTGGTCGGAGGCCGTGGGCCCTGATGGCTTGGCCGGCGCATCGGCGACCATGACATCACCCATGCGACACTCGTCCTCGAGGAACGCCAGGAGCTGGTCAAATGTAGGGAGAGAAGACGCCTCATCCCTAGCATGCTCCTGCTCAAAACGTGCTCTCAAGGACACCGGCAACCGCTTCAGCACGATACGCACAAGAAGGTATGACCACTGGGCGACCGGCAGGTCCAAGCGGTTGAGCGCGTTGGTGGCTATCAGGAGGGGGTTTAGCAATTCGGTCCTCAACTGGGCGGTGTTGCTCACGACCGGAAGGTTCATGATCTGGTCAATATGAGCATCGGCCAGACAGCGCTGATTATGATATCGCTTGGTGAGCAGCGACCGCGCGACTCCATAGCTCCCGTCGCATATCGGGAGGTGCTGTACAAGACCCCGTGCCTCACCATCAAGCGCGGAGAGCAAATAGGCCAGCTTCTGAGACGGGCCTAAATCCTCCCTCGAGTCCACGAGACTTTCAAAAAGGCTAATAAAACCCATCCACGTATCCAATCGACCATTGAAACGTGGCAGGTCCAAGTTCGGCAACTTGGTCAAAAGACCCACGGGAGTCTTCAAAGGGGCCCTATGGGGCGGTACTCCGGCGCGCGAGGCTAAAACCTCTCGCGCGCGCTGGGCGATGGTGTCAGCCAGGTCCATAATTTGGACGTAGTCCTCGTGCACTTGGTCCCGTCTTTCCTTCGGGAACAGCTCGAGGGGCACTTCGTCCACATGCACGATGAAGCGCCGGTAAAGTGTCTCCACGTCCTGAAGACGCATAGGGCACTTCTCGTGCCTGTCCAATAAGGACTCTGTTCGGTCCTCTCTATTCACCAAGGCAGCCGCGGAGGTAAACCACCTCAATTGCGAAGTAATTCCGGCATAAGTTTCTCGTACAATATTAAACGCAGCGGTCGCCATCTTCAAAGAACAAGGCGTACAAACAATCGCAAAACAAGATCAATATAACAATAAGAAGGCTATCCTTCAATAACGCAACAGCTGTTATCAATCTAAACACAAGTTTCAAATCTCAGTAAAGGTTTATAACAATAAGTCACAAACAAACAAAATATTAAATAGCTAATAAAATGAAAACAATTTTGAATTCCAATACAAATAATCTCTCAAAGAATTTATCAAGCCGCGAGCGTCTTTCAACTCGATATTATACACACTACATATACAATATACATACTCAATATGGTTCAATTTATCAAAGATTTAACAATTATTCAGTTTTCATTTCATACACAATAGGGAATTTTTCAAATACAAACTCCGTTATGAAGATAACTGACTATTCAAATGTTGGTTTTATTAAATATAAACTATCTTACATATACCGTTATATTCATACAAATTTGAATATCGTTGTTATTCAGTCTATAGACGCTGCAATATAAGCGCACGCATTCCACACTTATGTACTATAAGCGTATATATAAGATATAGGCAGTATAAGTTTTAGACAGCTTTGCTGCCACAAATTTAGCCACGCTCTGCTACCAGCAATTATGTTAGCTCCCGACTCTGGGTCCAATAAGCAGGAATACGCAGTGGAATATTACGAAAACCCAGAGTACAAGTATAGGGGGGTTAACAAATGTCCGCGATATCACGGAGCGTTACATACAAGAGATGAGTACGTACCCTACAATTCGCAGTCGGGCGTGCCGATGCCGTAGATATAAACCTAATCAACACTAATCCCAATTGGCCAATCAGAAAACTAATGCTAATTAGTCTATATATACTTATCTAGGCATTCAATCGGGCACGCTGCACGAAGCGTCGGCAATCGTAGGCAATATGGCGTTGTTCTCCTCAACTTGATTCCAATAATTAGTTCACCAATGTCAATACACAACACTTATATTAGTATATTAATTTTAGTGGTCCAATCACACAATTAAACAAATCAGTCCACGTGTTTGTACAACAAGCGAAAATTATAAGTGCGCACAAGCTGATCGACCGATCGTATGCAAAGTTAATTATCAAGCAATTATTAATTTTAAATTTATATTAATTATAAGCGGCAAGCCTTTTAGGCGGACAAGAGGCAGGGTCACGATAAATCCGTGCAACAAAACCACGCGTGTGCGTAAACATGCAAAACACTACGTCCGTCTTAATTCACTTTATGGCCACAACTGACGAGTCTCGTGCGTTCCAGAGCCGTCTGCGCCCGCGCCCGACCCCCGCGCCCCGCGGGCCTCCGCTTAGGGATGCAAGCACAAAAAACGAACGCTTGGTTCAGAACATGAGGAAATAAATACGATATCCACGGACAAATAGAGCATGCCAAACATGCAAGTGACGCTACCAACACAAATACAAATTCAAAAGCGAATACAATCTAATAGACGTTTGGAATACGACGCTATTTCAAGCACTTGAGAGCGCTTTTGAATTTGTATTCGCTTTGAAGCGTCACCCGGGTGTTCGGCATGCTCCATCTGTCTTTATTTATAAATCTGTGACGTTATCATTAAAGCATTCCACCAAATAACAAGCACGGTTGCAAATATGATATCAACCAATAGCATTACCTACAGAACAATTAAACACGATTATAACAAAGCCTCAAACCGACATTGTGTAAGTCGTACTTAACGTCGAGGATTAAGACTTTAATGCAAATTGAATGAACGAAGAACTCCCGAGAAACGTGGTCGGAATCCACAGCAACCTGGCTTACTGTATCATCCCGCTTATTTTAGGGATTGTCGAATCCAGCTGAGTGAATAATTTGAAGCTCGTTTTAATTATTTCCAAGTTGGTATTACGCAAGATAAATATGAAGGATTAACATTCGAGAATTATTCACTAGTTTCGGAAAGATTAAGTGAAAATATCAAGGTTATTTGTGTGACTCTGTTATTTATTAATAGCGTGTTTATTATCACTTAAGTCCAATTGAATTAATTCCGAAACTTATAATCTATACATATAAAATAATTTGGAGTGTGTGTTTGTAATATTAAAAAAACTGCTTTTTATTACATGCTTATGAATATATACCAAAATAATATTTTTACAATTTTTGTCTGTCTGTCTGTTTGTTTCGGTTAATCTCTGAAATGACTGGACAGATTTTGACGAGACTTTTACTGGCAGGTAGCTATTATAATAAGGAATAACTTAGGCTACTTTTATTTTAGGAAACTGTGTTATTGTATTATATATTGTGAATTTTAGTTAACGCAGGCAAAGATACGGGTAATAGATAGCCGTATGTAAACCTAATTAAACTCGCAAAGCAGCCACCTGAAGGCAAGTGGCTAATGTCACCCATAAACATAAATGAGTACGCGGGACCAGCCCAGGTAACTCATTTATGTGTGGCCTATCCTGAGTCTTAGTGCCAGTAACTACTTTTTTAAATTATTCGTATATGTAAACAAACAGAACTGATGCGCATAACCTAGTTAAACTGAGGCTAGCCCAGGGAACTTACAGTGTTATTTGTATCCCTCTTATAAGAAGAGGTCCTCTCTTCTAAAAAAAGCAGGGGAAAGAGGGTGAGGACGGGAACCTCACCTCATCGTACTGTCCCGACGTTGGAAGTGGTTGTTATGTGGTGCGGGACCATCCCTGTGGAGGTGGCATCGCTCCCGTGTGGGACTGACTAGACGTCGAGGTGCCCTGTTGCTTGCAGATCCAGGGCAGCTCACCAAAGGCGGCATTGATGGCACTCGCGGGGTTTCAGTGGGTAGAGCTGTGTCCACTTACCATCTTTCGAGCGCTGCGAAACCCACATACCAGCCTGGAGAGACCCACTCCCCCGCGGGATGCCTCAGTGCATTTCCCGGCGTAAAAAAAGAGAACTTACAGCGCCTATCCTGAGATATAAGATGTTAAATCTCTGTACCAGTCTCGTCCTGTGCATCTTTCCGAAAGAAAATGTAATTGCTTCTTATGGAAGTAAGCAATATGGTACGAATGTTTGTGTATTTTGGGAAGACTTCGACCCGCATCACTCCCACATAAACTAAAAATGTGCTATGACAAACGCACGTTATAGTACCTCGTGCATGGTTGAGTTGAACTATCTATAGTGTTTTGTTAATTTCACATTAACTTATTTTTCAGTACTGATTTTCATAACTGAGGTCACCGAGCAGAACATCAGCTATAATATTTTTAAAACTACTCTCACGTATGTCTTTTCGTGTTTTTATACAGGAAAGTCGTACACAATGCTGGGGCGACCGGACTCGTCTACCTCCCTGGGAGCAATACCTTGTGCCATATCCTGGCTGTTCAGGGGCATATCCGAGCAACGACACAAGTGCGGAACTCGATTTTCCGTGAGGGTGTCAGCGGTCGAACTTTGTACGAACACTAATCAAATAAGGGACTTGTTAGCACCGTATCAAAATGGTATGTAAATTACATGATGATTGAAACAGCTATTACGGATTTTATCACGATTTATTAAGATTTTTAACCACCCGTTATAAGTTCCATAAAAACTGTTTAATTTTGATGTGTAAGCATAATTTTGTTGACTGTCCCTTAATAATAATAATAAGTGTAATAAGACGATCGATACTTTTTCAAAGTTGAAGTAATAATTTGTATTGTATCTTTATATATTATATTTAAATTGCTTTCAATCAACTTAACACTAATGATACAATAACTAAAACGAAAGTTAAGACACTAATCATCATAACAAAAAAAAATCTCAGTCAGTCAAATCAGGAACAAACACTGAAGAACTAAAAACTTGCGCATACATCTTAATAACTCTCAACTTATTTTCAGACTCTGAACAATCACCAGGGGTATATTTAAGAGACGATCCATTATTTGGTACTCACCTCCAAAACCAGTCAGAGCTAAGAGTACACAGCGCGGAAAAGGCAGCTTTTTATTTGGATGCAGCATTATCAACGCGTAGTACGAGAGACGAAGGAAGAGACAGTCATCTTCTTTACACTCTCCATGTATACCAATACAGTGTAGGCGGCAAAGGAGCAGGTAAGTTTAAAAACAAAAATCATTGCATATCAATCATAAAATATAGAAAATTCATTAACTTTATAATTGATCGTCCTTAAAATTATTTCCAAAAAACATATTAATATTGAATATAATATTAATATAGCAGTCTTATTTAGTCGTCCTTGAAGTAATTATTTAGTCATGCAACCTTTTCAAGTACAACCTAAGTCTTGTTTTGTAAGTCTCAAGTAATTAAATTTATTTTTGAGTAAAAATGTTTCTCGTTTGTTTACAGTTGCTGGAGGGAGAAGTCGGTTGCATTTAATCGATTTAGGAAACTCAGAACGAGGAAAAACGAATGGAGGAATACCTTTGTCTGGATTAGGAAATATTCTTCTAGCAATATTCAATGGCCAACGACATTTACCATATAGAGATCACAATCTAACGCACGTTTTAAAAGAGTGTTTAAGCTCTTTGACTTGTCATACAGCTATGATAGTTCACGTATCTCCGAATGTGCAAAATTATTCGGATACTCTCACGACATTACAGTTAGCATCAAGAATACACAGGCTACGAAGAAGAAAGATAAAATACAGTTCAAACAATAACGCCGGGTCTGGAGGTAGTTCTGGGGAAGATGCTTCGAAACCTAGCAGTAGTGAGCCTGATCCGTCAAGTAGTGATTTATCTGCAGACACTGTTATTTATGTAGGTCCGTTAGATGATGCTACTGATGGCGAGCACCCTCCCGTTTACATTCCAAATATAACTTCTGGTGACACCAGATCTGTATTGATTAAAGCTTTAAGAGGTTCTGCTGCCGAACAACGACATAAATCTTCACTGTCCAAAGTTATTGAGGAAAAAAGTCCTATTCATAAACTACACTCAACTCCAAAAGCTTCTCCGTTAAAAGGAGTACCACAACCAGTTCTAACCCCAAAATCGTCTCCAGTTCATGCACCATCCAAAACTTTGCCTACGAAGAAAATAGGAGGCGAGGTAAAAAGTAGCAGTGACGAACAGTGGATTGATGGTCCTAGGATATCGAAATCGAAACTTGTAGAGGCTCGTCATATTATAAAAGAGACACAAAACAAAAAACGTGAAACATGGATAGATGGCCCAATGCAAGAATCCAAAATGCCTGTACAGTTTGAATCGCCATCTGTCCAACCAAGCACCGTCCCTTTACAATTGGGTGTTCTTAATTCTTTTGGAAATGAAAATTTAGGATATGGCTACATGGATAATCATAAGAAAAATATGATTCGAAAATGGGTTGAGAATCAAACTTGTCAAATAAATAAATCAAGACACAATTCGCCTACTCATAAAGCACAATCCTCCAAAGAAACAGCACAAAAACTAACCGAAGAAGCAGAAGCACATAGAATCATGGAAATAAAAGATATAACTAGACGCATACACGTTGAAGAATCTACCATAAGAACTGGTTTAAAGGCTGGCTCAAAAGGAATTGCAATAGAAGAAGAAAACTTTGGTCCACCAGATATAAATTCTAGTAAAAAATCGAATAGTATTAAATCCGCTAGCAAAAATGAACCTGATGAAGATGATGATAGCGAAGAATTAGCAGAAATACCACCAGCTCTACCTTTAATACAACCAAGTAGCCTAAGTAGTAGAGAAGTTTCAGTTGAAAGTTTAGATAGTAAATATAAAGAGAGGATGAGAATGGATGACGAGCTAGTATCAAATCACAGTAGAAGTATTGACCAACATGGCATGAGCAAAGGTCCTGGTGAGTATGAAGATGAATTTCTAGAAATCATAGAAGTAGAAGAACCATCGGAGCCCGTTCCTATGCAGGATTCTTGTCTTCAAGTTACGGAAGAAGACATAGCGTATTGTATGGGTCTGCCAGATAATGCTTTCACTGGAATAGACTTAGAAGATGGTGAAGAACATCCGTTGAGGATATTAAGTCAAGAAAACCTCACTGTCGCTTCAACATTTACAGATACATTTTCATTGTATAGTGAAGTTGAAAGGCAAATACGACATGAGGCATATTTAAGGCAGGCAATGGGGCTTTACACTCAAAATTATAGTATAGACCACCAAAATACCGATTTAAATCCTCACGGGAGTATACCTTCATCTCGATCTAGAATTGACGATTTATTGGAATTAACAGAATTATATGGTTCTAGACGAGTTTTAGAAAGTAGCAATTTAGCTTCCTCAAGAATAATTCCACAATTTCAGTCACTTTCCTTATGTAATGTAAGAGATACAGAAGAATATCATGGGGATGGTTCTGTCTATAGTGAACCTGCATATCGACCGAGTGATAAAATATGTGATAGTTGCAAACGAACAATGTCTAGGCCGGGTAGTGCAGTAGGTGATTGTAATGCATTTCATGATTTAGACATAATGCAAAATGATTCGTATGGACCTTTTGAACGATATCGTAGTAACGAAATAACTGATGCAAGAATAGCATCATTAAGACATCCTGACGGTGCCTCTGATCCTAATTTACGCGAAGAAAATCGTGTGCCAGGTAATGGGGCACCATCAAATACCTTTAGAGAATTAAAGTCGAATCTACATCTTGAAGTAACGCCACCTGTTGTGACTGTTGAACCAAGATTGGAGAAATTCGAAAAGGGCGACAAAAATGTTGCTAGAGTTGTAGCAAGCTGTAAACCGGACGGATATGATAGTGGTCATGAATCTACACCCAGAACTGGTAAACATAGTCCAGCTGCGACGTCAAGGCGAGCAGAGTCTGGATATGATTCGGTTCCTCGAGATTCAGACGCATCATCCTTAGATTCTTATCCAACTCGCAGAGCGGCAGTCGCTAGGGCACATGCTAAAAAAAGTACCACCGCCAAATATAAACAACATAGCGATCGTTCCTTTTGTTCTTGGTTAAGAAATCCCTTCACATGTAAATATGCAGATACAGATCCTGAAATAAGTGATTTTTAACATACAAGTATAAACTTATGAAACATGTTACCGGTACACATATTATGTACTTACAAATAATGTTGAAATTCTAATTAGTTCATATCGTTAAGCCACGTTACCGAATTTAATCTGGAGACTGCTTTTGTACTCTAGATGTAATCGTATTTATACAGAAGCTTTTGGCATGGATCCAATGAGGTTACCACTGTATTTTTCTAAACGTAATGACGCTTCTTACGCGTTTTAAAGCGTAGTTTAAAAATGTTCTTAGCAATTTTATCGGGTTATCATAAATATAAATTGTTGTATATATAAAACGCATCAGTGGATGCATAACTGAAATATTACATTATTTTCAAACTGTTGTTTCTGCTCATTTTGTACTTTTATATTTCAAATGCTAAGAGTCTTCCTCAGTCTTCCCTTTCATTATTGAGCAGCGTTTTCAACTGATAACCAAAATATTTGTACTTTGATCACAAAATGTCCAATTTTGAATATAAAATACCTTTATATTATGTAACGATGACAAAACTTACGCCAATATAATATTATGTAGATATTATTGATAATTTTTATAATTTTTTTACGAATACTTTGTAAAGACTTTTGAGTTTTGTTACTAAAATTATATCATCTAGTATTAAGACTGTTGTGTCATTGGCCATGTTCTAAATAGCTTTAATGTTCGATATGGTATAATATGGTGATTTGTGAATTGATTCGCATTTGCGACACCAATTATTGTATCTACTTGATTGCAATCACTATGGCTTTATGAAATGTTGGTGAAATTAGTTAACGCTTTATTGTCGATGTTCTGTTATAAAACCATTATATTATAAATATATATCGTAAATTCTATGCGTTCGTATTAGTTCAAAATAAAATGTTCATTAGAACTGAATCTTTGTGTTTCCTTTTAATTACTATAAAATTGACAACATTTCAAAATTGACATGACCTTAAAATAAAAATACCATTTCTTTATTTTTGTATCCTGAGTTCAAATATATATTTTTTTATTTCTACATTTCTGAGAAAAAAAATGAATACCTGAAAACATGTGATGACGTCACATATATGGTGGAATGAGGTAGTTACCTTTGCCTTTGCATTCCAATGTCTTAGATGAGAATATTGATGTCAAACAAGACATGTCAATTGTCAAAGTCTTGTTTATTTTCGACAAATTTTTGCTATCCGAAACTAGAAATACTTTTAAAAATTTAATAGTTAATTAATAAAAACAGAATGAGATTAATAACATTGAAAAATAAGAAAATTCACTAATTTAATTGAAAGCAAACAACTTTGACAAGCTGACAAATAATGACAACTCGAGATTTATGACAGATTTTTGACGGGTCACAGGAAATCAAAATAATTATTGCAATTTCACCGTAAGTGTGACGTCATTTGGCGCTTACGTCTTTTTAGAATACACCGAATTTCAGAGTTAAAATTATGAATGAAAAGTTCATAATTTCTAAAAACGGAAAAACACGTGTGCTCTAGTTTTATATTTACTTTCGTATAACGTTAAAATATATGCAGCTTAAAAATATGAAATGTTGTCCATTGTTGAAGTTATTAATGCTTACTAACATTTTTCTTTCATTTATAGGTTAAATAACATTATCCAATACACAATTCTCACCGTATATAAAAAGAATTAAACCAGTAAATAAAATCCGAAAGTGCAGAATCTTTTTAAAATATTTTTATACAAAAACATAAGTTGTGTAAGCGGTGTCAAAGCAATCAGTAGTATATTCGAAAATCTGATCCACATCCCGAGTAAGAGGGCTATGAATAAATAATGTGAAACCGTAAACTTACCATTGCCCTTGGGGTGAATTCCAAAATCTTATGGGATATAAACTTTTTCCCCATGCAAACTTTTCTCGTCTAAGAGGGATGCCTATTATCTTTCATTTCGCCTGTAATTTAACATTCTCTGTACGCCTCGGGAAAATCATGCTATCAAGTTACCCTCGTTGGGAGGGTGACAACTTTTTTCCTGAAAATCTCCCAATAATTTGCCAAAGTGGCAGCTGCTTAGCGCGCCGCGATTATCGGCATCTAAAAAGATTACATTATTGCGTTTTGACCCCAAAAGTGGTTCACATTTATACATTAAGCTACGCTAAACGATTTTACTTCACAATTACTATTATGGGATATTGCAGTACATATTTTTTATATAAATTTAATATCTCTCGTTTTGTCTGTCTTTAACGGCGGCTTTCAATATCCTATCTTAAAATTTTCTTATCTATCTTGAAATTTTGACACATTTTCTTACAAGGTCTGTCAAAATTTTAAGATCGATAAGAAAATTTTAAGATAGATAGGATATTGAAAACCGCCGTATGTGTATTGACTTTTGTGTTAATAAAACATAGACGCAAGGTAAAGTAATGAAAGAAATGATAAAAATAGAAATGTTTTCGAAAAGTAAACCTAAGTATATTATAATATAATAAAGGATAAAATATGATGAAATAAATTCGATTTTCAATCTCAATGATATATAAAGGTATCCGTATACGAAATATAAAGTTATCAGATTATATATAATAGTTTATCGTAAAAACGGCAAAACAAAAGAGAAAATATGAGATAAACTTCCCAAAAAGGGTGAAAAGGGCAAGCTTATCTTTAAAGGGATTTCCTTGAAACCGGTACACAATAAGCTATATTTTTTATAGAAAATGACTAAAGATTTGACGGGCCACGGAATGGAACTGGTTTTCACGTCGTACACGTCGTTTCCGTTTACTTTGATAATATTATCACAGTATCAATATTGATATTTATTCCAATTCAATAGAAAAAATATCTTCTATATAAGGAATATTTTGTGAGCACTGCTAAAATATTGTAGATGTAAGAGCTTATGAATACTTTATTAGAAGAAATGTAAGATCAAACAGAAATATTATAAAAGACTAGTTATTGCCCGCGGCTTCGTCCGCGTTAGCAAAATAATTTCCTTTTTTAATGTTTCCCATGTTACTTTTAGTACCTCTGAAATGATGCGTACCAAGTTTATCGGTGATCGGTTAATTAGTTTACGCCTGAAAGCATAACAAACATCCCTATTTCCACATATTTTATACTAGAAGCGCCCCGCGGTTTCATCCGCGTACTTCCCATTCCTGTGGGAGTACAGGGATAAATTATAGCCTATGTGTTATTCTTATGTATAAGCTATATTACTGTAAGGTGTCATTAAAATCCATTCAGTAGTTTTTACGTGAAAGAGTAACAAACATCCATACTTGTATAATTCATCCTATTATATATGTTTGTTTGTTTTGTGTCAAATAAAGCTTATTCTTTCTTTCTTTCTTTCATACTCGCAAACTTTCGCCTTTATAATATTAGTAGGAATATTAAAGTAAGGATATAACAATTGAATAATTTGACGATCATTGAGTCTTTATTAATAATTCAATAGTTTTTTCAAGTTATACTTTTAGGTAAAGTAAATAAAATTTATATTTTAAATTAGGCTTCCTATAGTATTGAAAACGGGCATTTAAATTTAATTATTTCCCAATAATTAAATAAAAGCAATAGCCTCATCGTTTGTATTATTTTTATTATGAACATTAAATTAACTGAGCTCAATAAGTCCATAAATTTCATATTATAAAGCTCATTAATAAAAGCAATGGATCTCTTAAGTATGGAAAATCGAATTGCGGATGCTAAGTCATATTCTAACTAACCTGATATCCAAGGTATTCGAACAGAGAAAGTTCTAGACTCAAGGCAACTATGCGCAGCTGCAGAATACCTGAACAGTTCATCCGCCGAGTTACATGTCATTTACATCTTTAGTTATCTTTAACTAGATTGTCTATATCGATATGGATTGATACAATGTTTAGTGATATAAAATTATATTAGATCTTTAGTTGTGTCTAGAGTGCTTGGCGTTCATTGCATGAGGCCCTATGTTCAGCAATGGAATGATTAAGGTTAAAGATGATGAAATGAAACAACTTTTACGGGAAGACTCCCGTGACCATGGTTGCTGTAAAGTATCCGAAACGTCGGGCTCATAAAAAACTAAATAGACCGCGATAAAATCCGAAAAAGTTGTTATTTCATTATAATAAGCGATTGTGGTAATATTGCACTAAATAATTCTAATTAATTTCATTTAGACCATTTACGACTGTTTTGAAGAGAAGTTTATTCTTGTTTAGGACGTATGAGACCATAGGAAACATCTAGTATATAGATTGAAAATAATTATATGAACCGTCCATCTCGCGCTCGCTCTCCGTCGTACGTGACCTGTCTACGTTCGCTTTAACGTGTTCATTCGCTACAGCCGACCCCCGCTCATTGATAGCTCAGTTAGTTATCTCGCGCAAGATGTTTCTTATTACGAGGTCTATACATGAGACCGCTTCAGTTTTATTTATTTATTGACGAGACAACGTCTTATAATTCGATGGAGCCGGCTGCACGCATGAAAAACATGCCTCATGCGGCGTTACCTCGCTCTGAGGCGTTCCATTTAAGGCTTGAAGTACAAGCGAGAGCGCGGAACTAGCGACGAACAGGCAAAAGCGGCCCATCAGTGTTTACTTATGACGATTTCACGTTCAACTATTGTTAGTAGAGACTTTAAAGACAACCGTTTTTTTTTATTATTTTAACCACAACTTACAACTATCGTGACAAGTACTACCAATTCGATAGTGATTTTTTTTTTGTTATTTGTATAGGGAGATGGACAGATAAGCTAATTTCATCCGACAGTGGCGAAGCAGAGACCCGCGACAGGAACAAACCCGACGTCATGAAGCCGTGGAAGTCACACTCCACGGCTGGCGGGGGGCAATACCCCACTTACTATATCACAGGGTGAAGCCAACCGGCTCACCGCACTACCGAAGAAGCATTAGGGCTATTAGGGCCATAAGCATAGCCTCATCCGAAAAAAAAAGAAAAGCTACGTGACAGTATGCGGTCAAAAGTGGTCAAACCCATGAACATAAACAAGTTAACCTGAATCTAGCCACTATCATTCACTCATTGCCTATCCTGAGACATAGGATGTTAAGTCCCGGTGACAGTAATTCTTCTTCCTGTCTTGCTCTTCTCTTTGAAATACAGCAGAGCTGTTTCAAGGGGACCAGTAAGATGATGATAGTACCCACCCGGCATAAACGCATTCTTCCTATCGATACGTTTATTTATTGATCAGCACCTGCTGTATATTTTCCAATATCAGCTGTTATGATAAATTAATAAAAAACAAATTGAAAAAAAATACTTCTATTTCTTTTTTTAATTTAAAAAATAATCTATATTTTTTTGGAATGCAAACGGGTTGAAGTAGAGTTTATAGCACACTATAAAAACATACATATTATATATTAGTAACATTTCTTTAACATGTATGTATACAAATTGTATACCTACGTAATACCTACACTTTCGTTAACTATTAACTTTTAGACGCTTTGTCTGATTTTTCTTTTGTTCTAATTTGGAGTTTTAATTCGTTATTATTTAATATAGATTCCTAATATTGGATCTATACATAATATATTTCACAATGACTTAAGCCGGACATCCTTTATACCGCTTCCAGATAAAATTTTACAAAACAAAACAACGGTGCTATGACGTTCACATTAATTTCGATCGAAACCAGAATGTTCTTTTCCTGGTGTCACCATGGATCATCTTAATACATATGTATCCCAACTTTCCTTGCTTATCACGTACCAAAACCCCCGCACCAAAAAAAACCTTATATCAAAAGGACACGGTTGAAAATATTGAGACGGGTGTTTCGATACACTTTGTGTTCTTGT
This sequence comes from Lycaena phlaeas, assembly GCA_905333005.2. Lineage (NCBI taxonomy): Eukaryota > Metazoa > Arthropoda > Insecta > Lepidoptera > Lycaenidae > Lycaena > Lycaena phlaeas. Next base: position 19,193,104 of record HG995166.1, read on the forward strand.
CACGTTCCAGGTTCGACTCCCGGCCGTGTACCGTCTTTATCCTCTATTCTTGCGTTTTGTTCTTATTGCGGTATTATGTGTCGCGGAGTCAGCTTTATTAAATGTGGAGATCATTAGTGCAATGTAATACAATATTGTGCTTTTGGACTTTTGCACGAGCTTTATAAATTACAGTGCTTTTAAGTTGGACTTTTGATATGTTTTTAACGCTGTAATGTAAAAGGTATATAATAGAGTAATATAACATACTAAATGATACATGTAACTTTATCTACTTATATGCAAGCAAGTGTCATAGATGAGTGTCCATAAATTGATCACCGTTCTTATTTAACATGTTCGTGCTAGCTTTACGGGAGGAGCTGCACGGACCATGTTGACGTGGTATAAATGTTAACAAATATAAATGATCATTGAACTGACGTCTCAACAGAAGACAGTCTTGTCCGACATCACCACTTTTATACTGCTACTACACTACACTACTTTAGGATTTATCGAAACGGATTATCGGTGAAGGAAAACATCGTGACCTGTATACCTGATGAGATCGAAAGTGTTTGAAGGTGTGTAAAGTTCACCAAACTGTATTGAGCCAGCGCGTAAATAAACTATAACCCGAAACCCCTCCTCGCATGATTTCTAGGAGGAGACCCACCTAGGAGTATCCAGAAAAAGTACCCATGTATGTACAAAGTAAAGTAAAGTCACCTTTTTATTCCATCAATATGTACGGAACACAGCTAAGCAGCTCCGGAACAATGTAAGGGATTGATGCGTGAGCTATACAGTGGCATATAGATAAGCTATATTATCATCCCAGCTCCTTCCTTCATGTTTCGATGAATTTCAACGTATTGAATGACTAACATGTAATTTCTACAAGTTAATGGCACACATTGAATAGACAGTGGTCTGGTCACACACTCAGAAGAACGGATGGTATGGGCCAATAAGGTTCAAGAGTGGAGGCCGCGTTTAGGTAGACAAAGCACCATCGGTCATTAACCAGGTGGAAAGACGATCTCCATACTAGAGTACCAGCTAGAGCTGGTCCGATCTGGATGCAAATGGCACGGGATCGGTCGTCTTGGAATTCATTAAGGGAGGCCTATGTTCAGCAGTGGGAGGACAAAGGCTGATGATGATGATAAATGTTACCTTCTAATGCCATGTTTTAAAATAAAAACATAAATTACCATAGAGATAAACCAAACTATGCCAGATGGTTGATACATAAAAGTAGTCAAACGATTCTATGAATAAAGAAAATCCTAATAAAAGCGAGTAACAAATAAAGCGGTGCGATTCAATAAAGAACATGACTGCATTTTACTACGGTACACAAACCATAAAATAACACTAAAGAAAACTCGCCTGTAGCATAAGAAATTTTACCAAGCCCTATTCTATGCTTGCGTGAACTCTAAAAGAAGAAACTAAATATATTTATAATATAAAATAGGCCATCCCGCAGACAGGTATCTAATGGTAAATGGCGAAAGTAGCCAGTGAACTCAAACAAAGCCAGCACTAGCAAAGGTACGTCCGTTCGTAAGATGGTAAGTATCTACTATCTCTGAAATAAAGCAAAACTGTTTTATGAAAGAAATAATGAAAATGGTGATAGGAAATTTGTCCTATAGGTAAAACTTCACGTAGGCTAAAAATATCTTCTAATTCCTTGTCCAAAATACATGTAGTGAAAATTAAAATATCTACTATATTGGCGTTTATTAAAGGAGGCCTATGTTCAACAGTGGGTAGAGGCTGATGATGATGATGAATTCCTTATTGCTAATAATCTGTGATAAAACAATATCATTCATCATCATTAAAATCATTATCATTGTATCAGTAACATTAGAAACTAAAAGATCAATAGTCCACAAACAGTCAGCAAAGTTGCATTTCAAATTTGATTTACGTCGTAAAGTCAATTGATTTACTCGAAGCATTCCAAACTGTTCAAGTTCATCATTTATCTCCCTGGACCAGCCGGGATCAGGGTAAGCCCTTTATTCCCTACACGTAAAACACTCCCATAACGTCTCCGAGTTTTTTAAGGAATAAAACTTGGCATCATTTCTGCTGCACTAAGTTTACCCCATTACGAGTTAAAGAGGGTACTCTAAGCGATTCTGATTGTAAACGACCGTTTTTTGGGTTGGAATTGTATCGGATGCTCCGTAGTTTTATTGCTGCGGTAATGTACCGTATTAATCGTCTAACCGCATTAATTCTTTTATTTATGCGTGAATGCTTAAGTATGATGTAATTTCACGTTTTTGAAAATAACCTTGGTTCCCAAATTAACGTAGTTATTTTCATTACATAAAAACATTGTTTTCGTTAATTAAGCTCGTTTAGTATAATGTTTCTTACATTCTACATCTTAGTTAATTATTATTATTAATTATGTATTTAAAGTTACAAAACATTTCATTTATTCTAGCCAGTCTATAGTCTTTGTAACTACGAGTATAAATTTTTTGAAGATCCTCTTTTTAAGGACCCTGATTAATATAATGATTCATGTCCTGACAACTATTATAATGCTATATGTATATTACAATCTATATTTTACAAATTATAGTTGTCACAAAAATTATCACAAAGCACCATATAGGTAAAACGGGAAGTAATATAAAACTTAAAACAGATAATATAATATGTATCATGACCAGAGCTATAAAATTATTTAATGCTGTTTCAAATAATTCATTTATATGAAAACGGTAGATAAGAAATGTATTTTATATATTCGATGTATTTTTATGTAAATATAAATTATAATTCTTTTTATTTCGTGATTTACAAGTATTTTGGAAGTACAATAATTAATAATAATAATAAGGCAAGCCAAACTCAAGCCTATTTATTGGCTGCGGTTAGATCGCTATTTTTCACCGGCTCAAATCTTGGTGCGAGTCGGTTGCAAATCGAATTTGTCTCCTCAGAGTTGAGTCGAATCAATCTGCATTATCCGGGTGACGACAGCATATGGGACAATTTATAAGCGTAGCGTGTAGAATAAACAAAATTTTCAAATATAAAAAATTTATCAGTGAGACAGAAACGTCGAACAACAATGATTGTAATTGAGTAAGATGAAAATAAGTTCTAAAGACTAAATGTAATATTTTTGATAAATTTTGATTTTCCTTACTCATACCGAGCATTACACAAATAACATCACTTCTTTTTGATACAAAAATCAAACGATAAAAACACTCGCATACAATTTCTTACACATAATATAATATCTGAGCGCATCCATAGATGAGAGTAAATCTACCTTATTGAGTGCCAACCCAAATTGTCTTTAACTTTATTTCGAATGTATATTAATTATTATTTACATTAGATATAAATATGCCTAAGAATAAATATGCCAATTTTCTTCCAATATGCTTAAGATTGCAATATAAACCGTCAATTTAAGTTGGTAAGCTACATGGCTTGCAAAGAAAAAGGCTTGTTAAAAAATTCATGATAAATCAAAGTCATATAGGTACCTAAATACACATTCTTAAATAATTTTAAGTAATATTAATTTCAAAGTTTATCATTTATCCCAACACATCGTTGCCAAATCGCCATTTTTCTGTGACTTGCGTCAAACCCAAGAACGTGTTAAAAGCCAGCTGAAGCCGGCGCGATTTCTTTGGATCTGAGCGAACGCTCATACTTTAAGTCACGCACTTTAACGTTGTTTACACTTTGGCTACCCTAGATTTCAGTTTTGTTGATGTTTACCTAGATATACACACAAACAGTTATAAAGTTAAAGCTATATAGGAAAATAGAAAATAAAGTCGAAATTCAATAAAAGCCCATTTCTGATTTGAAACCAGGTCACTCAGATCACAGGTCAGATTTTTTTTCCGATTTCGATTTTCGACCTTCGATAATGGAAGTGTTTAAAAGATGTGATTAATTATATATTATCATTGTTTTATTATTTACTGATATTGTTTATTAACAACAACACAAGTGAGATTTTTAGTGGTCGAGCAAAAACAATTTTTTTAACAAAATAATATTTTCTGTATAAATTGAAATATTTATCATTGCCTTTAAGCAACTAGAACATTTATATAACATAATACATAATATATTAAACTGACGAATAATGTGATATTCTATGAGTTTGTGGGTTCGAATCGCGTCATCAGTTTTTAAATATATTTTTTTACGATATTTTTTTTTAACTTTAACTTTTAGACGTGCCCCCTGACATTCAACTAGGTAAACTAGTTTACCTAGACAGGCCCAGGCAACTCAAATGTTTTATCTATTCTGAGACAAAAGATTTTCAGTACCAGTAATTATACTGACTTGCCCTTCTCTACGAAACACAGCAAATCTGTGTCACGTGAGAAACAAGCAAGATGGACTCATGCAGCCGGGAGCGCGGCACAGCGCATCCCACCCACCGCGACACCGGTACAGTAAAAAATTGAAATAAATCGATACAAAGTTTTTTAATCATTAGACGATGCTTATTTTCCAGGATTACAATCAGACGAAGTAATTCGATTACAGGACACCGTGAATGATTCACATCCATTTGTCTGGATTGTGAGACATGTAGCAAATTCGAGGCTGTCCCGTACCATTGAAACTGGTATTTATATTATTGAGAAGCTGAACCCACCATATGTTATCTTGTCATCCTTGCCTTGTCATCATATTTTTATACAAACCTCGTCTTGAGGATAACCAACACAAAAAAATATCTAATTTGGTGCAGTAATTCCGAAGTTATGCGCGTACATTTTGGCGATATATTTTCATTTACATAAAATATAGTTTTATAAAAGTTTACATTCTGTTTGATTATTATTATTTTTAACTTTGGCGCCATCGTGAGTATTATAATATAAAGATACTTTTCATGCTTTTATGCGACTGAAGCAACTAAAAATATACATTTTTAACAATACCTTAATATGTTATGTACATATAAATTAAAATCTAAATACAATATGCAGGAGAAATTTAGACGTTGTGTTACGTGATAAAACGGACTGACGAAACTGTTGTTACTAATATTTTATTATTTAGAAAAGTATATACGCTCTTAAAAATGTTAGCCTTTAAATCAAGTCGAACTCTAAGTAGAAAGCGAGTTGATAGTAGAGAGTAGGGGCTACGGATAGGCTTTGCTAGACTTTTTATTACAATCTTGTAATTTATTCGGATTACGAACACTTTACTCCGGTAATCTCGTTGTTATTTTGGATTTGTCTATCCAATTCGAGATTATATTGCTAATCATAAAATAAGGCTTTGAATACTTCTTGAATGTATTTTATAATATTGTCGATAATTTAGATATGATTTTGTCAATAAAACAAGGATTTAAATGCGCAAAAGGTAAAACCGATTATAATTCTAAAATTGGTTAGTTAAGTTAATCTACTGTGACCTTATTCCTTGGATGGTAAGATGGAAATGATGATATCAACATAAAATTAACACCAAATAGCACTATGTATTTTATAGAAGATGAACTTCGTATCTACTGAACCATACAATATATCCCCCTGCTGCGTACGTGTCTCTAAATCAGGCGAGAAGGGGATTTGGCCATGGCCATTGGGCCATTATAGTTCTCCAATACGCTGGCCCAATGCGGGTTGGTGAAATTCACATACCTTCAAAGACTTCTAATCTCATCAGGCATGCGGTTTCCTCACGATGTATTTTCACTGATGAGCAAACGATAGTCAGGGTGCACTTAGAAATTTAGAAAAACCCATTTTAAGGCACTACAGAGGGGGGTCAGGATGGAACCCAGCCCCTCTTACTTAAGAGGACGAGCCCATTATCTACTGGGCCATTGTCGTTCACTTTTGTTACGTATCCGAAACTAGAGGACACTTTTAATTTTTAAAACTAATTAAAACTGAGTTTTTCTCATTTTTTTCAGTTTTATTTCTCGAAGCTCGATATTTCGACACTGTCTAATATCTTGTTCACTTTTTAACTACCCAGAGAGTATACAAGTAAAGAATAATTGTATAAAGCCGAATGTACGAGAACATATATTTTATTAAATAGTGCAATCCGTTAGTCTAGAGCCGAGTACGTAAATTAGGTGGGACGGGACATTCCGGGTCATTAAACATGTCTACAAACTGAAAACGGATCGACCGAGCTTTGGAAACACCGATTTATTTCGTATTCATATGGTTGAGGTTCGAATCAGCTAATGACAAAATGAATTTAAATGACTCTACTAAATAGGTAATACTCTAGTATTATAGATGTGAGTGACATTTTATCCTACAAAATCCAGTAATTTTAAATTACATTATCAGGGAGTAACATACCCTATGTTTTATTTCCATATTCCCAAGGGATCGGAAACTACGCGGGTGAAACCACGGAACAATATTCCAGATAAATGTGTTAGAATGTACGTTACATTACTAATATTATTTCGTCTAAGCCATTGTATGCGTGCATAGACCGTACGCTGCGTAATAGCTGTCTTGCAAAACTATACGCGGTTCACTCGATATTTCTTCAATAGGATATTGTTTTCTAATGTTTACGCGATAAACAATCATTTTAAATAACAACGTTTTACTGCGGCACTCTGTCCCGTGACCATGGTTGTTATAAATTAGTCAAAACGTACCGGACGTTTTGTCTACTGTCTATGCACAGTCTATAAAACCATACTAAAATTCTTAAAATAAAAGGCTTGCTTCGAATAATAATTAGATCATCATCATCATCAGCCTTTCTATTCATCTGCTGCTGAACATAGGCCGCCCTCAATAAACGCAAAGATGAAACTCTAATAAAACTTATTTCACATAAAATCATCCGATCAAACCTCCTTTTATGAAGTCTTAAAACCGGCATTACAAAATGGCGGGTGAAATTGTGTCGTATTTTTCACGACTGGAGCTCATCATTTTAATTTTATTAGAAACCCTTATTGTCTCCAATAAAAATCCTCGGGGATGATCTATAAAATTTAATCCGGGATCCACTATAAAACGGTAAATCAGATGGGGTTTTACAGTGGGTTATGTACTAAGCGGGACCGTCATGTTATCTCGTCAACTTGGCCTACAGCGAACGCGTGCTGTGAATATCTTAGTCCTAAATGTGGGAAAACATCATAATCATGGCCTATATAAATATAATATAATAAGGTCGAGTGGACAGGCTTTAGACACTTTATGCAGTGGTCCCGTGTTCGAATCCCGCGAAGTACCAATACTTTCTATGATAAATATAGATTTCCTCACTGAGTAATGGTAAGAGGGCGCCGGGAGTCCTACATATCTCCGGGTATGACTCATTCTCAAAACTAGCGTGATGTCGTGGCAAAGAGCCGCCTTGTTGGATACTTGACAAGGAATAAACCATTTCACCATTCAATTAAAGATACATATTATGTTCAGTAAAAAAAGGGTTAGTAATAATTTTAAAATATTAAATCTAATTTTAAATTATGAAACAAACAAAAATACATACATAATCATGAAAGTGCAAAATTTCTGAAGAACATACATACTGATAGGAATGTGTACAGTACATCAGTACTGGTACCAATAAACTAACTATTGCCTGACAGATTTGCTTTTTGGGATGGAAAGATCCTTTAGGTTCAAAATTTTACAGACTTATCTCAGTATAAATAAATGCAATATTTCCGGTGACGACATCAAGGATAGAGCGAAACGAAGGAGTAATGGCCAAGAAGAAACAGAGAGAGAGAGAGAGAGAGAGAGAATACTTACTCTTACGTTACTCATCGATTTACTTTTATAGATATTGACACTCAAGCTAACGAAAGGTAAAACCAAACTAAATACCAAGCCAAAAAGTTATTAATTTTATACCCTTTCAAACGCATCTGTGACATGGTGACAACGAAGGATGCAAAGGAAAATGAGTGTCCCTTAAAGAACAAAACCAGTTCAGGAATAACTCAACCAAATCACAGACATTGCTTTTAGATACACTAGCTATAACAATGACATTTCGTGTGCCCCCCGTCTGGGGCTCAGGTGCCTTTCCTTGCCCTTTTCTTATGTAATGTCACATTTCACGGCTGTGCTTTAGGCACAATTGCCTTGTATGCCAGCAACGACAACAGAATATGTAATACATGTTTATATAATCAATAAGCTTATCGATCATTAGCTTGCATTGAGCAAGCATACAGTTTTTAGAATTCAAAATAGCAAGAGTAGTTTTTTTAGACGCATGCTAGAAGTTTGTTTCTCCTGCAATTGAAGCATTTGGTTTCAAACCGTTATTGTACACCCAAGATTGGCCAAAGTTTGATAAGTAAATTTTTAATTTCATGAATACAAAAAAACTGTAAAGGCAGAAACACACTTACCTGTCGTGGCGTGTCGTGACGCGCCAGAAGCATATCGGTTTCATACATTTAATATGGTTAGGGACATATTTGCGTGTCGCAACGACATTTAATAAGGTTAGGAACATAATATATGCGTGTCGTGTCGTTGCGACACGCAAATATGTCCCTAAACATATTATATGTATGAAACCGATATGCTTCTGGCGCGTCACGACACGCCACGACACGTAAGTATGTTTCTGCCTTTACTTTTACATCAATGATGATAAAATACATACTATTTTTCACAAAAGGCCAGAAAATGTATCCGTACATCTTGCAGAAATAAGCATTAAGAATTAAACTCGCAAGGTAAGTAACCTCTAAAAGAGCAGTTCGCTACTACGTAGATAATGCACTTTGAATACATTACTAAAACACTTAGCTCCTAGATTGGATCCCACATTTACTTGTTGTAAATGCTTAACAGTTGGATCTTTCGTTTTGTTATTTACTATCTTTTGCCCGCGGGTTCGCACACGTTGACGATTATTTTTTATATCCTTCATCAGAAGAGATTATTTTTTTCTTCGGAAAAATAGTTTTTTAAGATTACCTCATAAATAAGGTAAAATTTATAAGTTTGGAAATTACATATCTTATCATAATATAAAAAACTAGAGACTTTGTTTGTTTGAACGCGTTTATCTCAGGAACTACTAGTCAGATTTGGAAGATTCTTCCAGCGTTAGATAGCCCATTTATCGAGTTAGGCTATATATTATTCCGTTGAGATTCCGCTATAAATCTTAGTTAGCGCAGGCGAATCTGCACAAAAAGGCTAGTTCGATAGTTAGTAAGTAGTATTTAAAACAAACGCTCGATCATTCCAAAAAAGAAATATTTCTATTTCAGTCATTTAGTTCTTCTTCTAGTGGATTTTTTAAAGAAGATTCTTTTTCGAAAACAAACACAAATGATAGAAAGTTTTACCCTTTACGAATAGAATAATTTATCGTTGGACCGTTTTAATTTTTAAATATCAAAAATGCTAAACATTCCAACCAGGAGTGAAATAATTTTAATAGAGACTGAATTTTAAACGTAATAAAATATTAACACTGTTTTAAAAATTTCACGTAACTTTTAAACAGTTATTATACTTTTAAATTAAGGGGGTAGAATGTTTTAGACTATATTAAAAAGCTAATTTTAAATTTATATCTTTTTTAAGCTGCGTAATTAAAGACCGGAAAACCGGTGGATATTTTGTTAAGAGATAGTCAACGTCACTCATGGACCTCTCACTTGGCTCTAGCCCCGTGTCTGTAAATACACAATTTGCCATGTTCTTTCTAGCTGGAGCTAGGCCAAACTGCTTGACCCAAGAAATTACCAGAAAAATGGTTCATGCCACATGTAAATATTTTGGTTTTCGACAAGTTTATATTGACCAGGCACGACACCACGTAATAATAATTGTTTTTAATGTGTAGGTCATATTATTATCATATATCATATTGGTGATCTTCATATACCACATACTTTTGTTACGGTTATAAAAAAAATGAAATTATATAAATTGGAATAATTAAAAATAAAAGATATAAAACTGTTATAGATATATTATCAAATAAGTGTTACAAAAAAGTTATAAATTAAATTTGGAAAACACTATGGGCCGACTATTACAAATGGGATTTTAAATTAATAATTAAATAAGCTAATTATAAATTAAAAGAGAGCGTGGGTTCGTTTATTCCTGATATCAAGTTGGGAGCTAATCAAAAGAGAACTTAACAAGACTGCTTCCGTGTCTCGTGCCACGTGGTCCGTGCTTCGTCCAGCGTGCCGTCCCGTTGCTCAGCGTGGCGGTGAGCAGGACCGAAGCCAGCACTGTGGTGTGCAGTCCCCGAAGAGAGATCGGGAGAAGTGTGGGATCAGTGAGATCCTTGGGTAAGTGAGTAAGTGGGTAGTGGGATCCCAGCTGCTCTGGTCCCCGTCCACAGCTACTCGGCCACGCCCAGGAATAGCACCGCACCGACCACGACGGCAACGCCTGGGACCCTGAAAGGTCACGCCAACACGGGTGAGCCTTTCCGTAACCAACCCCCATGAATGTCCAGGGTTGACACGGAAATGGCCATTAAAAGCATATAAGCACAGAACACAATAAAGATAAGCACTAAGCCCTATGATAAAATATTACTAAAAAAACACTATTAAATTGTAAGGCAGTGCATTTTGGTTGTAAATTAATTTAAGCATTTTACATTAATAATTTCAAGCAGAAGGCTTACACACTAATTATAACAAAGAGATTACTTAAGGATACACGTGTGTTCCTACAAGGACTCACCCACTTAAAATATAACGCGGCGCGTGTGCGCTTCTCAGCACTCTCAGGCAGAAAAAGAACGATCGACCGGTCCGTAACCGGCACGACTCGATTCCAAGACGCACCACACATCGTGACGTCGTAATATGTCTTGGCCAATAGTGATCGAGTAGGCGAATGAAGAAATTCGCGCGCGGAATATGAATTTAGTATTAAAAAACGAATAAATAGTACAAAACTCGTAAGTAAATCTATGTAACATAATATATATGTTACAATACCCCCCCCCCCCCCCCCGTCAGAGAAGAATTTTGCTTCTCTGGCAAAATTCTGAAGAAGGTAACGCGAGAAGAAACTCTGGCCCAGCGCTCGAGAGAAAGAGAAAAAAAAATCAACGTTACAGCGGGGCTAGACAAGTGGCAAACTCTCAGATTCTATTCTTTTGCGAGTAAACGCAAACTCAAACGCTAATTTGGTAGCCAAGTGTACAAAGACATTTTGAACGCTCATTCTATTCAATCCGTCATATAGCTATATACATATTCTAGAGTATGATTTCGTTTTTAAAAATGTCATTATGTGAAGTATTTAAAACGTCATTCATTTGTAATTACTGTTTTTTTATATTCGTTCCTGTTGGAACCGGTTAAGACCAGAGACCATGCTACCATGTGTGACTTAAAATATATTATATTTTAGTTGGTTTAGGGCCTGTTTCACAATCTCCCGTTAAGTTCCCTATAGGCTATAGGCAACATATTTGACAGATGTTTGACAGATACTCCATACTCTATCTGTCAAACATCTGTCAAATATGTTCCCTATAGCCTATAGGGAACTTAACGGGAGATTGTGAAACAGGCCCTAATACCAATATACTATAAACTAGCAGACGTAATATTCTTCCTCAAAATGCGTGGCAGCTTTTCACATAATATAAAACAATTACTTACACCAATACAAAAGACAGGGACGTATTAAAGCCTTCCAAACATAAAAAACAATATTAGCTTTTTTTTACTTAAGCTTTTTACAATTTCACAGGGAAATTTATCCCCTTATGTACGTATTATTGGACAACATTTCTTTGTAATGGCAATATGTGGGACAATTACAAGAGGAAATGGATTTGAAAACTTTATTCGTAAAATATTCAGCAACAAAATACATACTTAATCTCTTAAATTGGATTATCGTTAATACAAATTTGAGCTTATTTTACTAGATACGTTCCTATAAGCATGTCCTTATATACTAAACACGTACGGATGTTTTAAACGAGCCAATCGTTATTTGTTTAGTAAGCAGCTTATACAATTATATAAGCTAATCATCTCGTAATAAAGACAGTGCTTCATTGGATTTCAGTACGCTCTGAAGGGGCTGAATGTATATTCCTCACATCAAAGGCCGTCGGGCCTATCGGACCCTTCAGGACTAGTATGAGTGATCAAAAAACACTCAACGGGATTCAGTTTCTACTCCCGTAAACTCTACAACCTAGTACATAGACCACCTTCGCGTCGCCGTCAAATATCGTGATTACCTCTTCTGCGTGTAGGTATTTACCGTTACTTAAGGGGAATAAAAAACAACATCAAATTCTGACAAAATCATTTATTTTTAAACTATAAGTTTTATGTAAAAAATTCTCTTCAATCATAACTTCGCTTTTCTTTGGCTTTATGTCTGTTTCTTAAATTACATCCTTAATTTTCAAACAATATATTATACTAGCTGTTGCCCGCAGCTTCGCCTGCGTTAACTAAGATTTACAACGGGATCTTAGCGGGATGATATATCTTTACTGATAAATGGGCTATCGAACACTGAAATGTTTCATTAAAATCCAACCGATAGTTCCTGAGATTAGCGCCCTCAAATAAACAAGCTCTTTAGCTTCATATCTTAAGGATTAAAAGCATGAGTAAAATAAACTCGTTTAAATGTAGTCCAAAAAATCAAAGTTTCTGAATAAAATATGGTTGTTGTGCCTCAATCGACATAGATAGGTATAGTGTGTGGTGGACTTTTTTGTAGATAATTATAAGATCTACAGTTAATTAGAACATTTTATCGTTCTATCTTTTATAGTTTAGGCAGCGTACGCCAAATAAGTAACTTTTCTGGTTGATTTTTTACACCTTGTGTCCGAAAAACCCAAATATCTTACGGAACCCTATTTTTTTCAGAATAAAATGTATGCCTATGTTACTCGTGGATAATGTAGCTTTCGAATGGTGAAAGAATTTTTGAAATCGGTACTTTTTGAGCCTATTCGTTACAACCAAACAAAGAAACAAAGTTTTCCTCTTTATAATATTAGTGTAGAAAAAAAAACACCCAGAAACATTACTTCGCTTTTCTTCAGAAATATGTTTGTTTCGTATATTACCGTATTAGTTTATAACAACTTTCACAAATAAATATGCATTTTTGTCAACCAGGCATTCTTTAAATTATCATCTTTTGGGATTCTGAAATAAGATAATATTATCGTCTATTAAAATCATTACCTGCAATGAATAAAAAATAAACCTAAATTCGGTCCTGTAATTAGGACCAATAACAAACAACATAAAGTGTCAAAAAAGATAATATAATGAATTACTTGTTATTTGATTTTATTGTGAATTACAAAGATATTTCCTACTTAAACTATTTAGGACGTCTGATTTTAATATACAAAATTTAAAACATAGCTCCTCTTGGATATTACGATAAAATAGAATAAGTAACATAAATATAAAATAGCTGGAAAACAATAGTATTTATTAGATTATATTTTTTTATTACACAAAAAGCAGCACTAAAACTGAACATTATAAAAATCAATTGCACAATAATATCATACGATGAATAAACGAAGAAGAAGAAGAGAAAAAAAAGGAAAAAAAAAAAACAAGAGGCATCAATCAAAGATGGCTTGTAATTTGTATTGATAAAATAATTAAAATTAAATAACAAAATATATTATAAATTAAAGCATTCCAAATAATGTTCTCTGAGGAGTCCCTTAAAAATATTGAGACTCTTAGCTTGCTTAATACGATTTGGCAACGAGTTCCAAAGACTAACAGATATAGCAGCAAAAGAGTTACTATAAAATTTAGTTTTTGATCGGGTACATTTAATTTATATACGAAACGTATAGTTCTCAAATTGTTATCAGAGTTATGCCACAATAATTCGCTCTTCATATTCCTATCAATCAACTATCCATACTAACTCCACACATCCTGAACAGTCCACCACAATATTCGCCAACTAATCACATTATAATACAAAATGGATTAAATTATCAAAACAAACACTAGTCACTACCTATAGAAAACCGCCATAGCAGTCCTATATGCTGCTGAAACAGCTGCAAAAAAGTTCTTAGTATTCGCCAACCCATCACAGTATAAACAGATTGAGTTTTTGAAACAAAATACTATAGAACACCACTCCAAATGAATAAAATGGGAAATTGAAATTAATTAATGGGAAATAGAAAAAACACAATCGCAGACTCTAAAGCTTCTCGCTGCTAATGAATTAATCCGTCCTATTATTATTATTTGACATTATGTTGTATTTTTTAACTATTGTACACATACATAATTGCTGTTAATGTTAATATTATAATCGCTACCAAGACAATGTAATAAATGTATCAATTGTACAAAAACATGCCCCACGAGGTCAACATGTTGAGACATATAAGTATCTTTTATGTCTATCCATTGAAACTACCACCGGTTCCAGGGTGAGCACACTGAGAAGAACAGCACAATTAGTACCAATCCATAAAATCAAACATCTTTAAATTTTTAAGCTTCTATCACTGCTAGTTGTTGTTGTTTTTTTCCCCTGGTTGTTTTTTTCTTCATTATATACTGGCTTAATTTATTCCTATGTATTTTGACCGACTGGCTCACTCATGTCCCATCTGCATACACACCTAAAATGATCATGCTTTAGTTTTTTATAACTATATACCTTCAATTACAAAAAAAAAGTAAATTGTTAATATAATATCTTCATGAAACTACTCAATAAATCATACAATTTTCATTTCTTAATCTAAATTAAATAGTAGACACTAACCAAGAAAGTTTTGAAAGTCATTAAATCTACTAAATACCTATTACATATAAGTATAATAACCAAGAACAACAGCAAAATTAGTTTACAAATCAGGAAATCAAATAATTTGTTTACATTAAAATAAGTTTTGTATTATATTATTTACTAAATATTAGGTTTTGTGTTATATTATAACAAATTGTTTATATATACACAGTTTATTTAGTATTAAACTAATACATATATTTTCCATAAAAATATATTGTTAGGAAAGAAACCTATTCAAATATAGTAAAAATAATAAAAAAAGAGGATGCAATAGATTTTATATTGAATAAATAATAAATACTCACTAATAATTGTCTTATGCTTGACCTTTCTTATGGTTTTTATGGGAAGGCAATTTATCTCAACATAATAATATAACTACTGTTTAGTAGGTACATCTACAACTTGTCTACTACATCAACTTGTTCTTCTATGCGTTAAATGTTGAGACACCCAGGATCCTTTGATAGGACCCTGTGGCCCTCAGCTCAGATTGCAAAGAACATGTAAAAAACATCAAACATGTACCTAGTTTTTAAGTCCTATCATTGTAAGTAATAATGATTTATTTATTTACCTTTAAATACCAAGGGAATTCCTTTAGTTCCGCTCAATGCTGTATGGACACGTAAATCAAGAAAAGCTCTCGAAATATTATTTTGTCTAGTGTAAACCTTTACACAAATAAAACATCGGTAATATTTGGTAATATTCTCCAAACACTGGCGATGATTTTTTTCTTTGGCTTCGGCTTAGTTATAATTTATTATTTATATATTATTTATTAGCTTACAATAGACTTAATTTATGCATTAAGCAAAAAATTTCACACTATCACACTTCCACAGTCAGCTGATCAAAGATCCGCCATTTTGTAGCGTTTGAATTTTCAATTTCTATTATGTGCAAGCGGCAAGCGCTAGGGAGCGCTTTCCGGCTTGTCAAAAGTGCCACTTGGCTACGATTTATATGAAGATTTGAATTTCTTAAGCGTGTGCGTTTAAAAGGAATAGAAATACAAAACGCTAGTTTGACACTTGGCTACCAATAATCGCCCAAATGTCATTCCCATACAAAATTAACGTTTTCTATTTCTATTCACTTAGCGTTTTTGCCACTTGTCTAGGGGGGCTGATTCTACTTCTCAATGACAAGATAAGTGTAGTTAACTCATCCGTAGCCGATCATAAAAGTGCTACGCTACATTAAAAAAAAATTAGCTTCACTGCTACGCTGCGCTACGAGATGTAGACAGCGTATCCGATCATACGTCACTCACATTCATCATCATCCAAATTCTCACAAGCAGCGTGCGTTATCTGTACTACACAAACAACGCCCTGACACAAAGAGATATGGTCTACTATGGACACATACTCAAACAGCTACTATGAACCGAAAAATTATATTAAATTTAATATGCCAAATAGTATTCCCGATGAAGGCTTTTAGCATGTGTGCATATACTATAATAATATAAATATGTGGAATCGCCACCCGTCCCGGAATTGGATAAGCTATATTAGAGTTAATAACTTATGGCGTAGGCTTAAAATAATATACAAGTACAATTAAGAGATGTACTCGAGTTATTGCTCAGTGGAATAACTCAATATATTATCACAATACATAATTGGCCCAAAAGTCATTGCTCAGTGGAACGACTTGTACCCTAAATACATAATCAGTACATAAGATATGTACCATAACACACAACAATCCATGTCATGTACCTATTGTATATGCACGCTTTAGAGATCATCACCCGTCTCAAAATTGGAATACGTAGTGTAAATTTTGATTAAAAAAAAAATAACGTTTTATTATATCCGTCTACTAAGACTACCTATTATTTACGGATCTTTAATATTAATTAAATAAAAAAATGTATTAAGACAAGTTAAAATCTGGCATATGCCTAACATAATATAACACCTAACATTTTGCTATTTAAATTCAATAATACGTCATACGCTAACGTTAACAGTTTAATGTAAAAATAATGTGAAATACGTTAAACACTAACTCGATTTTATGCAAAAATAAAATTTTAATATTACGTGCCATAGTGAGTCCTTATTGAAACAAACCCCAGAGATAATACAAAATAATACACAATAGATAACAACAAGTAAACACAAAAGTATCCGATACAGAGGGTATTCGGAAAAAAAGTGAACAAACAACCCAAGTACAAAGATTACGAGTTATATAACACTTATCACTTATCATTCATTCTTATGATTGAATATTTTATGATTTCATAATTGAATACTTTATAATACTATTATTTTATTATATACAATACTTACAATATTCATTTTATCACTATTCACTTATAAGATGTATTAACTAAAATGTATACTAGATTTTAACACTTTATGATTTATCATATTTTAATTTAATATTTTAATGATTTAATATTTAAAATTTTAACTACATTTTAACATTAATTGTACTTGGTTAGTTATGTATAGACAGAACATAAATTAACAACATCACACAATTCACAACACATACATTTAAAAGACACGGGACCATTTCCACACCACCAGACAAACTTAATACCAGGAATATTTTAACCGGTTGGGCGTCATTGTTACGTTTAAAAAAAATGAAATAATAAATGTGAATAAAAGATATTAAATTAGTTATAGTTATATTATGAAATAAATTGTTGTACAAGAAAGATATAAATTAAATTTAGAAAAAATAGGTGGAGGGCCGACTATTAAAAATATTAGAATAATTTATTAAAATAAGTTAATTAAGGTTGCAAGAGGTTGTAAGAGAGCGTGGGTTCGTTTATTCCTGATATCAAGTTGGGAGCTAATCAAAAGAGAACTTAACAAGACTGCTTCCGTGTCTCGTGCCACGTGGTCCGTGCTTCGTCCAGCGTGCCGTCCCGTTGCTCAGCGTGGCGGTGAGCAGGACCGAAGCCAGCACTGTGGTGTGCAGTCCCCGAAGAGAGATCGGGAGAAGTGTGGGATCAGTGAGATCCTTGGGTAAGTGAGTAAGTGGGTAGTGGGATCCCAGCTGCTCTGGTCCCCGTCCACAGCTACTCGGCCACGCCCAGGAATAGCACCGCACCGACCACGACGGCAACGCCTGGGACCCTGAAAGGTCACGCCAGCACGGGTGAGCCTTTCCGTAACCAACCCCCATGAATGTCCAGGGTTGACACGGAAATGGCCATTAAAAGCATATAAGCACAGAACACAATAAAGATAAGCACTAAGCCCTATGATAAAATATTACTAAAAAACACTATTAAATTGTAAGGCAGTGCATTTTGGTTGTAAATTAATTTAAGCATTTTACATTAATAATTACAAGCAGAAGGCTTACACACTAATTATAACAAAGAGATTACTTAAGGATACACGTGTGTTCCTACAAGGACTCACCCACTTAAAATATAACGCGGCGCGTGTGCGCTTCTCAGCACTCTCAGGCAGAAAAATAATAGTTAAAAAAAACTAAAAACACGCTTTTTATAGAAACCCAAACTAAAAAATAGAAAATAAATTTTAATAAATTTAAATTAAGAATAGTGTTAAAAATTTCAATAACTATAAATTAATAAGTGTAAATAAAAAAAAAATATTTTATTTTAAAAAAAGCGTGGGGTGCTTTTTAAGATATTATCAAATGATAATCACTCTACTCATATCTGTCAATAAAATATTTATAACTATATTATTAATTTATAGTTATTGAAATTTTTAACACTATTCTTAATTTAAATTTATTAAAATTTATTTTCTATTTTTTAGTTTGGGTTTCTATAAAAAGCGTGTTTTTAGTTTTTTTTAACTATTATTTATTTTTTACTTTTTAGTAATTATTTATAAATATTATAAATACGGGGAATCAGAGTTCGATTTCGGAGAGGGAGCCTGAAAAACGGCTACCGAAACCAAGGAAGGCCGCAGGCGCGCAGATTACCCACGGAGAGTTACATACTGACATACTGACATACTGACATACTGACAAACTGACAAACTGACAAACTGACAAACTGACATACAAGTGAAGCTAATAAAAAGCGTGTAAAAAGAACGATCGACCGGTCCGTAACCGGCACGACTCGATTCCAAGACGCACCACACATCGTGACGTCGTAATATGTCTTGGCCAATAGTGATCGAGTAGGCGAATGAAGAAATTCGCGCGCGGAATATGAATTTAGTATTAAAAAACGAATAAATAGTACAAAACTCGTAAGTAAATCTATGTAACATAATATATATGTTACACTTTCAATCTCATCAGGCAAAGGTTTCCTCACGATGTTTTCCTTCATCAGTGAACGAGGAATTTTTAAAGGCAGTCAGTCAGTCAGAAGAGGTCAGCATCGAATCCGGGGCGAAAGGCAAAAGGCCGAGCCCGACCATCATCGCTTGATTTGCAAAAAAATATTTATTGTGTCTTAAAGAAAACACAATCGCAGTAACGGTGTATAGTAGACATGAAATAGACGTATTTAAAATCCTATTACTCTAGCCAACATCTTAATGCAGTTGACGTAAATGGAGATAAATAGCTTCGAAGTTATATAAAATATTTAAAATGGGTACCAGTCTTTGTTTATATGTGTATTTGTCCTTCGGTCATCTGGTGACTGAACTATGAAGATAAAGTTCTGGTAGAGAACAGATTATGTTAACTATTCGACCCAAACCTGTACCGCCTGTTAAAGCTTAACCTTAAAATAACTATGGTTATATTTTACATTTTTTGCCGAACTAAGAGATAGAGAATATATTTATGTAAGTATTTTATATATTTAAACAACTCATTCAAGGTCGTTAAATAAGATGTCAGTCGATATTATTACATTAATTGATGTGCCTACATTTTTATCAATTTCATAATGAATTAAATTAAATCGTTTCACTGTGATGTTTCATTTTATATCTCACATTTTTTAACCCTTGCGAATGCACAATCATAAATACCATAATCAAAATAACTGAGGTGATTGCAATTGTAATTAGTAATCAAGACGATAAAGGTGAGTGTTTTATCATGAAAAAATCGCAAATTTGTAATTTAAGCGGTCACAATCCGAAACAATCGCATATGTCTTATTGTAATGTTGGTCGTATTTTATTATGGTCGTAGTCGGTGTACTAGAGCCACATAAACTGTACTATGGCATTTGTTTCAAATCCAAGCTTAAGGTTTTGTAGTGTAGAATACGTGGCAATAAAATTTATTGTCACCCGGGCGACATCTGGTGCCACCCTACTCAAATCGGACCAGTTTTAAGACGGTGAGCGATTCTTTATCCTGAGCAAACAGGGTGTTATAAATTTGACCTCTGTCTGGAGACGAGTAACTCATCGGGTTAAACCGATTTTGATGCGGCTATCTTTGAATGCTAAAGGGCATATATATTTATGTTGGTCTAGTGATTAGTAATCCTGACTGCTAAACCAGAAGGTCGTGGGTTCGATTCCCACCCAGGACAAAATATCTGTGTCTAATCATTTGTTCTGTTTCTAGATATAATTTATATTTGATATGTATTCAGAAAATATATAGTAAGCATATTATATTAGTTGTCTGGTTGCCATAATGCAGTAATTTTGTTAAATATATTCTAGCTTCCAAGTACCTACAACAAAACAGTGAAAGTACGAGAGCAAATATAGCTTATGTGTTATTCTATTGTATAAGCTATATTATTAAAAATTTTTATAAAAATCTATTCAGTATTAGTGCTAGCAGAGATATGAAAATTATGACCAATCGATATATCAAATCTAGATATATTTACTAAAACCGCTAATCCTACAAATTGCACCACTCCAGAAGATGCCATTCTGAAGAATACAACCCCCACTGTAACTGCGTTCGTAACTTCACTTATCCTAAAATATGTTGGCGAATACTTCTCTTCACTAGAATAGCGAGGAAGTTAGTGTTAGTCGAGAAACAAAGCTGTGCGGGAGACTTCATCCTCACTATATTAATATGAATTTTATAAATACTATCGTCATTATCATCATCGTCGAATTTTATCCGTCCATTGCTAAACATATGCCTCACTCAATGAACGATAAGACGACTGATTCCTTGCTACTTGCTATCATGGACTGGAAACTGCGTGGAGTTCGTCTTCCTAACTGGTTAATGACCGATCAACATTTCATCGGAAATGTGGCCTCCACTTAAAAATCTTAGTGGCCCATCAGAGATTTTTTTTTATTGTGTATCAGCCCACTGCTACTTCAATGACCTTATTCTTCACGTGATATAGTAACTTTAGTTATCTAGTCATCTTTATTTCGAATCCTATCAAAGAAAGATCCATATTATTACTTTATTAAAAATGATTAATTGTAAAAGTGTTTTTCGATTTATTCGTTTTAACTTCACCCACGCAAAATCTGTGTAAGAAGGGACATAGGCTATCAATATATAAATTTCGACGACCTCTGTGACCTATGATTAGCGCGTTGGCGCCTAAGCCGGGACGCAACGGGTTCGAATTCTTCCAGGCAACAAAAAGTTTCTGTGTTCCTGGATTATGTATGTGTATAAATATGTGTATATTATAATAAAAATCTTAAATATATTATGTAATAATATAAAAAGTATTAAATATATTGTAGGTCCGTATCCGTTGTCTGGTACTAACAAGTTAACAACGTAACATACGTGGTTTAAGAGTGCCCATATTATTATTTTAAAAAATGTGTAATCAACAATCTTCTATATCATACTATAATCCTATTCTACATTCTATTAACAGTAACTAGATACTAACAAACGGAAGTAAACAAAGCTGTAAAATTGATTACTTCCTGGAGTAATTTTTTCACAATTTGCATTGTAAAAAGTATACAGCTCGTAAATTGTACACGCAGTGTCAATTCACAGAGATTGGCCGGGATTTATATCTTACGCGAAGCTCGCCCGTTCATAATTGAGATCCTGCAAGGAAAAATTGTGCTTCGAATTTACCACAGCACTGGTACTTAATATTACTGATGAGTACTGAATACATTTTGATTGCGTTTTAACATACGCGTGATAAAAGAGGTAAAAGCGTTGAATCGGCTAAATACATATTGAATAAATAAGTCTAAAATTATTCGGCGCACCAGATCAAGACGATTAGCGGTCGAACAAAAGTTTAAATAAAGTTAAAACAAGTAAGTAAATATGACTTTGTTTCGTGATTGATAGTTTTGTGAATTTGCTTTATATTATGAAAAACTTCTTTTTATTGGAGAGTGAGAAGACGGACATTCGATGGACTAGAAACTTCCGTGTCCCTTCGGACCTTCTATCACCTTGGACACCCGCCCCGCTGGAGGGGTCACATTTGTGTTGTACTTTTGCGTTGCCGTACTTTAAAATATTAATATTATGCTCTTGTTTTCAAGGTAAGTCGTACACAACCTACGAACTATATTTTTTTTATAAATCTACGAGAAAGATCGCAAGTATTTTGCAAGAAAGAAAGAATATAATCTAAACGAAAATAACCATTCATTACAAATAAGTATAAATTTATGAGGTATAATTTATGAGGTTGCGACTTGAGACTTTATTTTATCAGTACTATCTGGTGCGAATCTACTGTTTTTATTGATGCTCGGGAAGATTTAGCAATATTTTCAAATATGCGGCCAGTCTTTGAACCAGTTCGGAAACCGAGTATAACCATTAACCGCTTAATACGGGAACGTTCAAAATTATGTTTCCCGATTTTATTCAAACAAAAGCAAACGAGTAAAAACTTTTTGCTGAAAGCTCAAAACTGCGTTTGGAAAGTACCCGAACAGCACTTCCATTCATATAAAATTTTATATCAGATTTGAATCCGCTCTGTAATGTTCGCGAGAAAAAAAACTTTAACGAAGATATTAGTATTCAAATGAGAGAATCTGAGATTTTATGTAAAAGTCTTTAACTGCTCCCGTTTGATAAGAAGCATTTCAATACGATTTCCTTATGATTTGCATATTAATTGCAATGGTATTGTTATTATTTTTATGCAAATTTCATGAAAAAATATTAAATAACGATCTCACAGGCCTCCATTGTGCATTGGAGTCATTTCAGCCAATCAACCAAAAGCCGAAATCGAAACATTTATATTGAAAATTTTGTATTAATGAAAAAAACTGATGGTTTTTTTTTTATTAAATACCAAAGTATGTACCAACTTTAAAATCAATCGATCGAGTCAAAGAAAATTTACGTGAACACATATTAAGCATCTAAAATTATTATAATTGCAGCTAACAAAAGAGTTGATCACCATGAAACGTCGGGATCAATTTTGGTGAACTGGTGCAGTCTATTGATAGTTGCCATAGACAGATACTAAGCGGTCAAACCAATTACTTTAAAGTTGTTATGAAAACAAAATATCAGCAATAATACTTGCAAACAACAATGCAGCATACAAATTTCACTTTTGCGCCGACACTTTCCTTTTTATGTAAACAAATTAAGGAGTCAAACATTTCAAAATAAAATGAATCACAATCCCTGAATTCTTAATTTATATTCATTATATTTGATCATAAAAATAAAATGCGCTGCGATTCCTAAGGGCAGCGTAAAGTTAAGTTTTGTTTTGTTTTAATTACACTCTGGCGGCCGTCGGGTGGAAGGGGAAGTTAAAAAGTGAATTAGCTTAATTTTAACGGTCGAGGGTTCGAATCTTGATGTGAACTGCAATAAACGTTGGCCCATTTTTTGTCTGGGGCTCTGTGTCAGTTTTTTTTTACTTAGATCTTCTGTAGAAAAATGTATCTGTAATTGTGATGTATTCGTGACATACGAAAAAGAAGTGTTCACGTGTGAGAAGACTACTGCTATATAGAATTACTTGAACGTTTCTTGAGTTCACCTGGAAACTGCGAGTTTACCTCATTTTGTTTTTAAAGAGTTATTCATGCTCGGCGCGTTAAACATATTTTACAGAGGGCTGCTATAAAGTATCCGAAACGTCAGGCTTGTTAAAAATCTTAATTAAATAAACCGCGATAAATTTCATTAAAATTGTTTCATATAACCATAGCAATACCGTATTTATTAGCTGCAACTCTAGCTTTCAAGCAATTATGTAATTTATTTCTCTCCTAATCTAGCAGAGCTTGTGGACAAAAGTACAGTGAATACACAAATGTTTTATAATAGGATATTTATATGACACAAGTGTCTTTATCTAGATAAAGGAATCTTACCGCAGCGAGCTGCGCAGTATAAGTGTTATAGATAAAAATGGATACAAAAAAGTTACAATCCGTAATACATTTATAGGGGAAGTCCCAGCTGTTGCCGAATAAATCTATTTGGATGCACTTATATCGTACCCGGCCTCCTTTAAAATTACTTACGTACGTGACCCGAAGGCAAACCGCTTGCTATTGTTTTAATGGCCTTTTAAAGCTCCTGGAGTGGAAAACTGAACGGGAATTTATACGTTTTTACGGATAGCTGTTTTGGGACTATACCTCTGATGACATTTTTGGGTAGCGTACGTGAGGACGTTAGGAGACACTTTTAAAACGACATTGAATATATCATCAAATAGGGTTGAGTATTTTTGATTCATCTCATTTACTTATATAGATTAATCCTTACTAAGATTATAAATGTTAAAGTAGGGATGTTTGTTACGCTTTAACGCGAAAACTACTCAACCGATCATCGTAAAGCTTCGTACCCATATTCTCGGAGGTACTAGAAGTAACATAGGATACATGAAATAAAAAAAAATTTTTTCGCTAACGCGGGCGAAGCTAGTGATACTATAAATTGATAATATATAAAGCGAAGACTACGCTTTATATAATGTATATTTACTACGCACAAGTTGAAATCTATATGTAAATGAGGAATTTAAAACATGAAAGTCGGAGCGCCCATGCTGACGTTTATTAAGCAGTAGACTGGAAAGTGTTGATGATGGTAAGAAAGGTCTTGGAGGTTTTTATGATTAAAGTAAGAAAAACTTCTAAGCTTTGCCCCTCTTGACAAGTGGTAAACGCTAAATGAATAGAAATAGAATAGAATACTTATTGTATGGGAATAATAATTAATAGCTGCCCAAATTACATGTCGTAAACTAGTGTAATTCCCATACAGTAAGTATTCTATTCGTTTAGCGTTTGTTCCACTTGTCTAGGGGGGCAGGTGAGCAAGCCTTACTAACATAATAACATTACAGCACTTATACTCAACTAGAATAAACCAATCAAATAGTTGTAGACGAAGTTCTGCAATACGGGCGAACTCGGGAATAACAGACTTGGTCAAATGATTTGTCGGATCGATCCCTATTTTAGGAAATTGGATTTGTAGATCGAAAGCGGATAAGGGTGAGGGGATGAACGATAAAAGTTCAAAGCCCCTGTTATCACTGATTTGCGTATATCGATTTGGCTTAAACGCTCACTTTATTTTAACTTTGTTCTTAATAATTTATACCTTTCCTTTTCTCAGGCTTATCGGATGCAACTGAATATCACTTCTTTGAACTTAGAGTCTGCCTATCTGAGCTTTACAACCGTATTGGGTAATATGGTACCCTTTTTTTCTTTAACGCTGGGAACTATCTCTCCGGGATTCTCCCCAGGCGGGTATGTGGGACTCAGCTCTAACCACTAAAATGCGGCGAGTGCCACCAATGCTTTGGTGAGGTGCCCCAGATTTACAAGCAACAGGGCACCTCGACGGCTAGTCAGTTCTTCAGAGGACCGACGCCACCTCCACAGAGGGGTTACCTCGGACCACAGAACAACCCCTCCCAACGTCGGGACAGTACAATGAGGCGAGGTTCCCGCTCCTCGCTCCTTGCCCCTGCTCTTTTGCCCTCTCTTCTTATAAGAGGAGCACAAAGAGCCCCCTCGGCTCAATCCACTTCGCTCAAGGTGCTGGGTTCACCCTGGGCTACTGAGACCCACCGCCACGACAAGGCCTGAAGGCTGAACCATAGTGGGGATAATACGGTCCCACGCGGTAAGACTGGTTATAAAAAATTCAGGGTCCTGACGACCCGTAACGACTATCAAAGGTCCTCGAATGACAGACATAGCTGTGATAAAAATGTTATAAGAAATAAGTTAAAATAAATAGGTAAAGACAAACTAGCTGCTATGGTTATGTTATGCTTATGTTATGTTGTTGTAATGCATGACATTTTCTAAAAATAAATCCTAGCTATATCGATTTATCCACCCGAAACTCCATGTACTCTTCATTTTGCGGGATTTGAATTCCGGCTTGAGCGCCGGAATAATCATTGAACCACAGAAGTTGTCAAAATATATACTAGATTAAAATACATTTTATGCTATCATCAACGTATTTTGATCGATGTTTATGATAAAATGCTGAAGCATACAAGGATTGGCACTTCAGCCACACGTCAAAAGTTATCTTAAGTGGGCCAATTACGATTTGGGGTAAATGAGGTTTCGCTGGAGGCTGTTAGCCCTCTCGAGTATTGTAAGTTGATCTCCACTCTGAGTTTCCTCAGTCTGCGTTTGTTTCACCGGTTCTTCTTAGTTGCTTAACATTGAAATGGTAGACTCAACGACGATTACGTCTTTTAGATATTAGATTATTTTATAATTTTTGGACGAGTTATCTGAATTTAGTAGAATTATTTAGAGCTTGACCAAAAACGTATATGCATCTGTATATTTTAGTTATACGGTGATATATTATATCTGTAGTTATAAGGCATTAAGTGTTCAGCAGTGGACGGATAAAGGCTGATGATGATGAAGGCATTAAGTTAACGGTATCTTTAGTTTCATTAATGCAGTTTTATACTTAGTTAGTTGGTTATCCGAGCGACGGTGGTCCAGTGGTGGACGGACTCGGCCTCTTACGCGAGGGGTTCCGGGTTCGATCCTGACCCGTCCGTGTGTGCCTTGAAATGGGTTTTTCTAAATTTCTAAGTGCACACGAGACCATCGTTCGCTCACCGGTGAGGGAAAACATCGTGAGGAAACCTGCATGCCTGATGTCTATCACACATTACCCCGACTGAATCAGGTAGGTAATGCTCCCCACCATGGTTCAAGCCTTGTCGTGGCGGTGGAGGTCAGTAGCCTAGGGTGAACCCAGCACCTTAGGCGAAGCTAATTGAGCCAAGGGGGCTCTTTGTAAGAAGAGGGGGCAAAAGAGCAGGGGGCAAGAGGCGAGGATAGGAACCTCGCCTCATTGTACTGTCCCGACGGTGGGAGGGGTTGTTCTGTGGTGCGGTGCAACCCCTCTGTGGAGGTGGCGTCGGTCCCCCGATGGACTAATTAGCCATCGAGGTGCCCTGTTGCTTGTAGATCCGGGGTACTTCATCAAAGGCGGCATTGGTGACACTCGCCGGGTTTTAGTGAGAAGAGCTGCGTCCATTTACCAGCTTTCGAGCGCAGCGAGTCCCACATACCCGCCTGGGGAGACCCACTCCCCAGCGGTATGCGTCAGTGCATTTCCCGGCGTAAAAGAAAAAAAAAGGTAGGTTATGCTGTGGAGTGTGTCGTGGTGCTGGTAGTAAGTATCTCTCATCTACATACGTACCACCATGATTTGTCAGTTTTGCGTTTCGGAAAGAAGCATCACCATCTTACTCGGGACAGACAAAACATGAATTTGTTATCTGTTCTAATGACATCCTTATTAATATTATAAATGTAAAAGTAGAGATGTTTGTTACGCCTTCACTCGAAAACTACTCAACCGATCATCATGAAACTGCACACATATTCTCGAAGGTACTAGAAGAACAGATAGTTGTTTATATTGATGGGCGACGGTAACCATTAACCATCAGCAGCTAGTCTGTTTGTTGGTTATGCTAAATGTAGGCTGATGTCAAATTTATAATTATAGATTAAAATAATTAATAATTTTGGTAGAAATACACATTATAGAAACATCTGATCTTCAATCATTTTTGAGATTATTCAACTCACTGAAATTAGAAAGATGGGAGATACCTACGGACATCATTCTCAAAGGAAGGTAACTGTGAGGTTGATAAGATCAGGTTTTTATGACGTCCGTGTGGGGTTTCGACGGAATTTTATCGTGGGTTCTTAGGCAACTTATCCTCGTCCATTATAGCACAGACATCCTTAATACACTGAATTCCAAGAAGTGATTATGTAATATATTATATATTACTTTATTATAATAAGTTCGTTGAAGGGCAGTGAGCTGGTCACACACTCATGAGAACGGAAGGCCGATGGGCCAATAACAACAAAAAAAATAGTAGTTAATCGCATTTTAATAACCTTCCACGATAAGTATTATGATATAAATTACGGTTTTTTTAACAAACTATTAAGGTATATTATTTTAGAATAAAAATAGACCGAATCAAGACATGAGAAACAATTATTACAGTCACGACCACATTTAAAAGCATCATTAATTCTCATTAATCATTAAACAGATCTCTAAGTTTGTCCAACTTTGGACATTAAAAGTCTCTAAGTCTGAACTCACATTACCGCATGTTCCGTGCATTATGCGGTCACGGAATCATGTTCTCCACATTCGGCAATTATGTGCCGCATGAGAACTATTCTGTACAGAATAGCCGCATGACGCTTTGAGGGCAAAGCAAAGCATTGAGGGTACACTTAGATTTTAAGTGTAATCCTTACTTAATTCTTAATACTATAAATGTAAAAACATAGGATACATTAAAAAAGGAAAATTATTTGGTAACGGGAGTAAAGCCGCGGGCAACAATTAGTTATTTACGACATTGTTATAGTTTTGGAGGAGAGTTCACGGTTATTATTCTAGGGCCCATATAAATGTATCGTATTTGTATTACCGGCCAAAATTTTAAGTTTGTATGAAGGATACAGTATATCCGTTATTTTATCACGCAAAACTGCTGAATGGATTTCAATTAAACTTTATAATAACATGCCTTACAAATGAAAATAACACAGGTATTCATTATTTATTACCATTCTCATATCGGAATGGGAAGTACGCGGTCGAAACCGCGAGGCGCTGCATGTATGTATGTGTTTTACGAGTCGATATGTGCTAACATCATCTGGTTTATAAAAATACATTTAATTCGTACTGAAGTATAAAGAAACGTCGCATCTGCGTCCCTCAGTACGTCGGGCCCTATATTTACATAAAACAAGGGAAGAAAGCGAATCCACGAACACATAAAACTCAACCAGCGTCTTGAATTTCTCTTTAAATATATTGAAACAGTCTCCTTTTCGTATTCGAACTATATGCTGATAATTTAAGATGGATGACATTCAGATAAAAATACAATAAAAAATCTTACACTTATGCAATTCCGTTAAAACGTATACTTACAATATATGACACACTAGCAGCGCCCCGTGGTTTCTCATGCGTACTTCCCGTTCCCGTGGGAGTACAGGGATAAATTATAGCCTATGTGTTATTCTGATAGCTATATTATTGTAAAGTTTCATGAAAATCCATTCAGTTGTTTTTACGTGAAAGAGTAACAAACATCCATACTTACAAACTTGCACGTTTATAATATTATGACACATGACACATTCATTTATTTATTGATTTTTTTTAGAAAACCAGCAGCATTTCAGTTAATACAT
Organism: Lycaena phlaeas; assembly: GCA_905333005.2. NCBI lineage: Eukaryota > Metazoa > Arthropoda > Insecta > Lepidoptera > Lycaenidae > Lycaena > Lycaena phlaeas. The sequence continues at coordinate 19,222,502 of HG995166.1, forward strand.
ACAATAATATACAATTACTATGAAAAAAAGACTAATAATAGGTTTCACTTTGTAATACATACAATTTTTTTTAATGGAATAGGTGTTAGATAAATATATTATTTTGTGTCGCACAGTGCGTTGAGAGGAGGGGCAGCTAGCCCCCTCCATGCAACGCAATATGATCCACCGTGAGTTCCCGATCTCTAATTTCAATAGAGAAGATAGCTGTTTGCTTGGAATACAGTAGTAAAAAGAAAAACGAAAGATAACAACCAAACATACCTTTTCAAAGCTTCATCAAATTATATTCTATCTAAAACAGATAAAAACAAACTACACAAGTAATTTTCTAATTAAATAGCATTACTATCGTTTCTGTACATTTAGAAGTATAGTAAAGAAATATTAATGCATAAGTATACTTCCGGAATAAGTATCAAAAGACTTCTTTGGAATTAAAATCTTTTGGGAAAATTTTTACTATAATTATAGTTGTGTTTTTAGCCAAGTTTGTTAGAATATTGATAAAAATAACAAACTAATATTTAACTGACTTTGCTTACAACAGTAAAGATACATTAATACAAATTGGAATGGCTCGTCTTGATAAACCGCGATAAAATCAGATTAAAAATAGTTTAAATGAATCAAATTAATTCAAGCATCGAAAATAATTCTTTAACATAAGTAACACAGTATTAATATGTAACTACACCGCTGTAATACTATATTATGTTAAACCGTTGTAAAAGGTAGGTACAATTTTATCGGAACCTCTGAACCAAATCCCTTTAAAAGGTTTTGTGAAGGGAAAACGCATTTAAGGGTATTTGATTCAGATAAGGACTCGCTTAGATTAGGTGCCTTCGACAACTACATATTGTATTTTACTAAAAGCTTTATAACTTAATGTTCCTTTTTTGAGTAATTTCAAAACCGTTCCTGCAAAATGCGGCTAACAACCTTTAATTGTTTTTTATTTAATAGATCACTAAAGTTTGTGTTTCTAAGAGATTTCATTAGATTTAGATAAGTTGCGTGATCTTTACAAAATAAGCGTAATTTTGTCCAAGATGAAATTGACTTAAATTTCTTATGTTTATCTTTCCGTTTCCTTGTTATGCTTAATTAAAAATTGTACTTAATATTATGTTTTTAAAGTTTACACAAACACTCGTAAAAAAAATCACGGGGCATGATCTATCTTACATCTGGACGGAAAAGGCCCGCAAAAATTGATTCTTTAATCTATGAACTTATGTATGATCATATCAATGGCCCAATAAAGCATAGCAGACACTCAAAAATACTTTAATTTTATTTTAACAGTCGAAATGTTGCAAAGCTCGTATACATCTGTGAGTAGCTACTAATGTATTTTTGAAAAGGGTTGAAACCTGAAAGTGAAGTACATATTTTATTATTTATCTCCCCATCTTATCCTCTATGTAATCGGATATTTTTTTTTATATTTGGCTAGGTTAAAGCATAATTGGCTAGTTTCAAGATATTAACATAAATACATCGTTTGTATAATTTAAAAATGCTATTATTTCGCATTGAGATTATTTAAAGGTTAAGTACCTGGATGACCGAGCATTTACTCAGATTTTTTCATCCAAAAGAATGAACTTGAAAAAAAAGAAAAAAAAAGTCGGATTGGTCTGGAGATTCGAACCATTCTTTTTTCGGATCATAATTGCATTATTCGCCCACTTATATAGTTATCATTGCATATTAATAGACAGTGGAAACGTCCGTATTCTAATGATATTTATTCATTGCCTTATAGAATTAATTTTAAATAAAAAACCAAAAACCGACTTCAAAACAAATTATACCTTAATTTATGTACAATTAAAAAGTAGTGAAGTAGAAGCATACTATTTAAAATTGGGTATTTTTGGAGTCGGGCCAGCCAAAAGACGATATTTTAATGATCAATCTCATACACCAAGTATTGAGTAGATGTCTGTGAAGGGACATCGATGTTTTTGCTGGAACCGACTCCTTGTATATATATATATATATACAAGAATTGCTCGTTTAAATATATAAGATAAGATAAGATATAAATATAATCAAGTAGGATACTTCAGTAAGTTGATATGAGCAAAGCCCTAATAATAATAGTGATAATGACAAAGAAAATTATCTTATATAGATATATAAGGTTAAATTTCAAGTGTCATGATTCATGAATCACTTTCTTTTTCATCACATTTTTGATGAATTGTAAACTTGCCCTAATTTAACCAAATTTTACGATTTCTTGGTACTTACGTACATGACGAGCAAAATTCATCATTATGATCATCAGGCTTTATCCATATACCTCGTTAAATGAACGCCAAGACGACCGATCCCTTGCAAATCGCATCCAACATTGACGAGCATAATTATTAGAAGCTATTTAATTGTTAAGGATAAATACGACTCGTCAGTATCATGTATATACTCGTATATTATTTATCTGTTGATTCACATAGAGACACACGAAACACATCAAAAGAACGTTCTGACGGTTTAAGTGTGGGACTGTTGAATTTTTAAAGACTGCCGGGAAAGGTTGACGGTGCCAATGCTGAATGACATTTTAATGGAGTCGATGTCATTTCACTATTTTGTTTATATACATTATAGTTGTGATAAAATATTAAATTCTTACGAAGCTTTGGTAATTCTATAATAAAATATATCCGTTTGCAGAGTCTGGGAGAGAATGTAGACTATTTATCTAATCTGCTAGTCTACTAATAATTTAAGTTTTTAGAAATATACGGATGTATGTTTGTTACTCTTTTACGCAAAAAGTACAGAATAGATTTCTATGACACTTTACAATAATATAGCTTATACATAGACTAACACACAAACTATGATGATGATGTGTCCGACCGATTTCGGCCATGGCGACCACTTATGACTCCTGGCAGAGAATTCAGCGCTGATGCGATTGAAGATGGCCAATGAAGCCTATTTTTGCGACGAAACTCCATGCACACTGAAGGCATTCAAACTATAATTTAACCCAGTACTGCCATCGGAATGGGAAATATGCAGGTAAAACCTCGGGGCACTGCTAGTGTAAAATACACATAAAGTATACTATACTGCGTCCCACGATTTTACTCACAGTAAGGTTAAAAATTAAACATTTTTACCGAATTAGTTTCCTCAATAATAAATCTATTAAATGTATACTAAATACTTGTCTCAATTTTGACCAATATTTTCAGAAATAAAAGCATTCAAATCAACAAACGCTTCAAATTTACAAACGTAATGATTCAATATATTTATTTTATATTTTCACGTAATGATAAAAAGATATTTATCCATATTATGATATCCTGAACTGTGAATTCAAAGCGACTCCAACCCATTGTTGTTCGACAAAAACCATGAGTTTCCACATGAAAACCGCTGATAAAGATAAACCTTACTTTGAGTTGGGTAGAAGAAGGCCTGTTCAAAATGTATGAGGGCCTCGGCGGTAGAAAACGTCACTAATACAAAATGGATTCTTATTTTAGTGCATCCGTTATTGTTACGTTATTTTTATTGCCATTTATTTATGATTACATTCGTAAAAATCAATTGAAAATTAATAAAATATGAAAATATTTCTTAAGGCACTGTGCATCAAAATAGGCTTAATCAAACAGTTTTTTTAGTCAAATGTAGGCATTTGAGAGCATCATACAAAGAATATGTTAATTTTGATCATAATATGATATTTAAAATATTTAAGGGTAAAATAAATAATTTTCTAAAAAAACATAACTATTAAAATTTACATTCTTGCAATTGTATCTGTATTATTTGTAAAAATATTTATAAAATTCATAACATGTGTTAATAACCGTAATTGTTGTTTTCATATTTTATCCATTGAGCTATGACATCGGTAAGGAATAACCAATATTTTTTTTATTTGAACGAGTGACTTCCTAGAGCAAATCCTTACCCACTTCATCCCCCAAATACATTTTAAAGTTGTCTATTCACAACGCCCTAATCAATGTAACTGAAAAAAAATCTTGAATTTTTAATTACGAACTCCTCAGTGAAAAAAATATTTCAATCATAATACTTAGTGCACTCACTAACTATAATGTAAATTTTTTAAATAAAATTTAATTTATAATCTTAGTTTTATAATTTATCGAAGAATGAATTAAAGTAGCCGATATAAGGAGAAACCCGGGACAATATAGACGATATAGAAAATAGTCAATATAGAATGAGGAGTGCCATGCAGATGAATTGGGCCGGCACGATCGGGGTGGTACCTCTCGCTCACATAATACCGACGTAATGTGGCAGCTATGCTGTCGCGTTTCGTGCGGTTTGTGAGTTTCCGGTGGCCCATTGGGAGGATAGTGAGGATAGGAAGGAAGGCAATCCATCTGCATAACTTATGGTTGTTCGGATGTTTATGGGCGTCGATAGTCGCAAGGCTTCGACTGTTCATTTACCCTCCTGAGCTAAGCACAGGAGGGTAATAAGAAATAAAAAAAGAACAAAATAAAAATATATTATTACAATACTTTACGCCTTATTAGTTTCCAGGAAGCCCTGCTCCGTATAAATTTTATATTTCGTAGCTTTAGATGGAAAATCATTAGATACTTGGTCTTTTATATGTTATAAGCTCAGGTAAGTTTAACGTTGGAAAATATAAAAATAGTAAATATCAATATCAACGAAGCTTACGTAGACCGATATGGAGCTTATTAAAGTTTCTCAATTTTAAAAGCGAACTTTTCATCTGATGGTGCCGATAGCCGGTGAAGTTTCGCCATAAAACCACCTGAGAGACATCATCGAACTTGTTTCCTTCATTTAAACTATTTAATGAAACCAGCCACGAAGTTTATGGAAGATAAAATGAGGTTCCCACGCTAAAGGACCTTTCTCACTCGGCATATTGAAATAAATGGTAAAATACAAAATTAATTAAAACCAATACATAAATGGAATAAAAGAAATAAATAATTGTCATTTATTTTATTTTATGACCTTTACGGACATTCGAGTCGATTTGACTGTAACCAAGTTTTTATAAAAAAAGGAAAGTACCTGTGATGTGCAGTAAAAAAAAAGTAATTGATGTACAATGATTTTTTTGCTTTTCTTTTTCATAATTTTGACAATGATCGATATCCTGGTTGGTATACGCTTAGGTTATGGCACTCAAAACTGGCTTATGTGTCTAGGAAAATTGACTCTTTTTTAATACTTTCTTTTAATAATGTTGAATATTCCTTAGAAAATAAGACGACATTTGTCGTACTAAAAAGTATATCAGAGGATATAATTATATATCGCCCTAGGCGTATTTACAATATTTTTTAAGAGGTACAGAACCCGGCAAACTTTGTCCCGATCTCACCCGAAATTAGATAGAATAGAAACTAAAATTTTATTGGTACTAATTATATTTTGCTAGTATGTAATTTAAAAAGTTTAATTAAAAAAGGTTAAGGAGATTTAAATTTATTTTATTTAAAAAAAAATATGTTTCATAAAAACCTCAAGGATAATTTCCATGAAATTCAATTTCTCATTGTTTTTTATCTTAAATATGTAATCCATAAATAACAACTCGGCACGTGAGTACGCCACTTTACAGTTAGAGTTTTTATTATGAAACTTGAGGAGTTATATTGACATAAAGTATTAACCGGTGGAATATTAACGCGCGAACTTTGGGAAATAAAGAGCAGGTTAATAGGCCAATACCGACGGCCATTTTGAAAATTCAAATATACACTCAAAATTGTTTCGTAATGGCCAAAAAACGGGTAGTGTACATATTGTATACTATCGATTTTAATAGTGGAAAGTGGACTGTTTTTATGTTTGATACGAATGCTATCCAGTGACAAATAGATGATTGAAAAAAACCATGCAACCGACTCACCAGCGTCTCTTCTTAGCTGCTGTAGATATCGGCGCCGACAGATCCGACAATGTCCTGGATTAACGAGAAAACGATACTTCGCACACGCACTGAGTTTATGTTTCGTGATGATGTATAAAGCGACAATATGGCGCGCGTGCGTCACTTCGATCATGTCTTCTGCGTTCGACAGCCCAGCGAGCGGTACACAGTCACCAATATCTACCCTCACTGGATTTTATGACATTTATTCGAAATACCGAACAAATTTGACACTCGCTAATGTTGCTAGTGTCGTAATCGATACGAAATAAAGCAAAGTATTTAAATAAAAATATAAGACATATTTAAATATGTATTTTTAAAGTTATTGCACCTAAAAGGAGTCTCCGGCATCATCGTTCTATGAAAATTGTGATACAGATAATAATAAAGTTATTTTCATTTATTTCATTTATTATTATAATTAATTAAATTAAAATTATTAATGCTGATTTTACAGGTAGTGTAAAGAAAAAACTTTTTCTGAGCTGTGCTGAGTTCCAGGAAAAGAAAAGATGAGCAGTTTGTGGCACAAAGATTTACCTTTTTTTTTCGAAAAGTCTAATCTTTTAGGCCTGGTGGCCTTTAAGCTCAATCGGTAGGTAAGTGGGCTTATGAATCACCTAGAAATTAAAATGTTTACCGTCTTATTCTTCAGGATAGACATCACGGAAAGGTTTGTTCCTGGACTTTTTAAATTAACTAGTTCATATGGCAACACTAATTGCAATCATCTTGTTTTCTTTCCCGTTTGCAAGATGATGATAATCTAACTTAACATCCTACTAATATTCTAGATGTATGTAAGAATGTAGGGATGTATGTTTGTTACTATAAGGCACATATTAAGGTCACATACGAAACGTCGGCTACATAAAAATCTTGATATGCCAAATTCATAAAAAGTTGTTTGATTATAACGAGTGAAATTCGCTTAAACATAAGAAAAACAATACTATCAAAGATATTAGAATTGCTATCGTATTAACACTCATATTAATTTACTCTCCGATTGCCAATCTGCTTCGTGTGGATAATGAGAATATTTATATTCCTGGCTGCTCCTCGGGAGTCACTTGACTTTTATTCAACCCCGCTCTATGGGGGGACGATGATTAATAATAATAATAATTATTATTATTATACCGATGGGAGCCGTACTCCTGGCTGCATGGGTACCACCATCTTGCTTGCTACCCCCAAACAGCTTTGCTGTGTTTCGTAGACAAAGACAAGACGAGCAGTGTTGCTGGCACCGATACTTAACTTATGAACGAGCTAGTTCCAGATAAACTAGTTGATGGGCGACGTCGACCATCTTACCATCAGGTGTCCCGTCTGCTTGTTTTTCTATCCCATTAATATAAAAAATATATTTCTTTTTGTTTGACGTTGGCGTAAAAATTGTTGCAATATTGGTAAATAAAAATAAAATAATCCACAACTTTCAAAAGGTATTTTATGAAGGAACTATCGACGCAAATTATTGACTTAGTTTTTATATGACTTGATTCTACTGATTTAAATCCTTAAAATTCCTGTATTAAAAAATATTCTATTGAGTTTTTTTTTTTGGTAATATTATTTTTGGTTTATAGACAAAAAGTGATTATAAATATTCAAAGGATAAAAAATATGTAGTGCTAAAGATGCTACACCGTAGCACTGCTACTGAGCTCGTAGCTCGTAGCGTATAATTTTTTACTTTTTTCCCGTCACCACTTGTCTTATTTGTATTTTTACAAATGAGCAATATTTGTTGTTGTACATACCAAAATAAAATCTGTCTCTTTACCACTAATGTTTTATTTATTTTTAGCTATTGTCATATATTTTCCGATAACCGTTCAATTTCGACCATAACAAAATCGCACAATCTCCAAAGCGAATATAACTTTTTCAATGCTCGGGTCGGACTGGCCGCTAACAAATCTAATTTGCCACGGCTCACGTTTGATCGGGAATTTGAAGCACCATTTTACCACGTTCATGCTGAATTACACTTCACGTTTATCTACGTTTTTCGTCACGTCTGTCTCATTTGGTGTGAAAACGTCATAGGTGAAAGATGGAATGAAAAGTATTAGAGGATATCTGTATTTTTTGTGTCGGTTGGATGGGCACGTTAGTTGATGGGCAAACTGGCAGATATTTTTGTTATTAAAAAGCAGGAATGACAGGGACGAACGCGCGGTATAATGCACATATTCTACATAAGCTTTCAAGTCTTCCCTTACCTTATGCTCATTTTATTGGCTATATATCTCTATCTATAATCTCCTTTTAGTTAAGTAAAATATCGAATGATGCGCAATGCGAATGAATTCCCTCCAATTTCGTGATAGCAAACGGCTTGACGCTATCATTATTACAACTACGCTTTGGACGTTTCGATATATCATCAACATTATCAACGTCATCAGCTGGTATCCGTCCACTACTGAGCATAGGCTCTATCAGTTCAATGTTCCATGATATATTTTTATTAATTATAAACTCTCATATAAATACAGATGTTACATATTACCCCAGCGTCTAGTAGACGATTAAGTCCGAAAGTCTTTAAAGTACTTTCACATACTATCCTTTAGACATATAATACGTTTTCACTGTACGCTGATCCAGGACGAATCGATTTAGTTAATAATTCAGTCAGCTCGGCCAGTCAATTAGTATCAGTGACGTCACGAAGTTGGTCTCGCACTCAACATTATATCCTGAAAGTTTCCGATGTGAAACGTTGGCGGAATAAGAAAAGAAATGTTAGAATGTTTGCTTTCTATTTCTCCTACGAGTGTGTGTACACTTAGTACTGTACTAATATTGGACTAATGTAATTGGTATTGACATTATTAATTCATCATTGAAATAAAATTCACTTTATTATTTGTTATATTAGGACTCATAATTCTGTGACAAGTTTTCTATCTTTGGTCAATTAAATCCGGGCACATAAACTACCTACTAGATATTTTCTGTGAAATGTAATATCATTCATCATCATCATCATCGTAATTATAATCATCAACACCATCAGCCACCGCAGACATTGAACAATGAACTCATTTGTTATGGAACCGTATTTTTTTTATAGCATAGGAGGGCAAACGAACAGCCGAACCCTTGCAACTATCGACGCCCATTAACATCCACACAACCAAAGGTTATGCAGATGCGTTGCCCTCCTTTTCCCTATCCCCTCCAATGGCCCACCGGAAACTCAAAACTGCACGAAACGCGACAGCATAACTGTCACTTTACGCCGGTATTATGAGAGCGAGAGTTACCACCCTGGCCGTGACGGCCCAATTTGGCTGCAAAGCAGCATGGCACTACCTCTTTAAATACAGTTTTTTTTTATGATACTGTAAGAATTTGATCCGTTAAAAAAACTATAGTAAGCATTAACTTTTTTACTTTATACTTATAACTTACTCAACTTAAACTTACAACCTACAAGACCTGTACAAGAAGAATAGTGCCTCATTTATTGGTAACACACAGTTATTCCTTTCAACTTTATTTTAATTATGACATTTATATAAAAATCCAATTATTATAATTACAATTTGAATTTACTCCCACTTAAACTAATGACCTAAGTACAATAATCTACACAATTTAACTCTAGTCTGTGCTGTATCATACACGCAGACGACTGCAGAGATATTCCAGAAATAACCGACGACGAAATCAATAATAACGTCGTCGCATCTATATTTAGTCGAAACTATAACTTTTTAAATATACACTGGAGATCGCTTTGGCTGGAAATTTAAATGGAATATTACTCTATTTGGTCTTAATATAAATATGAATTATAAATTTGAATCTCTCATTGTAATAACTTTCTATAGATTCTTTATTCGGATTTAGATTCTCGATGTATGAACCCTTTATGTCCCACTGCTGGGCACGGGTCTCCTCCTCGAAATCAGGCGAGAAGGGCAATGGGCCATAGTTCATCAATGCGCTGGCCCATTGCAAGTTGGTGAACTTCACATACCTTCAAAGAATTTTAATCTCATCAGTCATGCAGGTTTCTATGTTTTCGTCTACGATGTTTTCCTTCACCGGCGAGCGAGCGATGTTCTCGTGTTTGGGGTGCACTTAGAAAAACCCATTTCAAGGCACACACGGGGGGTCAGGATAGAGCCCGGAACCTCTCGCATAAGAGGCTGAATCCATCCACCACTGGACCATCATCGCACCTTTAAGTTGTTTTATGCTTTATTTTATTTTAATTAAAAAACCCAAGGATAACATTAACTTAAACAACCAACAATTATTTTCATAAAATTAGGGTGTATACACCAAAAATCTGAATAGGTCGCTTGGAAATTATCGAATACTTTCCACCAACTTAAAGTCAACTTGAAATGTGTATGTGAAAGCAATTTTATTGATCTATCTCTAGTTAGACCGGAAAAATATATTTAATTATTTCCTTTTCAACCGACTTCAAAAAAAAGGAGGAGGTTATCAATTCGACTGTATGTTTTTTTTTTCTTTTTTTTTTTTTATAAGTGTTACCTCATAACTTTTGACTGGGTGAACCGATTTTGATGATTCTTTTTGTATTAGAAAGCTGATGCTCCCCATGTAGTCCCATTTTAATCTAGTCCAGTTCTGATGATGGTATCCATGACAAAACCATAAAAGTCATAAATTTGCATTAGGCATGTACGCGACAAATAGATGAATAACTGAATATCACGCCAACCGATTTCGATGATTATTAGTTTATATGAAAGAATGTAGTTCAAGGATAGTTTGGTGAAAACTTGGTTAGGTTCTGATCATGGGATCCATAATAAAGTGACGGAACTCTTCAATTCTTAGGAACAAATTAACGATACTCGGCTGAATTTTTTATAGGCCATCAGGATATTTGGCTAACGTAACGTCTTTATGGTCCAGTGGTCAAGTAACTGTCGTAGCCAAATATGATGATCAATTCCTCAACGGCTTACTGTAAGGATGCGGTCTGTGGCAGAAATTCTAACTAATTTGTTTATGCACTCTGTGAAATTGTGTATGCAAAACATAAAATTATCATCATCATCTCATCATCATTCTCTGATCGGTCGTCTTGGCGTTCATTGAGGGAGGCCTATGTTCAACAGTGGATGGAGAAAGGCATGATATCGATGATAATATATGTATTGCATACAACTTTCCAAATCGCTTGGCTGTGTGTTAATTTAAATCCTTTCTTCGTTTGTTTTTCATTAAGCCTTGATGAATTTGTCTAAGCCCTCTAAGAAAGTTTACTAGCCTTACTGGCCCTATACTTAAAACTAAAAAGTACAAAATAAAGTTAATTTTAAATGAAAAACCAAAACCGACTTCAAAACTATACCTTCAAATTATGTACAACTAAAAAATGTTAAATAATATTTAAATACTTCGAGTACTACTTTTAAAATTAGTTATTTTTGGAGTCGGTACCAGCCCAAGCAAAGATAACCTTAACAGACATCTATTCAATACTGGGTGTACTCGTATGAGTACAAAATCAATAATTGCAAAGTAATTTATAATAGATGTGAGAGTATAATATTATGTATTCAAATGCTGTGAATTGTGATTAGACTGTCCTTATTGGCTGGCACCGACTCCCAAAATGACTAATTTTAAAAAGTAGTACTCGAAGTATTTAAATATTATTTAACATTTTTTAGTTGTACATAATTTGAAGGTATAGTTTTGAAGTCGGTTTTGGTTTTTCATTTAAAATTAACTTTATTTAATCACCATTTTATACATTATTTCTTTGAATAAAATTTTCGTATGATATCTTCTTACCGAATTCTAATCATAGCACGTTTAAACATGGCAACAACAGGCTTGCATGGGATCACTCTCCAAATTGGTTTCACCTTGCTTAGCAGTAAATTGTAGCACCGAGCATTGGGCAGAAGATCTTGGAATCAAAGCCAAATAAACTTGAAGGGAGGGCTACAAAGGGAACGTACAGACGATTGTATGCAAATATTTACGCTTGCCCTAATGTAAAAAGGATTTTAAATTAATTCTATTTAATTCTTTTTAATCGATGATTTTAAACGAATATATTTGTTTAAGGGCCTGTTTCACAATCTCCCTTTAAGTTCCCTATAGGCTATTGGCAACATATTTGACAGATGTTTGACAGATAGAGTATGGAGTATCTGTCAAACATCTGTCAAATATGTTGCCAATAGCCTATAGGGAACTTAAAGGGAGATTGTGAAACAGGCCCTAAGACGACGAAATTTTAAAATTAACTTATTTATAAATGTAATGTGAAATGACCAATTGTACTGACTGACTTTTTAACCGTCTTAAAATCGTAAAGAAATTGTAATAGGTAATTTGAGTAACTTCTGGTGTAATTAGATTATTTTTATTTTTTACTCACACCGTCTGAAATTAATTCACCAACACTCCTAGTTTTTAACCAATTTTATAAATTAAAACATTTTGACAAAAATTTTTCGAAAAAAAAATACATCAGTATACAATGCAGATTACTAATAAAAATAATAAATTATCGCACCACGTCAACCTAACCCCATTATAAATTTGTAAGAACTTAACACAAGTTCTTACGGGTCGATACCAAGAAAAAACTTACGCTATTGCCTATATATTAATTACTAGCTGTTGCCCGCAGCTTCGCCTGCGTTAACTAAGATTTACAACGGGGTCCTAGTACGCGAAATAACATTTTTTACACCTTGTGTCCGAAAAACCAAAATATCTTACGGAACCCTATTTTTTATCAGAACAAAATTTAGCCTATGTTACTCGTGGATAATGTAGCTTTCGAATGGTGAAAGAATTTTTGCAATCGGTCCAGTACTTTTGGAGCCTATTCATTACAAACATACAAACATACAAAAATAGGTACAAATCTTTCCTCTTATAATATTAGTGTAGATATCTCCAACAAAGTTACGCCATCTTACTATCTTACTAACTAAAACTTAGTAAAAGTTTCACGTATTAGCTTGATTACTAACCGCGCTCCGCTTGTACTTGAACCACATTGGCCGGTAGGCAGATTCTGGCGGTAACCGGAGACCGACTCGCGCTTGACCGCAGACGGACTCCGGCTATCCCTTGTAAATGGAACCTGATATTATTACTTTAACAGTTAACAGTTGTAGAGTTTTAGAAAACATTGCATTGCCTCTATCCATCTAGAGCAGAAATTTATTTATTTGTAGCAAGGAAATAACTCTGATCATATAGAGCAGAAATTTATTTATTTGTAACAAGTAAATAACCCTGACCATATAAAGCTAAATTTATTTATTTATAGTAAGTAAATGACTTCGACCATTTAAAGCTAAATTTATTTATTTGTAGCGAGTAAATAACTCTGACCATGTAGAGCAGAAAATTTACTTGTGGAAAGTAAATAGCTTTGACCGTTTAAAGCTGAAAATATAGCAAGTAAAAAGCTTGCCGATAAGACGAATGCGTACATTGAAGGGAGGGATACGCCTTCCTTCCTTCTTCCTTTTTCTTCTTTAACTTGCAAAAGACCAAAAAGGAGAAATAAATAAGTTACTCATACACTCACTTTATAAAATGACTATTACGTATGTATTTAGTATCAGATACGAATATTTCTCATGATCAGAATTTTATTTAAATTTCACTACGTTATGCAATTCCATTTCGTTCTTTAATTAAAAAAACGAAATAAATTTTTATGGTCTTCATTAAATTATGCGGGAGAATAAAAATTAAATTTTAATATAACGGGGAAGTATTATTTCTAGCAGACATTAGAGTAATATCGCGGGGCAATTTACGAGCGCTCCTTATCTTCAATATGAAAGATTTCATTAAATCACGCGTCGACCGCAATAAAACAGTTTGATACCGCAGTTACTGGGCTCGGGTGACCAAGTTAATGACGTACCATTGGATGTATGTTATGTATATACCCATAGCCCCCGTTATGGAGGATGAATATGGGATGGTGTAATAACAGCCGAAACGCGATTTCCTTTGCAATTCGTTTTTAAAATGAAACTTTTATTACATCGTCTCAAAATTTTTCATCTGTGTGTTGCATGTCGCGTGACAGTCGGAGGCCAATATGGCGGCACCTATAATTCATCAGATGACCGTGTATAAACTATTACTAAAAGTAAGACTATTACTAGAAGATTTTTTGGAAAATGTCTATAATGTGAAAAAAGTCACTTTTACCGTGGTTTCATAAAACTACACAGTCCTTTTTTATATTTGTTGAGTAATCAATAACTAGTGGCAGAAATTTTGGGAGAGATGCACTTTACCACGCCTATTTGCGTCGGTACTACTATACTGCTTGTATAAATATTGGTGGAGTAAAAGACGAGCGGTGTAAAGACTTACCATCCTAGTTCTCAAATTTCAAGAACGTGGCTATTCCAGAGAAAATTTATTAGGTGTATAAGTGGTTCTGACCGTTACCATATAGCTCTTCTGCGAAGCAATCTATTAAACAAAATTGTGAGCGACGTCGGGGTAGGTGTGGTATGGACTCGGTTTCTTAAGTGTTAGATCTGGGTTCAATTCTGACCTCTATAGTACATGGCAATGGATTTTTCTAAATTTTCAAAATTCTCGTCCAAATTAGAGCAGATGACAATTAGAGAGATGTCAGAGAACAAAGATCTTACTCACTGAATTGATAACTCAGCCTCTGCTTTACCTGATACAGCCCCCTGCCCAACAGAAATCTTTCTTCATCATCTTTGCAAGCCTACCTTCCTAAATTCATATTTCATAGTCGACTAATTCACTAAAAAAACAAAATGGCAAGTATTCCGCTTATGCCTTTTCTTTGTACCATTTAGCCAATTTATGATTTAATAAGTAAGTTATAATATTAGGTCATATCTTACGAGGTATTGCATTTTGATAAGGTTCAAAGTGCTTCTGACAGCGACCATTACAGACCGAAGGGCCCTGGTCAATGACGAATGTCAAAGGGCTTAAGCTCTACATTTTGACCCTTAACTCACAAACTTTCAAGTATAATGTATTTTGAACAACATATTATGATCATCATTTTCTTAATGTATGTTACTTTAGCTTTATTTTAATGCAGGAAAGCTATGTTTGTGATTCAACTGTGACTGTGATTATGACTGATAATTTATAATTCTTAGTAGGTACTTACTAATATTGTAAAGGTGAAAGTAGGGATGTTTGTTACGCTTTCACGTGTGACTACACAACCGATCATCGTAAAAACTTTGTACACATATTCTCGGAGGTACTAGAAGTAGCATAGGATACATGAATAATATAGGATACATTAAAAAAGGTTATTTTTTTGCTAACGCTGGCATATTTTGCATTTAGCCTATAAACTAAAGCGGCGTATAACCAAACAAAAACCACTGCGAACACCGCTTTTTGAGGTTCCCGGATCAGCAGGTCATACTTCGTAAAGCAAGGCCATCCGGGATATATACTGTAACATCACTGACTCAACAGCAACTGATGCTAATAATAACAATAAAATAAAATAAAGAAATAAAACATATTACATTCTTTAAAGACTTACTAACAACTAAAGTTTATACTCTAGAGCAAGAGAAAGTTTTCATAATGGCAGGAATTTTTAAACCTTTTTGTTCGTGTTAAATATCTTTAAAATTCTTTCTTATCGTGGAGTTCTTAGTTCGATAAAAAAAGGTCAAGCGACGGCATGAAAGGATAGGGTTCCGTACTAAATATTTGTTTTTTAAACATAATATAGTGTTTGAGTTTTACCCCCAAATAATAATTAATTAGTTTCGTGGAAGGTTTGCGATATTGCATTACTACAAATTATATACATACATTACGACAAAATATTGGTATGTAGAAATCCATGTATTGTATACTCTTTTAAGGATTTAAAGTTTACTGTAGTAAAGATAAAAAAATTGTATATATCTTATCTTTACTGCATTCCATTATTAATTTAATCATAGCAAGAGACAATATTATGAGGTATATCAAATGCCTTCTCTAATATACATTAAATACAGATAAATAACAAATACGTTGTTCCCCGTATGTAAATTTTTTTTTCTCAAGCATTCAGCACATGAAATAAGTTTTTGTGACAAAAAACATATTATGAATATTATTTTTACTAGAAGTAATAATATCTATGGACGCATTTACACCACGTCAATCGCTAACCATTGTGCCACAGAGATCGTCAAATGAATTTAGGGTGATGAAAAAATTAATCAATGAATGATAAGTAATGTCACTGAGCGACGATGGTCCAGTCAATATGGACTTGGCCTTTGAAAGTGAAAAGTTCACCAAGTCGCATTAGGCCGGCGCATCGGTGAACTATGGTCCAATAACCTCCTCGCCTGGAGGAGGACACCTATGCCCAGCTGTGAGACATCTATGGGATGATACTTTATTGTCACTAAGAAAGCTATTTTATTAAAGTTGCATTATAACTACATCGATATTGTCATTATCAATATCAATATTATTATCACTATCATCATTATCATCATTAATTCACATCCAACCACACCTGTACCCCTCACTAAAAATGACCTCCACCGCAAACATATAGCTAATTAATCGGAGGTCTGGAGATCCGGAAAATTCAATAGAAACGCATTTAAGCCCCTAAGGTCTATTTATAATTATTACCAGGGATCGTGCCCGTCTCCTAAAGACCCCTGAGGGATGGGATAGACCTTAGCCGTGTATTAATTAATGTCGGGAGCACCTCGCGATGTTTCATCCCGGGCTCACGGCCCCTTGGGGTACAAAAGATGCGTCTTATAGGATACAGAGCCTAAAAGCTTTATGCATATGAGGATCTTTATAATTATAAAGAAATAAATTTCAACCAACAATCACGTTAAGTGAAGAACCTAGGAGAATGGATGGTATGGGCCAATAAGGTTCAAGAGTGGAGGACGCGTTTAGGTAGACGAAATGTTGGTCGGCCACTAACCAGGTGGGAAGACGATCTCCGTGCAGTGGCCGGTTCGTGTTGGATGCGAGTGATAAGGGATTGGTCGTCTTGCCGTTCATTGCGGACTATGTTTAGCAGTGGACGGATAAAAGCCGATGATGATGATGATGAATCACGTTAACCTATGGTAAGATGGTTAGAAACAGTCACATCAGTAGGAACGGTCATTTCCAGAAATTAGTATAAACACATAATATATTATTACATACACGTCCCGGTCACCATACATATTATCATTCTTGACGGGCTTCGAACCTTAACATCCCGGGGAAACTTGTGTACATGGGTGACGGTAACCGCTTACCATCAGGCGGCCTGTCAGCCGGTTTGCCAAAGTAAAAATAAAAAAATATTTAGTAGTAGTTCTCTTATGTGTTCGTGAATTTCTTTTATCGCGATTTATTAAGTTTTTTACAAGACCGACGTTTCGGATACTTTACACTTTACAGCAACCATGGTCTTAATTGGTTGGTAAAAAAAACTTAATAAACCGCGATAGAATCCGTAAATTTGTTTCATTATAATAATAATAATATTCCCTACATTTTTTTCTAACTTACCTGTGTAAAAAAATATTTCATGATAGTAAATATAAACCATCAACTAGTAATGATCATAATGATGAATAGGAGTAACTACGGGACAGATATCTGTTTCTTTCTTATGTTACTAGTTGTAGTCGTACCTACTTACATAAAAAGATAACAAATAGATATCATATAAGATAATTATTATATAAAACGCATCTATTCCTTTCTTAAATTATTCATTTGAAAAGACGAAAAGACCATATTAAATAGCTTAAATGTATTTTTAAATGAAGGTAAATACATAATAAAGAATTGTTCCATTTAGATGAGGCCCAAATCATGTATATTTCAGAAGTAATTATGAAACTCATTACTAGTTCATGTTTATTTAACATTAAACTAATGTTATTTTATCCTTGCCGATATTATTAATATGAATGTTAGCTATCGTGTCTGTTGATCTTCCTTTTAGATCACAAGCAAACTGTTTTCGAGAAAATTTAACACTCGAAAGTAGCTTGTTCATTCTTACCTGTATAATTATTATTCTAAGGGCCTGTTTCACAATCTCCAATTGAGTGCCCAATAGGCTATCGGCAATAAATTTGACAGATAGAGTATGGAGTATCTGTCAAATATGTTGCCAATAGCCTATTCGGAACTTATCTGGAGATTGTGAAACAGGCCCTTAGATCAATAAAGTTATTATTTTTATATCTAAATTCAGTTATTCAGTCCAATCGCACCAAAGAAGATAATTATTTTTTTAATAAGATTATTATTATTACAAGATAGGATATTTAGGGCCTGTTTCACAATCTCCAGATAAGTTCCGAATAGGCTATTCACAACATATTTGACAGATAGAGTATGGAGTATCTGTCAAATATGTTGCCGATAGCCTATTGGGAGCTTATCTGGAGATTGTGAAACAGGCCCTTAACCTAACATGTTTTTTCGTAACCAGACAATGTAAAAATCTACCCAGAGCTCCGGCAAAAAGAAACAAAAAACCTGGTTAATATTCCATTGTAAATAATTTTAGTACTTAATGAAAATTATAATTTTAAATAAAATTTATATACTTGTTGTGTTGGTTATCGTGAGGACAATATTTTTGCCATCGATTTGAGCATCCGTTTTGGATAAGATTAAAAAACGTCAGCCGGATTCGTTTAGTAAGAAATGAATTCGAAAATAAATTTAAAAATGGAATAAAAATTCAAGCTTGTTATCTAGTAGTTAGTTATAGCTAGCAGTATGAAAATTTTACGGAAGTCCACTTTTAAACGGTTTTTATGCCCAATAGACTGGAAAGACAAGCTAGGTGATGGAAATAATGTACAAGTATCTACCTAATATTATGTTCACACCCAAACAACCTTATTATAAGAATAATTAGTGGATTAGTGATATGAAATAGTTGGTATACCTTTTCAATTTGCATACGACAGGAGACGGAGCCTCGGGCGAATGAAAATTAACCCGTGAGATCGCAAAACCTTAAACTATTTCTGTTCCCTTCGCACCCCCCAAAAATTGAGGTCACGAGACAGGGACAGTTGTAATAAAATTCCCAACGAGGGGAAAATGGAAGGATTCGAGAGTAATTGGAAAATACCTTCGCATTGAGTGGCGCGGCTGAGGTTTCCTCATAGACTACACCACGCAGATGCAACTGTACAAGTGATATCAGTCATAATATAATAATTATAAAGTAAAAAAATGTATGGAATAATTTTAAAAATATACATTTACTTCATAATGATATCGATCAGTATTTAAGCCCGTTATTTTATTTCATCTTATTTTTTACTTTTTTCAGTGCTTACAACATTCTGCAAAATACTTTTTGTCGAGGTTCTTGGTCAGTGTTAACCGAAAATTATATTTGACAAAATAAATCATCCGCCGCTTATTTGATTATTTGACATAAAAATTAAAATTACTTGAAATAATATATAGATGTGTTGTATTTCAAAAAATAGGTATTGAAACCAAGAAGTCATGGCCTATCTTTTTGTTATGTAATCTTTGTCGTCCTTCAAATAGAGATCGTCGCGTGTATTTTACTAGTCGACTGCGGCCTTTGTATGAATTTAATCAGATTCTGTTTTCATCGTTTTCGCGAAATAATTGGAATTTATATTGAGAATTCATTTACTAACTATTAACGTATTAATGTAGTTTATGTGTGAATTTCATCAGCGTAATAAAATTTATTATTTTTATCGACTATTATAATCTATGGAATCTACGGAATGGAATATTGAAAAGGAGCTCGTGGCTCAGTGGTAATAGCCGCGTAATATTATAATATAATTATATATGTAGCAGCCCAGTAGAAAATTATTAAAAAACACCCCCATTCTATACCGAAACATATAGGGTTGTTTTATTATTTTCATTTTACTTTCCGTTAAAATAATTCAGTTTTAAAATACTAGCGGACCCGACAGAAGTTATTCTATACGAAATAGCGAAATATGAAATAGTTCATAGTGAACCGAACCTTAACCAGTCCCAAATTATCTCGAAGACACACAAAAAACACCAAAATGACCATTAAAAAAAAGCTTATTTCTATACAGCCAAAATATCATATCTAAATATATCAACTAAGTACTACAGATTGCTTAACATTGATCCGTTGAAAAGCTCTAGAAGATTCCCGAGTGTAAATTGTGTTTTGATATAAGCTGACATCAACAGTGTTTCACTAAGAGTGGTTAACTTTAGATCGTTTTGTAGTTGACGTGAAGAGTTCTTCGAATCATTTGTACTAACTGTACGAGTCAACAGGGTGCTTACACTAATAATTCAAGTAGGTACTTACTGTATTTTGCGACAAGTTGACATGAAAACTGCTTATTTGTTCCGTGAAATAACATTTGTCTTTCGGAAAAATGGGCTGGACCTCCTATGTAGTTATCCGCCCCGAGGCTTATCATCTTCGTTCGTTCTTCTCGTAAAGTGTTTCTCCAAGAACCTATTATTATAATCATAACCACACTATGCCCCAATGCATATCATAATAATAATGTCTATGGACGCTTTTACACCACGTCGATCTGGACCCGTAGTAAGTTTCCGAAGAACTTGTGGGGCAGCAACGATCAGCCAAACTACGAATGTCTTCAAATAATAACTGATACTATTTCGAATAGCTATTAGTTTTACAATATTTTACATTTTTACAAAATTTTAAAAGGACTCCTGTTATAGGAGCGTGTGTTCGAATTAAGAGCGAGAATAATCGAATATTTTTCAAATTTCATAATTTGAAAAATATTCGATTTTATATTTTCTTCTTCTTTTTTTTATTATTAGTGGCTAATATATTGTCTATGACTGTATTATTGTTAATATAATATTATATGCCGCGACAACTTGTGTTACGGGTACGAGTCCACGGAAATATATTTAATACTTTTTTATGTTATACATATATTTAAGATTTATATTATACACTAACTGTTGCTCACAGCTTCGCCTGCGTTAACTAAGATTTACAACGGCATCTTAGCGGGATGATATATCTTTACCGATAAATGGGCTATCGAACACTGAAATGTTTTATTGAAATCCGACCGATAGTTCCTGAGATTAGCGCGTTCAAATAAACAAACTCTTTAGCTTCATATCTTAAGGATTAAAAGCATGAGTAAAATAAACTCGTTTAAATGTAGTCTAAAAAAATCAAAATTTCTGAATAAAATATAGTTGTTGTGCCTCACTCGACATAGATAGGTATAGTGTGTCGTGGACTTTTTTGTAGATAATAATTATAAGATCTACAATTAATTAGAACATTTTATGGTTATGTCTTTTATAGTTTAGGCAGCGTACGCAAAATAAGTAACTTTTCCGGTTGATTTTTTACACCTCGTGTCCGAAAAGCCAAAATATCTTACGGAACCCTGTTTTTTTTTTCAGAATAAAATTTAGCCTATGTTACTCGTGGATAATATAGGTTTCAAATGGTGAAAGAATTTTTGAAATCGGTCCAGAACTTTTTAAGCCTATTCATTACAACCAAAAAAACAAACAAACAAAGTTTTCCTCTTTATAATATTAGTGTAGATTCATGACCTAGGAACACAGTAAACTTTTTCTGTTCCTTGGCCGCTAAAATACATTTATCTTTTCCTTCTCCTTCTCTATCTCTATATCAATAATTTATGTACTACTTTTATATAGGCTGAATAAACTAAATCTCATTTTAACAAGCCCTAGGAGCTATTAATGGTAATATGTATATTATTATCCAGCGGTAAATGACTCCAACAAAAACTACACAAGTTAATATCACTAGACATACAATAACGCTGGTCGTATTTTATGTGTAAATAAATAAATACACGACGGCGTCTACAAATTATCAGCTCTGCGGACGTGGGCTCTCGTGCTAGGCTTAATGTTGACTTATCAACCTACAAACAGACATTTATTCAGTGCTACCATAATATGTGGTAGTTTTTCACACATTTTGCAGGATTTTATTACATAACCAGTTGATTCGTCCACCACAAAATATAAAAATCTTTTCTGGAAAATGAGCATGTCTAAATGTTCTTCTAGCTTTATTGTATGTTATATATATTAAGGTTTTATACTTGATTATCATTTAAATAAACTCAAAATATTATAATTTAACAGTCAAGATATTATTGCAAAAAAGGAAATTCGTTCAATAATTTAATTATTAATATAGAGTTTAGCTTGATATAATTTATTGAATTTTGTATTTTTATTGTTAAAACGTGAAATTCCTGCTGCGAGCGCAGGCATGTCAAATTAAATAAACAATACAATATATTTGAGCAGTTTAAACATTTATTAATAAGTTTCAGATTTTTTTCTTTTACTCGTATTACTTTTAAATTATACGAAGACAAAACTACCAGAAGCGTACATAAAAGATTGTTTTATAATATAAAACTTCATGCACAAATACTTAACTTGCTTAAACAGTGTCCTCGAAAACATTTGTGTACGAAGTAAATAAGAAAAATCTAATCCTAGCAAACACATCTAAAACCCTCTCCACTAATGTAGAACCTAATCAAAACTCCATGCCGGCCATTACGTAAGTCATAAAACACAAATCGCATCAAAAAGGGTTGGACGAGAAATGCGAGCAATGGCAGTGCATGCCAAGCCCGTGGTACAAGGGATAGAAGGTTTCTGTGATATAGTTTTTATTGTAGCGTTTTTGTTACGGCGTTTCTGTTGTAGTTTTTCTGTTGCAACGTTTCTGTTGTAGTGTTTTCTGTTTCTCAGCGTCAACTAAGATTTAAAACGGGTACATAACTTTTTTTAAATTTAAAATGCCATATGTTCATCGGAGACAGTGTAGCTTCCCAACAGTGAAAGAATTTCTCAAATCGATCAAGTAGGAGCCTAATCTATACAAACAAACAATCAAATCTTTCATCTTTATAATATTAGTATAGATAATATATAAGCTTTGTAGGTGGAAGGTTTTTGTAAGCAAAACGTCTACTTGGGTCTCGTACACATTTCCCATAGAACTTATATTACACTAAACGCTCACCCCTATGTCCTGTTCCAAAGCCTAGCTCGTAAACAGTTTATGAGGAGCTGCGAGCTACAGATTACAATCATGCATGTATTATAAAGTGCCATTATTACACCTTCCACCTTCGGTCATACGACAGCATTGCTTTACACTTCTTTATTACTAATACACGTATTAATACTGCAATGTGAATATTTTAACTGGACTAATAAAATTGATTTACGCTACGACACGAATTTAATAACGATTTTATTATAATCTCAACGTTCACATTACGGTGACATCTTGAATTGAATTTTTTCAATATAAACGAAAACAATACATTAGATTTACTAGTACTACGATTTTAGGCTAGTGTGTATGAGGCTAGTAATAAATGTATAAAAACTTAGGGCCTGTTTCACAATCTCCCTTTAAGTTCCCTATAGGCTATTGGCAACATATTTGACAGATGTTTGACAGATACTCCATACTCTATCTGTCAAACATCTGTCAAATATGTTGCCAATAGCCTATAGGGAACTTAAAGGGAGATTGTGAAACAGGCCCTTAAAATTGTAAACTATATTCTGGAAAGAGAATTTATGTTTGTATGCGATACTGACAGCTTACTTGGGTAGGTCATGATCAGTCATCATAGTCCAAGAAAATAGGTTTAAATCGAAGAATTTAAAAACGAACTATGCAAGTTTTTTTTTTAATTTCATCCCCGAGAAGGGGTGAAAAAATATAAAAGAAGTGAAATATCTAAGTCAACGCAGACCAGTAGTATTCTTTAGTAGTTTGTGACGCAGACGAAGCTACCAGCAACAGCTATATTTGTATAAATTATAAATGATTATAATCCGTTAAGCCTGATAAGATCTATCTGCTGCCTTATCGGATGGTTACAACCAGGTTCTTCTCTTAATCTAAGTTTTAATAATAATTGAAACTTTTTTTTTTTTTCGGTTGGATCTATGCTAATGGTCCTAGTGACCGTTATGCGTCATCGGAAATGGGGTGATCCGGTTGGATCATCCTATGACGTTATAATTTGGGGGGTTGTCCCCCGCCATGTTCATGGCGTCGGGTTTGTACCTAACTTGGTCAGCTACGGTCGACTGGTTTGGAACGGGTGACGTTAGAAACCTATCGTGAGGGCCGGCCCTCCCCTCCCCCGGTAGCGGGGGAGGCGGGTCAAACAATTGAAACTTACAATGTTTTGGTTTAATTTGAAGTTCATTTGTACGTTGGATCTATAAATATCAGGAACAGCCATTTCCAACCTCAGCTCCTCCTTTATCTGGTAACGACGACTTCACTTTATTGTTCCCGCATCAGAATACTTATCAGCTAGCTTTTCACTGCGGCTTTTCTCGCGTTTTCAGATTTATAATCGTTGTCAGAAAATAAAACATAAGTGAAAAATATTTGCGACAAAGCTATAGCTTTTTCCAGTCATTGGGCTGGAATTTGAAAATCAGAACTTCCAAAATCTGTATGGCTATTGATTAGCACGCTTGATAATCCAACACTTATTATTATAAAAAATAATATTTAATAAAGTTTAGGTATTGTTTAAATATTATAATGAATATTATATAGTATAGATGTAATTTTCGTGTGTGTACTCTTGTTATACATATTGGTATTTTTTTATTTATGTCAGACGACAAGAGAATCGTCTAAAAAATGAAAATTCACATAACCACTAATTGTAAATTAATAAATAACATTTCTGTAGACTACAACAACTTCAACAACAACAGATTGAAAATAAAAAAGAAAGTAAAATTAAAGATATACCTATTAAATACATTTCTTAAGAAAAGCTTAATTTTAACTTGTTATTTACGTATTCTTTCATCTATTATATGTATCTATCTATCTATCTAACATTATCATCAGCCTTTATTTACGACAAATAATTTCATTAAGTTTGGTCATACCCCTTGTCTTAGCTTGTTATAGTCGTCTAAACCCTGACATTTCACACACAAATATTCAGACAAACAAAAAAATATATATAAATATTAAATTAAGCCATGTATGTTACTTTGGAACCGTATATATATTAATTACTACTTTACTTTTGTATTTCACACAGATAATTCAATTATAATATATTATGTACCTTATTTCCAAGCATTCGAATATATTTAGCCTTATTTCCATATAACAACAGCGGGAGTGATATGCTTGAGTGATATTTGATTCAGCACTTAAACGGCTCTCGACTTAATGACGGCTCGTAAACGTTTTACTGCCTACCTCGCTATGCGTCCCTGGTACATCCCTGGTAATGACATCTGCGATTGTACGAGTGGCCTGCGGTTCCATGGCCTTTTTATGTAACCAAGCCATACGAGGCTAATGGCCTTCTATTATTTTTGTTATGAATAGGGGAAACGGGCAGTCAGTTCACCTGATGGCAAGTGATAGCTACATCCATAGACACCTGCTACACCAGATGATAAGTAAGTGAGTTACCGGTCAATTGCCATATAGCTCAATAAAATAATCAACAGAAATCTAAGTCTAAGTAATTTAGTTAGATTAAAATAAGAATACATTGCAATTTTACTGGCATTTTTATTTTAAGTTCTAGATTGTATATCTTCACGACTAATAATTTTAATTTCTACACATCATTGCTCGAATCACATCAAACCCTGGGATGTTTAAATTATAGAGTAAATTGCCGGCGAAATGACGTCACGTAACCAGAATTCACCAATCATAGCACGTACATAATGCAAAGATTAGATTTTCTAACTTTATGGATGATGCGATGCGTTTTATAGATGCTTAATCAAATGAAATAAAGCCATGTGTGAAAAGACATCTTGCTATTTCCTGATAATATGCTTAGGTATTAGTTGTTACACACACAAAAGAGGAGGACTATTTAGTTTATCTGAAAAAGGAGGTGAGATATAGCAAGATTTATTTGACAATGGTTGCTACGAATGCATTAAAATAAAACAAAATATACATATTTTAATTCGCAATAAATAACAACTTAAGAGATATTAAAGACATCTTAACACCGTACAGATAATAATAATCAATATCTAAGCTATGAAACTGTAGCTTAAATATATTGAAATTCATTGTGGCGCCATCTGTCAAAAATTGGTCGTACGAACTCAGAAGCCTTTGTGGGCTCAGGCACAGAGCCGCAAATAGCCTTTTGCGCCCTGTGCAAGCTTCTATAACTGCGCCTTTAGCAAACCGAAAAAAATAATAGCCCTGCCTGGTCTGTCCATTCTTGCGCCCCCCAGAGTCTACGCCCTGTGCCTGGGCATCGGTGGCACCGCCCTATTTACGGCTCTGCTTCGGCACAATCACTTTTATCATATGATCAAATGCATAGTTTACGATTCTTTAAAGGACAAACACATACATTTATTTTTACATAAATAGATTTTTCGTTGCCTTCGTATTAGACTGTCAAAAACCATTATAGAAACATACAAATTCAGCATGACTTACCAGATTGTATGTATCAATAGGTAACATCGAACACAAGTCACGTATACGAAAACCAGTCTGAACTCTGACTTGGCCACTAGGGAATGACAATCATGATCCTGAGGTGCAACGCACTCTGGGGAAATTGGCATGGATTAATCGAACGGAGAATGCATTTCAATCGCCATTTTAACTAAAACCATCGCTGCAGTTCACCTAACACTTCTCGTCGTTTTGATTACTCTGTATAAATGCTGTGTTGTGTGGAGTAAAGCCGAACACAGATACACATAACTATATATATTTTTATTTTCCAACAGCAAAAAAAATTGTAAGTATCAAAATTATTGAAATACACGAATTTTTGACTTGATAAACAATTAAAATATACAAAAAAATTAAATAATACAACAAATTTTAATGCATTTTTTAAACTTTGGTATGATTTGTAGAACTTTTTAAATAAAAAAAATATTCTTATGTAGACATTTTAAAAACTATCTTGTAAATTGTTATTAAAATCGACTAGTATAACATGCAGTCCACATAATATTTATTATGAAAAAAAAAACTATTCCACGTTTGATGATTACTGCATATAACAAGATATGCCGCATTTAATGGTCTGTTAAAGAAGAAGAATGCCCGATAAGGGGTCCGTATTTTAATAGCATAAGTCGGGAAAAACAGGAAACTGCGAATCATTCAGCACCGACCGGAAGTGGCGCGGAGACGCCGCGTGGGCCCCAAAACTACAGATTCAATTATTCTCATTGCTAAATACAGACCTCATAATATTTAGAGGTCATAGGGATAAGATTTATGCGATATCAGGTTTATTGGTGATAATATGACATGTTTATGATGCAGCTTTTGCCTTACTTCTAAATAATTTTGTATTGATAGCTGATACTCTATCATTAGTGTTTTGAGTAGAATGTTCCTTGGATAAGGCCCTAATCCTAATCAAAGGAGGAGGATGATGATCTCACTCCTCGGGGTTGCTGTGAAAGGCGTCGGATTCTGAGCTTGATGAAAAAAATCCGACATACGTCTTTTAGCATTGAACCAGACATAATATAGTCTGGAAGATATCTCTGATAGAGTTAAGTACACCTTGTTAACAAATAAATATTTATGTTAAGGTGTAAACAATAAAATAAAATATAAATAAATAAAATGTTCATATGAGATAAGGAAAGCTTCGTCTAAAGCGTATTCGCGGGCAAATGCATTATTGCACAAAAATACGATTTTAAAAGGCTTAGAACATTAATTATTGCCAATGTCCTACCAGTAGCTGCTCTACGCTTGTGTTCCATAAAGAGAGTAGAGAACGTTGAAACATAGTGAGAGCGATCAGCTATTGTTGCAGCGGGCTCTAAAAAACTTTTTCCACAAGTGACTCCTATAATATATTATAGATATCTGCTGAAAGAGGAATTAACTGTCAAAATATGTCAATTACCAATCTAAGGCCAGAGCAATGATAAAACTAGTACTCCACAACGAAATACAATTCTAAATTTAAAACCATTCCAAGTTTTCAATTAAATAACAAACATGCAAAGGGATTTTTGACATATTACTGTCTATTTAAACTTGTGTCTACTTCAAAAACAAATGACCGTAAAAAGTTGGACGATAAATTGCTTTTGAAGGGAGGTCGCGGCTGAGTAATGAGTAGGGAGTTTTTGTTTTAAGAAAAATTCGGATGTCAGATTCTTCGGTGTTTGCCACTGCAGCCGAAGCGCTTTGTTCCTATCTTCAGAAATCATTACAAAGGATAATTGGAAAACCTTCATCAAGTTTAATATTCATATGAATCTATAAAGTATACGAATACTAACAGCGCCCCGCGGTTTCACCCGCGTACTTCCCATTCCCGTGGGAGTACGGTGATAAATTAGGTATTTAGTCTGTGTGTTATTCTGATGTACATATTACGCTATATTATTAGAAAATTTCATCAAAAGCGAATCAGTAGTTTCTAATCAGTAGTAGAGTAATTAGCATCCATCCATCCATCCATACTTACAAACTTTCGCGCTTATAATATTAGTAGGATATTACTATGATTTTATTTATATCATAATAAGATTGTAATAATATTACCGGCTTATGTTTTTTTTGTAATAAGTATTTGGTACTTAATAAAAAAAAATATTCGGTAAGGATGAGTAATAATTATTAAGTGTTGGTCGGCCATTAAAACCAGGTGGGCAGACGATCTCCGTTCAGTAGCCG
Organism: Lycaena phlaeas; assembly: GCA_905333005.2. Classification (NCBI taxonomy): domain Eukaryota; kingdom Metazoa; phylum Arthropoda; class Insecta; order Lepidoptera; family Lycaenidae; genus Lycaena; species Lycaena phlaeas. The sequence continues at coordinate 19,251,202 of HG995166.1, forward strand.
GTCCGTGTACAAGGGATCGGTCGTCTTGGCGTTCATTGAGGAAGGACATAATATTCAGCTTGGACGGATAAAGGCTGATGATGATGATAATGATAATAATAATTTTATGTGAATTACAATGTAGTCAATTCATTCGTAAAAAAACTTTACTTTAGTTTAATAATAATAATATCGTTATTTATATTATTGTAACAAAATTTTTCATAATATTAAATTAAAAATACGTTTGTTCGCCAAAATATAACAGAAGAGTTGACGTTTCCCGCCGTTTCTCCAAAAAATAGATAGAAGTTTATTCTTCTTCTTTGAAGATTTTGTTACCTCGAATATGAAAACTTCCTCATGGCTGATAGTTTACAAATTAATGCCTTAAACAAAACAAAAAAAAATAGAGATTAGTGACACTGACAGTTAAGAACTGTCTTGACTTGAGTTTATTTTTATAAATCATAAATTACAGTAGAAAGTGAAAAAACTCTGATTATAGAATATTATTTCGAAAAAGTATTGATTTGTTTTTGAAAATGAGTTGTTTCGAGAATATAACCATGCCCAGCTGCGTTTGGTTTGAAAGTGGCGAACGACGGAATATATTAGCTTCTATTTTTGCTGGACTCTTGGTTTGTATTTGATGAATCACAGTTATGAAAAGTAAATAATATATGATCATACTTACCAACAAGGGAAACATCAAAGATTTAATATTTTACTGCTATTCTGTTCTTGTACACTAGCGAAATTTTGTTTTCTATTGTTACTTTCTTTGTGTTTTGGTGTTGTGCAAATTGGTATTGGACGTGTGAATTTGTTGTTCATTGATTAGATGTTAGAGACTTATTTTTATAAAGACTATATATATTTTTGTGTATAGATTTTTATTGCATAATATACAGCTTTGTGATTGTAATGCTATACATTACAATCACTTGATGTGTTGTTGTTAATGTTGATTAAATGATGCTATTTTTTTACACACAAACAATTAAGATAGGGAAAAGATGTACAATAAGTAACTATTGTAAAGATTATATTGTAATAATTCATTCATAAAAATAGCCAACAAATATCAGATGCTGCTAACATATATGTTCGGAAAACTTAAGTACTTTTTTTTTCAGTTGCAATCAAAATATCAAATCAAATAGATTAGCATGTATAACAATGTAACGGTTATCTATAATAGGATATAATGACTAGGGTTTTATGGATTTTTATTGTTGATGACAGTAAAATAATAAATAGTAGCTAATTTAATATTGTTGGGAGGGAGGTAATAGACCATTCATACATTACTTCCTCTTTATCTTCTTTGGTTACCTGTTAAACAGTTTTTCTATGATAACATTTGATATGAGAACAAGTGTCTAAAGGCGGGCATGTCAAAAAATTAATAAAACTTGCCACCTGGAAGATCTTGTATCAAAGCTTTGCTATGTTTGGTAAAAACGAAGTAAGATTTAGGCACTTACCATCTTAATCTTACAATAGACAACACATGTTTAAGTTGCCTGAAGGAAACCTGGGTGAACTTGCCTATATTCTTAGCTGAAACTGACCATTGGGTGTTTTATTTGTCAGTTTACCCATCCAACTATCACTTGAAAAAAAATTACACCTTTTTATCAGCACCAAAGGCTTTTCATCAATTTGAAATGCAAAAAGAAATCAAATTTAATATTTTATGTTTCTAATTACAGTTTTTCTCGGGTTGGTGGTTCATAATTGATGCAGCATCAATATACCCAGCTGATTTGCCTAATGCTGCTCATGTGTGCGGTGTGATGGCTACACTCTCTCTGCTGATGGTCAACTCTGTGTCCAATGCACAGGTATAATTCTAGATATTTTATTTAAAGTTGTAAATATTGTTACAAATATATAAATATTTATATAAATTGTGTCGTTTGTAATAATCATTAATCAATTTAATAAATAAATATAATACATTTATGTTGACAATGTATTAGTTGGACATTAAACAGGTGGGAAGACTATCTCTGCAGAAGCTGGTCCATGTTGGAAAAAAGTGGCAAGGTATTGTTCATCTTGGCGCTCATTGAATGTGGCCAATGTTCAGTAGTGCATGGATAAAGGCTGATGATGAAGATACAAATGTTTCTTAATTAATTTAGCAACAGGCAAGGAAGTTAAATTAAAAGGAAATATATTTCTTAATACTAGTCTATTTGTATTAATGTAATTTCAAATATTTCACTATGCTAATCTAAGCTATTGATAATTAATTTATTTTTTCTTTTTTTCAGTCACTGCTTTGTTTTTAATATACATATTTTTTACTGTATTAGAACATTAACATTATAGCATCATTATCTTCTTTAGAAATTTCTGCAATTATTTCAGTAAAGCATTTATCCAATTTTAGGTCCGTGGAGAAACTTATACCGGTGGTTGTATGGGGCCACGAGGAGCTCGGCTGTGGCTTTTCCTAGGTTTTGTCCTGGGCTTTGCTTCACTCATTGCTGCCTGTTGGATTTTGTTTGCTAACTATGTTAATGCTGGTAAGATGATTCACTTATATTATTTATTAAGAGAGTATAAATTTACAAACCTTGGTTTCCATTGGTAGCTACAAATCAAATTGACTGTAATTATAATTATGAATGACCTAAAAGATCAGGATATCTGCCACCATAAAGTTTCTGTGGCTTTGGTTGCTATAAACCGAAAATTTAATAATCCAAAATAACATACTTAAATACATTTACTACATATATAGTAGCACCACGTGGTTTCGCCAGTGTACTTCCCATCCCTGTTTGAGTATGGGGATAAATTATAACATGCGTTATTCTGATGATAGTGTAAAGTTTCATTCAAGGGCGGATCCAGCTTTACATGCGCTTACAATATTAGTATGATACTTCATAATATTACAAAATTTTGTAATATGAGTAGGTAGAAACAACATGCAATGCATTTATCATCATTACCAACAATTTTTCTTTTACTGACCAAACAAGACACCATAGCTTCTATAAACGCCAAGGCTGCCAATCTCCGTTCTTCACCAGTTATTGGATATACAAAAAGTTTCAATTATTGACTTTTATTTCCAGCTAGCACAAAGCCTTCATGGCCCGGAGTGAGCCTTTTCATGCAGAATGCGTTCATATTCGCCGGCTCCTTAGTGTTCAAGTTTGGACGTACTGAAGATGTGTGGGGTTAACCATTCCAGGTTATATATTTCTTGTTACTAGTATTATGTCCTTTTAACAAACCATTTATTTTTTATGTTAACCAATCAAAATAAAAGTAACATAATGGTAATAAACAGTTCAAGTGAGATCTCTGATTTTTGTATCTGTACATATGCAAGCTTAATAAAACTAATTAAGTATATTAATATAAATCCATAATTTTTATTGTCTAACTTATTAACGATTTGCATTAATGCACTTATTACCAAAATAAAAGAGGCCCAATGATACTATAATAAAAGAAAATAAAGTGCTTAATACATTTGAACCATCAGAAAAAGATTGCATTAAAAATATATACTTCAATCTTTATTTTACTCTAATGCAACAAAAATAACAGATGCTTTGTGTTGCTTCAGCAATAAAAAATTACAACTGATCCTTTTATTAAAAGAGTGCAATAAATCAAACGATAAATTACTTTTAATTTAAATATTTTTATTAGGTTATTTACATTATAACATAAATTACCTTAGTTTAATTAAATATACTTTCTTCGTCAACAAGGATCTGTTTTGTTGATATATATATTAAACTAATAACAACTTTATAAGATTGTATGAGTCATGCTAGGAATTTTACTGTGAAAAACAAAATAATACGTAGCTATATGTTACTTGTTTCATTTTCATCTTACATCTAACATATAATTCAAAACAGATAACAGTGTTGACTCAGATTATTAGAATTGAAAAATTTAATATAAGTAAACTAAATATAATAAAATAGCTTTGGTAAAAATGTAACTTGTATTTATTAATAAAGATCTTATAAAAATGAGTATTGAGTTTTTAATATGGCACCTATATCATGAGTTATGGCAGAGGAGGCTTAATCATTGTAATGTTTCATTTAAGTACTTGTATCTACATTTGACTAAAAAAACAGTTTGCGAAGAATAAGATATTCACTCTTAGGATTGCTACATTCTAAATAATAATTTCTGGTATGAATATTTCATTTTTGGAAAATCGTTGAGTAATGTAAATTGACTGACTCAGTGTATTTAGTGTTTCACGAAACTTGAAAATAAATATTAAACATATACATTCCTGATATTAAATGATATTTGGTAATAAATATTTTTTTGCGTACATGGAGTATACAAGTAAAGAGAATTATCTCTTGCAAGTCGAAAAGTTTCCACTTGTGAACGCAAATTAGGCGCAAACAACCTTACTAAACAGTTCAAAAAATCTCCACATCTTGTGTAGCAAGTAGAAGGATCGCTTGTATACAAAAATGTATTTGTGTGCGTTATTTCTTGGCGCACACACGCTAAAAATTGCTTCCATTTGCTACTGTGTCGCATTACCATACATATAAATATTTTCTTTACTTCTAATACCTCATGATTGCGTAATATAAAAGTTTTTATTATATATTATTACTGGCAACACAGTTTGAAAATTTAAACCACCACTGAAAAAGATTTAGTAATTAATTTCTCCTGCGACGCATGTTCTACTTCCCTGCCCGTTTGGGAGGCAAATTTGGTCCATATCGCAGTTTCCGTTTCTATTCTCACATACGTTGTTGATGGCCGGGCATTGGTCTGGAGCTACGGCTACTCCGTACAGCCTCCTTGATGCAGTCGCGATGGGTACTTGGCCTTTCACTTGCGTCAAATTGTCGATATATTCAATTTGGAGCCTAAAAATAATATCTTTATTAATATAATTTGTGTGCAGAAATCTGTATACTTACTTACAAAAAATGTACGTTTGTATACGTATTGTATAAAAAAATGTATTATGCCTCGTGAAGTGAAAACTCTAAGTAAGCAATATTGTATAATTCTGTTTATTCTGTTGCCGAAACAGAAGTATACAACCAAGCATGAAGAAAAATCTATAGTGATATTTTAATTAATTAACTGTATGCTAGCTGAACATGGCAAACATTGTCCTGTCCCAGAAATGCATATTGTCACCATCTTTTCCTTTCAATAACCAACACAACAGAATAAGAATTATCTAATTTAGTGCCGTGGTTCTAAGGTTATATTCGTACCTACATACATTTCAGTAATTCATTTTTATTGATATAGATTTATTGGATGCCTACCATTCAGTAAAAAAAAACGACTTTTTTAATTTTATAAATGTGACATAGCATATTATTTTTTATTCCAATACCCTTTAAAATTTACAAAAAAGTTTTTTAAGCTATTGCATAGCTTCTATCGCGGGCCTTGAGCGCGGGGACCGAATCCAGAAATTCCGTAACGAAAAAAAACCTCACGCTCCCCACTCCGACGGGCACGGAGATGTGGCCTTGACGCCGTGCATTGTCTAACGTCGTTTCTTTTCGGCAGTCTTCGACACGGTGTTTGTGTGCGTGCAACTAGACGTATTTTACGACTTTACGAAGCTCGCACGAATAACAATAAAATATAACACATGTATTGTAAAATAACAAAAATATTAACTTTTTATTTATTTAATAAAATAAAAAAAAATGTTTTCTTATCGGTCTACACGCTCAAAAGTGTAACTTGAATTAATATCAAAGAAAAAGAAATACTGCATAAATAAAATAAATAAATAATTATAATTGCATAAGTTGATACAAAATGTTATGCAATAGCTTTACCGCGGCAGTCCCCGAGTGTCACATGTCTTTTTTTCTTAATTAAAAGGCTTTATTGCCATTGTATGTCGCCAAAAAAGTATAGTTATTCATTATTTTGGTAAGGACAATAATTTGAACATGTACTCACTTTTTCCAATCAGTCCAATAGAATTGTTCTCCGTTGATTGCCAAACCAAACGGATATAAGCAGTTGGTGGCAATCGTCTCCCGTTCCAAAGTATCAATGCCAACGCACTTGATGATTAAGAGGCCAGCATCAGCGAAGCACAGCCTGTCCCTTACCCAGTCTATGGCCAACGAGTTTGGTAGCTTCACATCAGCCTGGTCCAGAAACACGCCTCTTTGAGAGCCGTCCATGTTAGCCCACTCGATTTTAGGGCCAGAACGGTTCCAATCCGACCAGAAGATTTTTCTGTAAAGATAAAATTATTACATACTCAAGCTGAACGATTCATAATTTATTTATCTCAATCTTCGACACGACTTTTTATTTGTTAGTACAAATTTAGAAAAAAAATAAATAAGTTATAAAATTGCATGTCTATTAAAACCATCTACTTTCAGAAACAATGATCCGCGCCCATTGAGAAGAAAAGACGAAACAAACTTAAGGTTTCTAATTTTAATAAAATTCTAATCTTTAGAATATTCAGCAAACATTTACTAGTTTCTTGTGTATCTCACTTTCTCTTTTCCTGGCTGTGTTTCCCACATTTTACTGTGTAGGTATAGAACCAGCAATTCGCATATATTTTTACAGAGTAACAGTTGACAAAAGACGTTTACATACCCTTTTCCTGGATGCACCGCGATACCCCTCGGGTTGACTATACCGTTCCTACTGAATAACACCTTCCTAACCTTAGTATCTATATTGGCCACTTCAATCGTGAGTTTTCTTGAGTCAGTCCAAAATATGTTTCTTGCTGCCCAGTCGATCGATATTCCTTCTGGTGATTGAATATCTGAAAAAAATCACAAAATATTTAGGAATGTATATAAAAATCATGCTTGTATTATTGCAAACCAATCACATTACGCAGATCTTTTTATTTAGTCTCCGTTAACATTTTTATTATCATAATCACCATTTACGTTCAAGGCTGCATATAGCCCTAGGGCTTTTTTATACACGCCAAGACGATTCCCTGCCACTAGCATCCAATAGTACCAACAGCATCAATCTATGTATTATTGAGTGTACTCACCATATAACAAAAATTTCTCAAACCCTGATCCGTCGTAGGATGCACGTTTTATGGTGCCCTCGCTTACATCTCCCCAGTAAATTTTTCCAGACAAACAATCGACATCCACTCCCACAGCGATCTGGTAACTGCCGCTATTAAATGGTGTAGCAAACTCTCTAGGCGTCACTTTGAAAGGCACGCGATATAGGGAAGCTCCATCACTCGCTATTAAGAAGTTACCGGCTACTCTAGGATTCAATTCACAATAACTGCCGTTTCCATTGTATCCAGTGTTACATTCGCATTCGTAGCTGTCGGTGGTCTTCAGACAAGACGCGTGTTCGTCGCACAAGTAGTGGTTAGTCTTACAATTCATTTCTGGATTACAAACGTAGCCGTCTCCAGTGAATCCTTCGCGGCAGACGCATTGGTATGAGGAATCTATAGGAGTGCACACTGCATTTGAATTGCAGTCGTTCGTTACGTCACAGGTCCTGCCTAGCGGGACGCAGCCCAAGACTCCCTTACCCTCGTATCCCTGGTCGCACTGACAATAGCTAATATTGATCGTATCGTCGAATAGACAGGAAGCGTGCTCGGCGCATACGGCTCCGTTGCAGAGCTGTCCGTCGGGTATACATGCGTCGCTCTGATCTCTGATGTAACCGGAAATACATTGGCAAACGAGCTCGTTGTTTGCATCCAGCCGACACTCCGCATTGTATTCGCAATCGGAGTTATTTGTACAGCTAAAGTTGGGCCGACAATCGTAGCCGTCGCCGTGGTACCCCGTGTCACAAACGCACATCAGATCTCCAGTGCTAGTGTCGATGCAGCGAGCTCCTACACCGCAGGAGCACGTGGGGCCAGTCTTCTCGAGACATTCGAAGGCATCTCCTTCATACCCTTCCGGACATACACAGTGTCCTTGGTCCGCTTCCTCTGAAGTATATGGGTCGGTAGGAAGTGAGCATATCGCATTCGGTGGGCAATCTGAATCACTCACGCAACTTACTGAAATAATAAAATTAGTTTTTAGGTTTGAACGGCATGGAATTGAAAACAGGTAAAATATTATCCTTATTGAAATTAGGAATGTAATGTGTCCATAACAAGAACTGAACAAATTGTCCAGTTTTTTTGCAAGAAAATAAAAATAATATTCAATTACATATTATCATGTATATAATAAACAGTAGTTACTTTAAAATAAAGTATATATTATACTAGCTACTCCGACAGACTTCGTTCCGCTAAAAGTACTAATATTGCTCTTAAAAACGAATTTATCGTAAAAATGTGAAAAGTTGAAGTTGTATGAACTTTTCAATGCTACTTCATAAAAAATTGTCAGTAAAATAGAATTAGGCGTGGTTCACAAATGATTTATTAGTATGAAAAATAGATGTTCTATTCTCAGACCTACCCCATCTGCTCTCAAAATTTCATAAAAAAAACGGTCCAGCCATTTCTGAGGAGAGAAGAATTAACTAGTAGATTGAATAATCATATACATTTCGCGAAATTTACTGGAGTTAGTCAGATGCGTTGCTGATATCAATCACAGGAGGTTCCTATACAAAAACTGTGATTTTTTTTAAATCCTACCAAGTTTCTTACGCGAACTGCTACGATTATTTACAATTAAAATTATAATGGTTTATTTAATAATACTTACTAGATGTGTCGTCGTGTGTGTGTCGTTCAGCTACGCATAAATCATTGTATCTTTCATGTTTAATCAATCTATAGCCGTCTGGGCAAACGCACCCGTAGGTATCGCAATGGGGAAGCACGTAGTTTTCATTGTACTCCGCTTCAGTGGGCCGGTAGTTATATTCGGTTGTTGATCTTGGAGGTGCGTTAGTCATTTCAGTAGCTTCAACGAAGTCAGCGACGGTGGTGGCCTCTTCCATACAATGGTACCCATTACCACTATAACCTGCATTACACTGACAGCTGTAAGTACTCGCCACTTCATTATATTGACAGTGACCGTTCGGTGAGCAGTTATCACATCTGTAAGCGGGGTAGCATCTATCGTTCTCCCATACAAAGCCATCATTGCATAAACATATGGGCTCTCTTTGTGGATCCTCATCAACGCAATAAGCATTAGGGTCACAGACTTTGTCCCTGCAGCGTGTAACACGCGTGCAACTTACACCGTCTCCTTCATAGTTGACTCGACATCTGCACTGGAATCCTCCCTCGTGGTTGTAGCAGTCGGCGTTTGTGTCGCAGTTGTGTGTTCCAGCCGCGCATTCGTCGATGTCGATACAGGCGTTGGATTTCTCATATAATATACTCGTGAAGCCATAATGACAAGCGCAAGTGAAGGAATCACCTTCAGGTACGCAAGTGCTGTGAGGTGGACATGTGTTGCGTCCCTCGAGACAAGGATCTTCGTTATCGTTGAATACTATTTTATTTGTACTACCGTACCTGACAATATTCTCCCTCATCTCGTAGCCCAGGTAATTCTTTATCACCTTCAGTGTCGCCGGTATGGAGTCATCCTCAGATGGTGGTGCATATTTACACGGGACGAACGTAAATGTCTGTGATACCCTTTGCTCATACTTCTGTCCTGTTACTTTATTGATAAACGTACGACTTGATACACTACTTATGACACCCGGTGCGACGTTGCTGTATTGTTCTTGAAATTCAGTAATTTCTAATTTAGTGCCAGGAGCAATCATCGGTATGCTTCCTCGTACATCCGTTTCGAAGGTGATTTGATCGAAAACGTCGTGTCCTAAGAATTCTTGACTAATGGTTACTCTATCACCAGTTTCTGGATATGAAATATCAGCTGTGTAATTGAATACACCTCCTGTTAATTGGTAGCCATTTTTGGCTGAGTTTGATGGTTTAGCGAACAGCCAACCAATGACGCCTCCTAAGACGCTCAAGGTTTGTAAGCTGGTTCCAAGAGATGGCGGTGCCTGAGTAAGCGCGGTATACGATCTCCCATCAGCGATGACGACATAAGCCTGAACGTTAACATCATCTAAATTTTCCCCGTTAATCACACCATTCAATTTGCCATTAAGTCTCAATGGTATATCGTCTTTGATGCAGGATTTTCCGTTTCCGTAAAAACCTTCGTTACACTGACAACATATGCCGGCCATGTAGTCTACGCATCTCGCCTGTGTATGACAAACACTTGTGCCACTTTGGGCGCAAGTCTTAGACTCTTCTTCTACTTCTACTTCCCTTTGGTCGTACTGGTCCGGAACGCCAATGGTTTCGTTCATCGGTATGAATCCTACTCGGAAAACGTATCGGCCAGGATCGTGAATGTTCGACCATCTGAAAATATTTTAATATGTATATAATTTATCAGTTTCCAGAAATTACGGTAATGGAATATTTGTTTAGTTAAGGCGAGGCATCCGAAAATATTTATCTGCGCTAACTCAGCTTATTTCACGTAGATTCGATGAGATGACCTTTATATACGTGCACAAACAAGAGACAAACGACTAATAAACACAAACGCGTACCTATTCGGCATGAGTAGTGATATTACACAAGTAAATAACATTATTTATTCCAATTCGCTAGATAATTAGCTTTATTATCGTCTCTAAAAATTTAGATGAAACCTTACAGGATAAAATTTAATAAGCGTCAATAAAATAAGTAAAAATACTCACGAAACAATATTCCGTATTTGATGGCTGCCCGAACCTCGGAGTGTGAAGAGTCGTCCGTCTTCAGCAATGAATCCCGCCTGAGCTTTAGCGTCAGGTAAAGAGCCTGGATACGTCTCCTTTTGTATCCATTGTATTTCCCTTTCCGGGTACATCATCTCGACGAAACTGTCTGTGCCATTACTGATCACGACAACTTGGAAACTGTTCTTTCGATATTGAGTCTGGTTGCCAGAATACGTCACATCTATCCATGTAGCGATAAACGCGCTTGTTGGTTTAAAGTCAATGTAGTCTTGGAAATTGTTTTGTACGCTTTCCTCTGCTTTTAAAAGTACGAAGGAATCGTTTGTTTCTCTAAAGAACACTGTTCCGGATTCTGATGTATCTATATTAGTGTACAGAGCAGCTATAGATGGAATGTATAGTGGAAACTCAGCATTAAGGAACATTGGAATATTATCTCTGAAGGTGAGAATTCCATAGTTGTTTACCTGAAATGAAAAAAAAACAAAATTAAGAAGAGACCATAACATTCGTCAAAAACAAGGAGTATTTATGTAAGTAATACCATTTCATGACACACCATGACACGATCACCATGTTGACTTGCAACTTGCAACAGTGACTTCTAAATAGGAAGAACCCTGATTCAAATATTACATTCTCTTCTATCGTAGAGTTGAAAGTTGAGACTTCTTCCTATAGGTACCTACATAGTTTTTAATTACGTAATAAATAGTAATTTATCATTTTGATTAGTACAAGCGATGTTTGTGACCCGCTTAACGATAACCGTATCAGCCGTAGGTACCCAGGGGTCTTGACTCTTGCTTAAACGCTGATAAGAATACATTGTTCCGAAAAAAGATTGTTTAAATTTCATTAACTAATGGTATTTTTATATAACGTTAGAAAATATTCCCCGCTAATAGTTACTGTTCTCATAGTACCGCTTTAATACTATTGGACATTATTTTTACATTTATGTAAAAATAATGGGTATAGGTAGTAATGGCGCCATATTTGAGTCATATATACATTAAAAATTTATGGACCACATAATTTATATTGTCTAATGTTTTCGCCGAATTCCTCTCAATATAATGAAACAACTTGAATGGCGGTTTTTTACGATTTTTACGAAGACGACGTTTCGGAAACTTTACAGGAACCACAGTTCCCCCGTGACCATGATTATAAATATTTGACAGACTATCTAAACTAAAAAACAAAACAAATCTTATTTATTAGCCTATTTTTATTTTAAAAGTTTTGCCCTATCCTTTAAATATTTTCTAAAATTTAAATACCTGTCTATTCTTAACAGAAGCCTTCTACAGATTTTCTTAGAGCAAGTTTTTCAATTATAAACGTCCTCTTTATAATGATTAAGCGAATCACTGTTTATTAATAAAAAATCGACTAAATAAAATAATGAAATCCGTTGCTCTTCATTTTAATCAGTACACAGTAACTGTTCTTACTACAGAGAATAAGCAAATTTACTGCCCTAATATACCCTATATTTGCTTATATGACTCCCAGTTATATTTAGAATAGAATAGATATAATTGTCTTTATTCTTACAAGGCTAATCGGAGGTGTAGTATGACAACGGAGGGGAATGGCTGCGGCATGGAATGGCATGGGAAGGCTGGTGTGGTTACATAAGGTGTCGGGTGCCGCTATCGTCTCATTCTTCAGTGTTTTTAAGCCACGAGTGTCGGGATTATTCGTGGGTTTTTGGAACGAAGTTCCTTACGGCAGGCTTGGAGGGGATAGGGATTTTGCTGCGCGACCGAACTGAAAAAATGTGATAGTAAAACCGTAAGAAAAAGTGCGTGGAAGAAAAGCGTTAAATGAGACGTGCGCAGGCGCGACAGTCGCATACACAAGCGAGTAGTGTATAATACCTTTCTTTTTAGCCGAAGGACCTATTTCCTACCTGGTGTCCCACGACACCACATTTCTTTTTTTTTTGTAATTCGTTAGTGATAAAGTGTTCGAACAATGTATCATTAAACTGATGATGTGAACGACTATTTTAAGATGTTCTACTGTTGTTTCATGGTAGATGATCTTCTTGTTAACGCGCTACGGTGATTATAACCTGGTAAAATGTTAAAAGTAACGGCAACCGTGAAGGGCAGATAATTTCAATGTTTTTCTAATAGTATATCGAGAATTTCGTTCAACATTCTCTCATCACTCAAACGTAAGTCTGAATAAACCGCAGTAAAATTCGTAAAAGTTACTTCATTATTATGAACTACGCAATTAGATAATAAGTTTATTGTTATAATTTATTTACCAAAATTGAACTAGATTCGCAATGTGCAAGCGATAAGTGCACTGGCGGGAACTCACGTGGGCGGAGGCGGGGGGTCACTGACATCCGAATCATCGGCTTCGTCATCATCAGCTCTTGTCTTTCACTTGTACATCAAGTATGCAACTCCACTGATACCTCGTGTAGTTCGACCGACCCAATTTAATAATGGTCCGAACCAATTACGGACCATCCATACATAATGTTACATGTTAAAGGGGAGGGTGACGGTTGACCAAACGTGGCTATGTGTGACGATGGGGGGGGGGGGGGGGGTTTGTAACGACACATTTCCACATCGAAATATCTGATATTAAAAAACGCATCAGAAAAGATAAAAAAATATAAAACTAATTCCAATATAAAAAATATTGCAAACTATGTGACGTCACACAAGGGTTCTCACATGTGGCCATCTAACGCTGGATTAATTAACAAAAATGGCATTGAATGAAAAATTCGTGAAAAGAGCGAGAACATTCCTCAATCGTATGTAAGTGATTGATTATAGTACCTAATAGATATTCGACGTCTTCCTCATTGAATGACTGTTTTGCCCAACATCTCGTACCCAAGAGACAATTCTCAAAGTAAGAAATATACGTGATAAAAAAAAAGTCGGCTATTTAGAGTCCATTAATCTAGCCATATTATGCTTAGTCCTTGAACTATCCGAAGTTGACAAAATGGTTAATTGATTTTCTCAATCGAACTAACATGAAAAATAAGTACATAGACACCTCACCTTTTTATAACTGCCCATGGGCTTATAGAATAGAATAGAATAGAAAATCTTTATTTCAGACACAAAAAGTATGGACATTACAATTATTATTTATTAGCAGCACCTTTGGGATAAATTATAGCTTATCGGTTATTCTGTTGTGTAAGCTATATTATCCCAAAGTTTATACTAAATCTATTCAGCATTTACATGAAATAGTAACAAACATACATCCAAAAATTCTTACAAACTTTCGCGTTTATAATATTAGTAGAATAACTAACATAAAATACCTCGCCTTGGTGTACTTGGGTCATGTCAAAAACCTGGTCAAAGAGGACGAACTTCATATGCCCTTTTTTAATCTTATCTGACGTGCAGATTTCCGTCCGGTGCTTCAACACAATGCAAGCGTCAATTTGTGGGGAATTCCCACATAGGATAATTGGAGATATGGAGATCGGTGCTTTTAACTTTTTAAAAGGGAATCTAACTAAATTATTTTCATTTGGATGAATTTCTAGTTGTGTGAGGATTTTTTTTAATGCTTACGTTACGGACGAGAGTGACAAGTAAAGCGCGTCTGTCGTCTGTTTGTCCGAACAGGATGGACAGGTAACAGAGACAGGAATGTCGATGATGATGTTAATGTAACAAGGCAGGAGAAAATCCTAAAATAAAACATTCACAACTGCAGTGTAGTTGCGTGGGTGCCAAAGAATTTCATACAATTTGATATACTTACGAGTATAAAAATCATTGCATTAAAATTATCCACGAGCAACCAAATATTCGGATTATTAATAAAAATACTTGCCAGTATAAAATAATTCAGCAGATGGGATGACAGTTCAGAAGTTAAAGTCTGAAGTTATCAACTAGGATTTTTGGGATTTTGACTTGATGGTTATTTATGACTAGCTGTTGCACGCAGCTTCGCCTGCGTCAATTAAGAATTAAAACGGGTTCCTAACGTTTTTGAAAATGTAATATAGCGTTCACCGGCGATAGTGTAGCTTCCTAACAGTGAAAGAATTTTTCAAATCTGTCAAATAGTTTCGGAGCCTATTCAATACAAACAAACAAACAAATCTTTCCCCTTTACAATATTATAAATAGGTACGAACCACAAATCTAAATCCAACTAATATTATCAGGGCGAATGTTTACAAGTTTGGATGTTTGTATGTTTGTTGCTCTTTCACAAAACGGCTAATACGATTTGGTTGAATGTTGAAATGGTGATGGCTTATACCTTGGATTAGGACATAGGCTCTAAAATAATCATCAGCAATCTTGATACGATTCCAATCCGGAAAACCAAACCAGCTAATAATATCTGAAAAACGATTTAGAAGAAAACCTAAAACGACACATGACAAAATAGCTGGACTTCCCAAAAAGATTAAAGAAGGACTCTTAGGACAGAAGAAGTGGAAAAATATATCTTGTTAAGATAAAAAAAGATCTCCCCAAAGTTAGAAGATACCATTATATTATGGAATCTTCTATAGATATACGGAAAGAGTATGGTACTCATCGATATGATGATAATTATCTAAATCGTGACCTATTCAGACCAGACGAAATACACAACGCGAAATAAAACAATTGCTTTATTAATTAAATTAATCATAAACCCTTTATTTTCGGCCAGTGAAAAAGATTACACCACAATTTAATTGTTTGCTATTACCGGGCTTTTAAACTTTTGTCTTTAAAATATATTATAACGATAAAAATATACTATTTATTTTTGATTGATATACATACTTAAATGCATCGTTAAAAAAACATTTAGTTTTTTTCACTTCCTTGTGTTTAGGTAGCCTTAAAAACATTAAATAAAAAAATAAGCTGCAGTAACTTACATAAATAACATCATAGATCTCGCTGAAGAAAGCGATGGGGACATTGAGGTTTATTTGCGGGGACGATACGTTGGCGCCCCTCGGCAGTCGCTGGTCCAACCCAGCACCATAGGGATAGAACTGGTCCCTGGTGACGGCTCCCACTGCCACCACCAGCACGAGCACCACCGCAACCGACCACATGCTGACACGAACTACACTGCACTACCGAATTCGAACCGCCATTTCGACGTTACAGAGTAAGTATCTTCAGACACAATTATTTGTTTAGAATACTTTATCAAACTTTTTAAGCGTACAAAAAATATGTATAAATTTTTATTTTTGGAAAGATCTTATTATACAAATCAGTAATCACCTTCGTTTTAAATACATTATGTTGTATTTTATCGGTACAACTTTACTAATTACTAAATAATGATTTATATTCACTATAATTGGCTATTTAATGCAACATATAAACTTTGTTAATATGTTTACATTAACTAATTATAGGATCGAAGAAATTGTAATAATCAGTTAGTTTAATGAATGTATCTTTACAAATAAACAAATTTCAAATTAACGCCTTTTCACTAAGTGCACGTAATGTTTTAAAATATTTATTACATAAACTACACTTTAAATATAAAAAAATAAATAACAAATTTTATTTTTATCTATCCGTCTGTTTATTCTCGCTGGACCGATGTTGACGGTACATTCAATGGTTTATTTAATATCATAAAGAGTATCTTAGAGTACAAAAATAATGATGGTCAATCCCTTACGGCTCTAAATCTAAGAAATCGCGGTTTCCGATCCGCCGATAGGTTTTTCTGTCCGATCCCTCTAGAATGAAAAAATACTGTTCATAAATACATGACATATAAAATAACAACAAATCTAAGATATAATTATTATTTTATATCAAAATATAATAGTAGCACTCTGGCGACCTATTGGTCTGAGTAAACTATATTTTAGTATGAGAATAAACTTAAACGTTACAAGATTGCCTTTACACATGTTTACAAGAAATAGGTTTATGGATCGGTTAAGTTGGTTCTGGAAAGGGTATCGTTTTCTGAAAGCATGTTTATTGGAAATCTAAATATACTTACATTGCAAAACAATATAGCCACTGTAGAGGTTTTCATTTATTTTTACAGACAATATTTCAGTCTGATTTTATTTCGAAATTACCCATATTCACGACGCTTAATTTAAAATCTTATATTAGTTCATTAGTTTGGAAAATAATAACAAACATTTAATAATTGTTTTCTTAGGGTAACATTTTTTGATGATTTTATCGCTATATAATAAGAATCGCAGCTTAGCTGTTATCTAATATATAAAATTCTCGTGTCACAGTTTTCGTTGCCATACTCCTCCGAAACGGCTTTACCGATTTTGATGAAATTTTTTGTGCTTATCCGGTATCTATGAGAATCGGCCAACATCTATTTTTCATCCCCCTAAATGTTAGGGGTAGTCCACCCCTAAATATATTTTTTTATTTTTTAGACAAAATTTTTAATTTCTATTTTTTTATGATACAACATACAAAAATACATACAAACCTAAATTTTCACCCCTCTACGATCAACCCCTATTTTTTTATAACGATTTTAGCAGAACGAAGTCTGTCGGGACAGCTAGTGTAATATAAAATAGGCTCTATGGATGGATAGAGAATCCGAGTGTTAAGGTCTCGGCGTCCATTCAGGGAGGCCTATGTTTCATTATTATAATAAAAAATTATTACTTATATTGTTATACTTAACGGCGAAGAATAGCTAGGTATGTAGTTACCTAATTAAATACATAATATTATATAAAAACTTTTTCGATCCTTTAATAATCACATCTCCAGTCCAACTCACACTTGGCCGTAACCCGCGCTAAGGCCAATGTTTAAGTTCCGTTTTGTTTTTAAATGCCAATTACAGGCTATTGACCAAACTTTATCTTATTTGAACTCAGCCTCTACAATCTTTCAAATAATCACTCACTAAACAAATGACGTCGATGGCCGAGGCTCCATTGGGTATGGACTCGGCCGCTTGAGCAAGAGGGCCCGGGTTCGATCCTAACTTGAAATGGGTTTTATTAAATTTCTAAGTGCATCCTGAACATGAGACCATCACTCGCTCTCCGGTGAATAAAAACGTGAGGAAACCTGCATGCCTGATGAGATTGAAAGTTTTTGAAGGTGTGTGAAGTTCACCAACCCGTATTGGGCGCTTTGGTAAACTATGAGTGAGTACCCTCCTCGCCTGATTTTGAGGAGATCTGTGCCCAGGAGTGGGACATACATGAATTGATACTTTACTTTACTTAACAAATGACAATGTTTTATTATATACCCTCAGCTCTCATTAGCTCTGCGTAGACTGGACTATGCTTACGAAAAAACTTGTGCGTGCCAAACAACAAAATAGGTTTTTGCACGCCTAATAAGCAACGCGTTAAAGTGGTTTTAGAGAGGTAGAGAAGAACTTCTAGAGAAAAGTAGACGACTCTAGGCATGTCGAAAAAGTCGTTATCATAATATGATTTTTTTTATTAATATCACACTTACGTGTTAATATGAGATTGGGAGTGCTTCTAACAAGTCAAATAATCTGTCTGGAACATAAATAATAACATAGTAAATATTAAATAAAAAAATTTTCAAGGCGGTCCGTATTTACCTACCTGACTGTCGCGGTCGTAAGGACTAAAACGTCGGAAATAGTTATCCACCCATAGAAATCCGCACAACCAAATGTTACCCTGGTACGTCGCCCTACTTAATCCCCTAAAAGGCCACAGAAAACTCACAAAACGCGACAGCATAGCTGTGACTTTAAACCGGTGAAGTGCTACCACGGTCGTGTCGGCCACATTTGGCTGCAAAGCAGCATGGCGCTACCTCTGGCTAAGAATAAAAAATAAGACATTCGTGAAAAAAGTTTTATAACAAAAACACTTTGATTTCGTCGATGTAGAATGCGAATCAACAAATTCGCTTATCGCAATAATATTAGCAACGTGCAATGACCTCAAGATAACATAACTATTGTAATAACATGTAAAAACGTTTATTTTTACCAACTTCCTCGAAATGCACATACTGGCAAAATGCCCGGTCAGATTTCGTATTCAACACAATTATTTGCACACGAGTATACTGTATCAAATATGATACGATTACATATTTTTTTACATTTATATGCACAGTAACTACATACTATACATTGATGTACACAATTTACTTATTGGATGAATGTGCTGTGCGCCCCTCTAGGTTTTTCCGTTCTACTTATTTCGGTCAAACAGCTTTTCTTATGTTTCGAAAAAAACGGCAAAACAGAGACATACTCATGTACCATCTTACACTTAGGCCGTTGGGTTTTTCGTATATGAATGTTGGCTCGATCGCTCGTCTGCTATTTTACCAAACCAAATAGCATAGCGACGATGGTCCAGTGGTGGATGGACTCGGCCTCTTATGCGAGAGGTCCGGGTTCGATCCTAACCCCCCCATGTGTGTGCCTTGAAATGGGTTTTTCTAATTTCTAAGTGCATCCCAGACCATCGTTCGCTCACCGGTGAAGGAAAACATCGTGAGGAAACCTGCATGCCTGATGAGATTGAAAGTCTTTGAAGGTATTTGAAGTTCACCAACGCGGTGAACTATTGGCCCATTACCTTCCTCGTCTGAGTTCGAGGAAGAGACCCGTGCCCAGCAGTGGGACATAAAGGGTTGATACTTTTTTTACTTTAAATAGCATAACAAAGAAACAAAAGATCCAACAAGTCGAAATGATAAATGATTTTAGGGCCCCCTTTTGGGGGGACAGCGAGCATTAAAACATTGTCATTTAAAAATAATATGAGGAAATTACCAATATCACCTTTATCGCTATTGCAATAATAACACAAGAAAGGGTGAAGAAACACAGATAATAATAAAATATTGACAAATAAAACCGTATATATAACATGGTGGGCTAGTATTTTGACTACACAAGATCAACATGGATATCAAAATTACAATTTTATTCGCTGCTTTATTTCTTATCGAGGTAAGTCTTAATTCGTTTTAGATTTGTTGCTAATATGACAGAGCTTTGTTTTAATTAGGTTGTCGGGTTAGTCATAGAACAGCTGATAAGACAAAAGATCGCCCAAATGTATTATAAAACTTAATTAAATTAATCAGTCACAGAACACAAGTTAGAGGGGTTGTTACTGAGTCTTCGTTTAGTAGCCTTTGAGTGGTTATTCTTTTTTTTTCGAGTAACTTTATTCTTTTATATTTTTTTATTTCAAATTAGCTAGTAAAACTCAGATTAAATTAATTTATTATACAAACTTCATAATAAGCCTTTTTATTTTAGACCAAATATAGCGAAAAATATAGCATTAATAAAATTATTAAATAGCATCTAATCAGCATAATAATAGCACTGCACTCAAATTATTAGATAATGGTGCGTGTCTTATCAGCGGTACATTGTTCTACTACTAGTAACATAGTAATACATTTTTGTAATGTATTACGAAATACTATTTATCTACCCATCATTCATTTGTCTTTATCTATTATTACATCTTATTGCGTAGTGCCTTACGTATTAGTTTGACTAATACAGTTAATACTACAAAAAATATATTTTATTAGATTATTATTGAGAACCTCATTTTAATGTCGGTTAAAATGATTCCCAAAAAGAACCCGTACACACATATTGGGGCTAGCCGCATAGACCGCAGCCGTTTGCGGTTAGCCCCATACGTCATTGTATTTCGCCTCTTTTGTTTGCGCGCGGAATTAAATTAAACTATTGTTCTCAGATGCCTCGCCTTTAAAGACCGTAATAGTCGAAAAGAAGTCTTGTAGAGCGCACTTAAATATTTCTTTTTAAACTTATCTGATAGAACATCCTTCCTTATGACGCTTGATGCGTTCTGTCATCTGTGTCTAAGAAGTTTTACCTACCCTAAAACAATGACACCTTTTAAATTTCAGAATATACTTGGACAATGCTACAGAACACCAGGATTCGAGAACTACGCTCTGTATGAACCAGGCGTCTCACCCTTTAACTCAGACTTACAGAGAAGAATACTTGAGCTGCCGACACCGAGCTTCAGTGTAGAATCTGACGCGCTTATCATAAATGGAGCGGTTCTCGTCAATGGAAGGTTACCGTTCTCTGGTGCAGTGGAAATGGGGGGAGTATTGCCCACTGTTGGGCAAGGGGCTGTGCTGTACAGATGCGGAGTAGACGAGTTGGGTATCCTTCAAGAGGCACCACTCAGAATACCACAACTGGGCTACGATAATTACCTAATTTGATATATTTATAGATTAACTTTATGTAATTTTAAATGTTAAATAAATGTGTAAATAAAATTATTATATCTTTATTTTTTATCATCATCTCTGGAGGTGTAAAGGAAAGCTGAAATGTTGCCTATTATAATCAGTGCTAGATTTACGCCTAGGCCTGTGAGGCCCGGGCCTAGGGCGGCATGATTTGAAGGGCGGCAAAATTCTTGAAATTCCAAAATTTCAGAGGCGAAAAAAGTAAAGACAGTCTCCTTTGAAAAAGAAATTTGATTATTTTTTGCAAAGACATTTTCATAGAATATTTATAATTATAATTCATTTTTTTTATTAACCTTTCAGTCTATGAAAGGTTAATCCTTTCAGTATATGAGTAAGATTTAATTTTTTTAAAGATTAATTATAGTCTTTACAGAATGATATCCAATCATTAAGGGCGGCGCCATAAATAGGGCCTAGAGCGGCATCAAGCCTAAATCCGTCACTGATTATAATATTATAATGACTTTGGACAATATTTTCAACAGTCTCAATCTTTACTACTATGTTTAATCACTGTGAACAAAATAGAATCACAAGATATACGTATATGGCGACAGTGGGCTTATCCCATAATTTTTTTAAATTAAGAACATACCGCTAATTGGCGCCATCAGCGAGTTTTTTAGGTACTTCCAAAAGGCTGTATTTTTTGTGAGCCTGATATCAGCCAAGAGTGACGTCACAACGTTACGTTTAGGGACAAAATGCGCAAAAACATTAATCCGGCCAAGCTATCTGGCCTATACTTAAACAACGTTCTCAGTTTAATTGGTCTTCGTAGAAAATAAAACTATTGTTATAATATCAAAATATTTATTTTTAAAATGTTGAGAATAACTTGAGAATTGAAAAAAGACACTTGAGTATTTAGGACGGAGAGTAGGGCTTTGCCCCCAAGGCTGGTCACTGCTTAAGCGTAGCAGTATCCCTCGTTCTGGTAGCACCATTCCGGCTCCAGAGACTCAGTCTGGATACCCATGCGGACTAGACGCTCCCTGAAAGTAGTTTTGTATTGATTGATAAGGAAACATGAATTCTCATTTTAATAAAAGAATAGAACAAAAAATAATCTAAATTCTTAATCCAGCTTGTTAATCCTTAAACTTAAAAATTTTATTTAACTATTTGAAGAATATAGATTAACTAGCTGTTACCCGCAGCTTCGCCCGCGTGAACTTAGGTTTACGGATTTATCATGTCTGATGATGATCATTTTCTATTTTAATAATGACTAAGTTTTTGTATTAAAATGAATATATGTTATCTTGAACATAAAGACATATATCCCTTCGCAGATTTTCTATAGGTATATTTAGTATACTATTATTATATATTCCACCATACGTTGATCATATTATTACGTCTACCAGAAATGATACACTACGGCCTTACACACCAGACAACCGCCCGCGCCCGTTCGTATCACAGCAACACGATTTATTTGCTTCTGCATTATTTTGATTTTGCCATATCTCCTAAAGTATTCATTTAATTTACATGATGTAAAGGGCAAAAATAATCTTCATAAAATGCACATGCCAATTAACTGATTTAAAATGATAAGGATTCATACCGTATTTGTGTAAATAGCTTTCAAATTATCACGTTATAATTGCCCATTTTTTTAAGAATTAAATGGATATAGTATGATATCCCTAAGAGATAGACATATGCCATCGCGGACTTTTTTGTAGAACTATTTAAGATACACAATTCCACCATACATTATTTTGTTATATCTCAAAGGGTTTAGGCAGCGTTTTCGTTGAAAACTCCCAAGCGGCCTATTTTTTCCCGACACCTTCAACAATTATTGTTATATCTTAGCCAATTTATATAACAACTTAATAAATTATATACATAAACCTTCCTCTTGAATTGTCCTATCCATTAAAGAAAACCCCATCAAAATCCGCTGCATAGTTTTAAAGATTTAAGCGTACAAAGGGATATAGGGACAGAAAAAGCGACTTTGTTTTATAATATGTAGTGATATGCGCTGAATAGAAAAACGTTAAATAAATTTAGGGCTAATATTTTTTGTAGGTTAATGGATTATTGGTCTGTCAAGCAAGCGTGAGACCCTTTTACATATTTTTTTTCCAAATGTCCTATACTGTGGCGCAAAAGCTCTAGAGCGAAATGAGAGCAGTAAGTGATCAGGTGGCTCACCCAAAAATATTACATATTATATGTTAGTATCTGGTAAGAAGGATCTTAGTTTTAGATCCGCTTGTCCAATATAGCACAACTTCACACTGACATAAGCGATCAAGGTAAGATCGAATAAAGCTTTTAAGGGGTTTCACAAATCAAGCCCATACTCGTACCTCCTATTTCAAGATAAAGCGTCAGGCCATATTCGTTTTAGTTATAATGGAGGAATAAATATTTCTGCTAATGGCGTTCTTTTGGGCCTAACTAAAAGTGATATTTCATTTAATGTCCTACATTCAATAGGTCACCTTATTTCGTTCAGTTTTCCATGCCATCCGTTCTGCTGTAGTCTCTCACCGAATATCTCCTTACGACTGTTCGACTCTACGCTTCCCTCGTTTATAGACGTCTTGTTATTTGCATGTTCAATTCTTTCTGTTGTACTGCATCGGTTGGACTCCGGTAGGTACCCACCTGATATGCAGTATCCTCTTCTCGGCCTCCCTCCAACTGGACAGCGGCTCGGACCAAAGGCGCTCGGCCAACGCGGCAGCCCGCGGCCACAGCCGCCCGTCGAGTGTGGCAGAGTCAGCCTGCTCCGACCACAGCGTCGCCTCACCACCTTACACGACAATTATTATCGTCATTAGCGTCATTATTATCAATAACTACATCACTATTATCAACGACAGTAATACAATTATTATCAACAACATCATAATAATCATCAACAACAACATCATTATGTATTGTGTTTTAACCCTTTTCAAGGCACCACAGAGGGTCAGAATCGAGCCCGGACCTCGCATTCAAGGGGCCGAGCCCATACCCATGAATCATGATACTTAAGTTGAGGATGTCTCTTCTTATGGAAAAATAATTTTGTGACGTCACGTTCAGTTAGCTAACTCTAGATGGACGACTAACTATGTACTCTATAGCCATGTTATATTACCTAGTATTTGATCGGAGTATTGCAGGGCCATGAGCTTGGGACTGTTCTCGTACACCTTCTGCCAGCCGATGTACGGCGAGCACCAGTTGTTACCTGAAAAACATATCAATACAATATACCATCGCGTTTGGGAGGAGCTCGTTGCTCAGTTCGCGTTGGCCGCGCGGATCCATTCACCGGGTAAAGCAACGCTTGCCGAGGTGGGTTAAAGGATGGGTGACCATATTTATATTGCTGTTGGTCTCGGCTGTCATTCGTGGATCTTTGACAGTTGTTACGGGACGTCAAAAGCCCGAGAGTCTGTCAACCAATCTCACCACGGGGCACGCATCACGTAACCCAGGTATTGGGTTGTGGCTGTCAGATAACTAGTCGCTCCATGTAAAATACTGGTATTTAGCTGAATCCGGTTAGACTGGGAGCCGACCCCCATATATAGTTGGGAATAGGCTAGGAGATGAAGATACCGTCTCGTTTAAATATGAAATTCTACTAAGAGTACTCACCGCTGCCGACCCAGGCGCCGTAGCCGCAGTCGAAGTACAGCGCGTCGTAGTTGGACATGATCAGGCGGTATCCCTTCTCCAGGAGACCCCTGATCTGAGGGTCTGCTCCGGTGGTCCACACCTGCAAGAATTATCATCTATTATTTACCTATTGTGAGAGGTAGTGCCATGCTGAACAGCCGGGCAGGGGCCACATGGCTGCTAATGTCCGTTAACAAACGTTTCTAGAGTCATTTTCGACAGTTTTTCCCTGTAGTTGTTATGTCAACTGACAGGCTGATCTAATTAAGTAATTTAACCATGCTTCTAGCAACTCATTCGACACGTAACAAGAGACTTGATTTGGTTTGTTCACTTTTGCGTTGATCAGCATTTCGGAAACCGGGCGTAACTTACATAAAAAAACTATTCTGAGTTCCCCGATGCTAACTTGAAAAGAACAACAATAGTAAATACGGTATATTTTAAATAGTTTAGATATGATTGATAGTCACTTGTATGATGTAGTCATCCTTGTTGAGGTAGGTCTCCACGTGGCTCAGCTCGGTCAACGTGCTCGTCCACATCACGATGGGCAACTTCTTGCCGAACGCCTGCAAATATCAATTAATAAATTAATAAATGTTTGATTGAATTAATGAATAATTTGGATGAACGGTTGTATGAATATCCTTTTTTGTGCAGAAGCCGTAAGAATTAGAGCGTAGTAGTAGTTTAGTAGTAAATAAATCAAAAAGTAGCTGATGCTCATTTTTATAGCATTTTGTTTACAAATTAATAAATAAATTTTGCCCAACACTCACACCACGTTACGCTAGCCCCGTGGTATGAACCCGTGTTACGGGTACTAGGAGAAAAAATAAATTTTAAAATTTATATAAATTTACAATATGTGTATATAATATATACAGCATACAAATTATCTACACTTAGCGGAATTCGAACTGTGACAATAACGAGCCCACTGCTCCACTCGGGTTAGACCACACTAAGCAATTTCTAAAATACAGAATTGACGCTACAAATTGCTGATGACTGATTCGACATTTACCAAAGATTAATTCCTAAAAATTTTAAGTCTTTTTATTCCTTTTTTCTGTCAATTTACTTAGTGTAGGCATACCTCATAAACCTTTTCTTGTGCCTTGGTCTGGAAGTAATTCCAGAGCTTCAGGAAGCTGGCCTTGTCCAGGTCCCAGCGGTTCTGGATCATGAACTGTTGGATCTCCTCCGAGGAGTTCCAGCACCTCTCGCTAACCTCGTCACCGCCCATGTGGAACATGTCTGGTTTGAACGCGTCTGCAAGAACATGAGATAGGATGATATAGAAGACGGAGATCATCATCTTCATCATCATCATCATCTTGCCTTCATCATCATCATCGTGAGCCGTCCACTGCTGAACATAGGCCACCCTCAAGGAACACCATACAATTGTGTATTTTACTGTCAACTAATCAGCACCTTTAATATCATTACTTAAAGATATTATAGCTAGACTTGCTATAACATATATATCATAGGAATCACGTCGATATTTTCTGTAAAAATATTACTTTAATGATTGAAAATAGCATAGAATATCTCACCTTCCATGTCTAGGTAAATGTCTTTGAGGTAGTCGTACAGCTCCTCTCTGGTGGGGTTGAGCTGGCCGCACGGGGGCTCCACACAGTACTTCGCCCACGGTTCAGCCTGAAAACATCTTTACATTCACCACCCCTTCGCAAACACATCTGACAATTTTCTGACCTTATTAGAAAAAAGGTCTAAAATCATGTTTAAATTGTTACCAAAGTCGTTGAAGAATACCAAGGACTCTTTCATAAAAGTTAAAAAAAAAGTATATAATATACGGTCGAATTGAGAAACGTCTCCTTCCTTGAAGTCCTTTAAAAAGCTTCTATAGCTTCTCACAATATCAAAAAGGGTCAAGTACCTACTTCAAGTAAGAGCTGTACCTTTTTCTGATGCTTTTTTTACAGTGTAGCGTACATGTAAAAAAAGCAATGAAAGTAGAAAAAAACTCATAAGAAAATAAATTCTACTAGTTAGAAAACTAGTCAACTGAGAATAACCGGCAAAAAATCTCAGTTAACCTAATCTTTTCAATGTTAATAACAGAAGATATAACAGAAGCCAATAAGGTTCAAGAGTGAAAGGTTCAGGTAGACGAAGGGTAGGTCGGCCACTAACCAGGTGGGAAGACGATCTCCGTGCAATGGCAGGTCCGCGTTGGATGCGAGTAGCAAGGGATCGTTTGTCTTTCCGTTCATTGAGGGAGGCCTATGTTCAGCAGTGGACGGATAAAGGCTGATGATACTGACAACTGGTGGACCCAAGGTGTGATATTCATTTTATTTTATAATACCCTTAATCACGCAATCATCCTAAAACGTTTTCTTCTTTGAAACATTAATGTTTTCTAAGATCCTATTGTAAAAACGCACACCTTGAACGATAAAAGAAAGGCTCTATGGAGTCTAAAAACGGCACATGAAGTTTATATCTTTTGAGACTCGATGGAGCCTATCGTATGGGACTGTACCTTGAAGCAGACGGTGAGGCCGGTGTCCTGCCAGCCCTCGCCGACGTGCGCGGGCGCATCGAACTCGGGCAGCACGCGCACGCCGCGCTCCAGACCGTACCTCACCACCTCCTGGATCACCTTCTTGGTGTATACCTGCAATGACATTGGCTGGTGAAAGTTTGTACTTAAAAAGAAACTTACGTTTGAAATGTACTTATGTTTATACTAAAGGCGCCTGCATTAATTATGTATAAAATAAATTTAATCCCATAAAGTGAAATAGCTTGTTTCTTTATGAACTATAGAAAATATCCAAATTTTACATATTGGAAATCAGCAAATAAAATTTATATCGCAATACTTGACAACTAGTCGCTCAACAAGTAAGCTTATGCGGCGAATAGTCGTCAGACTGATCAGTCGACTAGTTGATTACCTAATTAGAAATAATTGCTCGACACTCTGTAATTGCATACACTAGCCGACCAACGTCAGGCTACTCAAGCAACGAGTTAGATTACCAGTCGATGCACGAGTTGGGCAACTAGTCGACCAAAAGGTTCAGTAGAGATACGGAGCTTTTAAAACACCATGTTCACCTTGCTCGGGCTATATGCGCCAAGTTTTGTAAGATTAGGTCTCCTCGCCGACACGAATGGGAAACTCTGGCTGTCTGTTATGTGCCAGTGGAATGTATTCAGTTTCACCATCGCCATCGCATCTGCAAAAAAAAACTCGTTTTGAAGAAAGAAAGGATTTAAACCAAAGCGTATAAGATTCATTAATATCATACAAATTCTTTATAATTAGGGCCTATTTCACCACTTCCTGATAAGTGCTGAATAGGCTATCCACCAGGTATCCAACAGATAAATTATGGAGTATATGTCAAATATGTTGTGGATAGCCTATTCGGCACTTATCAGGAAGTGGTAAAACAGGCCCTTAAACAATATATTTTTGTAATAATTATACAAACCGATGGTAGATTTGATCGAATCGACGGAGAAGTAATTTCTAGAAGTGTCCAGAAGAATGCCTCTGTACGGGTACACCGGCCTGTCGTTGATGATAACATCTCTTGGAATCTGAAAATTTGATGAAAAGTCAGAAAATTAGTTTCTCGATTTCATACAGATACCAAAAATGACTTGACTGACAAAATTGACTGGCCTCTTGGTCTAGTGGTTAATGACCATGACTGCTAAACCAGAAGGTCGTGGGTTCGATTCCCACCCAGGACAAATATTTGTGTGAAGAGCATGATCATTTGTTCTGTGTCTGGGCGTAATTTATCTATAAAATTATGTATATATTTAGAAATATATAGGTAATGTATCAGCTGTCTAGTTACCATAAGAACAGACTTTGCCTAGTTTGGGATCAGATGGCCGTGTGTGAGTTGTCCCAAAATAACATTATTTAAAAAAATGCAAGTAAAACAATTTCATTAATAGATTGTTCTGCTTTTATAATAACACATGAGTTTCCTCACGGTGGACGTCGCATGACGACCTGCTCCACCAGGAACTATCCAAGGCAACTAATAAAATAATGTGCCGTTCTAAGACAAGATGTTAATTCTCGGTGGCAGTAATTACACTTTCCTGTTCTTCTCTCCGAAATACAGCAAAGCTGTTTTACAGGAGTAACAAGCAAGACGGTGGTACCCAAGCAGCTGAGAAGAACCCCTGCCACCGGTTTAAGAGCAATCAAAGAAATCAGATAAAGGAACTCGCACATCAACATTGCCAATAAAAAAATTATGATTTTTTAACCGCGCTTAAATCCGTAAAAATTTGTTTCATTATACAAAATTAACATAATTAATAATTGCCATAATAAAAATC
This sequence comes from Lycaena phlaeas, assembly GCA_905333005.2. Taxonomy (NCBI): domain Eukaryota; kingdom Metazoa; phylum Arthropoda; class Insecta; order Lepidoptera; family Lycaenidae; genus Lycaena; species Lycaena phlaeas. The sequence continues at coordinate 19,280,160 of HG995166.1, forward strand.
ACCATTTTCTCTCTTATTGTAAGTGCATTAATATTAGGTAATAAATATTCCGATAATTTTTTTATGGTTTGAAAAACGTTTTCGTATGCAAATATAGACGAGTCAACGATCTGAAACCGGTAATGTGTTATACCTAGGGATCATTCACTCTTTTTAAATGTCGCGACATTGAGTGGTAGGTAAATATGATAATCGCTAAATAAAAACACAAATAATAATTACTAAACACTGGTTAGTCCTGTATTTTGGAATAGGAAAAAAAGGTGAAATTCTCTTCGATTTTTATTCCATTTTAATGTCTATGTTGTCAAGCGTGTTCTTATCTTTACATGTTAAGATTCAAAATTGATTATTTGAACAAAATTCGCTTACAATAACACGATTTATGTTTAATGTAGGTAGATTTAATCATGTATTTCAAATTGGCAAATGAAGGCTGTAAAAAACAACATTTGATAATATATTTTCAAATTGTGAAGGTTGCCACCTAGACATTGTTTATTTGCTTTTATAATTATCTGGCTCACCTCTAGAGGGACCCTAGGGTCCCCAAAGGGAACTTTATATAATAAGATCGTTCACTTTAGCTGGCTTAACCTTATATAGGTATATAGCTTTTTTTAATAAAGACCGTTCACCGAAAAGCTAGATGTTGTAGACTATATTATAATACCTTTCCATTGCCCTCTAATTATTACTCAAAGTAATTTGTTGTATAATTTATTGTGTAATATTACATTTTAAAACCTTTTTTTTCGGAACACTTCCACTCTTTTCGGCTTTTTTATTATTAAGTAAATATTTTAAATGATGGGAGGACAACGCTTATGTCGCTGAATATCTTGTTCAGCTTATTTGTTCCGTAAAGCAGCTGTGCTGTATTCTGCATGATGATTATAATAATCATCATCGTTTGTGAACGCCATAAATAAATGTTTCTTTCTTTCAATCAGCTGTGTATATCTGGCTTCTTGGACCTATATACTAAAATGATTCCCAAAGTGGTCCAGGTGGACCCCTAGGGGTCCACGGAAGACTCGAAGGGGATCCACGATGAGCGCAACAAAAATGAGGTCCACTATCGTAAGCGGCGGGTCCATGAAAAATTAATTCGGTTATAATAGTGATGCAGGAAAAGTTTGAAAGGGGTCTATGAAGCAAAAGAGTTTAGGAACCACTGTACTAAAGGATAGTCCACAATCACTCGTTTATCATGGTCATTTACGATCACTTGTCAGATTTCATTAAAGCACTTACCAGCAGGTTGTCTCTGATGTCATCGTATATGATCAGCTGCGACAGAGTCTCCAGTCCGTTTCTTATCCCGAAGAAGTTACTAGCCACGATGGTGGCGTTGACCTTGTCATTGGGGGCTGGTGATACCCTGAGGCTGTAACTCTCGTCGAAGTCCAGAGAAAATTCTATAAACAACACACGTCGAATCATTAGCGGACAAAGTTAAACTATTAGTCGGAGGGCCGGCCCGACTAATCGACCGATAGCCACGATAGACATGGCACTCTCTAAGTCTCTAGTCTCTAAAGCGCGCCGATAAACCGAGTTTCAGCTGATTTTTTTATTTTCACCGAATGTTTAGCGAAAGATCGAATTCAGTTTAACTCACAAACGTTAAATTCTGATTTAACCCCAATAGTCTAAAAAGTTATCATAATGGTAGAGATATAAATATGAGTTCAGGGTCAAAAGGCTCAAAATCCGGGTGTAACATGCGACATGGAACTAGCTGCTGACGAGGAATATCATATCGGAGCCTACCCTACATCCATGATTGCCGTACAATTGGTGGGGCTGGTTGGATGATCGTAGTGATCTGCCATCTTAGCATTCGTCGAAATAGGTTCATGTCCAACATTGTATGAAAAACGGCTGATAATAATGATGATGATGAGAACATCCGTCCACTTAATCTCGCAACTCTATTTATATAGATTGTATAATTACCTCGTACATCAGGGTTTTCATTCACCAGGTATACGTCCACCAGCTTCCCGGTTGGTTTTGGAGTAACACCACTGGGCAACGACTTGGATATAACATGCTTAAACCTCTGCAAAAACGCTATGCTTTAAGCGATAACTTTAAGGAAGAAAGGAGGAAAGAAAATCCTATCATAGACAACAGAGCCATCGTATTTAAATCTTTCCCTTTTCTATGATCTGCGAACTTCATGAATTTTTTTGTTTTGGTGTAAATAATTAATTAATTCGAATTTAAAATGTATATGTGTAAATAGAAAACCTTTTTAATCTTTGTTTAGTTATATAGAATTTTGTAATTAGAATAAAAATGTACAGTGGCATTAGATTTTCAAAATATTTTATTATGAGTTAAATGCAGAAAGGATATTATATTGATTTAGTTATGTTAAAATAAAAGACCTGAAATAAAGGCTTTTAATGTAGATTCTATTATTTTCAGGTGTGTATCATATTATAGATTTTCTTTTACAATTGTTCTAAATAAATATTAAACATTATTATATATGCACAGATTTATAAATCTGTGTATATATGTATGTGACATATGATTAATAAATTACTATGAAGTATACTTTAAACACGATAAAAATAAAATCGCATTAATGTTATTAAACGTTAAATGCCATTGGTGGTATTTGAAAATTATCAATTCAGCCCCCTAGACAAGTGACATAAACGCTAAACGAATAGAATAGAATACTTATTGTATAGGAATAACACTAGCTTACGACATTTAAAAAAATCAAGAAATATAATTATAATAATAATATTCGTTTTAACTTTATGCTATTACACTCTAATAAACGTTCTTCATAAATTTTGCAGCAACCCTATGGAGTTAGCATAAAACGCAACTGCATAGAATCGGAGCGTTTGCCCCTTGTACAGAGGGGCTGGTGTTAAACACTCACCGCCCTCGCGGCGTCCATTAGCTCGTCACTCCGACCGCGCTTCTCGAAGTGCACCTCGATGGTGTTCATGTTGATCTTGGACAGGAAGGTGCCCAAGTCCGTATAGCCGGTTGGCCGGGGCCAGAGTAATCCTGGAACAATGATGCTAACTTATATCTTATGAGGAGGGCTTAATAGCCCTCCTCATAAGATATAAGTTAGCGCCAGGAAGAAGAGAAGTTGTTAAAGTGTTCGCTTAAGTAACGTAACACACAAGCATGATTAACGTGGACACGGGACAGTAGGTCTCGTTCTTATTTACATTACATTGATCTTATTTCCAAAAATCGTATCGAGCGACTGATGGATTAACATTCTTAAATATTAATTTAAACACGAAGAATATCTAATATATAAAATTCTTGTGTCACAGTTTTCGTTGCCATACTCCTCCGAAACGGCTTGACCGATTTTGATGAAATTTTTTGTGCTTATCCGGTATCTATGAGAATCGGCCAACATCTATTTTTCATCCCCCTAAATGTTAGGGGTAGTCCACCCCTAAATTTTTTATTTTATTTTTTAGACAAAATTTTTAATTTCTATTTTTTTATGATACAGCATACAAAAATACATACAACCCTAAATTTTGACCCCTCTACGATCAACCCCTATTTTGTAATTGCAATTTTAATATTGGCAGAACGAAGTCTGTCGGGAGAGCTAGTTAAATAATATAAATATTAAAGGAGAGTCCACCTAAAAAGTATCCTCTTACTTAATCATCAACAAAATTCTGTCAATAATCTATCGCTTACCGTATTCGTGGCAGAACATCTTGCAGGCTTCCAAGGAGAGGGTGGGCTCCTTGAACTTGGGGTCGTTGCGGAGTTTGACGCACTTGCCATCGTCACACGACCACCGCCACACCGGTGGATCCTCCTCCGCGCTCACACTAGGAACAGACCTTCCGTTTAACAGATGTGGAGTATAGAAGTAAAGAGTACTCTGTACAAGAGGTGTCCGTCTGCAGGCTTATTATCATAAACAACTATAATTTTTTTTGACTTTCGATAATTTGTAATATGTATTTTATTTTCATATAGGTATTAATAATAATTTAACTGTCTGTTCAATGTTATTAACTCTATGCGCATCGCGAAGATTCGGTAAACAAGCCCATGCGGAACGCGGGGTTAGGGACGAAGCGCTGCTATTGCGAAATATAGACCTACAAATGACAGAATAGTACAAAAAAAAATAATTATCATTTTTATTTAATATATTGAGTCATGTTTTATAGCGAAGAACATACATTTCTGTTTATTCTACTACTTAATTTTAACTTGCTAGACTCTATAAGTAACATTCGTACTATTAAGTTCTAAACCATAAAAAGCTTCTGATAATTTAAAGAAATACTTAAGCAATGATGACTATATATTGAAAATTGCAACTCAGACCTATAGCCAATATCAAGAGCATCGTGAAACCTAATGATAGATATTAAGATCAATCTTAGACGGTGCAATTAATGAGAAATTGCATTGAATTGCACCAATTACATAATAACTTCTAATGACTTGATCATAGTTGATGATGGGGAAGAATCCAGTTGATGCGGGACTGGCGTGGGAGTTTCATGATACTCGCTGAGTCAAGGACACGATGCCTAGATTCAGAAAACTATATTGGGACTAATCTCATACTCATATGTATAGCTGAAGAGTTTGTTTGTTTGAACACACTCATCTCAGGATCTATTTGTTTCGAATGATTCTTTTAGTGTTATATAACCTATCAACCATTTATCAATTAAGGCTATACTTGATATTATCGTCATCAGGTTATAATATATCATCCCGCAAAGATACCGTTGCAAATTTCAGTCAACGCAGGCAAAGCTGAGGACAATAGCTAGTGATTAAATAGTTCCATAATACTCGCTGAGCCAAAGCAGAATGTCTAAACGGTCTATTAAAACCGGTAGTATACATGGGACTGAATACACATGGGAAAACGATATCCGTGCAGTGGCCGGTCCCTGTTGCACGCAGTGGCAAGGGATATGCCGTCTTGGCGTTTATTAAAGGAATTAATTTCAGCAGTGGATGCATAAAGGCTGATGATGATGATGATAAATACGTGTTGAGCATACGACATGACAATCATATGGTAAACTTGAACAGGACTATCTGATGAATGGACTAAACAATAACCTAAGAACCTATATACGCATATTACAATATAGAGCTACGCATTTCAGCCGTTTCGTTAAGACGTTAATCTTATGATTCGGGATAGGCAACAAACTAGATTTGCCTGGGCTAGTTCCAGGTAAACTAGTTTATGTTCATGGACCACTTATCATCAGGTGACACGGAGAGTTTGCTTATATAATAACAAAACAAAACATAAGTATACCTAACAATAATTCAGATATTATCTTTATCTGTTTAGATTCAATCATAACATAGGATTCATCTTTGAATGATCTAGACTCTAGAAGAGTGTTTTTTTAATCTGTACGTCCCAACCTAAAGCCGGAACCGCACGTTTGTCGAGGCTTGGCAAGCCTTCACAAATTCAAACGTGCGGATACAGAGTTTGTCTTGGCTTGCATAGGCTTGCAAGGGTTTGTGGCCGACCCGACGAGTGTCGGTATTGTGCACAAGCCAAAGGGAACCAAAGAGAATTTGCCGCAAGCGTTTGCGAGGCGTCCGTATGCTTGTGACTTGTGAAGGCTTGGGGCTGGCGGCAAGTCACAAACGTGCGGTTCCGGCTTAAGGGAGGTCGCTAAAGCATAACATGGCCATTGAAACATTGCCGAAATATCGATAACTACAAACGCGATAAGCACCCGAAAAAATATATATTTAAATATAAGCAGTGATCGCTTTAGCTTAAAATAACAATAAGCTACTTCTAAAGAAATAACAAAAACAAAAAAAAATAAGATGATTCATGATAGAGTCATGTCATCTGGTATATCTGGTCTGTCGGCATTAACTCGTCCTAGTTTTTTAAGATTCGATAAGATAATGAAACTATCATATGAATTGATAAACCACAATATCTAATATATAAAATTTTCGTGTCACAGTTTTCGTTGCCATTCTCCTCCGAAACGGCTTGACCGATTTTGATGAAATTTTTTGTGCTTATCCGGTATCTATGATAATCGGCCAACATCTATTTTTCATCCCCCTAAATGTTAGGGGTCGTCCACCCCAATTTTTTTTTTTTTAGACAAAATTTTTAATTTATATTTTTTTATGATACAGCATACAAAAATACATACAACCCTAAATTTTGACCCCTCTACGATCAACCCCTATTTTGTAATTGCAATTTAAATATTGCAGAAAAATTTATAAAATACTCATGTTCGTTTCCATACTCCCCCGAAACGGCTCGACCGATTTTTTAAAAATTTTGTGTGCATATGGGATAGAACCGGCCAACATTTATTCCCCTCCATCCCCCTAAATGATAACGGTGGTCCACCCCAAAATCTTTTATTTTTTTACTGACAAAATTTTCCACTTTTATTCTTTTATGATGTGGCATCAAAAAATACACAAACCTAAATTGTCACTCTTCTATATATAAACTTTCTCATCTTTTTGTTTCTTCTTGCCACTCAGTGGACATTTTGTTTTTTGACGTATAAGGTTATTTTAGACTCAAATAATGGCGCTAATTCTAAGTCAGGTCGGCGTATGCCTGAGCTTCTAATACATATTTCTTTGTATAATAAACAGAAACAAAACAAAAACAACAGAAACAAAAGAATATTTCGAAAACATTCATATTGTACTAAGAATATTAATAATATATTTGCAGAACTTATACATTTGAGTTTTGACCAATAACAGGTTTCTCTACGATGATATTGATGTTCTTTGGAAATATCTTTTTATTAATTATTTTATCCTTTGAGTGGGTAGGTGTAATCACGATTTAAATAAGTTATACTCACTATTGTACAGCTATTAACACGAATACTATCCTGACTGCGAACGTGCTGATACTCATGATCACCTGTAACAAAAAAAATACATAAAAACGTATTCAAAAATACATTTATACTACTGCATCAGTAAATATAAAAAGGGAAATACTAAATGCCAAGTATTCGTACATGGGAAATATTATGAGGACGCGTTTTCAAATTTGCGGAATGAGGGATTAACATGTCCGCTAACTCCTCTCGAGCTAGTTGTGTTGTCTTGTAAGTCATTTAGAGGTTTTATCATTATTGGACTAATCGTTTTCGAGCCATCATAAACCTAGTTACAAAATCTGGAGTTGTTTCTTTTTTTTTTTTTTGTTTAGGAGGGCAAACGAACAGTCGAAGACTTGCGACTATCGGCGCCCATTAACATCCATATAATCAGAGGTTATGCAGATGCGTTGCCCTCCTTTTCCCTATCCCCCAACTGGCCACCGGAAACTCACAAATCGCACAAAACGGGAAAGTGTAACTGCCACTTTTTTTTTTGTCGATAGGGCCTATGCTGTTGGCCTTAAGGCCTTAAAGCTAAACTGCCACTTTACGCCGGTAACATGAGAGCGAGAGGTACCATTCTGATTGTACCGGCCCAATTCAGCTGTAAATTACATGTCACTACTTATTAATATCTATCTGGTCATCATTTAGTTTCATACCAAGCAAAGAAAAACTGTTTAGACAATGCAACGTACAGACCACATTTAACAACACGTTACTGGTTAAACAAGGCTCTTGTCTAGGAAAACCAGTAGTTTAAAATTGAAGAAAAAATCTAATAAGGAAAAGCATCACTTGAAGTCGAGACTAACGAGGTTTATTGAGGGGACCAAATTCGAATTTGTATCGTAAGATACTCAACTTAAAAGGTAAGAACCTACGAAAAGAGTGAGAATATCTGATATAAGAATAGGGATGTTGACACATGTTACAAACTCATGTAAAGTTATGTTTTACATATTAAATACAGTATTTGAAAACCCAAAATAACATTTAGAAGTCTACTTATTTCTCTTAAAATTTAGAAAATTAATTAAAAATGCGTTATTTATCATGCATTATCACGTGACTGTAAACGCCAATAAGGCGATGACGTCACTAAACATTGAGTTAAGTACAAACTGTCATAACTCACCTAACATAGCGCGAGCTCTGAATGCGGTGTGTGACGTAATGACGCTTGGAGCGTTTTAACGGCAATTTTAAAAACTATTTTTCTTTATTTAATTTTTTGTTAAAATTGGACATATTTCTTTACAAAAGTCTTTTTTTCGTGTTCGTCTATAGTATATCTATCAAATATAGTCAATTAAAAAAATTTATATTTCCATCTTATGTAACATTTCTGCGCAGCGATTAGTTTTAGCAATTCTTTATAGAGTATCGTATCCACATACATATACCAAAATAATATTATTTACAAATATGGCTAGGCCGATTTTGATGGGACTTTTAGTGGCAGGTAGTTGTAACTTAGGCTTTAAAAATAATCATCATCAAACCGAATATGTCCGTAAATCTAAAAAGAAGAATCTTAATAGCGGGCGAAGACGCGGGCAAAAGCCATATCTACACTAATATTATTAAGAGGAAAACTTTGTTTGTTTGTTTGGTTGTAATGAATAGGCTCAAAAAGTACTGGACCGATTTCAAAAATTCTTTCGCCATTCGAAAGCTACATTATCCGACGAGTAGTCGTTACGAGTAACATAGGCAAAATTTTGTTCTGGAAAAAAAATAGGATTCCGTAAGATATTTGGGTTTTTCGGACACAAGGTGTAAAAAATCAACCAGAAAAGTTACTTATTTTACGTACTAAAATCCCGTTGTAAATCTTAGTTAACGCAGGCGAAGCTGCGGACAACAGCTAGTCGTATATAAAAATACGATAACAGTTTGTATGTCCAACCGTGTATTCACACATACGGTTTCTTAGAGTGCGTGTCTAAAAGGCACAAATGTTTTACCTAAACGGCTAAACCTAATCCTCTCATCCCATGCCGAATAATCCATACCGATCCAATTTGCCACTGCAAACTGGATTAAACACAAGTGATTTAATACGGAGACACTATCCCAAAACATCGGCGTGATTTTAATGTGAAATACTGAATTATATTACACACTTAGTTATGAATATAAAACTATACTAATACTAGCGGACCCAACAGACAAAAGTACATACTTTTTTGTCTGTCTGTCTGTTTGTTCCGGCTAATCGTTAAAACAGCTGGAACTATTTTAACCTGACTATATAGAGACACTAAGGCTACAAAAATAATCATCAAAATTCAGGATACGGCTGTAAACCTTTTTACGCGGGAGAACCTGTGGGTAAAAGCTATTGTGTCCATTAACATACACTTATTATTTATGGCCATGTTTCTTCACTTTATCATTCGTTCATACAATGGGCAAATGATGATGAATGGACTCTATCGTAGTAACATTTTATAAAGCGAACGACACTTCGAACACTATCACAATAATATTTCACGTATCCAACGTGTGATGAATAATAATAATCGGCCAACTATGATTAAAACAATAGAGGATAGAAAACAGACTTGTATATTTTTTTGTGTTATAAGCGAGCAGTCGGAGCAATGGTTATGCAAATGCGTTGCCCTCCTTTTCCCTTTCCCTCCAATGGGCCACCGGAAAGTCACAAACCGCACGAAACGCGACAGCATTACTGTTACTTCACACCAGTGTTATGTGAGCGAGAGGATCCCCCGGTCGTGCCGACCCAATCCGACTGCAGAAGGAGCATGGCACTACCTCTTATTAAATTTCGACTCATAATCATATTTCATGATCAGGAGTCTGGCTCGTTTAAATGGGTTTCATCCCCGTGCGTTTTTCCAAAAAAGGAGGTCAGCAGGAGGGCAGTGTTTTTTCATCTGATTTTTAAATTGTATCAAGAACACCTTTCGTCTAAGGGTTGCCACGAATACCTCAATGAGATGACGTGACCGAAGATCTTAGCCGAAGATCCAAATCTAGCCGAATTCATCTCATTTATTTACAAGCGATTAAGCCTTTCCAATTAAATTTAAAGGGAACTAACTAAAGTAACATGATTTGACCCCAAGTGAACAGGATTTTAAAATACAATACGTGTAACATTAACGGTCTTCCTTGACATCAGTAACTTCAAGCATGTATTGTTTCTGACTCACAATCGAATCTCAGTAAATATTTGTCTCAACAACGAAAACGTATGATTAATATTTTTTTTTTTACATCCATAAAGTGTTTCTTGCAAGTGCACCATAGAACTAGACCACCGCCATTTTTTTTTTGGCCTTTAAGCTCAATCGGTAGGTAGGTGAGCAGATGGCTCTGCAAAAAAAATTTTGCATCCATAAAGTGTTTCTTGCCCAAGTACACCATAGAACTAGACCACCACCACCATTTTTTTTGGCCTTTAAGCTCAATCGGTAATTAAGAATTAGAAATTAGTTATAATAATTTATCACGTGTCTATATATACGGAAATAAAAGTTACGCACATTCTATTTAATTGTATGCTATTGTTTGATGTGATGATTGTCTTAAATTGTGAAATTATGTTAGAATTTGCACCAAAACATTTATAATTATCCAAACATGTTTTGGCATAGCAGAACCATTCTACGGCTTTCTATTTGCATAAAAATTACTGAGTTGTATATATATTATAGAATGTTTATAAAAATAAACTATTTGAATATTATTATTTTTTTACTGTTGGAGACTTGTACCGTTGTACTTTAGTTGGAAGTATTTATTGCATATTTATACTTCCAACTAAATAGTTTACTCTACATAGTTTTTTAGCTTAAAAATGTAATACTTCAAAATTCAACCACAGTCTACGGTATAGCAGTACTAGTAAGGTCTCTGGGTTCTGTGACCCCCTCGCTAACTAATCTGATTAGCTCATCCGTTGCTCTTAATCCGGTATTTGCAATACAAAGCGAAATCACGAAACATTCATTCAAACCTGTAAAAATTAAAAGTATCCCAATTTTAAATTGAGAAGTACATTCTCCTTCTTTTCTAAATTTGGCAAAAATTTTAAAAAAATGTTTGTAAAAAATTAAGGCTCCAATGATCGTCATTGTATAGAATACTAAAAAACTTTACGAAGATGATAATATTATGAGAGATATTAGATTAGATACCTATAAGATAAATCGTATGTTTGTTACATACCTTATAAAAACGTTTTCCACGACCACTCGGTCTCGCGAATACCGACACTGTGGCAAACAAAACTGGTTGAACAATGAACAGTGAACTATCAAATAATAATTTCCCGCCTAATTTGCGTTCGAAGTATAAAAACAAGTTCCATAAACACGCTTGCACTAAGGAGGCAATAAAGAACCTAAATAAATAAATAATTAAATAAAAGACGATAACATAACAATAAAAGTTGAGACGAGATAAAATATAATATCCAAACCAATTATAAATATTATATTAGGCTAATATTGATTCGTCTACCATTTTTCTTCTGTGCATGTGTGATGTGTGACTAAAGTTTTGTGCATTCGATAATGACGTCGTCTTCCGTGTTATGATTCCTGTTCCCGATCATATGATAGGTGGCTAGGTAGATAGATCTTGGCTTGGAAGGTACGTGAACAGCCAGCACATTTGAGAACACCATCAACTTGTATTGAATATTAGAAGGCGGTTTGCACTTGATGTGTTTGTTCCCTCTTTGCGTGCAGATCACGCCTTCGATTCTCTTCAAATTCGGAAACATTATTTTGTACCAACTGTCTATTCCGAACGATCAGCATTAATAAATGCATATCATGGATCTGTAAGCTGAAACCGCTTACAGGTACATGATATGCATTTATTAAAAAAATATTACACACAGAAACTTCTATTTTATTTATGTGTTTAATGAGTATACATTTCGGTTAGTCTTATCTACGCAGTGCGAACTAATTATAATTTATTTATTTTAAAAATAGAATCCCAAGCAGGTCCCGTATGAGAAATCTTATCTATTGAAATTAAAATATTTTTTTAATGTCAACAGCCTCACGAATTATTTTGCGAGGACTTTTGGTTTAGCCAAATCTAATTATTCTCCTAATGGAGAGCTTTATATTAGGTATGTGAAATTCGTATAAACATTAGAAAACAATCCGTACTTTAATAATAATATTATTCACTGAAAACTATTTGACCAATCATCATGAAACTTTTTACACATATTCTTGAAGTTATTAAAAGCAACGATACCTTTACGTCCGTAAATATAATTTAACGCGTACGAAGCCGCGGGCAAAATAGCTAGTATCAAATAAATAAATTAAAACATTATCTATTGAATGCTATGAAAGAACCTTTGAGAATGTAGCTAATATATCTTTTAGCATTTGTATAATGTATATATTTTTTGTGAAATAAAAGAACTAACTAATGCAACTACTTAGGTACATTTACATACCTAATCCATTTTTGAATATAAATCTTTATTGACGACCTATTTAATGTACCTATACTTTTAAAGGTTGTTCTTAAATGATTATTATGTATAATAAATCCATAAATCCTTTTTTGTCACGAATATTAATTAGGTAGTTTCAGTTTTACTGAACGAATTGTCGGCAATCTGCTTAATTTAAACTGCCTAACTGACAAAAAAAATCGAAGTATAGTTGATTTACATCAATGGGAAATTAATAAGCCCTATAAAAGTTGTACCTTTAATTTTGACGACCTCTGTGGCTCAGTGGTTAGTGCGTTGGCGTTCAAGCCGGAGGTAGCAGGTTCGAATCTCGCCAGGGAACAAAAAAGTTTATTTGTTCCTGGGTCATGGATGTGTATTAAATATGTGTATTATATAATAAATTAATATAAAAAGTATCAAATATATTATGTATTTCCGTTGTCTGGTACCCGTAAGTCGTAACACAAGTCTCTTCGAGTACTTACCACGGGACCAGATTGACGTAATGTAAAAGGGTCCATAGATATTATATAATATTATATTATTATATATTATATTATATAATTGAGGATTGCGGGCGGGTGGGTGCTTTTTCAGTACGCTTTCATAATAATTATTGACGGCACAAAAGAACGCCCAAATACCGTTATTCTCATATTATTAAATATCATTTTATACAAATCTTGGCAAATTACATAATTAACTTGCCTCATGTATTACTGAATTTTATGTTGAAAACATAAAAATCCATATTCCATAGTAGCACTTTTTGAGTTTATCGCGTACAGATAAGCGTTGTTTTACTGTACCTAGCTAATGCTATTCGTACAGATTCGCATCGTGTTTGTGTAAATAGCTTTTATATCTATAAAGGTGTATGAAGTTCACGAATCCGCATTGGACCAGTACATCGGTGAACTATGGCCCAATACTCTCCTCGTCTAATTTCGAGGAGACCCATGCCCAGCTGTGGGAAATGTAAGGATTGATACTTTACTTTTTCTTTAACTTGTCTTTTTCTTTATGAATATTGTTTTATGTAATTATATATCTATCCTTTTCTTTAACATATTCTTTAAATCGTAGGATTTACTGTGTTTTGCTTTTTGGACGACCAAAGGTTGTCTGGAAGAAATCGGTTCCCTGGTGATAATACTAGAGTCCGCGCTACCAAAGAAATCCTGCGGCTAAAGCCTGAACTAAATTTGACAAGCTTGACATCTTGATATAATCTGTTTGGAGTGAGAATACAGTACAGTAACGGAAAAGTGATAAATTTTAAATTGTTTTACGTGAAATGTGCAGCATAAAGGGATAAAAACTGAAGGAAGAAAGAAAGAATAAACAACTATTAACCCCGTTGAATAATATGTTTATGAATGCCACCGCCATGGCAGGTAAATTTTAAAGATGCCAGAGTCACTCATTTTGCCTAATATACTGCGCTAGAATCGAGTGCGTACCGATGCTAATGTTGCGGACCAATCAGCGCCACAATACTTCCCGCGTAAATAACAAGTACTTATTAAAGAAGGGGCGCTCTACTGTTAAAACTTATTTCATCTAAATTGCGACCATTCGTTCAAAATAAAAACGAATTCGTTTTTATTTTGTGACATTACGTTCGAACTCCTTATATCTATACTTCGTGGACAAAGCCAACAAATATTTTAAAAAATTGTCAGACTGACAATGACAGCCGACAATTCATTGAAATTGTATGTCAAAAATGAAAGAAGAAGAACACGACCAGGATTATCAACTATCATAATTTGTTTGGATTGGAAAATAGAAAGTGAATTACTGAATATGTAAAATATTTATATATAACTCTATAACAAGAAAATAACTTACTCAGCAGGCGTTTTAGTTCCAACTTTAATATGGACCCAGCACTATTACGAGAACGGGAAGCGTTCAGAAAAAAAGCACTTGCTACACCAAGGTATGTTACATGTTATTTGTTCATAATAACCACGGCAACTGAATCTGTCATTCGCTTCGCCGTTGACCTATTATATTCAAGCGCCCTCCCACTCATAACTATATCGAAAAATGTTTATGGCAAATGATTGATTAAAAAAAGCTTCATTTTCTTTCTTATAGACTGATAAAATTATTCTAAATCCAGCGTTAATCAATACTCAAATAAATGTGTCGGAATAAAATCACAAACTACTTTATTTTAATTAGTAAGCTCTTATTGATTACTGTATATTAGAAGTTGTTTAAGGCTTATGTACTATAATTAGTAACAAACAATATGATATAACAAATAAAATTATATATTTAAAATAAAATCGAATCGACTTTCAAACCCCAAATAGGTTTTCAAAAGCGAGAAATAAATTAATATAATTCTTATAAGCGCTACCCACCCATCCATTTGAAGTTGATGCCAGCCAAATGTAATAAGTAGATACTACCAACAAGTATACCTACACAGTTACATAGTATCTATCTATTGCTTACTTAGCCATGGCCTTACAACTTTTTAAGTCTCCTTTTATATTAAAATTGGCTCACAATGTCACAAAATATACCCAAAAAAAGATGCACATACAAACATCTCCTTTTTGGAAGTTGATCTAAAACTACACATGACTGTATTGAGAATAATATACTTATTAATATACTTTTAGAACAAATATAATTTTTATTTTCACATATAATGGCAGATTAGTATTATCAATTACTTTTTTATTTACCATAACTTTATGAGGTCATCAAAACAAAACAAAATTGATGATTTTTAGACTGTTTATAAACTTTATCAAATACAGATTTTTGTAACTTCTTATTTCATGTTACAGTGTCGAGAAAAAGAAAAAAGATGAGTCCTCCTTCAAAGATGACAGCAAAAAAAAGAGCAAGTCGTCTAGTTCAGGGAGTACAGCTCCCAAACTGGATGCATCTAAGTAAGAATACTTTTGCTGTACTAATATGTAATTTTAACTGATTGTATAAATATTAAGAGAACTTAAACTTCATAAACATGCATGAATCTATGTATATCAATTTATTGATATTTTGAACCAAATGGTCTGTGTTTGATGCTAGTGGCAAGGGATTGGTCGTCTTGGAGGATGGTGAAGGCTCAAGATAATGATGTCAACAATCAATAAAAAATATGTACTTCATATATATTTGCACAACACTTGCACTTGTTGTAAGGCAGGGTGAGTCTGGGTATCTGTAGCATGGGTATCAAATATCTACCCCAGTCTCACAAAAGATTTCTTTTAAATTTTCTTCCATGTTGTGTAACTTGCTTAATCTTACAACTTTATTTTTACAGTTATAAAACTATGACTGGTAGCTCCTCGTACAGATTTGGTGTACTTGCTCGTATCGTAAGGCATATGAGGGCTAGGCATCAAGATGGTGATGATCATGCACTCACAATAGATGAAATTTTAGACGAAACTAATCAGTTGGATGTTGGTAATAAGATTAAACAGGTAATGATGAATATGTATGAATGTTTTATTTTTAGTAAAAACTTTATTTAATTTTACATTTTCATATTTCACAGTGGCTACAAACAGAAGCATTACAAAGCAATCCAAAGATAGAATGTACAATAGATGGCAAATTCATTTTTAAACCTGTATACAAAATAAAAGATAAGAAATCACTTTTAAGGTTGGTATTATATTTTAAATATCACAGGTTAACATACTATATCCATTTTAATACTTTAAGAATTACATAAATATAAAGCTATACTTGTAAACCTATTTACACAAATACAGTAAAGTATCAATCCTTTATGTCCCACTGCTGGGCACGGGTCTCCTCCTCGAAATCAGGCGAGGAGGGTAATGGGCCAATAGTTCACCACGCTGGCCCAATACGAGTTGGTGAACTTCACATACCTTCAAAGACTTTTAATCTCATCAGGCATGCAGGTTTCCTCACGATGTTTTCCTTCACCGGTGAGGGAGCGATGGTCTCGTGTTTAGAGTGCACTTAGAAATTAGAAAAACCCATTTCAAGGCACACACGGGGGGGTCAGGATCGAACCCGGACCTCTCGCATAAGAGGCCGAGTCCATCCACCACTGGACCATCGTCGCTCAACTACACTCGCACAAATACAGTATTAATATACATTTCATAACCAATCCTGTTGATAAAATCACAGAACTGTTAAAGCGCGACGCTGAAGCGCGACGTAAGCTACAACACACACTCAGACATAACACAGCCGGTGTTAGGCACACATTCACACCGCATGGGCCCCGGGGTCGTATGCGACGTCGAACCCTACACTCCGTTGACCAGTTGATCCGGATCAACCGTGAAAGCATAGGCTCAGATCAGCTACGAGTCGACACCAATATAGACCGTGTAATCACCGATAGCACTCTGCTATCGGCAGCTTGCTCGGGTCCCGCGCTTGACCCGCCTCCCCCGCTACCGGGGGAGGGGAGGGCCGGCCCTCACGATAGGTTTCTAACGTCACCCGTTCCAAACCAGTCGACCGTAGCTGACCAAGTTAGGTACAAACCCGACGCCATGAACATGGCGGGGGGCAACCCCCCAAATTTTTAACGTCATAGGATGATCCAACCGGATCACCCCATTTCCGATGACGCATAACGGTCACTAGGACCATTAACGCCGCCATCCGTTCATCTGAGTGTGTGACCAACACACAGCCACTTAAACATTCATTACATGCAACCCATAAATTTATAAGATTTTCTATTGTTTGTTTTTAGGCTTCTGAAGCAACATGATTTAAAGGGATTGGGTGGAATATTTTTAGAGGATGTACAAGAATCTTTACCACATTGTGAAAGAGCACTAAAAAGTTTAGCGCAAGAAATATTGTACATTACAAGGCCTACAGACAAGAAGAAAATATTATTTTATAATGACAAAACTGCTACATTGGATGTAAATATGTTATTAGCTATTATTCATTATTAAACATGTTTTTATGCCATTGAAAAGCGGAATTTTACTTACAAAATAAAATTTTAGGTCGACGAAGAATTTGTAAAGTTATGGCGTGCTACTGCTGTGGATGCGATGGACGACGCCAAAATTGAAGAGTATTTAGAGAAACAAGGTATTAAGTCAATGCAGGATCACGGACCAAGAAAACCTATTGTGCCAAAACGAAAGAAGGTTTCCCAAAAAAGGAGACAGTTCAAGAAACCAAGAGACAACGAGCATTTGGCTGACGTTCTTGAAACATATGAAGACAATACATTGACACAGAAAGGCGTTTCTATTAAATAATATAAGGATAAACTACTCATGATTGTTTTTTTATGTAAATAAATAATTGCTTAAAAATATGCAATGAATAAAGTAAGTAATCCTGTCTGCCTATAATATAATATAAATTTAACAAATTCTCTATATTATATAGCTAGTCAGAAAAAAATGGTCTAGTGTTTATATATACTTAGTTACAACGACTCGTAACGAAGCGATAAACTTAATGTATAAAATATGCCGCGAACCGTACTATTGATATCGATATTTGAATACCGTTTTCGATATTGATATGCAAGCTGAAAATCGGTTATACTATAACCGTTTGAAAAACCCAAAGACTTACTATTAAGCTAGTTAATAGTATGTCTGTACAAAAAACTGAAAACAAACTTCGACGATATAATAATACTTATACAGAAACGATACATTGGTGCGTTTTGCAGTTTATGGGATGGTCCAAGGACCATGCGCCACTATATACCCACATATACCTACTCTATACAGAAATACCTATGGGGAACACCAAACACTTTTTTTTTTAATTTAATTATTTTATATATTGTTTTCTTATATTTATGCGAATTTTACTCATTATAATTTGAAAAAAAAACTTAATAAACCGCTTTAAGATCCGTAAAAGTTGTTTCAATATAAGTAATGTTATTTTGTGTTTTATTCATTCGGAGCAGTTTTGAAATCTCAATCCATATAAATTATGATTGGTTGGTGAAAGCTGCAGTAAACTATTCTGGAACGGATTTCTATAGTGTTACGTAATTTTAAAAACTTAATCCATAATATAATGTGATTGGTTGGGGAAAATCACGATATTCGTTTACCATTGTGAATTGTTCTAGTTGAATAGAGTGAGAAGTAATGATTGATGGGGACTGGAAAAGCGAAGCCACAAGGCACGTGCCTTGGACTTTCCCGCCGTTTGTTCAATGTTACAGAATCAATTAAGTTTACGATAGACTTGGTTGTATAGCCTCTGGTATTAGTCGGTTCCAACCTAAAAAAGGTGAACATGTTTGACAATTGTGAATTGACAATTTGACATTGATTTGACATAATATTTTGTCTTGAATCCTGGTTCTGGTGCTTGTCGCTTTGTTTATTTACAAATAAACAATAAACAACTTTTGAACGGATATAATCTGAGGTTCGCAATAATGCCACAAGCTCAATTTTCTGTTTCCTGGGATGAGCACTTAAACAATATAAGCCATGGCTTAAGTACACTCCAACAGGTATGTTTTCTGTTGAAATAACTCAAAAACTACATAAGTTTCAGAATTAAAAATGTATAGGAATAACTACTGGCCTACTTTTTCGATCGGACTTAAAGGCCGGTAAAATTCTTATCTATCTATCAGGAGGGAGGGAGGGGTGGAAAGAGAAATCGATAGCGAAGCCCCTTAAGGACCCTCCCCCGCATTTCACATTATTCACAAATCCTCCTACTCCATAGCATGACAGGAATAAGAAGGCAAGACAATATTAGCAATATCTAGTTAAGGTTTAAAACAAAACTAACCAACATTCTGCATAGAATAGATCTCCAAAAATAGAGATGGTATCGGCGATATGTCAGAATCAGCGATCTTAATCCAGATGGAAAAAGTGGTGCCAAATTTTAATACAGTAGTACCTTAGAGACAGCAAAAGACGTTGAGGACGACAACAAATGCACTGGGAGGATGAGCTCAAACTTACTGAGGGATCCAAATAAAAAATATTTACACAAGACCGCAAATAATGGAAGTTATTGTAGGAGGCTTTTGCCAACAGGCTCACTCAGTTGAGAGACATACTATAACAAGCTTTAAAGATTAGATCTCTCACCCAGTTTAAAAGTTAAAAGTCCATTACAAATTGATATACTTAGTTGTTTTTATTTTTAATTTCAGAATAATGAATTTGTAGACATGACGCTAGCGGCAGATGGGTACTTTGTAAAAGTTCATCAACTGGTCATGGCTATCAGTAGCCCCTATATCAAGAACCTTATATCGTCTGCGCAATGTCCCCATCCTATTATATTTTTAAATGTAAGGTTTTATAAAACTAAGTATCATTTTCTCTCAACTAACTCTCCTTCAATTAAAGTTTTAATTTAAAAACAACCTCTCTCATGATAATTACACGTAATACAAAAAACCTGTTGTTTACCATAATGTTTATAATAATTAAAACTGAATTTATCATCATTATCATCATCATCAGCCTTTATCCGTTGTTAGCTGATCATAAACCTCCCTCAATCAACACCAAGAAGACCAATCAAGGTCAATAATATACTTATAAAACTTACATCTTGTTTTAAATAAAACAATATTTTATGGAGACTAACTACAATATAATGAAATGCTATATCATTTCAGAAAATATCATATCAAACATTAACATCAATTTTAGAGTACATTTACATGGGCGAGGTGCTCATATCCATTGAAAACCTGAATGAACTATTAGACGCAGCAAGAGAGTTACATATTAAAGGCTTGGAAGACATGGTATGTTGTAATTACTTACTTTTTTAAATGTTAGTTGGATAAGTAAACATGCAGATGTGCCACCTGATGTTAGATGGTTAATGTAGTCCATGCATATAACTTAGTTTACCCGAAATTGGCCCAGGCAACTCAATTATGTGTGAGCTACCCATTAATTAGAGTCTTCTTTTTTTTTCAACATCTGCTAGATGTAGGCTTAGCCCATACAGATAATGCTATCATCATCAGTAGCCTTCACCCATCCAATGCTAAACATAGGCTTTTATCAATGAATGCTGATTCTAATATAGATGCTACTATTTTTCAAGTTCATTTTATTTAGTAAATTCATAAAAATTTAGTATACATTTTACTATGCATAATAATGATATATTTGTTTATACATATAAACAACTAACACATAAAATTATTAGAACAAAGATTATAATTATGTATATTTTTGTAAATCTACACATTAAAACCGACCATCATTTCAGGATATAACAAGATTATTGTCGAGTAAATCACAGAAAGAACACAGTAAATTTTCAGTCCGATCAGAGACACCTACAATAGAGCAAATTAACCAAAATGTTATGAGTGGCAATGAAACTAATCCAGACAAGTTACATGACATGGAAATGTAAGTTTTTAAAATCTTATACGGCATGTTTACCTAACAGTTGGCTGATATGCAATTTGATGGTGAGGTAGTAAGTTTGTTCTAGAATCTAGAGCATTAAAGAGTTCATTGTTTGTTGTCTATTCCCAGATATAAAAAGTCTCTATTATTATATCACAGATTATGGACTCAGCAATTCCTGGATGGATAGGACTTACCAAAATACTGATGTATCATAATACATATGGTAGTTTTGAATAATTTTGTAAAGTTAAAATGTTAGTCACCTCAGTCCTCTCGTGCCCATGTTGCTTTAAGGCAAACTTATATAATTACTAATCCCCCCCCCCCCCCTCTCGCAATTGACTGTTGAAGAAAATAAGGTTTTAAGGTAACAAATAAAGTGCTAAATATATTTTTGATATTAATGTGATGGGTGTGCTTCTTTCGCATATGGCCTTATAACATAAAATAACCTTAATGCTGACTGGGTATCAACTGCTTTGCGTAAGAGTGTCAGTTATCAAGCCACCATTACGAAAATATAGTCGCGAACCCTTTGAGAAACTCTGCTTTAAAGTATCCGACACGTTGGCTTTGTAGAACTATTAATAAATCGTGATAAAATCAGTAAAAAAAAATTATTGTCTGAGTTTACTCCTCAAGAATCGATTTTCATATATAAGGCCGGTCGGCCGGTACTACCTACTAGACTTACCGGATTCAGCTGAATACCAGTATTTTACATGGAGCGACTGCTGTCGGACCTCCACAACCCAGTAACTGGGTGACACGATACCCTGCGGTTAGACTGGTGGGGTATGAAAATCTATGGGAGTAAAATGAAACTACGATGCTACACGATGTTAAACGAACACAAACTGATTTCCTCACTATTCAAAGATGTTGTTTAACTTATTACATTAAATTATTGTTATGTTTTTTTATTGTTGTGTTATTTATTTAACGAATTCATTGTATATTTGATAAAAATAAATTTCATATTCCCTTATTCACTAATCCATTTATTTTATAATCGTTCGTAAGGAGTAAACTCCTGTCGTGACTCGTGCGTCGGAGCTGACACACTTTTTTCTAAGAAGTAAATTCGCGTGAACAATACAAGATAACAAAATATACGGGATATTAATCTTCGGCTCTTCTACTATTTTCTACTTTTAAAAACGAACACCAGTGATATTTATAACGTAAAAGAACGTTAGAAGATTACAGCCAATATGAATATATTCAGTAAGAAATGTAAATATAATAATATAATATAAATTTGATATATTAGTAATATAGCTAATAAGTAATATTATATTATATCTACGTAACAATATTAACAATAAACAACAATATCAAACTAAAAACTTATAATTAAAAATTAACTCTAAAATATTCATATACATAGATAATAGATATTCACAAAAAGAATATGTCATCCAAAAAAAACGTAAAATGTTTTTCTCGATCTTGTCATTTGATGTATAATATATCGATATTTCAGCACGCATGGTATGGACATCGACAATGAACTAGACGAAAGTAGGGAACCCGTATTAAGTCAGCTTGTAGAATCAACCAGTCATGCATTACCAAGTAAAAGCAAGGAGATGGGTAAGTGTAGGTTTTAGAATTATTTAGGGCCTGTTTCACCACTTCCTGATAAGTGCCAGATAAGCTATCCACAACATATTTGGCAGATAGAGTATGGAGTATCTGTCAAATATGTTATGGATAACCTATCCGGCACTTATCAGGAAGTGGTGAAACAGGCCCTTAGTGTAATAAATGTAGGGAAGGATTTCAAGTCGTGTAATACTTCGGTCGTCAAAGATGCTCATCGCGTCTCAGACAGATTATCCGCATGAGAAGAAAACCATCCACAGATGACTAAGATCCCCAGTCATGCGGGATCGACCAGAGATATATTTTTACATCCTAAGAATTAAATTTTTAGTGATAAAATACATTCACACATACCTATTTTTGATTTGATTGATTTGATTTGATTTGATTCACTTATCTAAGACAATTTCCCGACATTATTAGTGAAATAAATAGTAAGATATTCCCCTAATGCAACACAATATTCTTTTTTAATATTATATGCAAAGTAAGCATAATAGTAAATTTATTGATTGTGTGTGTTCTACATTACTTGATTGCATCTGTAAAAGCCACGTGATTTCGTTCCTTCTTTAACATAGGTAGCTTTGTGCTAGTTATGAAATTATTTTTTTCTTAAATTGTCTTTTCCTAAATAGATAAACTATATTTAGCCAAATGTTTTATAAGATTTTTTTTACATAGTGACAGTATACATACAAGTAGGAAAAAAGTACGTTTCATTCTCCTATTAAAAAGGTAACACCGTAATTACTTTGTAGTATTTTTGTACCATTTGTTCTAGCGGTGAACACTCTACAGTACACGGTGTCAAACCAGGGCTCCCTGCAGATGATACTGAACAGATTCATATACTACCTCAAGTACACCAATCGGGACAAGACGCGGCAGTGGCGCTGCGTCGACTATATCAACTCCAGCAAGTGCCCCGCCTATGTCATGACCAGGGATGACGTGGTTGTACAAAGGTAACTATTTTAAAGGGGGTGTTAATTAAATGGCTAGCATAATATTCGTATTTTTGTGAGCAGAAAAATATAATTTGGTAGCAGAAATAGCTAATCGAGCGGCAACTTATGTTCAGCAAACATTTTAAAATCAACCAGCAATTTTGTGTCATTCTGGATGGCTGTAATTGTTTTTGAACGGCATATTAATTAAAAGAGGGGCAATGTGCTGCTCCTCTTTAATAAAATTTTGGTAAACACTCGGAGGGTAAGCAAGAAAAAAACGCGCTAATCTCAGGAACTATCGGTCGGATTTTAATGAAACATTTCAGTGTTCGATAGCCCATTTATCGGTAAAGATATATCATCCCGCTAAGATCCCGTTGTAAATCTTAGTTAACGCAGGCGAAGCTGCGGGCAACAGCTAGTTTTTTATTATTTTTGTATTTGTAATTGTTATACCAAAAAATATTATTTAAAAATGTAGGTATAAACAAACAAAATAAAAAAGTCGCCTACAGCTGACAGTTTATAGAGGATTTGAACTTATGAACGACAGCGTACGGCTTGAGCACACGCGGACAGTGTTAACCATGGAGCTACGCGTCTTGTTAGAAATGTGCCACTCAAGTAGTTATTTTGCCCGCTGAATATTTATTATGCGAGCTCATAATATTGTAAGCTGCTTATTTATGATTTAATTTTTGACCATTATCAAAATTATTTGCGGAACAAGAATTGCTACCAGATTTATTTTATTGCGTACAAAATCTTTGTATGCAACCAAATTATTTAAAAGCCGTTCATTTAATGACTTCCCTTTTAAAGGCAGGACAAGCAGTGTAGTTACTGGCACGAAGTCTTATGTACCATCCAACGTCTGGAATATTTTCAGATTAACTCACGTGGCAAGACATATTGGAAAGTCTCGATGCCAATGAGACTGTCTTTTTTAGGGTCCCGTACCCAAAGGGTAAAAACGGGATCATATTACTAAGACTTCACTGTCCGTTCGTCCGTCTGTCACCAGGCTGTATCTCAAGAACCGTAACAGCTAAACAGTTGAAATTTTCACAGATTGTATATTTCTGTTGCCGCTATAACAACAAAGAGTAAAAACAAAATAATAGTAATAATAAAGGGGGGCTCCCATACAAAAAACGTTTAAGGGGGCTTCCATACAGCAAAAATATTTTTAACCGGTTTTTCTGGTACGGAACCCTACGTGCTCGAGTCCGACTCGCACTTGGACGGTTTCGACGGGCAAACGAATGGTAGAAGCCTTGTGACTATTGACGCCCATTAACATCCACATAACCAGAATTTATGCAAATGCGTTGCCCTCCTTTTCCCTATCCCCCAATGGGCCGCCGGAAACTCATAAACCGCACGAATCGCGACAGCTTAGCTGTCACTTTACGCCGATTTCATGTGAGCGAGAGGTTCCTCACCGCCGTGCCGGCCCAATTTGGCTTCAAAGCTCCTGTCCCGCTGCCTCTTACGTCTTGACGGATGAGATAAGCAAGATGGTGGTACTTATACAGGTGGTGGAGTGCAGCGTATTCGTCCCACCTGTAATAATGAAACGGTGAAAAAACGAGGAAGGCTTATATATCATCTAGCTAAGATGCTGTTATAAATCCTAGTAAACGCAGGTGAAGCTGCGGACAACAGCAGTTAGTCAAGTTGTATTTATCAGAGATTTTTTTCAGGATATCTGCTCACTCTCACCCCTTCCACGATAAGAAGATATTAAAGAAGATTAAATCGGGCTCCGTTTACACCGCACTACACGAGGCAGAGACAAGCGGAGAGAAGATTAAGAATAAATGTGAAAAACAAACAGAATAAATAGTTTTAATACTTGTAGTTTTTTTCTATCTGAGTAACGTTTCTTAGCGAATCGGTCTGAGATGTGGAATATCTATACAAAGGCGATATTTGACGTATCTGTCTCCGAGTGTTCGGGTCACTAATAACTCTCGTGGCTTTTTTTCCAGAGGGGTAAGCTTTTTTTTGTTATACATGTTATCCTAACTAGTTGAATTGAAAGAACTTTAATATCTTTAAAAACTTTATCAAAATCAGTTTACTAATTGACAGAGATTATTATAATAAGTTACAGTATAAGTTAGTAAAACTTGATGAAATGACAAATATAACTAACTAAAAGTTGGTTTTTCCAAGGAAGTACATCGTGATATCAAGGTCAACAAAACCTAATAGATTATGATCATCATTATCAGCCTTTATCCGTCCACTGCTGAACACAGTCGGAGATCCGAGATCGTTTTCCGACCTGGTAAATGACCGACGAACTCTTAGTCTACCTAAACGCGGCCTCCACTCTTGAACGTGAGTAGTATATGTATAGATACATACATGATAGTAAATGTATCTTCCGGTAGTCCGTAACTTATCGTCGCTTAACTTTTTCCGTATTTCCTCCTATTTTTAGAGGATGAGTGTGTCTGACCTTACACCTGTGATAAAGCGTTGGGTATAAATTATAATTATCTGACCTCCTATCCGTTACGGATGGTTTTTGTCGCTACTTTCAGGGCTAAGCACTGTCGAATGACGATAAAAAGTAGAATATAATTTTAGATATTTATTTTAATGCTGCAAGAAAGTTTCTTAAAGGTAGTTATTTTGTAAAGTTGAATACCTATAAAAATTCTATATTATTTTATTTTCTATGTTTCATGTGTGAATCGGAGAAGATTTAATATTAGGTTTCTTTTAGAACATTTAAGTTAGAGAGACATTTAATTTAGTTTAAAATAAGAGTAATAATAATATCTATGGACGTTTTTACACCACGTCAATCTGGTCCCGGGGTAAGAAGAGTGGTTCTTGAAGAGACTTGTGTTACTGGCTCCAGACAACGGAAATACATAATATATATAATATTTTTATATTGATACTTATATTTAAGATTTTTATTATGTAATACACAATACACATATTTAATACACATCCATGACCCAGGAACACAGAAGCTTTTTTGTTCCATGGCGGGATTCGAACCCGGGGACCTAGCCAAAATGCCATTACGAAAACGACAGCGACGATCGTTCGAAGTTGTGATTGGCTAAATCACTTCGTCGATTGAACGATCGAGCGATCGACGACGTAATTTAGCCTATCACAACTTCGAACGGACGAACGATCGTCGCTGTCGTTTTCGTAATGGCATTTTGGCTAGGCCCCCCGCTACCTTTGGAGTGAGCGCCAACACTCTAACCATTGAGCCACAGAGGTCTGTTAACTATATCCTACTTCCTACGATAATGAACGTGAAAGTTTGTAATAATGTATGAATGTATGTTTGTTACTTTTTCACGCATAAAATACCGAATGGAGTTTAATGAAACCTCACAATAATATAGTTTACACATCAGAATATAGGCACCCAAACACGAATCAATCAATCGATCATTGATTCACACAAATGTAGTGAATACATAGGTGTAAATGTAGGAAAAAATAGGTACACTCATGTTTCTTTAGGTTTCGTACTCGAAAATTTTCACTCGTATTTTTAATTCGATTGCCAGAAATAGACATAATGACCAGCAGTATAGTTATCATTAACCTTTATCCGTCCACTGCTAAACATAGGCCTCCCTCAGTGAACGCCAAGACGACCGACATGGGGCATGACTCATGAGCCATGGCTTACCTGGCCGCTAGGTATGCCAGCTTGGCCTTAGACACCTACGGCCGTTGTGATGAGTATGCACGATAACCATGCATTACTGTCAAAATTGACACTTGACCTCTACGTCTGAAAAGGTCATTGACACTGTTGGGGTTTTCATATAACGTAGCTTGTAATAACTTATTAATATAACAATTTCCCATAATTATTCAAATGTAAGATAAAATGTAAAAGCATTATTATTTATAATGAACATAGAATTGAAAAATACCTTGCAAAATAAAATTATTCCTTTGCTTGAAAAAGAAATCGACTCTTGTTCAAACTTCAAAAGCTGCTTTTTTTTTGTTTATGTTTTTTATATGTTCTAAAACGGCTGGGTTGATTTAACGGGACTTAAGACAATGAGACTGATGTTTTAAGGACTAACTTAGGTTTTAAAAATAATCATTGTCAATCGGGTCACGGCTTAACGTAGACGAAAATACGGGCAACACCTTTTTTTTTGATGTCAAAGTCAAAGTCAAAGTCAAAAATTTTATTCAAAATAGTACTATCCAAGTATCTTTTTGAAGGTCAATTGAGTCTACCACCGGTTCCAAAGTAAGTCCACTGAGAAGAACCGGCGAAACAAACTCAGTGGAACTAGTCTTTTCAAATACAATATTACAAAAAATAGTAATACAAACAATACATAATACTATACTTGTATAGTACATAAGAAGAATTCAGCAAGAAACTCTGTTGGGTTGCTCCTTTCAAAATATAGTTTACAATTTTTTATAAACATACATAATTACATACACTTATTACTATAACACATTTATTAGTCTTATCCTAAGATCTTTATCCTAAGAAAAGTAAATAAGTAGATAAATTTAGACCCCGCAATATCCAAAACAAACCAGTGGATGTTAATAAAAAATAAAAAAAGAAACTCAGCTAGGTAGAAATCGCATAACACGACCAGCCACCACAGCAGCACCTCCACATAGGCCTGGACGCGTGAGCCAGCGTCAACCTCTTCCGCATATTAGAGGGAAGTGGAAGACCCATCCCACAACGCCACCACTGCAGTAGCGTAAGCGAGCATGACATGTCATACGTTTCACCTTTACACAAGTTTAGTTCAACACACTGCAGGCTCAAAATTTATCTACATTCTAGATAAAACAGCTTTATAGAAGAGCAATTTAATCCCAAGGTTTCGCTTCGTCTAAATAACAAATTATGAAATTAAAATTTATACATTGTATAAAACCTTTTGAGTGAGTGTCTTATTCCCAAGGTGTGGTATCTTCAATAAAATCTTTTATTTCATAATACGCTTTACCACACAAACCTTCCTTAACAATTTTCTTAAATTTATTAATGGAAAGATTTTGAACGTTTTCTGGGATCCTATTGTAAAATCGTATACATTGTCCCATAAAAGAAGTACTAACTTTATTAAGTCTAAAAAATGGAACATTCAATTTATATTTGTTCCTAGTATTTATGTTGTGATGGTCGCATTTTTTTAAAAAGTCATTAATATTTTTGCGGACGTACATCACATTAGCAAGTATGTACTGAGAAGCTACAGTTAAGATGGCAATTTCTTTGAATTTTTCTTTCAATGATACCCGGGGGCCCAAACAGTATATAGTTCGAATAGCTCGCTTCTGCAACAAGAAAATCGTATTAATATCCGCCGCATTCCCCCACAGTAGAATGCCGTAAGACATTAGACTGTGGAAGTAAGCATGGTATACTAATCGCGCCGTATTTACATCTGTCATTTTTCTTATTTTTTTAATCGCAAAAGTCGCAGTACCGAGTCTATTTGCCAACTTGGCTATATGTGGCGCCCATTGCAGCTTACAATCTATGGTTATTCCAAGAAATACGGTCGAATCCACCAAGTCCATCACCTCTCCGTTAAGTGATACATTAGTTTGCACCTGCTTGACATTAGGCAGTGTAAATTTTATCAATTTAGTTTTGTTTGAATTAAGTAAAAAATTATTTACGCTAAACCAATGCACCATGTTCGAAAGAGCATTGTTTACATCGTCAAGGATCATTTGCTGTCGTTTAATTTTAAATATTACTGAGGTATCATCAGCAAACAATACAATTTCATGTTTGTCCTTCATAAGTGAAGCCAAGTCATTTATATACACAAGGAAGAGAAATGGACCAAGAATGGATCCTTGAGGTACCCCCATTTTTATTTTGGTACCAGCGGAACTTTTACCATTTATGATTACTTTTTGTGTTCTATTATTTAAATAGGATACCAGTAGTTTAAGTTCAGTACCCCTGATACCATAGTGGTGCAATTTCCTGATTAACGTCGCATGTTCAACACAGTCAAAAGCTTTGGACAGATCGCAGAATACACCTAGAGCATCCTGTGACTCCTCCCAAGCTGTAAATATATATTTTAAAAGATCAACTCCCGCGTCAGTTGTGGATCTACCTTTGGTAAATCCAAATTGCTGTCTATGAAGTAACTCATGCTTATTAAAAAAGAATAAAAGTTGATTTAGAATAATTTTTTCGAATATTTTACTGAGAGTTGGAAGTATGGAAATTGGTCTAAAGTTCGAAGGGTCTGTACTGCTACCTGATTTAAAAAGTGGTAATACTTTACTATGTTTCATTAAATCAGGAAATTCACCACAATCAATGCACTTATTGAATATGATTGCTAAAATCGGTGCAATAATATGCACAATATGTCTCATAATTTTTACAGACATGCCCCACAAATCTGTAGTATTCTTAATATTAATTAGTTTAAAAGCACTAGTAACATCTTTTGGGCAAATATATTGAAATTTAAATACATGTTTATTCTCATTGACACTTTTTTTAAGTAATGTCTCGGCAACGGTAGGAGAGGATATAAGATTTTTTGTTGTTGCCAATGGAACATTAGCAAAAAAATTGTTAAAGATAGTTGCGACCTCTTTGTCAGTATCTATTCGTTTACCATCAATACATAAAGAATATTCAGTGTTATTATATTTATTTTTACCAGTTTCTTTATTGATTATATTCCACGTTGTTTTAATTTTATTATCCGATTTCGATATGGTATTTTTGATATGTAAGGATTTGGCTGTTATGCATACCTTTTTAAATATTTTAGAGTATGATTTTACATATTTTTTAAATTCTTCACTACTGTTGTATGACCTTTCATCATAGAGTTCATACAATCTTTGCCTACTTCTATGAATTCCTACAGTCGCCCATTCATTAAAAGGTTTAAGATTTTTTACATTTACTGTTTTTATTTTAGGTGCAAATACAACGTCAAACTCATTTTTAATTAAATGAAATAATTTACCATACAGAATATTCGGATCATTTTTGTTACAATCAAGATATGAGAGTTTTTCCATTATATTGCACCTAAGCTTCTCAATACGATTTTCGTTGACAGGGACAAACATTACTTTCTTTTTGTAGTTATTTTCCCTATTCATGTTTTTGAAAGATGCTTGCAATCCACAGTGATCCGAAGTAAGTTTATTAATAACACATTGACTATATGGCTTTGACTATATTGACTATATTGACTATATGTCGCAGCGGAAATCCTTTTCGGACCATACCAGGGCCATGGGTAGGCGCGCTGGCGTGTGTGGGGACTCGCATTGGGGTGCACCACCGCTGCGTGAGCCTTCAGCCTCTATCTGAAGGACCCGGATCTGCAGGCGACGGGAAATTCTCAGCGACAGACTGGTCCCGGCAAGACCAGATTCTCCACAATTGAGGGACTGTCCGGCTACCACTTGGCAGTCCCCAAGACGTCGTGTCTTTAGCGGGGCCCCGGTTCCCATCCCGAGCCCGACACGAGCACAGGGGCGTTATTGGAGGCGCATTAAGTAGCGCCTCCGACGCACTCCCGTTCGTCGTCTACGGGAGGCCACGTCGACGGCCTCCTCTCTCACCCGTTCGTCGGCCTCCTTCTGGGACATCACTGTCTCGCAGAAAGAAGCCATTGTCGTCCAGGGGGCTTAGTCAAAACGCCATTACAATCGCTCGATCGTTCAATCGACGACGTCATTTGGCCATCACAACTTCGAACGAACTTCGCTGTCGTTTTCGTAATGGCGTTTTGACTAAGCCCCCAGGATGCCGTCGCGGTGATGACGCTCGACAAAGACAAGTTGACACAACAAACCCTCCGATGACAGACGTCAGATCATGACGCCAAAATGCGGGCAACACCTAGTTAAACAATAACGCACTTCGGTAATCGGTAGGAATGTATTAAATGCTTTAGACAGTTTTCTCGTGTTGACCTTAGTAAGGACTTTACATTTACGACTCTCAACTTTGTAAGGGCCTTCATACTATATAAAGGTTACATAAACAAACATAGTTGCACATATTATATAATGTTATAATTATGTTGTTGTCTTTGTGTGTAATTAAGAGAAGCCTAATTCTAATAGTGTACGAATATATACGTAGTAGAATTATAAAAATAAATGATTGTCTACGTGTCTATACGGTGGTTACAAATAAATATATATTTAAAGTTTGAATATAGTTTTAAATCACTTCGAATATAATTTTTAATATAAATACTTTGCTATGTTTATCTTAATTTATTCTATTCTAATATTTAACAATTTCTTGAGTTGGTATCTAGGTATTACTGGAACCTGGACTATATTAATGGAAGGTGCCTATAACAAGTATAATTTACAATAAATGTTGACTATATACCTAATGTATAATAACAAATATCGGCATGAAAAAAATCTCTGCGCATAAATTACGATTTAGACATCTTAAAACAATAGTGAAAGTGTTATTAGTCAAATACGAAGCATAGTTTATATTATTGAAGTATGTTTGTTAAAATTACACAGTAAATATATGAGGGATTAACAATTTCGACTACACACTTGACTTGAGTAAATACTTAGATATTAATAAACTCCACAGTTATTCCTACGAGCTACATTGGCTACAGTTGATTGTTGGCGTCCTTATTGCTCACTCGCGTCTCGGTAGTCAGTGATAATGAAACTGTGTGTAGCGATGTTTTGTGTTCTCACCACGGTAGAGGGGTATCGGATACTCTGTCTCCTGCCCTATCCGGGGAAAAGCCATCACATGGTCTTCGAACCGCTCTTACAAGAACTGGAAAACCGAGGCCACGAATTAACAGTAGTGTCATTTTTTCCAAGAAACAAACATGGCAGCCGAAGAGATGTTAGCTTGGTTGGCCTGGCGCCGCTCAAAGTGGAATCCATTGATCTGAGACACTTGGAGACATCTTTTAGCTTAAAGTATTTGGACCACATACCAATAGTGACACAATTGGCGAAATCAAATTTAAAACTTTGCGAGACAATATTGAATTCGGAGGTTTTTCAAGAGTTCATTAAAGGTGATGGTGATTTTGATGTGATATTAGTGGAACATTTTAACAGTGATTGTATGTTTGGTGTGATACATAAGTACGGAGTCCCGTCTGTTGGTCTGATGTCCTCCGCTCTACTCCCATGGAGTCACTCCAGAGTGGGAGCCTCTGATAACCCGTCTTACGTTCCCGGAATGACTCTTCCGTTTACAGACCAAATGGATTTCTACGAGCGGGTTGTTAATACATTCATTTTGTTCTTCTACATCTATTGGTATGAAATAGAAATACGGTGGAAAGAACAGAAGCTTCTAGAAGACAAGTTTGGAAAACTGCCAGCGTTGGAGGAGATAGCGAAGAATACGAGTGTGGTGTTGGTGAATACCCACCACTCGTGGAATGGTGTTCGGATTCTCCCCCCTTCCGTGGTGGAAGTAGGAGGACTTCATCTTCACAATCGGACTGTTAGTCGACTATCACCGGTCAGTATTTTTTTAAGTAAAGAAGTTTTTAAACCTTTTTGCGGAATTATAAAAAAACATGTTTTACTTGTTATTCATATTTGAAAAAGGTTTTCCGCGATAGACGGATATTAATCAAATTTAATACACTGCGTGCAGTTTAGTCTGACTATAATAGAGATAGGATGGCTTAAGACACAACAAAAGGCGCTGCTGATTTTGGCAGGACGATTATTTTCCGGACCACGAGTCAACAATGAACGATGAAAATTGTGTAAATCGCATTCAAATCTTTACCGGCTTGCCTATAAACGTATCAATTAAATTGTAACATATTTTTGATTTTGTGAAAATCTTACAGCATATGTATAGGTTTACAGTTTTATAGAAAATTGCACATCAGCCCTCCTAGACACAAACGCTAAATGAATAATAATAGAATAGAATACTTATTGTATGGGGATGACGCTAACTGTCAAATTACATGTCGTAAGCTAGTGTCATTCTCATACAATAAGTAGTCTATTCTTTAGCGTTTGTACTTTGTGACACTTGTCTGGGGGGGCTGATTTCAAAAGAAGCCGTCTATTAAACTGTAACCCTGTTCACGACTTCACTTGACCGCATTTTATGTCTAATAAAAGACTTAACTTTTGAAAAACAACAGTCTTCTCATATACGAGTACAATGTAGACGCGATTTACATAAATTTGTATACTAAACAATACAAACTAAAGAATAAGATTATGCAAAAGACTCAGACATAAACCTACTCACGAGAGTTTAAAATCCACTCAATATTCTTAATTGAATAGGAGAAAAAATAGATCACACACTCAAGATTAAAATTTCTTGTCTTTATGGGCCATTTTATAGACGCAATTTTATGGTAGTTATCACTTTTAATCGCGTGAGCCTTTCGCTGTTTCAATACGTTGGACAGTAAAAATAATCTTAAAGTAAGTAGAATACCTAAATACATAAGATAATTTTACCTATATTATAAGATAAGTTATGTTTACGCGAATTTCACTCATTATAATGAAACAAATTTACGGGGGACTCAGTCCTCCCGTGACCATGGTTGTTGTAAAGTATCCGAAACGTCAGGCATGTAAAAAACTAAATAAACAGCGATAAAATCCGAAAATTTGTTTCTTTACCGAAATATATTAATACTTAAATTGACTAAAGCCCGTGATGAATGACTAGCAAACTAGATGAAAACGCACAGAATATATGCTTTTTTTCCCAATTTTGGCAACAAATATCACATTTCTTATTATGGGATGTAAAATTCATAAATAAACATCGAGCTGTAGTAGTTTCGAATATTATCGCGTTCAAAGGAACTCCTCAGCTTTATCATATAAATGGATTGGACAGACGTCCTGTACTAAACACTTTGTCTACTACAAAGCAGAAACCGAATTGAAAAACTAGGGGATTCTCGAATTCTAAAAAAGTCATCAAATTGGTCCATCACATGCCATAGAAATCTAAATGGGTGTTATTTAAACGACTAGCATAATATTCGTATTTTTGTGAGCAGAAAAATATAATCTGGTAGCAGAAATAGTTAATTGAGCGGCAACTTATGTGCAGCAAACACTTTAAAATCAAGCAGCAATTTTTGTAATTTTTTATGGCTGTAATTATTTTTGAAAGGCATATTAATTAAAAGAGGGGCAATGTGCTGCTCCTGTTTAATAAAATTTTGGTAAGCACTCGGAGGGTAAGCAAAAAAAATAATTTTGTGCTGCTTATATAAGTAGCATGAATATAACTTCAAGCAACTTTCTTTTTCATTAAATTCTGCGTTAATTTATTAATTTCTTATTCAATTTTTATACAAAATTTTAGTTTGTAAATCGTATTTATAATTATTGTAATATCAAAAAATATTATTTAAAAATGTATAAACAAACAAAAGAAGAAATTCATAGATAATGGTATGAAGAGGATTTGAACTCACGAGCGACAGCGTACAGCCTGAGCGCGCGCGGACGGTGCTAACCGTAGAGCTGTACGTCTTGTTACAAATAAGTTTAAAATTGTGGATCCATTCCTGCGTATTGAATGTTTTAATTTGATTTGATTTTTGTAGGTAATGATTGAATTGAATATTGCAAGTTTTTGAACTGCTTGTTTATTTTACACACCACCTACAATTTTTAATACCTGCATAATCTATCTACTATCTACATAAATCTACGAAACTGAAACAAAATAAAATCTTGAAGAAAAAAATTTCATCATCATATTATCAGCCTTTAGTGGACGGACCACTGCTGAACACAGGATTTGGCAACGTCATGGCCTGAATTAATTCACTAGTCTTTTATTAAGAATGATAATATAGTTTATTAATTTCTTCTTCAATTTTTATAATTTTGTTCAATAACATACTTACAACACCATCTAGCGGTAAATAGCGCAAACCTACAATGGTGTGAACACAGGACATAAAATGTAATGCAAAGAAATGTGCCGCTCAAGTAATTATTTTGCCCGATGAATGTTTATTATGCGAGGTCATAATATTGTAAGCTGCTTATCTATGATTTAATTTTCGACCATTATCAAAATTATTTGCGGAACAAGAATTGCTACCAGCTTTATTTTATTGCGTACAAAATCTTTGTATGCCAACCAAATTATTTAAATGCCGATTTTTTTTTGCCCCTCCAAAATTTATAATGCCGTTCATTTAATTACTTCCCAATCTAAATTATATATTGAAAATTTCTTAAAATTTTTTCTTTAGATTTCTTTGGTGCAGTCGCTTAGGAAGAGTTCATTGACATATCATAAACAGACGAACTAAACATATTATATCTACATCTACACTAATATTATAAAGAGGAAAACTTTGTTTGTTTGTTTGTTTGGTTGTAATGAATAGGCTCAAAAAGTACTGGACCGATTTCAAAAATTCTTTCACCATTTGAAATCTACATTATCCACGAGTAACATAGGCTAAATTTTATTCTGGAAAAAACCGGGTTCCGTAAGATAATTGGGTTTTTCGGACACGAGGTGTAAAAAATGAACCACAAAAGTTACTTATTTTGCGTACGCTGCCTAAACTATAAAAGATAGAACCATAAAATGTTATAATTAATTGTAGATCTTATAATTATCTACAAAAAAGTCCACGACACACTATACCTATCTTTGTCGAGTGAGGCACAACAACCATATTTTATTCAGAAATTATGATTTTTTTGGACTACATTTAAACGAGTTTATTTTACTCATGCTTTTAATCCTAAAGATATGAAGCTAAAGAGTTTGTTTATTTGAACGCGCTAATCTCAGGAACTATCGGTCGGATTTTAATGAAAAATTTCAGTGTTCGATAGCCCATTTATCGGTAAAGATATATCATCCCGCTAAGATGCCGTTGTAAATCTTAGTTAACGCAGGCGAAGCTGCGGGCAACAGCTTGTAATATTATAAAGAGGATAGTTTTGATTGTTCGTTTGTATTGACTAGGCTCCGAAATTACTAGACCGATTTGAAATATTCTTTCACTGTTGGGAAGCTACGCTATCCCCGGAGAACATAGGCTATATTAAATTTTCAGAAAAGTTCGGCTCACGTTTTAAACCTTAGTTGACGCAGGCAAAGCTGCGTGCAACAGCTAGTTAATATATAAAGGAAGAGCATTATATAGACCCAATGACCCTATAAGTGTTGTTTTTGTGACCCAGTAAACCGACTGATGGTCGTATGTTTACACGAATTTCACTCATTAAAAAAACTATTTTTACGGATTTTTTTAGATTCTGACTTGCCCTAAATATCGGATACTTTTTTGGGTTCATCATCATTATCCGCCTTTTCCCAACTATATTTAGGGGTCGGTTTCCAGCCTAGCCGGATTCAGTTGAATTCCAGTATTTAATATGGAGCAACTGCTTTTCTGACCTCCACAACCCAGTAACCAGTACAAGTGGGTGATACGGTACCCCGCGGTAAGACTAATTGTCAGTGACCCATAACGACCGTCAAAGATTTATGAATGGCTTTCCGAGGCAC
The DNA here is from genome assembly GCA_905333005.2 of Lycaena phlaeas. Lineage (NCBI taxonomy): Eukaryota > Metazoa > Arthropoda > Insecta > Lepidoptera > Lycaenidae > Lycaena > Lycaena phlaeas. The sequence goes on from HG995166.1 coordinate 19,316,996, forward strand.
GGATAAAAAGATGATCACCCATCCACGGACAAACCTCGGCAAGTGTTGCCCGGTGAGTCGATACGCGCAGCTGTTATCCCTCAGCCACCACGAGCTCCTCTCCTTTGCTCCAAATGAAAAAAAGGAACCCTTATAAGGATTACTCGGTTTTACTGTCGGTCTGTCAACTCCAAACCTTTGGTATTCCATTCCATTGAGATACAATCACGGAATTTGCAAAGATAGGCCTCCGAGTAAATGAAAAATCAGAAATGTGTTAATTTTTGAAGTGAAACTTCTTTAGAGTCGTTGTGATTTCAAACCGGATGCAACGGAAAAAACGACAGATAAGAGACACAAATACAAAAGAACGAGATAGCAAATGTCGGAGTGTATGTATATTGCACACTGTTTAATACTTGCTTGTATTTGAGCATTTAACGTGTTTCACTTCTATCTTGTGTGAATTGCACACACACCTTTTTTTTCTTTGTATTATCACAATAAAAGATAGATATGTTTTTCGAACCAGTGAGCGTGTCAGGCTCGCGCTGTGTTTTTTTTATGATTATTTAGAGAATTCCCGTAAACATCGTTGCTACAAAGTATCTAAAACGTTGCGGACGTAAAAATCCGCGATAAAATCCGTCATAGTTACAGTAGATCGGTGGCATCTCCTATCGTTTAATGTCTATTAAACTATTTGGACAATCAGAGCCAATTGTCGATTGTGAGGACGGCTTGCGTGCTGTTCCTATTAGATAACACATTGATATATCCAACAGTCTATTCAATTGCTGGCAACACTCTGCCGCTTTTATAAGCAAAAATTTATATACCACCAGCTTGCGCGCGGTTTCTCCCGCGCTTAAAGAAGTAGTGTAATGTATTTCCTTGCTAGAACGAGATAAAAAAAGGAAATGAGTGGTGTTAATCCTTAGTAGGTATTATTATATAATGCAAACTAGTGTTAATGTAAGACACCTCTATATCGGCGGTTTTCAATATCCTATGTACCTAGCTTAAAATTTTCTTTTCGACAGATTTTGTAAGAAAATGTGTCAAATATTCAAGATAGATAAGAAAATTTTAAGATAGATAGGATATTGAAAGCCGCCGTATACTAGATATATTGGATATAGATCATCTGCCTCCTTCTGGGACTACGACCTCGCAGAAAGACCATCGCCGTCCAGGACTCATCACCGAGCATCGCGGTGATTATGCATGGCAGAGAGACGTTCTCTCCGATAGCACACCTCGATGTCCTGGGCCAAATCCACCGCTGGACCACAACCGCACAACCTTGTACATAATTGTCTATCATAACACACCCTGTTCAGGCTCAGACTTGATCCAAAGAAGATCCAAGCTGTTTTGTTGCTCTTTAAATTCTACAGGCGTATCATTTTCTTTAGCCGACGCGTCTTTCGTATGAAGATATTTTATTTTATTTTTCTATGTACCGACATCTTCACTTGCCATTATAGCTTTGTTACGTTAACTGCGTTTTATTCAAATACTCAAAACTTATTATAATTCACTAATTCATTAAGCGTAAACAAATTTTGGCGACCGTCTAAATACGAATCTGCAATCAAAATCAAGAAGAATTACGTAGTAATTTTCGAAATTCACAATAATCAATATCAAGATTCAAGACACGTTATCCACTACGAGGAACCGAAGGCTTATTCAATGAGGTGTCCAGCAGCTGCCTATACCCGAAGGACAATCATATTTGAAGACCAGTAAGGATACTATGTGACCTTGTCTTGGTGCCCGGAAGACATCGTGGACTACGCAGCCTACTAAGATAAGTGCCCTAAATCCCTAACAATCTTTATTCTATCCATTTCATCATCCTATGTACAGATTCCAGCTTCACTTGTGTAAATTATATATTAATGTTTCGGACGCGGCAGGCGGGGGGACGATGCCTAACAGGTTCCGCGCTGTCGTGCCTGGGACAATCTCCCAATCGTAAAAGTTTGACGTACGTTTCTTCGCGCTGGTTACGTACGCCACCACGCACCCCTGAATGCGTAGATATTTAGGCACACCGACCTCGGAGGACGTTCTCGAATTGAAACAGATACGAGTTCGTAATTACGAATGAAACAAGACCGGGGTGTAGGGAGACGAAAATGAAACCACTTATTACTTTTCTTCACTAAGGCTTCGCGGATTTCGGCTCTTCTGCCCGATGTTGCCTCTTCAACGGCTTGCTTGCGACTGACTGACGAGCCCGTTTTCGGCCCGATATTTATATGCGCGGGTCTATGCCATATACGCGTCGTGCGCTTTACGCTTGACTTTTCCTATTAGATTTTGCGAAGAGCCGAAACCTTAAAGCCCCCTTTATTTATTTTTCATTCATCAAATTACAATATTTTTATATTTCTATAAAAATTAACAATATTCTTCATATTTTAACATGAATTATAAACATTTAACATAATGCAATAAAAAGTTATTACATAAAAACAGTACAATTTTCATAGAAACTTACGTACTTTCATGACATTCTCGCTAATAACTTTTAAACTATAAATGCTATCAACATGATTCTTTTTGCGTTAGATTCTACATAAAAAGACCTTTCTAAAGATACATAATATAAAACAATCGGTCAACAGAAACATTTTCAAACTAACGCGTAAAGTTATATGTTAAAACACAAAGTAAATTCTTGTCGATTTTTTCTAAACTATAAACGATATCAAGATAGTTCTTTTTGTGTCATATTCCTTTCAAAAAGACCTTTCTAATGATGTATGACACAAATCAATCGAACTATAAAAAATGATAGAAATTACACGTTATAGTTTTAACTACTAACAAGATCATTTATGGCTAATTCTACCTATAAAATTATACATTTCTTATGTTATTCTCACTATATTCGTTCAAAACTAATGAATTACATAACTTAACATTCATTTAACACATGAAAACATACTAAAATTAACACTTTCTATATCAAAGGTTTTCAGTGTAATTACTCGTAATTTTATAACGTATTCACTTATCTTATGCTTTCATATCATACTTTACATTAATATCTTGCTTAAAAACACTAATTATCACGTAAATTATCATAAAATCTATCAAAAATTAAACTAATTTACATCTTTCTAATTAGCCTTCTTATAGGACGCTCGCTATTTCTTTTTTTACTATCCTAAACGAAAGAGACAGCAAGCTATGTCATTACCTCGGTTGTCTCACAACCGAATAGGGATCGCATTAGTTCTGGCGTTCAATTATTCATGTTCCTTATACGTTTCCTTATACTCTAAATCGACATAATATTTACATTTGATTTACTTATTCTTATCGACTTAATATTCTAATTTAAATTCAACTAGCCATTCTTATTGCATTCTAACGTATTCTAATATGACTTAACATTCTAATGTGACTTAACGTTCTAATAGGACCTAATAAGACATATTTACATTCATGTATTTACATGGCTCGGACATTGGCATATATTTCTTACTTGTCGCCGACATTCTCCCCCTCGTGCGCAGCACCATCCTCCTGGCTCGGCGACTCTCCCGGCACCAACAGCACCACTCTCGAACTGGGTCTCCGCAGCTCTCCTCCGCGCGTCTCGACGTCGACGATCCTGGTCCGCCCGTCTGGTCCCGGATACACCCGCAGGATTCTTCCGCGTGGCCAGGTGCATCTTGGTAGGCTGTGGTCGACGATCAGCACGATGTCCCCGACTCGTAGATCCGTAGCGCTGGTTCTTCCCGGTGTCTTCCGCGGCAGCAGGGTGGGCAGGTATTCCCGCAGCCAGCGTTGCCAGAAGTGGTCGGCAAGCCGCTGCGTGGCCTTCCAGGTGTGCCTGCCCACGAGCTCTCGGTCTTCGAAACTGCCGACTCTCGCAGCGCCACAGGATCGCCCAATGAGGAAGTGGTTGGGCGTGAGGGCTTCTTCTTCAGGATGCTCGGAGATGTGGGTGAGAGGCCGAGAGTTCACGATGTGCTCGGCCTCTAGGAGGAGCGTGTGGAGCACCTCCTCACGTGGATGCCGCTCGTTGAGTGTGGCGTCTAGTGCAGTTTTGATGGAACGCACCAGACGCTCCCATGCGCCGCCCATATTTGGCGCACCAGGGGGGATGAACTTCCACTGCACGCCGATCTTCTCTGCTTCTGGGATGAGGTCTTCTTCCATGGTGTCGATGGCTTCTTTAAGTTCCTTGTTGGCGCCGACGAAGTTGGTCCCGTTGTCGCTGTAGATTATCTTCGGCATTCCTCTTCTGGCGGCGAATCTTCTTAACGCCATGATCATGCTGTCCGCGGAGAGCGAAGGTGTCAGCTCCATATGTACTGCCCTGGTGGTGAGGCAGGTGAACAGGGCGCCCCATCTCTTCTCGTGTCGCCTCCCCACGGTGATCGTCATGGGGCCGAAGTAATCTACGCCGGTGCACGTGAAAGGCGGACTTCCATGCATAAGCCTTTCAGCAGGTAGGTCTCCAGTCGGCAGCTCTTGCGGTCTTGATCTTCTGACCTTGCACCATTGACACTGATGTTGGACCGCCTTGATTGCTGACCTCAGCCCTATGATCCAGAAGCGCTGTCGTATTTCATTCATCACCGTAGCGTGATTCCCGTGATTGAAGCGGCAGTGGTAGTCTTCTATGATGAGCCGTGTAGTCTTGTCCTTGCTGTCGAGCACGATGGGTCGCTTGTATTCTCTTGACACACCCCGTATCGCGTCGATCCTTCCCTTAAGCCGCAGGAGACCGTCTTCCAGTATCACGTCGAGCTTCTTCAGCTTGCTGCTGCCCTCTAGTTGCTTCCCTTGTCGTATGTTTCTAATTTCTTCCTTGAAGCTTTCTTCCTGGCTTCGTTGCAGCAATAGAGTTTCAGCTTGCTCGAGCAGCGCGGCGTCCAGCGGCAGGTATTTCTTCTCTTTTTCTTTGGGAGACTTCCGTATTGTCCCTTGAGTCTTCCTTTTTCCATGTTGCGTCACTTTCCAAGTGGGATCTTCTTTGCTGACGTTGACCCTTTCTTTTCTTCTGCACAGCTGTACGAACTGCAGTACCCTTGCCGTGGATCGCCAAAGTCTTTTCCATGCTGAGAACCTCGCCGGATCTGGTGCTGGGAGAGTGGTGCTTGCTGCTGCCGTGATGTCCGTAGTCTTCTCTTCACCGGTGGTTTCTTTCTTGAAGCTCCTTGGTTCTGGCCAGTGCATTTCTTCTTTCTTCAGGAAGCTTGGTCCGGTATACCATCGGTGGTCGCAGTCGAAGTCTTCGGGAACTTCGCGTGTTGCATCATCGGCAGGATTCTGTGCTGTAGGCACCCATCTCCACTCTTGCGGCTTGGTCAGGTCCTCTATTCCCGCCAGGCGATGGGCCACGAAGGTCTTGAATGTTCTCGGGTCCGTCTTTATCCAGGAGAGCACGATGCTGGAGTCCGTCCAATAAGTCTTCTTGACTACCTTGAGGTCCATTTCTTCCTCAACCGAGTGTGCCAGTCTGCTTCCCAGGAGAGCCGCCTGCAGTTCGAGCCTTGGGATGGATACGGGCTTCAGTGGAGTGACTCTTGCTTTCGCCGCGACCAAGCTGACGTGGTATCTTCCTTCGCCATCTTGAGTCCTCCAGTACACCGCCGCTGCATATGCTGACTCGCTCGCATCTGTGAACGTGTGTAGCTCCCCCTCGGTGCAGTGTGGCGCCAGACATCTCGGGACTTGCAGGTCTTGAAGTAGTTTCATATTCTCCAGGTAGCTCTTCCATGTGTCGTACTCTTTAGCTTCGATTTGGTCATCCCAGCCGACGCCGCTTCTCCATATTGCTTGAAGCAGCTTTTTCCCCTGGATGAGAACCGGTGACGCTAGTCCTAGTGGATCGAAGGTCGACATCACTGCGCTGGTCACTTCTCGCTTCGTTGGCACCTGTAGTCCTTGTGCTATCTCCTCTGGAGTGTTCCGGAGATTTGCCCTGAAGCCGATGGAGTCCTTCTTCGTGAACCAGCGGAGTCCTAGTGTCTTCTCTTCCTTCTCTCCAAGGTCAACTTCTGTCTTCTCCGTGGTGTCCGTCTTGATGTGCTGCAGCAACTCAGGTTGATTTGATGCCCATCCCCTGAGTTCGAAGCCTGCCTTCTTGTGTATCCAGTCGACTTGAGCTGTCACTCTTCTCAGGTCCTCTTCTGCGTGGAAGCTGTGCAGGTAATCATCCATGTAGTGGTTCAGCTCGACCGCTCTTGCTGCTTCCGGATACTGTTCCTTGAAGTCCGCCGCGTTCCGGTTCTTGACGTAGATCGCTGTGCTCGGAGATGAAGTCGCGCCGAAGATCACTGATGTCATTCTGTACTCCTTCGGCGGCACATCTCTTCTCTCCCCGCGCCACAGGAACCTCAGGCTGTCTCGGTCTTCTGGTCGGATGCGAACCTGCAGGAACATTTCCTTGATGTCGGCTGCTACTGCCAATGGTCCTTGCCTGAAGCGCAGTAGTATGCCGAAGAGCGACTGCAGTAGATCTGGTCCTGGCAGCAGTGCGTCGTTGAGGCTTCTTCCTTTTGACTTGGCTGCAGCGTCGAATACTATTCTTATTTTCTTCTTCAATGGATGCACCACGGAGAAATGAGGGAGGTACCATATCTTCTTATTGTCTTCAGGAGGCGCAGGTGCTTCTTCCGCATAGTGACTGTCGATGAGATGCTGGATCTGCTTGATGTATTCTGCCTTCAGCTGCGGGTCCTTGTCCATCTTCTTCTCGATGTTGAACAACCGGTTCCTTGCGGACGCGTAGCTTTCAGGCATCCGTTCATCTTCGTTCTTCCACAGAAGTCCAGCTTCGAAGCGTCCATCTTCCAGTCTTCTGCAGGTCTTCTCGAGGATGGCGAGTGCTCTTCCTTCCGAGTCCGTACTGGGTCTTCGTGGCTGCACACCAAGCGCTTCTATCGCGAAGTGATCCTTGATGACTTGATGCATCTCCTCTTCTGGTGTGGCGATGTGTGAGCACGCGTTCAGGAACTGCACCACTCTTGTAGTCCCGGTGTCTGACCCATGTAGTACCCATCCCAAGCCTGTCCTCGAAGCAACTGGCTCTCCTGGTTTCCCTCTTCGTATTTCTTGAGTCACTATCAGCTCCCAGTTGTCCTGTCCGATGAGCATTTGCGGTGACTCGCCTTCGTAGTGCAGAGAGTCGGCGATCTTCCTCAGGTGGCGGCATTCTTCTATCCTTTTCTTCTCCAGGAACTGCGGGGCAAGCTTCAACTCGTCGATGGTCCGGACCCTCTTCAAGGTCTTCTTTCTTCCTTGATGAACCCCCTTCACGACGAGGTCCAGCACCTGAGAGTCCTTCTTCCTTATGGTTCTGCCTCCCACTGTTTCAATCGCCAGTTCCTCTTGGATGCCTTGAGCGCCGACTTCTTCTGCCACCTTTTGGTCGATAAGTGACACCGTTGATCCTTCATCCATCAGTGCCAGTATCTTCTTTGATCCTTTCTTCCCGAAGACTTCAACCGGAACGATCTTCAGGTATGCTCTCGTATTGTTGACTGCATTCACTGATGCCATGACGCTAGTGGTTTCATTCGTCTCCCTATTGTCCTCCGAGGTCCTTTTTTCTACGTGCAGCATATGGTGGTGCCACCTATGGCATTCCTTGCACGATGGCTTCCTGCATGTTTCCTTCCGATGTCTCCCTTGAAGGCACTTGAAGCAGACGCGACTCTTCTTCACTGTTGCCCACCGATCTTGCACTGACGCCCTCTGGAACTTCTGGCAGTCGACGAGGAAATGCCCACCTTCACACATGGGACAGGTCTTCTCGGTCTTCTCAATCGGCCGCCTTGACTCCTTTTCCCTGAAGTCCCTTTCCTTGTAGTTCCGCTCCATAGTTGAGTGCGTTGCTTGTCGATGAGTCCTCTTGAAGCCCATTCTTTCTTCAGAAGTCGCGAAGGCTCCACACTTGTCCGCTTCCATGTTCAGGAACTTGGAGACCATCGTCAGGTCGGAGAACTCGCCGTCTTCTGTTGCAGCAGTGAAGTCGTACCACCGGAACTTGAGTATCGAAGGCATCTTCTCTATTATTTGCTTCACTATTTCCGGTGAATGCAGGTACTGTGGTTTCTTCAGTCCTTTGATGGCAGCTACACTGTTGTTGATCTGGCTGGCGAAGATGCATATGTCTCTTGGGTTCTCCGTTATCTTCGACAGCGCCTTGATCTTGTCCAATTCTGCCAGCACCAGCGCATCTGGTCTTCCATATCTTCTTCTGAGGGCTTGTATCACTTCCATCGGAGATGCTTCGGAGTACAGCAGACTCTTGATAGCTTCTCTTGCATTGCCCTTGATTGCTCTTCGTAGTCGAGCCATATTCTGCACATCGCTGAACATCGGTGCAGTATCTTCATATACAACCTTGAAGGCCAACCACTCGCTGCTGTTGCCGTCGAAGTATGGTAGCTCGTGGATATACTTCGGCTGCGCTTCTGCCCTACTTTCTAGCGGACCCGGCAGACTTCGTTCTGCCACAAAGATCTGGTAATGTGGCAGTTTTTTGTTCCTACCTATTGAAGAATAAAATAAAATACTAATCTTTTATTTTTGGTTTGATATATCTATGCTAATGACCCTAGTGGCCGTAATGCTTCATCGGGTGTGAGGTGAGCCAGTTGGCTTCACCCTGTGATGCGAAAAAATGGGGGGGGGACCTCCGCCAGCCGTGCAGTGTGACTTCCTCGGCTTCATAGCGTAGGGTTCGATCCTGTGGCGAGGCATGCCTCACCACCATCGGATCTTCTATAGTCGGCGCGAAAAGTTCTTCTGAACGAAACTGTCACCCTGGTGATAGGGCAGTGTGGGGTTAAGCTCGGGTGGCCAAAGGATCTTGGCTTCCACGAACTTTGACCTCTTCCCTTCTGGGATCTACTAAAAACCCCGACTGAGATGTTTGCCATTGGGCTTCAGACTAAGAGGCGAACTTTGTGTTCGTGGTGAACCATCCACCATCCATTATAATCATCATCATCATCAGCATTTATCCGTCCACTGCTGAACATAGGCCTCCCTCAATGAACGCCAAGATGATCGATCCCGTACCACTCGCGTGCAACGCTGACCTGCCACTGAACGGAGATCGTCTTCCCACCTGGTTAATGGCCGACCAACACTTAGTCTATCTAAACGCGGCCTCCACTCTTGAACCTTATTGACCCATCGGCCATCTGTTCTTCTGAATGTGTGACCAGCCCATATTTGCCACTGGATATTCTTCGCATGATATCGGTAACTTTAGTAATCTGGAGGAGGACTTCGTTTCAAATCCTATCTGCCAAAGAAACACCCAGCATTGCACGCTACATAGCACGTTGAGCTATGGAAAACTTACGGACCAGTCTTAAATTAAGAGGCCACGTTTCGGCCCCGTAGGTAATCACGGAGAGAACGCATTGGTTGAAGGCTTTCGTCTTTAAACTCTACGGTATAGACGACGTGAGAATATGGTGAAGCTTCCTATATGCTGTCCACCCTAATTGAATCCTCCTATCAGCTTGCCTCTCGAAGTTATGTCGACCTAGCTGCAAGGTATAACCAAGGTAGACATACTCTTGCACGGCCCTTGCACAGTATGCCATCGACGTTAACTGACCTATAAAGGAGAACATGTTTGTTGAACATGACTTTCGTGTTGTCCAAGTTCATCCTAAGGCCCACACGTCGGGAGGATTCGTTTAGACTGTGCAGTATCTCCTGCAAACCCTCCAGTGACTTAGCCAATATAAGTTTATCGACTTAGCCAATATAAGTTTGGCGAAACGAAGGTGTGAGAGATACTCGCCATTAATGTTAATGCCACATCCTGCCCAATTTAAAGTCTTAAAGACGTCCTCCAAAGCATTCGTGAACAGTTTCGGGGAATGAACATCCCCCTGTCGCACTCCTCGATGCAATTGGATTGGTCTTGTTTGACCTCCCGGAATCAGAACGTACATAAAAGCGGCTTCGTACAATCCTCTCATTGCTTTGACGTATCACCAATCGACCTGACATCGCTGCAGAGCTTCCAAAACAGCCCAGGTTTCAATGGAGTCAAAAGCTTGGCTGGTTGTACTCATGGGTCTTCTGTACAACTTGCCGTATAGTGTGGATGTCATCTATAGTGCTAAATCCTTCCCTTTTAGCTGCGTAAGAGCCAGACTAACGACGTCTAATCTGATGTTCGGAAGCTCGCCAGAGAGGTGTCGTGTTAGGCTGGCACGCAGATCGTTGTTCGGGGTATCGGGTTGAGGAGCATGGGACGCGTACAATCTGCTATAGAAGTCTTCGATCATAAGATCTCCGGCCTAGAAGAAACGGTCGCGCCAAAAGCTGTCCTAATCTTCGACAGATGGCTTCATGTGTGTGTACAAACTGTAGTGAAAATATTAATTTTCAATAGCTTATAGCAACAATCCACCCGAACAGATAAGTTTTCGATACTATATAATATGTACAAAATACATTTAAAAGTAAATAATCACATGTGTGTAAAGTTTTCATTTTCCTATATTTATTATTTAATTCGGTGTTCATCCCAATTACATAATAATATTAGTATGTAAATTTAAATAATTTTGCACAGACCGGGATATTAAATTAATAATTAAAAATAATAAAACACTCTTGGTAACGCGGTTTGTGTTTGACTGATGTAATGACGTGGAAACTGGTGCATTTTATGTCGCGCATTTTATGTAACCTTTTTTGAGTTACTGGACACGACATTAGACCCTCCAACAGCAAACGCACACTGTTTTGATAGAATAAATGAAATTCCGACTTTGCGCGGGTGAAATTTGATTTACAATGCACATAACTAACGATCTAATAATAAGACTGGTAGAGTCCCATTGCACAACCCAGTAGGGTTTAAATTTCTTAAAAGCATTTATATACAACCAACTTTTAATTTAAGAAATGTGTAATGGTAGTCCTGTAATTGTTATATCGAGTTTAGGAATTCTACGGGATAGTTTAAAACATCATTATGATCGTTCTCAACTGCAGCATCATAACTCTCTTAAATTTTAAACACACCGGAGGTTTTTTCAACAACTTAGTCATGCAATTGAAAATAATCTCCGTTTTGAGAAGTAAGTAACGTTTTCATTTAATAATTTTTATTATCATTTGTTTCAAGCGACATATCAAACATATGGTCTACAATTGAATTATGTATCTACAATGCATCCCTGTGAAAATTTTATATGGTCGGCACCGTCCTCATTTGATGATCCATTGCCTGAATCCTTATGACATGTAAGATGTAGAGACTTCATCAGAATCAATTGTTCTACCGCCATCTAAAAATTTGATGCAATCCCAGTAAATGCTATAGGCAGGCATATTTTGTTTTCAGATCTTAGAATGTATAATAGTTGTAAATACAAAAAATTTCCAGTTCCTCTTGGGCCATCAAGGTGGAACAGAATGTATACCTATAAATTCTACTGATATAGTACCTATAAATTCTCCTGATCATATTATTTCTTTGTCTAAATAATCCCTTTCGTAATACAATACAAAACAAAACTTGACACTGGCAAATAGTAAATACTCCTTGCCATAAATGAAGGAAGAAAAGCGTATTAAAAAAAGTAGATGTCACCCGTTATCAATGACAGTGATAATATGCAATTATGTCATTGTATTTTAATGGACTGCAATATTTTGTCTGTCAACACCATTAGAATTTAACAAAATACTCGACACTCCGAATTTTGCGGATATATGTTGTCGACTCGAAATATTTAATTTTTTATGTTTTATTATACCGGTAAGGTTTTGATCGAGTCTACCGTACCCCTGCACGAAATTATCTAATAAAATAAGCTGGGACGACCCAGTCCCCGATAACATTAATTTGCAATGGAATAAATTCACTAATAATTTACATTACTTAAATTTACTAGCTATACCTAGACGCACCCTTTGCGATTCGCCATCTTATATTGAATTGCATTCTTTTAGCGATGCATCTCAGTCTGCATATGGGGCATGCATATATATGCGATCTCTTGATTTGCAAGGTAATGTAACCGTTAATTTATTATGTGGAAAATCCAAAGTGGCGCCGATAAAACCGATTACAATACCACGTCTTGAGCTGTGCGCCGCTTTATTATCTGCAAGACTAGTAAAAACAACTACCGATTCTCTAAGACATCAAAATATGCGTCTTGTTCATTGGTGCGATTCTAGTGTTGTTCTTGGGTGGCTCCGAGCAAATGTTAGTAATTTAAAATCTTTTGTAGCGAACCGAATCGTTGAAATTTGCGAATTAACGGATGCTGATTCTTGGCGTTATGTACCATCCTCTGAGAACCCTGCTGATCTTATATCGAGAGGGGTACAACCCAATAAAATTATTAATATGTCACTGTGGTGGTCAGGGCCTTCATTTCTTTTAAAATCAGAGTGCGAATGGCCAAAATTAATCAAAGATTCAAACTCCTCTTTACCAGAAATAAAATCCCACACAGTCATAACAAAATCAATAACTTCAATAGATCCTATCATAAACATAGAAAATTACTCTAAGCTTAATAATTTAAAACGCGTAGTAGCATATGTACAACGATTCATTCATAATATTAAAAATCCTAAAAATAAAATAGTTGATAAACTTAGTATTGAAGAATTAAACAGCGCATTTTATTATTTATGTACAACAGTTCAGAAACAGTTATTTTCATCAGAATATCACTCCTTGACTAAAAACAAAACTATAAATGCTAAATCAACCATTTCATCTTTGTCTCCATTTATGGATGCAAATTGTTTAATCAGAGTAGGTGGTCGAATAGATGCATCTAATTTAAGCTATGATAGGAAACATCCCATACTTTTACATGCCTCTCATCATCTCACAAAGCTAATTTTTGAAGACTACCATTTGAAACATTTACACGCCGGCCCACAACTACTCCTCGCTTCCGTTCGAGATCAGATTTGGCCTATTAATGGTCGAAGACTAGCTAGGAAGACAGTTCAAAGGTGCGTCACATGCCGACGACTACGAGGCAAAACCCTAACTCCTTTCATGGGAAATTTGCCATCACCTCGTGTTACAACAGGTTTTCCATTTAACACTGTAGGCATCGACTTCGCGGGTCCATTTATGATACTAAATAGAAGGGTTCGCGGAGCTCGGGTTGTGAAATGTTATTTGTGTCTATTTGTGTGCCTTCGCTACAAATGCATACATTTAGAAGCCGTCAGTGATTTAACCAAAGAAGCCTTTATAATGACCTTGCGTCGTTTTATTGCTAGGCGTGGTAAGCCGCTGGAAATATTTTGTGACAATGGTCGCAATTTTGTGGGAGCAGCCAGAGATATTGCTAGCTTCATAAAAAACAATTTTGATCCGTTATTAGATTTCGCGATTAAAGAAGAAATAAAATTCAAATTCTCACCATCTTATGCTCCTCATTTCGGCGGTGTATGGGAGGCAGGCGTAAAATCAGCCAAATACCATATTAAACGTATCATGGGTAATACCCACTTAACCTTCGAAGAAATAAGCACGCTATTTGCACAAGTGGAAGCAATCCTCAACAGTCGTCCACTGTGCCCTTTATCCTCCAGTCCTAATGACTTTCTCCCTCTCTCTCCAGGGCACTTTCTTATTGGGCGACCACTCACCGCGTTACCTGCGCCTAACTTGGTGGAACAGAAGATAACTGCACTGCAGCGTTACTCTCGTCTTGAACAAATAAGGCAACATTTCTGGCAGCGCTGGCAGAAAGAATACATTGTAACGTTATACGTACATAATTTATTTTACTTCATTAAAATACACTTAAATCTAATATATACATTACCTAAAACTAATAAAAATCACTATTAAATTAAATCATTACATCACATTAAAATCTAAAAGTTTAAAACACAATTTTATTATAGCTTTAACATGAGCGATGCAACATTTTAGCGCTCCAAGTAGATCCTTTGTTTTCGCGAAGTTAAAACTGCAGTACCGATCGCAGCGCCACTTTTTTACTTGTCATAGTTTAAGTGAACGCACGTCACACTAATAATAACGGTCTCTTATACGGAAAAGAATATTTTAATAAAATCAAATAAAAGCCGTAACCGTAATTTTATTATCATTATAATATTTCGTGGTCGTCACTTGAGCGTTCCTCGTTAAACTAGAATAATAAATAGATAGTGAGTGTTGATCGCCCCAAAACTGGGTAAGTGGTAATACTATTTTTTATGTCGCAGTCAATTAAAGTAGTTATTAGTGAAAGTAATCAGTATAAAAACCAATGTTTGTGCTCATTAGTAAAATTGTTAGTAGTAATGTTGATTAAACCTTTAAATTCATTTTGCCTAATCATGTTAAAAGATTTCATCATCTTTCGATTTCACCCTCATTTTTCAATATTTTGTAAAATAATAGTAAATTTCATAATAAAATGCTTATTTCTATTAAATGGGAATCTCCGTTTCTGATTGTGATGATTCCACGGCACTACTACTACTATAGTTTAGGTACTTTCCTATATAACGCAGTGCCGTGGATGTTGCAAGCTGAACTGGACCGCTTGTAATAGTGTTTGTATGGCGCGTTCCAGGGTTCAACGTTCGGATTACTAATTTGAATAGTATCAAGACACTATCAAGACGAGGGTACTCTCTGCCGGGTTTGGTTACCTGTTCCTGCCGTCACCGGTCACCAGCGAACGCGACTTCCCCGGGATCATCAACCCTCGGCGTGACGCAGGAGAGTACCTACTTGGACCGTCAACGTGGAAAGGGAACTTGTGTGGATTAATTGCTCGACCCCCCCCCCTTTCATTAGTTCTATTTAACGAATCGAATTTACTTTAATAAATTATTTTAAAAGCACGGTACCCTGTTGTCTCATTTCCTCCCTAGTAGACCAGGGTATACCCGCGACAACATCTCGGAACTTCAGCAACGTTCTAAATGGCGAACAAAGGATGGACCAGTCTTGAAGGTTGGAGATTTGGTTCTACTTCAAGAGGAAAACCTGCCTCCGTTGTGCTGGCGACTTGGACGAGTTGTTCGTCTCTACAATGGGCCTGATGACGTGCCACGAGTGGCTGACGTGAACACAACCAGGGGCTGTCTGAGAAGACCGCTCACCCGCCTCTGCCCGCTTTTGGACGACGAACTTGTTGAAAGAAAATCTTTCAACGCGGGGGAGGATGTTCAGGCTCAGACTTGATCCAAAGAAGATCCAAGCTGTTTTGTTGCTCTTTAAATTCTACAGGCGTATCATTTTCTTTAGCCGACGCGTCTTTCGTATGAAGATATTTTATTTTATTTTTCTATGTACCGACATCTTCACTTGCCATTATAGCTTTGTCACGTTAACTGCGTTTTATTCAAATACTCAAAACTTATTATAATTCACTAATTCATTAAGCGTAAACACACCCTTATTAATTACTGGATGAGCTGACATTGTTGACTACTCGTCCGCCAATTTGCCTATCAAAACTAAATATAAAAAAAATATTACATCGATTTTTATTATAAGCACTAGCATGATCATTTTTATAGTCTATGTTACTTCTGGATACATTATCGACCTGCTAGTGAAGTCCCGTTAAAAGCGGTCCAACCGTTTCAGAGCTTAGCCAAAACATACAGACAATCAAAAATTGTAAAAAAAATATATTCTCTTTCTAATATATTATATTCCAGATATCCATATAGTAAAAGTGGTTATTTTAATATTACAATCATACATAACAATTTTATTTGTTTATACAGTTTATTTTCCAAATGTATTATAATGATGATGTAAGCACAATAATAAAATATCAAGAAATGAATGAATTAATATAATGTCCTTTCATACGTGGCACTGAATATTAAGGGCAAGGTGATGTTCTTGTGTCTTGAAGAAGTTGACCTTTTGGTACGAAACTTTTATTAAGCACTAATACATCATGCGATTTCACTCGGCTCAAAATTTATAGCGTTGTTTGGGCTATTCGGCTCATTCGCATATCTGTAAAACGACCAGTTTCAATTGGAGCGTTCAAATATACTATTCAAATGTTAGTATAGGTTTTCAACGCATCTACCACGGGGAGTATTCTGGGAATAACTGCAGCAGAATTCCACCACCGGAAATCACGCCAAAATTCTAAACAAACTCTGTTTCTATGTCCTGTCTCGAAATACCACTATATGCTGTCACGAGAAAAGAGAGTCCTTCAACACAAGAACACAGAGGTCTACATTCGAAAGGCAATCCACCTGCTAATCCTCTGCTGTAGCCAGTGGCGTAACTACAGGGTGGCAAGTCGGCAAAATGCCACGGGCCACCAGCTGAAAGGAGCCCCCGGTCGGAGGAGAATTCCAACTCCCAACATTTATTATTACACATTTAGTAAAAAAAATTGTGTGTTTCCTAGCATCCGATGAAATTGCCACGGGCCCCGAACGGTATAGTTACGCCACTGGGTGTAGCAGATATCTATGCATGTCGCTATCATTTACCATTAGACAAACCGACTGTCCGCTTACCTCCTGACCCCTCCTCTATAAAAAAAATCGGTTGTAAAGTCGGTTCACTGACGATAGTTGAACGTGACAACGTCATAAGAATATACTGATGGGCCGATTCTGCCTCTTTGTCGCTCGTTCCGCGCTCTCGCTTGCACTTCAAGCCTTAAATGAAACGTCTCAGAGCGAGGTAACGCCGCATGAGTCATGTTTTTTCGTTCGTGCAGCCGGCTTTCGAATTATAAGACGTTGTCATGTTTTGAATGAAATTTAAAAGTTAAATGCTATATTATACTGTCGTAAGTATAATCGAAGTAATACTTTGAAGTATAAAATTATTTATAACTTCATTTCACTTATTAGCTAAGTTGATTTATGTTAGGGAGTTTGGAATTGGAGCGCGAGTTGGGATTTAAACGTTATGTTACGAAGTAGTCTCATCTAAATATAACCAAGTAAGAGCAATATTACTAATAAAAACCTTAGGCATTGAAAACTTTTAACATCATTATGTTAATTCTTGCTTGTATATTAAGTGTAAGTCACGGAATGATCATGTGCAATAATAGTTAATTTTTCGGAAATGAACGTTGGACAAGCAGCCTTCTATGGTGACGTCATATTTTATATAGCTTAGGTAAACGAACAGTTGAAGCCTTTTGGTGGCAATTGACACCTATAAGCATCCACACAGCCAGTAGTTATGCAGATGCGTCGCCCTTTATTTGCCCAAGGGTTAACGCGACAGCATCACTGCCACTTTAAGCCGGTATCATGGGAGCGGGATGTATCCGTACCCTGGTTGTGCGGTGTGCCCGCCCGATTCGGCTGCAAAACGACCGTTCTACGAATTTGAAGTTCGCTTCGCTTTTGGATCCGGAGTTAAATTCTTATTATTTTAATTACTTATAATTATTAATGAAGAATATTATGCCACCGAAGCTCATCGCAGTTTGATACCAGCAGCGGGGGTTCGGCCGTCTTGCCGTTCATTGAGGAAGGCCTATTCAGCAGTAACTCAAAATAGGTCGATGATGCTAGTTATGAAAATCATCTTTACGTTCTCTTATTACGACTCATTAAAAAAAACTATTATAATGATTGTGCGGAATTTTAATGCCATATTAACGTATTATGGCGAATTCTCTACATCTCTACATCCGGTGAGGATTCTATTTTGCATACAATTCCTACATGTGTGCAATTATATTGTAGTTGTCATGCATGACTTCATAAAATGCTACATCATTTATGTTGTACCTATTAGCTTTTGCTCGCATTTTTCCCGTGGACTTCAGATTAACAAGTATGTAAAGGTTTATTAGGTATTTCTTATCATCGTTATCAGCCATTCGTCCAATATTGGACAAAGCCAAAACTAAGACGGCCGACCTTCCGATACTCGCAAGTGACTCGCATCAATTTACACTGGCTATCATCGCTCCAATCTAATGGGGGCTTACCAACCTTCCGTCGCCCGATCGTGGCCCCTATCGGCTCTTTCCCATAAACATAATATATACCATATCGACGTATGTAGGTAACCGGTGCACTGTCACTTGAAATTACTTCTTTCTAGCGTTAAGTCGATTACAAGCAGAAAAAATCCTACTAATATTAGGTATAATGCGAAAGTTTGTGAGGATGTTTTGTTACTCTTTCACGTAAAAACTACTAAATGGATTGTAATGAAACTTTATAATAATATATCTTATACGTCAGAATAACACGTAGCCGTAGGCTATAATTTGTTTCCGTACTCACACGACAACAGGAAGTAAGCGGGTGAAACTGCGCGGCGCTGCTTAATAAATAAAATAATAGCTAAGTTCAAGTTTTAGTTAAGTTGTATATAAATAACTAGATTTAATAAATACATAATATGCATACTATGATATTCGGCGGAACTAGGAAGTTGTTTATGTTAAAAATAACATACATTTCAAGGAAAATAAATAAAATAATACCATAAACAATTTTTGCCGCTATGTTTTTGTTAGTTAATCGAAAAAAAATATTTATTTTTTCAGAGCCTACATCAATGGGCACAAGAAGCGGAAGACGGTTTCATCATCATGAGTTTCGGATCGCTGGTGAAAGGTTCAACCCTGCCGCAACAGCAGCTGCGAGCAATTGTCAAAGTCTTCTCGAAACTCTCTCAGAGAATCATAGTGAAATGGGAATCCGACATTTTGGACTTGCCGAAAAACGTCATGATTGTAAAATGGCTGCCTCAGTTTGATTTGTTGAGTAAGTATTTGATGAACTAGAAGAAATCACCTAAGGAGAACGAGCATGTTTGATGACTGAATGTCAAGATGTATTTGTTGTCTTAGATTCATTAAAAAAATATGTACGAAATTTTAAGCAAGTTGGTGTTCACCTCCATACTTCTATATTAATCAACTAGCAACAAGGACTGGCATCGAATTTGTCGGTGCGACAGCATTACCTGTCTGTTCAGTATAGGTATTAGTATTGCTAAAGCTTCTATAGAAATATTGGCTAAATTCAATATTCATACAGATGAGATTCCACGTATCGAACGCTTTATCGTGAGGATTCTATATCATCATAATATATTTTTTATTATTTATTCCCATAGTAATGTCAGATTAACGAACGAATTGCCGTGGCCAGGTGGCGGCAAGTGAGCGAGAATGTAAAAACATAACACTTGCTCGCGCTGCCCGTTCTTTGACTTCCGCTCGAAAAGCAGATTACGGGGGAGCGCCAGACACTGGTTGCACTTGGCATACGGTAGTATCCCTTAGTAGTTTGTGCACTTGGCATAGATAGTGACAGCGCGAGTGACTTTCAAAACTCCACTTCCCTGCCTAAAAACTGACTGTAAATGATGAATTAGATCTACCCTCATAATCATCAAGTACCTACATCATAATCGTCATGTAAAACTTTAGGGAGATATTTAATTCCAATGAATATAATTAACACAATAATGTTGTTTGTAGACCATCCAAACTGCGTGGCTTTCATAACGCACGGTGGGTTGCTGAGCCTGACGGAGGCGGTGTCGGCGGGAGTACCAGTCCTCGCGATGCCGATCCTCGGGGACCAGTTCGGTAACGCAGCCCACGCACAGCGAGCCGGCTTCGGGGAGGTGGTGAAGTTGATGGATTTGGAAGAAGACACCTTCCATACGAAACTCAAGAAAGTATTGTCACCAGAGTGAGTATCGGAGACACACAATTAGTAATTTAAGATCCTTTTAAGTGTCAAAGTTTACCTATGTTTTATCTATATTGGAGTCTAGTCTGTCAACAGATTTTTAAAATATTCTCAAACGCTTACGATGTATTTTAGTAAAGTCTGGCCTAGTTCACGCAAGTGCCATTTTTGTGAATGCTAGGATAAGTGCCGGTTAAGTAGTCTACTTAGACTACTTCTAGACTATTTACCATAGACCTGTCTAACAATTAAAAAAGAAATAACATGTTACTGATGACGATGGAAAGGCTGTGTACCTTCTTCTTTTCATCCAAACCCGTGGTTTGTAGATATAAGGAGTCCGAAAGATATGGGCTTTTCCTTAGTATTCGCGTACACAATAATAAACCCAGATCTTAGTTCATAGAGTATAATATATTATATTGTCTTAGTTCTTTGCTGCCGCTGTCTGCGTTAATAGGATCGTTTGGTTACCGATGCTATTGTAGCGGACCAATCAGCACTACAATACTTCCCGCGAGCGGACCAATCAGCGCTAAAATGCTTCCCGCGTAAATATTTAAACGAGTACTTATTAAGGCGTGCTCTACCGGCAAAATTTCTGTCATCTAGATTGTGACCATTTGTTCAACATTACGTTCGGACTCCTAATATCTATACTCCGTGATCCAAGCAGACCAAACCCAAAAAGACCCAATCTCCAGTCTTGGAATTAAATTACTAATATTCGTGTTTTTAAAAACTTTCAGAACCCGTCTTCAGGCGAAATTAGTTAGTGAGATGTGGAAGGACCGTCCTAACAGTCCCATGGATACAGCAGTGTACCACATAGAGCGTACAGTCCGCCACAAAGGGGTGGACCTATCCAGTGAAGCGCGCCGACTGAACAGGATACAACTGGCGTTGCTCGATGTATACGCCTTCTTCCTAACCATACTGATGTTCACTTCTTTCGTTTTTTGGTACTTATTTAAAAAAACCAGTCACATTTGGTTGACTAAGAAGAAAGTTAAGACATAATAGATATGTTGTATATAATTACGCTTCTATGAACATGTTGGAATCGATTCTAGAGATTTTTACTGTCTCAATCGAGATTTTATACGAAAGTTGATAATTAATGAAATTAATTATAATTAAACTCATTGATTCTGGTATTGTTTTCTTATGTTTACGCGAATTTCACTCATTATAATGAAACAACTTTTACGGATTTTATCGCGGTTTATTTAGTTTTTTACAAGCCCGAGGTTTCGGAAACTTTACAGCAACCATGGTCACGGGAGGACATGGTTGCTGTAAAGTTTCCGAAACGTCGGGCTTGTAAAAAACTAAATAAACCGCGATAAAATCCGTAAAAGTTGTTTCATTATAATCATTGATTCTGGATTAGGTCTAGTAAAAAAGTCTAATTATCTATTATAAAAGAAATGATATTATATCCCTAGCTACCTTATATACATCTATTTGCAACATACAAATGTACTAACCATTTAGTGTGATGTGTGCGTTGCCTTGTCGTCAGATCTTTTTATGATAGCAATAACAATGGGAATGAAACATTCACTCTCCAAGTTTTAAATTATGTATGTATAAACTATCTATGTATTTTATTTTCGATGACAAAATAGCAACCCCAAATTATTTTTAGTTTAATTTTTTATTGGGAGCCTGCATTTCAAACGAGTTTTATTTTAAATAAGTACTAATTTGCCTACTTTTAATCGATTATTTACTTCTTTTTAGATTCTATGAAATTAAGATAATTTGATTTGAATGTGATTATAAAATGTGCCAAGTGTTAATTCGTGCTCGTGTAATATTTGTTATAAGTGTAGGTATATAAGGTGTTTAAAATAAAAAATCATGAAAATAAATGTATATATTGTAATTTATAACAGTAATATAAAACATGCAACAGTATAAAAATATTTGATTATAAAATAATATTTATAATACGTAATAGGTATAAGGCACATTTCGTTAACGGAATGTATTGGAATGTTTTAATTAAATGAAAAACTCGACATTTTTGTACAGCAGTGCTGTTCTGTAAGAATCGCAGCGCTGTCGCAACGCTGCTACGAGCTCGTCGCGCTCACAGCGTTGACGTTGCTAGGGTGTTTGATATGGTTTGACAAGCTTAGTGAATACCAAGTTGAATTCACAGCGCTGTCACAGCGTTGCGACAGCGCTGCGCTTCTTTAAGAATAGCACTGCAGTTGTACAGTAAAATGAAAAGCCTTAAGTTTGATATTCGAGACCATGACCATCTTCTTCTTATGTTTCTTTCAGACACTGTTACTGAAATTAAAGAACAAAAAAAAACATTTTTTTCATCCTAGATTTTTTTTTCGTAAAATGGACGTCAATTTCAGTTAACTTTTATTATTATGCACATTATTATAAAATTAATGCATATCTATGATATTAAAATACTGGCCTGATTTAACTTCACAAGGTACAAATAAATGCATTTATTCGAGACTTAAAATTATATAAATTGTAAAACCCTTACTTACATACGAAGTATGTATACCAATGTAAAAATTATAAAAATAAATGCTAATTTATGTATGTACCTACCCTGATAAGTATAAATTTATTCTTTAAGTTTATTTTTTAAGAACGTCGGAAGACAGAAAGCGGCTTTATGCACATCGCTGTTATAGTATTTTAAGTCCATTTTTAAAAGTTCTTCATCGCTGAAAACCAAAGTGGGGACTTCAAAATTGATGTTTTTATTCAATGAGCCAATGATAAACCCGATCTGACCGGCTGGGTAAGTTGGGACCGACGTCGTAGCGTATGCAGCAGCTGGGAACTGATTTTTACAGAAATTTAGAGTATTTTTGACTAAGTCTATATTGTCCCAATATGTTGACCCTTGGCAACAGACAATTCCTTCGTCCCTTAAAGCACTCTTCATTAAGGCGTAGTAGTTCTCCTGGAACAAAGTCACAGCGGGCCCGATCGGGTCACTGCTATCTGTGATAATGACATCGAACTCGTTGCTGTTCTTCTTCATAAACTCGAAGCCATCTCCAATATGAAGCGTCACCTTCTCACTGTCGAACCCGACTGCCATGAAGGGCAAGTATTTTTTGGACACCTCCACTACTTTAGCGTCGATTTCAACCTGTAATGATCATTTTAAAATTCATCAATCTTGGCCTGTAAATTATAAATTATGGGCAATACTGCTATAATATTTATAGCAGCAAAACCAAAATACCATTATATGTATAATGGTATTTTTACACCATCTTCTGCGAGAAAAATAAATACATTACATATTTTTTTTATATTTACATATTTGCCAAGACCCTCTAAATGAGATTCCTCCCCTAGAACACCTCACATAATTAATGGACGTCCCCCTACTACTGAATATTTTACAAATAGTTGTAACTTGACAGTAATATTATGGTCACAGTTGTCATGTTGAATAATAATTGTATTATACAAAGGTTGTTAGATCTCTATTATAAAATAAATGTAAAAATCCAACAAATTTCTCATCTTTTCATACCAACATGAAAAATAATTTTGATTGATCTCTTGTATATGTACATTAAAATGTAAAAGTATACATTTAAAAAATAGAAGATCAACAGTTTTTTATTGCAAGACCAAGTTTATTTAGCCTATGAGTTCGCCGAACCTTTGACTTGTTCAATGTTAAATATATATTATATGATAGATAAATGTTTTACCGCTGATAAGGTTGACCTTTGTTTTGGTTAAGATAATATTAGCTTATCAAATACAAATTTAGTTAAGTTAGATTGTTGTGTTGGCTAATTCTTGAGTTATTTTGACAGGGAATTTGGTCCATTTCACCTACACAGACCATTTTTAATTGTTATCGGGAACTTCTTATACCTATTTTTATACTTCTAAGACCAGCAGTGCTATTCTGTAAGAAACGCAGCGCTGTCGCAACACTGCGACAAGGCTGTGAATTCAACTTGGTATTCACTAAGCTTGTCAAACCATATCAAACACCCTAGCGCCGTCAACGCTGTGCGCCGAGACAAGCTCGTCACGGCGCACAGCCTAGAAAATGACTCTTACAGAATCAGGGGGCAGAACTAAGAAAGATCTATACAAACATTACCCTCCTTTAAAAAAAAAGCCCTTAGGGGGTTGAATTTTTAAAAATCCTTATCCATAATCCTCTTAGTTACATCATAACTTACATCATAAAAGGAATCCCTATATCAATATTTCCCTTTTTTTTACCTGCACAATCTGCTTAACTTTTGGATGTTTGGCCACCTCCCTAGCAACTCCACCATCTCCGCCACCAACAATAAGTACTTTTTCTGGGTTCTTATGGCAGCATAATGGCAGAAATGATATCATTTCCTGTAAAGCAGATCATATTATCATAGGCAAATACACTTAATATATACTTATGTGCATTTCCTGTACTTCAAATAAGATGACAATCACATTTAAGTAAACTAATTGTCAGTAAAAAAACCTTCGACTCTAAGGCATTAAGTACAAAATATGAGTTCAAATTCATGTAATAGAATGAGTCAAAATCTATTTTTTTCTCATTATATTTAGTTATAAATAATTTAATAAACATAGCTGTGAACAAAAATGTATTAAGAATAATTGTAATTCCACAGAAGATTTACAAAAAAATTATGTTATTATGATATGATTTTATTGCAGTAAGAATTTTTTTTTTCTAATAAAAATTATTTAATACTTAAATTACTGCTAACCTGACAACTTCACTTTATATTTATGGTTACAACTACTAAAAATAAAAAATAAAAATTTGATTTACCTGATAAGAAAATTCATCTTTCTCTGTGCACTGTATGATTCCATCAAGTACTAAAACTTTACCAAGACTGGCTGTGTCAAATACTTGAATTTCTTGGAATGGAGATCTTTCTGTATGTAAAACTTCCTTCACTTCAAACGAAAATGTGCTCCCCGGCCACATTTCACATGATTCAGAAAACCAGTTCTTCTTTAATGTATCCATTTGCAGATCTAAATTATTTAAACAAAAAGTTTAAATTTGGGTAAGATTTTGTAAAAATCTATCCACGTTTTAATGATGAAATTATACGAAAAAAAGTGTACAGGTTATTTATTACACAATTTAAATCCACAAACTGATTATATATGATAAAACTTATTATAAAAGCAAAGAAAATTATTTATATTTAGGATTATTACATGGTTTCATTGAAGTTAATTAATTAAAGAAGAGTAAAAATAAAAACCAATATATGTATTATGAAGTACTATTAAATACAAGCGTTAAACGATAACTGATATTGTGTCCAGATTTATATTGAGCCAGTTAAAGATAAACAAATAATTAAAATAACCTTTGGACTAAACACTGATTTACTAGATACTAGTAGTCATAAATAAAACGTACGATAATGAGAGTTTTGTTAAAATTTAATATTTATTAATCAATCAAACTAGCATGGCACGCCGGCACTTTAATTTAAAAAAATATGTACAAAGTACAAGATTTTGAAATCATTTGAATTGACATTTGACCACACATTTGACAGAGAGTGTCGAGACATGTTTTTTTTTTTATTTGAGGCATTAGTAATTATAAACCACTTATAAACTATAGTTTGTAAACTATAAGCCACGAGGCAGCTAAAATATTCAAGATTTTGTTCTATGTGTTCTAGTGGTTTTCTATAGTGCTTGTCTTAAAAATTTTAACCTTATATTATAATGTGATTGGTTGGTGAATATTGTAGTGCATTGTCCAGGATGGATGGATTTGGTAGTTATAGTTAATTGATGGTGACGTAAGGGACTCCCCCCCTGGCGTTTCCCGTCATTCCTACGTCGTCACACGGAATATGTGTAGTTTACGTTAGACATGGCAGCTTGGCCTCTGGGTCTTAGCCGGTTCCAACAGGGCAAATATACTTAAAAAAAAATTTAAAAAATTTGTCAAATCAGAAATGTCAGATGTCAGTCATGTCATTAAAATTGAATTTTGTATTTACTATTTTACTATTTTCTTAATTTTTTGGATAACAATTAACAAAGTATATAATAATTGTTGATTGTAACCGTAAATTGAAAACAATAGCTTATAAAATCTGTTAATGATTCTTGTTGGTAATGTTATGAAATCCTTTTCCTTGGACATTTCATTTATTACTGTTGGAGCTACATCTACAGTTTTTATTTACAAATTACAATCCGCACTAAGAGAGAGTAGTAATAACTATGAGTCTCATAAATTGTATTGTATAATTGTCTGATAATTGAGTTTGAAAAATTATGGTAAACAAAACATGTCTTTAGCTGTTATAACTCCTGAAGAATTTCTAGTTTCAATTAAAGTTTTTATTGAATTATCAAATAAATGTCATGATACATGGAAAGTATATGAATCTGAAGAAATTCACAAGAGCTATATAAAGAAGGAAGAATTTGTTGAACACACAAATGGGACAACTAAAAATGTATGTAAGGCAGAGTATGTGATATTTTACAACCTAAGTTATGGTGTCCCATCATTTAGTTTTAATTTATGGAAAAATGATGGAACTCTTTTAAATTTGGAGGAAATAAGAGGCTTTTCTCCATCAATGTATGTACATAAATTTTATAATTATTCAATTTATATATTCAACATTAGTTATGCTCTCCTGTTGTAAAATCAGAACATATTTTTTAAAATAAATTTATAATGCAATAAAAAATCCACGATTTCCAGTAATAATTAATATATGTTTATTTTTTCCAGAATTGAAAAAAAAGAATTCCTATCTGTTGTCACACAACAAGACCATCCTCTGTTTAATAAACCATACTTTATAATACATCCGTGCCATACAGAATCACTGTTGTTAGCCTTTAAGGATAAGTCCAAAAATATTATTGTAACATTTTTAAGTTTAATTACACCAATAGTTAAACTTAACTTGCCTTTTGCATACGGCTTATAAGTTTAAATAATTAAATTATTCCTGGAACTTAGTTGTTTTTCTTTTATTTTTAAAATTAACATTTGTGAATGATTTATTCATATTAACCTTTATAATACGTACCACTGCTAGGTACAAGTCTTCTTCTCAAAATCAGACGAGGAAGGTGTTCACAGATAGATGGTCCAGTGGGTTGATAAACGCACACCTACAATGACTTATGTTATTAGACATGCAGGTTTCCTCACAATGTTTTATTTCATTGTGAACAAGCTATGGTCTCACGATCAGGTGTATGTAGAAATTTTTACGGCTGGCGAGGATTCCCCTATCCATCTTTATCCAATGGTAAAGCTAATTGGCTCGCCTCACGTCCGATAGGGCCATTAGCATAGCTCTATCCGAAAAAAAACTAAGGTTGTAACTGTGCCAGGTTTTTTTATAACGGTGATTGCTACACCCACAGCTACACCTATCACGATGTATGCATGTAAAAAACATTTACATAAGAACGTAATAAATTCATAAAGCATAATGCTATTAGAAATAACAGTAGTCATAAGAGAGGGTAAACAAAAGGTCTTCCAAACTATTTAGTTAAAAAAAACACTATATAAGTAACCAAATTAAAATAAGTACCTATGTACTAATAAAAAAAATGCATTTAGTATACGGTCGAATTGAGAAACGTCTCCGTCCTTGAAGTCGTTTGAAAGGGATCCGATACGATCTAAATGTGATTTTTCAATTTGATTTTTGTGGACAAAAACCTTGTGTGTCGGGTCCACGCACGACATTCTTCGTGATCTTTTTTTTTTTGACAGCAAAGAAAACTTTATGTAAAACAACTGCAGCCGCTTTTTGATCTGACGGTAACAGGTAAACAAAGACAGGCTGGCCCTGCGACGTCCGCATCGTCGTTTGCAGAAAAACGTTAGTACAGCTTGCATAACATTATCTGAAAACTTAAAAAAATGCATTACATAATGCTTGCTGTCTAAAGTGTTTCTAGTGCAATGTGGAAAAAATGTTTCTATTTGAATGATACAAATTTTCAGACGCCTACCTAATCAAACTTCGGTATTTTATTTCATTTAATCTTTCAGAATTTTGTATTCCTTGCTTAAAAATCACAAGCATAGGATTACTCATTACTGTTTATATACTATTTATGAAGAATATATTATGAAAATATGATGATAATCATGTATATTAGTCCTATGACGTAATTGTTTTATTACAATAATTTACGTTAATCTCTTTATTATTTATATAAATACAAACGTTTTTTCCATCATAAATCTTATCGATTTACAATATGTGATAAAATAATCACATTTAAGATGTCCAATGCTATCTACTGTGTCTCCGTCTCGTTTATCTATTGATCGATTCAGATAATTCTTTTAAAAGGCACCGATTTTCCGAAGCAGACCAATTTATGTAGTGTATCTAAGATTAATGGCATTGTTATTATTTATTAGTGCCTGGTTGACCGAGCATTTGCTCGGTTTTTTCGTTTTGTTTTATATACCCTTTGTGTTGATAATATGATAGTTTTCGTTTAAAAAAAATGAACTTGAAAAAAAAAGACAAAAAAATAATCTCACTGGAGATACGAACCAGGGGGCCTAGCCAAAGTGCCATTACGAAAACGACAGCGACATATTGGTTGACAGCGAAATTTACGTTCGTATTCGAATGATATTTTATCATTGTCTAAAACACGAAAAAAGAATATTAAAAAAGTATATCTGATCCCTACAAATGGACAAATTGTGGTTGCTTCTTTCACAGATTATTTCTTTGTCTTTATTGTGGAATCAGGGATAATTACTGTCACTGTCGCTTGCCCTCTTCCAGCTTAGCTGAAACGCTGTTGAAGACAACGTTGTCAATCACTTATCATCGGGTGGAACGTTTGCCAGTTTGTCTAATTAACATAAACAAATGGTTACGGTCATATTAGGCTCTTGTCAAAATTAATTTACCACAAAATTAAATTCACAATGTACCATTTTTACCATATAAAATTATATATACCTCTGTGGCTCAATGGTTAGCACGTTGGCGCGCAAACCCGGAGGTAGCGTATTCGAATCTCGCCAGGGAACAAAAAAGTTTCTGTGTTCCTGGGTCATGGCTGTGTATTATATAATGAAAATCTTATTATGATATATATTAATTTAAAAAGTATTAAATATTTACTAGTAATAAACAACCTATGTATTTCCGTTGTCTGGTAGTTGGTACCCGGAACACAAGTTCTTCAGGAACCAGATTGACGTGGTGTGAAAGCGTAGATGTTATTATTATTTACCTATACTGAGATACAAAACTTTCACTTGAAAAAAAATAACGAAGTGCACACATGTCTTTTTACACACTTGAACACCTGTGTCTTGACATTTACCGAACAATTATTACCAATCAATAAACGTTTATTAGGTATCCCCAATCAATAACGTGGCGATATCGATTGTAGAAATTTATAATATACGAAATATTATTCCTTACATAATCGTAAAAAGGAGTAACACAAGGAATTTGCGCCGAACAGCGAACAATATTAAAAGCTTTCAGCGCTTTGCCTACCCTCTTCATGAAATAAAGAACCTGCAGCTGTCCTGCGGGCACAGAGTTTCCACCCTCGTGGTAAAAAAGGACACGCTACGTAACTCTGTCTTAAGTAGGACAGAGGTCATTGGTCAGTCGGACATAACTTTATCGATCCAGATTCCTTCAAAAATCTTAGTGGAACCCACTCCCTATAAATGTATAAGTTTCACACATGAACAAAATCCTAAAAAAATGGTAACAAAGTAGTAAACTTCAAAGACCTAATCTCGTCAGGTTTAAAGTTTTCCTTGCGATGTTTTACTTCACCAGTTACCTTAAAAATACTGGTACATATTTCAGCTACATCCAGTTAGAATGGAAGCTGATCCCAAATATAGAATGTAAAAGACAAAACAAGAAGATTAGACATTCCCATTGAAAATAGCCTAAGTGGATGGAAATAGTTTGATAAATAACTACAAATATGATAACGGTTCATTGACAGTTTATAATGACTTCCGCGTTTTGGTATGGATAGTGGACTATTTACAGCCTGGCAAAAAATAGTTGAAAAAAAAGGGGGTCCACTATCACACTAAGGTCGCAATATAATGGGAGACAATAAGATTTTAATGAAAATCTTAAAAATAAATGTGAAACAATAAGCCTTACTCAAACTCTGGCAAGTCGGCCAAGTAGTGTCGACATCATAGTTTTACATTTAATATAAGTAGTATTTATTTCCAGTTGTCAACGTTACACTCTTTTTTGCCAAGCTGTACTAAGATATGTAAATGAATAAAAGGTCTAGGTTTGTTGATAAGTTATCGTAGCTTTTTTTATTGATATCTTATTGTATTGGCATGATAAGATAGTTCAGTACACCTGTGTTGAATTTGTGTTTTGACGTGTTATAATGTAAAGTGTTGTGTAAAATGCATAATTTCAAAGGACGTTTCTGTGAGTGTCTCCGGTCATGCCTACTCATATTCTGCTGGTGGAGAGTAAGTCTGTTTAATACGAATATCAAAACAAAAAGACGCATGTGTTCGTTTGATATCAGGCAAAAAATGACGCGTATATAATTTACAGTAGGTATTAATGTGTGGGAATAGGCAAGGGGCAGAGAAGATGATGATGATGATTATTGAGTGGTTTTATTTTTAATTACAAGAGGCAGGAGATGCAAATTAATAATTATTACTGGGACAAAGATGCTATCTATACAGATAAAAAAAATTGGAGTGTCTGTTCATAATATTAAATTATGCACTTTTTACTACACATTTACTAAATGCATATAGATGTATACACGGTACATATACACAAAATTTTTTGTTGTGTTTGTACCTACTTTTTCTGTTATGTTACTTTTGTTTAACAATATGTTTTGTTTACTCGCATGCGCTACCCTCCTTTTTACTGTCCCCTCCAACTGGCCACCGGTAACTTAAAAACCACACGAAACGCGACATCATAGCTGTTACTATACGTCGGTATTATGTGAGCGAGGGGTGGCAGGTGGAGGTGAAGCAACATGGCAATCTCTTACAAAATTTTAACGGGACTTTCACTGGCAGACAGCTGATGCCATCAGAGCTAATGCTATCAAAAGTCGTCAAAAGATATATACTAATTTCAAACGTATTTAGATCAATATTATTTGACCTCATGTTATTAATACTAGGATGACCTAATAGGAGTAACTTATGTCATTCAAGAAATAATACATTATTTAGATGTCTTGAATCTTTAAGTGAGCTTAAAGGTGTTTGTAACGTCGTCAGAATTAATATTTTCCAGTTGGTAAACCACTTTACCATGTTCCAATTCTGCCTACGAATAAAGATACGAATATTCTAGAAAACTATAATTTCAGTCGGCTTATTAAAAAAAGAATTAATAATGAGTACATACTTACAAGTTAAAACAACTTACTATCGTCAATTGGATTGAGCGTCAGACAAAAAATCACATACACCAAAGAGTATGTAAAACTAACGTTAACATACACAAGGACTGTTAGCAATACTACACGTCTGTGTGTGTGTTTTTTTTTTGAGAACTGCATAAAAAAAACTATCTTGTAACATTATTCCCGCCACAAGATTGAAAAAAAAAATCATATGTGAAAAGAGTTTACATTTTAAAAGCTGCCAGTGTCCGTAAATAAGTTATTGTATGGAATCAAAACGTGTCGCTATTCGCACAAGGGTGGATTATAATTTGCGGACACATGCGAAGGATCTCACGGCGTTGACATTGGCCGACAACTTGGCTTCAGTGAGTGCAATGAGCATGACGCATCAAGACACCACATGAGGGTAAATTAAATTTCCTTATCACACAATATATTCCTTTATGCCAAACTAACAGACGGACAATACTTTCATTGTAAGATAAGTGGTCAACGGAGCGGCTTAGACGGAAAAAAGGTATGTGTGCGATTCACACACGATAGAAGTGAAACACACGTTAAATGCTCAAAGCAAAAAAAAAGCGTTAGCATAGTTCGAAATGATAAAAAATATAGGATGGACCACGTGATTAAGCGCGGCGTTATGTCAATCCCATACATTTTATCATTTTCGAACTTCGCTAACGCTTTCTTAATGGCTAGGCCCATTTTGGCTAGGCCCCCGATAGATCAAAGGGGTGCTTATTCGTCGTGTCTGGGAAAAATCATACAAGCTTCTAAGCGAAGTCTTTTCACTTTGGTCTTTGACGATATTTAATTAACAATGTCATGGAATCAACGCGTACGAAAAGTAAATCATAATCGTCATCAGATTATGACGTCATACAATTAAATTGTTGGTGTGACGTCATTTACGATTGTGCTATCTAATAAGAAATAAAAAATGTAGGGAATTGTTGTTTTTTTATAATACACTGTAAGTATATTTGTCCATTAATATTATGTTATGCTACATATTTTTTTTCGTTCATTTAGGTCACTTTATTATTTTCCCTCTTATCTTTTGATAGAGCTCATATTTTGTGCATACTAAAATATCTATAAAAGGGCATTCAACTCTAATTTAGCATGAAATATATTCAACATCAAAACAAGCTTTGAACAAAGCGTAGTGATAAACGAGATAAGCTCTCATAAATGTGTATACGTACAAAGATATTTATCGATCACAATAGCTTAAATTTAAAGATAGACGGCTGACAATAATTTATTATTAAATAGAATAAAATAATATTATAATCGAACGACGCAAGAACGACGCTCCCTCAAACTGGCATTGATAACATTACAAAAAATCAAATGCTTGCATCGTACCTTGGAGATTACTCATAGTGATAATAATATTATATACTTAGGGCCTGTTTCACAATCTCCAGTTAAGTGCCCAATAGGCTATCGGCAACATATTTGACAGATAAAGTATGGAGTATCTGTCAAGTATCTGTCAAATATGTTGCCGATAGCCTATTGGGCACTTAATTGGAGATTGTGAAACAGGCCCTAAGACTAATATAATATGACGAACCTTTGCAACAATATGTATAATATATATGTTTCTTGTGTCCGTTATCCGTGTGTTAGTCATTGAACGCTCTGTAAGCGCCTGGACCGATTATTACATTCAACATTCGGAGGAAATATTTGATTTTTGTCTGTTTGTTTTTACGATTTAACTCAGAAACTCTCTACTGAAACTTGAACGCGTATAATTGTTTTCATATTTGTTCCCCCCCCCCCTCTGTATTTCAACCCCCTAAGATTTGAATATTATAATAATATAATATAACTCAGTGAGTCAGGTTTGCCTTTTATTATAATAGATGACTCTCATCTGACAATGTATAACTGCCTTTACAATGTAATGCAATATGGCCGCCACTATTTGAAACGTACAGAATTGTATATTCTGTATACATATTATATCCAATAATAGTTGCAATATTAAGCCTATAATCTGTTTCACCTGGCCATTACAGGTAAAGACATGAAAATTAATATTTTTTTCCTTTGGGAAATTTGACAGCTTTATGAGGAAAATTAAAGGCTTTACAGCACACTAAGTATACTCGCAGCTTTGTCTAGGAAAATACGTGCTAGTCTATTTCTACTATGCTTTGTTCTTTTAACTTTTTTTTTTCATTTGACTTAATTAGAGATAACATTTTTATGATGTAACGTGTAAAATTAATAATTTTCCAATGTATTAATTATAAATGTTCCTAGTAGTCACTTCGGAGGCCAAGACCCATTTTGTGTCGCTGAGCCAGTCAAGTTTTTCTATTTCTAGTAGTCTAAGGGCGGGTTGCTAGACTGATTTTGACGAACATGTAATTGTTAAAGATGGGCGTAACGAAAGTTAGTGACCAAAGAGCGTTGCTTCTAACAGACGTCAAAATTTCAGATGATTTAAAACAACCGACCCAATCACATGCTTTTATGAACTTATCACAGCGCTAGATTAACGTGGTGTAGTTGTTGGCTTTAAAATGTATTAATTATTATTTATGAATTATAACAACATATCGAGAATATGACAAATTATTCTACATAATATTATATCTGTTGTAATCATACATTTACGAACAGGTACGAGTATAATAATGAAGGACATAATATTCTAGAAATAACCAAAAAACCAGACATATACGCGAAACCTACGATACAAGTGTTTAAATTTTGCAGACAAACAGTTTTGTATATTAGTAAAGATATAAATGACAATAATAAGTTAATACTATTATGGAAATGATCGGAACATAATTTACTTTGGACCGTAACTCAGGGTTAGGTGAGGGAATGCTATTTGTAAGTTAATTTAAATTATTATAGTGTACGCCGTCGTCATTTATGTTTTTTTACGGTAGCATAATCTTTAGGTATTTAAAGATGACGTTAGACCTTAATACTTTCATTTCTATGAAGACACAGGATTCATGTAATCCGGGTGGGAAGTCTATGCCTTCTCCAGGAACTTTTATAGTGAGAATCTTGTATTTATTATGTATTTAATGTCGTGGTGTCGTGTGCCACATGAGTTGCATTACATTGCGTTTCTAGTGTCAGTTGCATCGACAATGCAGTAGGTAAGTATTTGTGTTATTTCGGACTCATTATAATGAAACAACTTTTCCGGATTTTATTGCGGTTCAGTAAGATTTAATTCACGCGTCGTTTCGAAAACTTTCCAGCAACCACGATGACGGGAGGACAGTGGTAAAGTATCCGAAACTTTGGCGCGAAAAAAACCTTAATAAGCCGCGATAAAATCAGTAAAACTGTTTTATTACAATAAGCAGAATTCGTGAAAACATCTTACTAATATTATAAATGCGAAAGTTTGTGAGGATGTTTGTTACTCTTTCACGCAAAAACTACTGAATGGATTTTGATGAAACTTCTTTAAGTATATAGTTTATGCATCAGATTAACACATATGCTATAATTAATCCCCGCATTCCCACGGAAACGCGGAATAATATTATAGACTATATTATCATCCCGCTAAGATGCCGTTGTAAATCTTAGTTAACTCAGGCGAAGCTGCGGGCAATAGCTAGTTATAAAATAATATTTTGGGTTCAATAAATAATTAATTAGTAATAATCTCCAATAATAATTAAATTCAAATCTACTAATATTTATACATGAATTAAACAAATTCACTCTTTTGCACATAAAATGGAGAAATCTGGTGATTCCTGTGATTTTTACCAGTGCGAGGGATGCGCTGATCCGCACTCCCAGTTGCATGGGTCCACCGTCGGCCATCTTGATTGTTTCTTCCGTGACAGATGCGCTGTGTTTCGGGGGAGGGGCAAGACAGGCAGTATAATGTCTAGCACCGAGACTCGAGAGTCAAAACAGACGATCTCCGTGCAGTGGAAGGTCCGCGTTGGATGCGAGTGGCAAGGGATCGGCCGTCTTGGCGTACATTGAGGGAGACCTATGCTTAGCAGTGGACTGATAAAGGCTTATGATGATGATGATGATACGCATAAATAAGTTGCCTGGGATAGTTCCAACTTATAGGTAAACTAGGTCTATCCAGCACGACTCCCAGTTTGTCTATCCGCTTATATAAAAAATCCTTATTACAGCAAATAGAAACCCAATTTAATTTTTTTTTGTGGGAGAAATCAACAAATTTTTGAATTCGAAATTAGAATATCCAATATGTGACGAAAATTTGGCCACGTCAACGTAGAAATCAAATTGCGAAGAGTAAAAATATTTAATATCAGATTTTATCATCAGGAAGTCATCTTTGGAAAACCTTGATACAAGATAAGCCATTCGATTATGAAGTTCCATGTTATATTGTTTATAAAATAGATCTGAATGTTTTCATTAGGTATTTCATAGTTACAACAATCTACACTAATATTATAAAGAGGAAAACTTTGTTTGTTTGGTTGTAATGAATAGGCTCAAAAAGTACTGGTATACATTATTTCTTTTTAAAAATTATCTAGTCGACAAGAATAAGAACTCTACTCATAAAATAATGAAATAGAATGTTCAAATCTTTCTCACCTTGCGTACAAAAGATAATCAAAATTGTTCAAAATGAGTTAAAAGGGTGAAGGGGCTCGTGCGAACGGGCTAAGCGATAGTTTTTTTTGCTGCTTTGTGCATGTAGCCAGGACCGGGACAGGTTCTGACATCATGTAACCTCACACTTGAGCAGTATATACCCTAACTAAAATAATTGCGAGCGCATTCAGCCGCTTTTTGGGGTCCCGGATCTGCGGGCACAGGAACATCTCAGGGACACGTTGGTGGCCTGCAGAAGGTACCTCCATTGGTAAATTAAAACGAACTCAGACACCATTTAACTAATTTAATATTGATGGAATACGCAGGCAATAAGCTGTAATACTTTTTAAAATAATGACTTAAAATGCTTTAACCTTTATTAAAGTTACTTAGATGATATTTTATTCATGTGCCGACTAATAATTACCTTCATAATTAAAAATTTTTGTGGTAGTGGAAATTTCGCTGGCATCAATAATATAGGACTTAGGTAAGTTAGAGTCATAAAAGTAACATAAGTGGATTTCTATAACTTGGCTGAAAAATTAGCCTCGGCCAGAAACAACAGTCTGTAAAGGTATGAAAGTCTGAAAAATACCGTAGAAAATGTAAACTTACCACGAGTCTAGGCTAATTTGGGGTGATTGTTAGTTAAAAAAAAAGATGAAAGTGGATAAAAATATATTTTGTATATTTTTCTGTATTTTTGTTTATTTATAAAATAAAATTTTCGTGAAATTTACACATTAATTCGAATAATTTCGCTCCACCAACCCTCTTAGCAATTATGGTACATTATAAACCCATAATGTTAAGTGTCTGATAATTAAGCGATGAGAACTTGATTTCAAGGCTGTAATAATATTTCTACAATCAATAAGTTCTAGGTCAAAACGGTCTTCATATGCAAATTATTTATTAAAACAATATACGTATTGCATGCATTGAATCAATAAATATGTGATAATAGCTTTATATTACCAATATTAGTCGTTATCATCAACTCGCATTTGTCCGACTCCGAATATGAAAATATAAAAGCAAATAAGTTTCTAGCATCTAACTTAAGTCCTTAAGCTATGATTTCCCAAATATCTTTCCATAGAAAATGTTGCAGAACAACAATATGCAATTTCTATTAAGTACTGCTTAGTAGTAGCTGCTTTGATCTGTGCGAAAATTTCGCACAGTATTATAAAATATCCTACTTTTTGTCAGTATCTGGTAATTTTTTTTTTTTTAAATAATAAACTCCGCACAGCCATCTGATTCCAAACTAGGCAGAGCATGGTTATAGCAACCAGACTGTAAGTTGTAACTGTAGCAAAGTTACTTATATATTTACTTCAGAACATAATATGATCATGCTAATCACACAAACATTTGTCGTAGATGGGAATCGAACCCACGACCTTCTGGTCTAGCAGCGTCACTTACCATTTGAGTTTGAGTACACGAAAGGAGTTGTGTGACCGTCATACGCTGACTCTGTTTAAATCGTCTGAAACAGACGGACTGAGGTCTATGATGTATGTTTAGATTAAATGCCCGTAGCCCGTAATTTTTTTAACAAGAGTTGTTTATTTTCATCCATTATTTAGCTATTTTTTTTAATTTATTATTTATTCTCTAAACAAAGTCTAGTGTTGCATTCTTTCATTTGTAAACTTCAATAAAATTTATCGGGGTTTTTATACAACTTGAGATAAAACTTATCATAAGCCTGCGACGCGACGTTTACAAACCATGTCGTTACACGCCGCTGCCGCAAAACCTAAAAATGGTATTTTCGCTAATCGCTTTCGTTTTATCGCGTCTTATCATTAGCGCGTCTCCAATAGGAAATGAAAAAAGCAAGCCCTTCACCAGGACACTGACTGACAGAAATGGTAGTCTACAACACATACAGCAAGTATCGACTGTGACGACCTGTGAGCCATCTGCCTACCTACCTACCGGCTACCGATTGAGCTTAGATGCCACCAGGCCTAAAAGTTTCGAAAGGTCTAGCCTTTCGAAAAAAAAAGTATCGACTAAGGCTATAAGATTCAAATTATAAATATAGTTTGGTTACTTCGAAACACATTCGTTTTTTACGAAAATTCTAATCTGGATGAAATAACAAAACAAAATTAAAAAAATAAGAAGTACCTAAATAATAGAGTATGAATAGTATTTACCATAAGGACGAAACGTATTTCGTTTGATATAGTAACAATATAAAAAGATTTTGGAACGAAGTTCCTTACGGCAGGCTTGGATTAGGGATTTTGCTGCGCGACCGAACTGAAAAAAATGTGATAGTAAAACCGTAAGAAAAAGTGCGTGGAATAATAAGCGTTAAATGAGACGTGCGCAGGCGCGACAGTCGCATACACAAGCGAGTAGTGTATAATACCTTACTTTTTAGCCGAAGGAACTTCGTTCCTACCTGGTGTCCCACGACACCACATTTCTTTTTTTATTATTTTACTTCCTTCGTGTGGCACTTGGCCAATTTTTGAGGTTACACAATATTCATAAAAAAATATTGTGTTCTTTATAACATCACTAATGACTAAAATCACTTATCAGATAACACGCCTTCCTCAAATAATATTAGCGACTCGGACGATTGCAAATAAAGATATGGTCGCTCAATGCTGGACTTTATTAGCTTTTATCGTACGTTTGTTAGGTGCAACATATTATGTACTTTGTTATTCATTTATGTGCTTTGTAACTTTTGTAAGTCATGTCTGTTTTTTTTTTAATTTTCAACAATTTGTAACTTATTTAAGAATAAAACAAGACACGACTCAAGATATAAAACAATAAAAGGAGTTACTGTAAATTTCTTGGTGCTATTAGTTATTTTAGATATTCATTAATAATAAAATTATTATTTAGCGTAGCATTCTATGAACTTCCAACACTACAACTGGCCTTTTTCCTTCTTGGCCCAGTGGTATTCTTCATTCGGAATACGTAAAAAAGTTAGTTAAAAATTTTGCAAATCAGTTTTTACAAGATCATTCAGATTTCTAAAAATATATGTGAGCAGATATATAAATCCTAATTAGGACTTCTATTGTCAGGGGCGTAGCAGCTATCGCTGTATCAGCCGTATCAATGATAAGGCACTGGCTAAAGGGGCCTCAAACTTCAAAGCAACACACCTTCTTTCTTAAAACTTCGTTTCTTAAAACAATGTTGATTTGTATTTAAATTTTTTGCCCGCCGTATTGATACAGATCACTAGTGCAAGCTGCTGCTATCTAATGTTTTAAATTTTGCATCTGGCTTTGTCACCATCTTCTCTAGATTTTAAGGCGCCTTTATTTAGAATTTTTAGTTGAAGCAAAGACCATTTCTATCGGTTTCGTGGAAATGTTCGAAACAATTATAGTTTCAGCATTTATGTGAATTTCACTCTTTCAGTGTTTTGGAAATTATGTCCAGCCATTGAGGAAATCTGTTATTCAGCTGGTGATGTGACTTTAACATTAATATTTTCCAGTCCAACAAGGTCTCAGCCGCAGCAGAGACGCGTCAGATCGAAGTGGGAGTAGTGTCGGAGGGGGGAAGGAAGAAACACAACAAGATAAAGACGTCGAAATACTCCCTGCTGATGTTCATACCCAAGAACCTCACGGAGCAGTTCAGAAGGATCGTCAATTTTTATTTCCTGATAGTCACAGTCATTGCGATTGTAATTGGTGAGTATTTTGTCCAACAGGTCAGCCAGCCAGCCAGGCCATTTTGTCAGCCAATCTTGTTTTGATTCATGTTATTCGGGAGTGTTTTCCTACACATATGAAAATCGCACATAGTTATAAACAATAATTAACGTTTAAAAGCTAAACTGATTCGGACTTATTAAAGACATGATTTTATCAAGCCAATTCTAGCCAATTGAAGGTGCTCAATACAACCTCACATATAAATGATTTGGATGATGAGTCATCAGCCGCTTCTATGATTAACTGTCATCATAATTATCATCTATATTTTTAATATTGACTACAGACAGTCCTGTGTCTCCAATGACGAGCATTGCTCCGCTGAGCTTCATGGTACTGGTGACGGCGGTCAAGCAGGGCTACGAGGACTGGCTTCGTCACAAGGCTGACAACAAAGTTAACAATAAAATAGGTAAGACGAAAATAAAACTATGTAAGCTCTAATTTGAAGCCTTTGTTAAACAAAAACAAGGGAATGAATAAAAGTTAATATAATAAATAAACTACTCAAAACAAAATAGGGCCCACCTTGTTTATCTGCTATTAAATGAAAATTTTTAGAAATATGTACTTTTTATGGATAGGTTTATTTAAAACAATGTTTATTAAGTGATTTAAACTCAACACCTGGTGATAATTCTTTATTTTGACGAAATTATGCACAATATTATTTTTTTTGTAAAATTAACTCTAATAAAGAGCGACGTATAATTTTCTTGAACATTGTTTGATCGCTAAAAATGGGCCAATCAATGGTGTTTATTAATGCGTAGCACCTCCTCTGATCTGTATGCACTCTCTACGTCTCTCTGGAACACTCTCTATCAGATGGGTTACATTTTCATAAGGTATCCTTTCCCAAATCCGTTTCAAAGCATTTACGAGTTCCAGTTGGCTGTTATCCTCGCTGTAGTTCTCTTTGAGACTTCTTTTTGATTGATCCCATAAATGCTTAATTGGATTGAGGTCGGGGCTCATCGCAGGCCATGGCAAAACAGAGACATGCGCATCAGAGAGTACTCGTTGTGTGGTACGGGCTGCATGCGCGCGAGCATTATCTTGCATCAAGATAAAATTATTGCCCACACGCTGTGAAAATGGAATGACATGAGGTCTGATTACCTGCTCGACCTAGCTAGCAGCAGTAACAGAGCCCTCGTTTGGAATACCAGCTCCGTTTTACCCATCAAAGATATCCCACCGCATATCATAACACTTGGTCCTTCAAAACGGTCAGTTCCATGGATGCATGGTTCTGTAAATCGTTCTCAGTGTCTTCTCCACACGCGCACACGTCTATAATCGCTTAAAAACTTAACTTTACACTCATCTGTAAAGAGTACCGTCCCCCAGTTGTTCATGGTCCTGTCTAAATGCTCACGTGCGAACCTTAAGCGCGCTGCACGATGAGCCGTCGCAAGTTTAAGTCGAGTAACACGTCTTCTTGACCATGGTGCATCTTCATGCAGTCTGTTGCCAATGGTTTGGTCACTTACGCGTGTACCAGTAGCTTGCCGTAACCGATTTTGTAAGATGCGCGCGGTAACGGTGCGCTCTTGACGTGCATTCAATCGAATATACCGATCTTCCTGGGAGGTTGTGGCTCGATTTCTTCCTGATCCGTGTCTCCTAGCGATACTGCCAATCTCTTCATATCAATTCCACACATTTCGGATAGCCCGTCGTGAAACACGAAGACGCATTGCAACAGATCGATGTGATTCTCCCTCTTGTAACAAAACAACCGCCCTTGTAGTGGTTTCCAGGTCCATATGATGACGAGAACCGGGCATATTGAACGAGATTAATACCGGAACTAAACACAACAGTTGAACAAGATGATTATTAATTGTAACACTTGCGACGAAACTCGAAACACAAATGATTGTGAAATTGTGCGTAGGGTGAATTCTAAGCATTTAAGTTTTTTGGTCTAGCCACTTAAGAAGAACATTCAAATTGCTATTCTTAACATCGATACGAATGCATAAACATGTCACCATTATGTTAAAACACTCGAATCCATTATGCATTAACTATAAAGTAACATAATTATCAATATTGTAAATAATTCGTAGTGGGCCCTATTTTGTTTTGAGTAGTTTAAAATTTAGACAATATTATCTCTCTCATCTATGGTTATAGTAATTACATCTTTCGTATCTACGTATCTAGATCTAGGTAGGCCTATAGTCTAGCTTAGGTCTCTCTCTCTTTTATTTTTCGCTATAGCATTGTTTATTTATTATTTGATACGTACCTAAACGAAAATAAAGACACTTAAATATTAATCCATAATAGTAAAGCAAACCAATTAACTATTAGCTCGATGAGATGTCTTAATTTATATTAGTTGTCCGATAAATAAGTGTCAAATAAAAGTTATTTTATCGTAACTTTTTTTGCCAAAACCTTTTAGAACAATAATAAAATACAGTTGAATACGTCGAAGCTAAGTTTAAGTGCTGTGGATGCAAGTGGCAAGATAATGATTACAGTTGAATGAACATATTTTCAAGAAGTTAATTTCTAGGCGTTTATTTTCGAGATATTGATTTTTTTGCTGTTTGTAATAAAATCGCAATGATGTACAATTTGTGACAAGTTCAATGAAATTTGTGCAGTGAAGGCGTGATATTTTATCGCATCATAATTATGATACCTACCTATATTATAATATCATTAATACATTTAATTCGTCATTATCAAATTTAGGTTTTATCATTACATAAAATCATTTATGTATGAATCGCGGATGTAAAACTTGAAATTGATATGTTAGGCCTATTAATAATAATATTATTTTAGTACAGTAGTTTGTTCACTAAACTTTACTTACATATTTATTTTTATTTCACATGTTCACGAGAATAAGACTATATTGATATATGTAAATTAAAAATAAAATTATGGTAATTTATATGAAACATTTTATCATAAATAGCTATATAAGGATATAGCTACAATGATGTTCTTTATGTATATAAAGTGTTATATTCATATTTTGCAAAAACTTTGGTTTTTTAAACGACTTCAAAGGAGGCGTTTATCAATTCGACCGTACAATGTGCTTTTTTTGACTAAACATTCGTTATATATCGATGTCATAATTTTTTACAGTCGAAATAGTTTATAAAGGAGTAATCAAAGAAGTTCGCAACTCTACCGTCGCTCCTGGCACGTTGGTGAGGGTGAAGCGAGGTCAAGAGGTGCCAGCGGATCTGGTGCTACTATGCTCTGCCGGGGAGAAGGGCAAATGTTTCGTCACCACAGCCAATTTGGACGGAGAGACCAATTTGAAAACCCTTAGAGTTCCACCACCATTGGTGGGTTATACTGCTGGTAGGATGGTTATTTATATCATTTATGGTAAAATTGGTGTTAAATTTGTTAATATGACCCCAAAACATTCGCAAAATCTACCCGGGACAAAGAGTTTCGATTATTGAAGTCTAGGGGCTCTGTTCGTTGTTTAATTCAAACTCAAACGCCAATAACGATATTTTATGTCAACACTCTTATGGACTTGAAAGTGTATTAAAAAAAAAAAACAAATAAGCTTTGTAATTTAGTAATGT
Source organism: Lycaena phlaeas (assembly GCA_905333005.2). Lineage (NCBI taxonomy): Eukaryota > Metazoa > Arthropoda > Insecta > Lepidoptera > Lycaenidae > Lycaena > Lycaena phlaeas. The sequence continues at coordinate 19,359,975 of HG995166.1, forward strand.
ATAAATTGTACATTGTTTACTTGTACTAAATTTCCTGTAAATAAAATTTTTTACCAGACATCATACCTCATGGAATGCGAATAGAAGTTCCCAATCCGGTGGCTGATTTATACACATTTTATGGACGATTAGAGATACCTGGATTGGATAGCTTGCCTCTCACTACTGACAATCTGATGCTGAGAGGATCAAGGGTTAAGAACACCGAATGGGCAGTTGGCTGCGCTGTTTATACTGGTAGCTATTTTATTTTACCTTTTATTGCTTTATTCACAACTGTAATCTGTTATCTAGATGCAAATGTATATTCGGTTCAATTAAATTAATATTTCTAGTCAATCGTTCGTAAAATATAGTTTAGCTACGAACGAAATTAAAAAAATGAACAAGCTTTGCAATCTTCTGCTTGGTGAACTGCAGCGATACTTGAATACTTATTAATCTTATCAGACGTGCAGGATTCCTCGCCTGTTTTGAAACTGGTGAGTAAGATTAGGCGTATGTAGTCTGTTAATCTGTGACGCATAAATTGGATAACCCAGACTTTAAGGCTTTAAGACTATAGTCATCGCTTATTGTGACTTCTTGTGCAGGGTTTAAGTTCTTCTAGAAATCTTGTTAGGTCACAATATTAAACTTTACACGTAAAATAATATTGGTAATTTGTTATATTTTAAATTTTCAGGAGAAGAAACAAAACTCGCCCTTAATTCCAAGTACACCTCCAACAAATTCTCCTCAAGCGAAGCGGCTGTCAACTGCTTTCTCGTCTTCTTTATATATTTGCTGCTACTCGAAATGGGATTCTCGTTTGTTGCTAAGGTTGTGATAGACAAGTGGAATCACGAACGTGAGGCGTACTTGGGCCGACCGGAAGAGTTTCCTCTGAGTCCAAAGAACATTCTCCAAGATCTCTTCTCTTTTCTACTGCTCTACTACTACATCATACCAATGTCGTTGTACGTTACTATAGAACTGTATAAGTTTATTGGTAAGTATATTTTATGATTGTTTATTTTGTAGTATACATCTTACAATAGAGAACTTAATAACTGTAATAATTAACCTTTTCATCATATTAGATATCTTTTCATTTAAATTTATCGTCAGTTCTGATGAAATGACGATGATAGAGTAGATACATTAACATTTTGGTAGCACTTTTTTGTTTTCGGTCTTTTTCTTTTCTGTTTTCGGTATTAATCAGAGATTTAAAAGGAGCAAAACACAAAATAAAGAAGTGATTATGTCAACGTACATTCACGGTACGGGAATATTTCAGGCGCTCTCTTCATTGGATGGGACGAGGATCTACGGTGTGATGAGACGGGTAGACCAGCGACAGCCAACACTTCCGATCTCAATGAAGAGCTTGGTCAAGTGGAAGTGCTGTTCTCTGACAAGACGGGCACCTTGACGAAGAACATCATGGTTTTCAAAGCTTGCTCTATCAGGGGACAGATTTATGAGGAAAGAGATTCCAAGCTCTATGACATACAACATTTTGATGAGCCAGCTGATACTTTTCAGGTCTGTTTTTCTGTTTTTTTGAGGCTTCCTTTTTTGGCAAATCTTATAATTTTTATCAACGTAAATAATAGGTTTGGATTACATACACATAAGTTCTTAAGTCTGTTAAATGTTTAAGTCTCCTTTTCTATTTCAGACAGACATTAAATTTTTCTTCACAATCCTCGCGTTATGTCATTCAGTGCAAGTGTCGAGTGAAGATATGAAAAAGTTGAGCGCGCGTTTATCGGGCCACGAGAATATGCAACTGATGAATTTTTTTCGTAGGAAAAAACCTAGCAAAGCGACTGGTGGTAGAATCGCTGACAATATGGCCTGGAATGGTTTAAATGAAAATTGTACCAAAATGGATTACCAGGGCAGCAGTCCTGATGAGAAAGCACTGGTTGAAGCCGCAGATAGAGTTGGTGTAACATTTTTAGGCGAAGAAGGTAATAATTTGCTACTGAAAGTAGGCGATGACACAGAAATGTACGAAAGATTGCAGATAATTGAATTCACTTCTGAACGAAAACGAATGTCCATCATAGTTCGAGATAAAGATGGAAAGGTGAGTCACGACCTCCATGATAGTGGAAGTTCCAAACTTGAATGACTTCAGATCATGTGATGTTATCTGATTAGAAATATTGATAACGCGACATATGGTATTCCCTGAAAATCAAGTGGTATATTAAGATATACGCAATTCGAAACTATTAATAACTTCCTGTTTATAAAAATATTTAAAGATTCTATTATCTATTGTGCTTACGTTCGCAGCCGTTTCTAATAGCCACTTTAATTTGGTCCCTCTCATACTATTTCTGATTAGTAAAAAATATTAAAAGAAAGATCTAATTAAGAAAGTAGTGGACGGATAACGGCAGATGATGATGATGATCAAGCGTTTTGCGTGTTTTCTAACTTTCAAATTCAACATTTGCCTACCAAGGAAAGATTAAGTTTCATTAATTGCCTCTCACAGCTAGGCGTTATATGTGTTCTTTATCCTAAAACTAATGAGAAGAATGATATAAGCCACTTATATTTCTTTTTCGTGTACAAAGTAAAGATTGTATAAGTAATATTATTATTACAGACTAAAACTTTTAACAATAAATTAATTAAAAATCTATTCTACGGTAACATTGGGGGTATTCCGTATTACAAGGGCAATAGCTTATTAGTCTGTAAGTATATAACAAGAATGGTGTGAATTAAATAATATTTAGTTTATTTTTCTAAAATCTGCTCAAAGTTCTCTATCCATCTATCTCTCTTTTGTTTTTTGAGATTGTACCTTTTTTCGCGTTCGAAATGTAAGTTTGCACTTTTTATGGATTCCATATCATTGAAAATTCTTTTAAGCCTATGACTAATCATAGGCTTAAAATAATTTTACACGTACGTACACGTACGAAGCCGTACAGCCAGATATGAATTTAAGCACATATTTATGATTTTTAATAAATAAGCATTCGATTGTTGAAGCAAGATATGATTGTTTAGATTCTTAGTTTGGATCGTTATAAATAATTAAAAAAACCTTTAGGTATGTAAAAATATGTTCATAATATGAATTTTATACTTAGACGACAATTATTATAAATCTGTGCTTAGACCAATTATTCTAAAAATTAAAAGTGTTCAGTTGCTCTATGAGCTAAAACGTGTCAGGATTTATACTTTTTAGAGAATTGATATTATCTTTACAGATTTGGCTGTTTTGTAAAGGCGCGGAAACGTCAGTGTTTCCGATTTGTAAAGACACAGCGCTCATTGAAGAAACTGATAGGGATATCAACACTTTCGCGGTCAAAGGGCTACGGACTTTAGCGATAGCTTACAGAGAAATATCTAATGAAGAATACGAAAAAGTATCCGAATGTGAGTAAAATTAAATAAATCCCTTATACCTCGTTATTTTTATTATTATTTAATGCGCGCGGGTAAATTATTTAATAAAATAACTCGCTGAAGTGAGGCTTTATATAAGTCAAACAAAAATCCAGTAATTTCGGAGCCTATTTAATGGAAACAAACGAATTGTTAAATCGTATCTCATCCGCAAATCTACAACATCATATACATAGAACCGTCTTAAATGTACATAATGCTAGTTCCAATATGTAAAAAATCTATACCTACCTACGATGTTTAAAAATAATATAAGTTAAGTACTTTAAGTTCTAACTTAAAAATAATATAGTAAGTACGAAATTCACAGAAAATATAAAATACGCGATTACGCTCGCAGGATTATCGAATCCTGTTACATATTATCAGCAGTGAATATACTTTATTAAATAACATATATGGCTACATAATAATAATAACTATTTACAAACTTATACTATGTTACGCACATGGTTGTAGATTTACATAGAACACCCATGGACGCAATAGTCCTACTAATATTATAAACACAAAAGTATGAATGGATGTTTGTTACTCTTACACGCAAAAACTACTGAATGGATTTTAATGAAACTTAACAATAATATAGCTTATGTATCAGAATAACACATAGGCTATAATTTATCACCATACTCCCAGGGGAATGGGAAGTACGCTGGTGAAAGTCAATTATAAAGTCGGTGGCGCATTTACCAGCAGGCTGATAGGCTGGAGGTTAGGGTGGCGGAATTTTAGGACGGATGGACATGAATATTCTCTAGAGTCTCTTAAAAATAAAAATGAATCTACATGACGGTTTTCTGACGATTTAGAACAAAAAAGGTCAGTAAGAACTTTACACCTTGAAAATGTGTAAATCCTCCACTGTATGAAGAAGACCTGCAATAAAATGTAATATAATTTGATTATTATAAATTCATTGAAAATCTAAAATACAATAATACCTATTTTCCAAACAATTCCAATTACAGCTATTAAAAATATAGACGGTAAGAGTGCGGAGGAACTACAGTCGGTCACTCAACAGTATAGGGTTCTGGAACAGCAGTTGACGCTGGTTGGTGCAACCGCAGTGGAAGACTGTCTTCAAGATGATGTCGCCGATGCCCTCGCCGCGCTACGAGCGGCCGGCATCAGGACTTGGGTGCTCACTGGAGACAAGGTGAGCTTAAATGCTGGGCACAATCTTATACTAAGAGCGGCTTAGGTTAATAATTAAAAGTCTCTTATTTTATTGGATATACTTACGCTTGAATTCTCAAACGACACTTTAATATTTGGGGGCTCCTCAATCTACAAAGCACGCCTTAAATCAGTGACCGATTTAGGCTTGATGCCGCCCTAGGCCCTGTTTATTTTGCCGCCCTTAATGCTAGAAAAAAGTAAAGTATCAACCCTTATATTATGTCCCACTGCTGGGCCAGGGCGAAATTATTAAGATTTAGTCATTTTTAAAAGCTTCATATGTATGTGATATTCAGTAATGAAACAAAAAGTAAAGAACATCATTCGGTAAAGACTATAATTAATCTTTAAAGAAACATAATCTTATTCATAGACTGAAAAGTAAATAAAAAAGTGAATTGTTATAGGTATATTCTATAGAGAATTCTTTAAAAAATTAATCCAAACTCATTTTCAAAGGCAGTCTTCTTTACTTTTTTCGTCTTTGAAATTTTGGCGCCCCTCAAATCATGCCGCCCTAGGCCCGGGCCTCACGGGCCTATACGTAAATCCAGCACTGCCAACCCCTTTGAGTTGCTTTTGAGTAATCGGGCAGCATTGTGTAAAAAATTCTCTTCAGAGACAGAGCTGTTATTAGCCTAGGCCCTAGAAACTAAAGAGACTCATAAAAAAAATATTACTTCGTAGTACATTAATATTCGCAACTTCGATTTTAAGACTAATTATTGGAATAAAGACTCCTATAAACATTTTGCCTCTTACCTACATAATGGTTAGGTCATTTACACTTACATGATGGTGTTATTTCCAGGTAGAAACAGCCATTAATGTCGCCCAGTCGTGTGCGCACATCTCAGAGAACGATAGGCGATTGTTTCTCATCGACATCCAACAAGAGGAAGCACTATTGGCTCAGTTGGAGCTCTGTAACCGCACCATACAGGAACCGAGCTACAGAGAGCTGACCCTCATAGTTGATGGGACGAGTATGAGCTGCATCCTGGACACGCCTCTGGCTGATGTCTTCGTGGATATTTCCTTGAAATGCCACGCCGTTTTGTGCTGCAGATTGTCACCTATACAAAAGGCTAAGGTATTTGAGATATTTCACGATTAAAAATTCAAATTGAAGGAAAAGTTTTCAGTTACTAAATCTTTTTTTTAAATAATCGCCAGATGTAAACGATATTAAGTGTTATTGTATACACTATCACGTGATTCAGGGTGGTGGTTGAAATTTCTTCATGTTTTATTACCATAGATCATCGATCATATTTAATCAGATCTAAGAGTAGTAATATGATCTATCAAAATGTGGCTGGTCAGTGAGATGTCAGTGACGTAATAGCATTTCGATCAACCAGTGATATGTGTGTCGGCTAATCAATCATCCATCAATGTCCACCAGTCAGCCAATCAGAGCACAGAACCTGCGCAGCACAAATTTGGCGGAAATTATTTTCATACAAAACACATAACATTACCAGTCTCTTCTTGATTATATCTATGCTCATTGCTCAATAATATTTGTATAGAAAATATTGAAAATACAAAAAATAAATTACAATATCTAAACACATTAAAAATCTTATAGATAGTGAAACTAATCAAAAACAGTAAGGAGCGGCCGATCACAGCTGCGATAGGTGATGGAGCGAACGATATATCCATGATACAAGAGGCACACGTCGGCTTCGGAATATTCGGAAAGGAAGGCCATCAGGCCGCCAGGTATGTCGAATCATCATTGGATATAATAAGAACGATTTAATAAAGGTAGACTTGATGAGCGACGATGACCCAGTGGTTGTCCTCTTGAGCGAGAAGGTCCGAGTTCGATTCTGACCCCTGTGGTGCTTTAAAATGCTAAATATATAAGTTCACTCTAAACACGAGATTATCGCTTGCTGACCAGCGAAAAAATTCATCAAAACTGCATGGCCAATAAGATAAAAAGTCTTTGAAGGTGTGTGAAATTCAGCAACCCGCGTTGGATGAGCGCATCGGCGTTGTATGAACGCCAACAGTTCGTTGGCTAAGAGTTACAGACCCATAGCAACGCGAAGCCGAAGGGGCAGAGGCTTATAGCCGCGCTGACGTGAATTAATTATACGTCTACGGTGCACTCGATCAAATGATGAGCGCAGCAAATAGCGACTAGTAAGTAGTAGTTATTCGCAACGAGTAGCTGCTCGCTCGCTATGAACTCGCCTTCTTCTCACTGGGCACTCGCCTCGCTTTAATATTTCCCCCATATCACCATTGTGAAAATTCCCTAACTATTTATATGTTCGTTGTACGTGGTTGTTTTAAGAATTGTTATCTAAGAACACATTAAATAATTAAATTTCAAAAATTCTAACCTTGATTACTTAGCATAATTTGAATAACGTCCAAATGAAGTGAATAAATTGTTTTTTGATCACAGGTGTGCGGACTTCGCTTTCACAAAGTTCTCAATGGTGAAGAAGATGTTGCTAGTGATGGGCCACTGGTACTACCAGAGGCTGGCGACGCTCATTCATTACTTCTTCTATAAGAATCTAGTCTTAGGGAATATTATGGTAAGTTATCGCTTTAAAGTTGCCGATCCCCAGCCAATCGTATCTATCATTGATTGTGCGTTTTCTTTATTGTCCATATCTTTATGATTTACTAGTTTTTATCTTCGAATCATCAGCGTACGAGTCAAATTCGAACATATCTAGTTTTTTATTTACTTGTTTTTTTTTACGTTGTTTTAGTTATTTTTTCAAATAAGTTCAGCGTTCTCGACACAGTCGATATTCGACTCGATGTACTTGACGTTCTACAATCTGTTCTTCACTTCGGTGCCGTGTCTGCTGCTGTCGGTGACGGATCAGCGGTTCCCATCAGACCTGCTGTTGAAGTAAGTTTAGTCACCATTACATTATTTGAGATATGGAATATTTTATGCCTTACAATGGCGTCCAGAAACAAATTCCGGAACTTATAGTGTTACCAGAAAACTCATCATACGTATGACTCTCCTTCGACGCTTTGTCTGTCGATGCTAATAAAGAACTCCCTGCTCTACCTTTATAGCTGAAGTAACTCGGGCTGCCTACGCAAACGGAAAAGAAATATTGGAAGAGGAGTAAAGGGTCATCGAAAACTTCCAAATCGCACGAAACCATCACTTTACTGTGTTATGTAAACGAGAGTTGTAACCTTGGTCGTGCAGGCCCAATTCGACTGAATTGCAGCAATGGTTCAAACAGTAGTTCTTGACTTGACCACGACTATGTGACCCCCTCATGGCGTTAAAGCTGGATCCGCACTTGCCTAAGAATAATAAAATGTTCTATCCAATACAGCAAAGTCGTTTAAGTAATAAATAATTTGTTTTCAGGAATCCAACATTATACAGGGAGATAAGTAAGAACAGACTCCTCTCGTGGACCTACTTCAGCGCTTGGCTCTCATCAGCGATCTACCACTCCGCTATCATCTACGTGTTCTCATTATACATGGTTAGAATACCGGTCATACATTCGGATGGCAACACTGTTGACTTATGGTGAGTGCGAGTGCTAGCCCTTAAAAAAATATATAGCATAGGTCTTCCTATGCTATAATTTTTCCTAGATGCGATAATTTAAAAAAAATATAGCATAGGTCTTCCTATGCTATAATTTTTCCTAGATGCGATAATTTAAAAAAAATATAGCATAGGTCTTCCTATGCTATAATTTTCCTAGATGCGATAATTAAAAAAATATATATTATAGGTCTTACTATGCTATAATTTTACCTAGATGCGATAATTTCAAAAATAATAATATAGCATAGGTCTTCCTATGCTATATTTTTTTCTAGATGCGATAATTTCAAAAATAATCTATACATATAATAAATTTGTAGAGGAGTCGTTTCTGTACATTGAAAATATTAAAAAAAAAATAGCCAGGGTGTTAGAGGATGACTAATAGAATCCATTTCCAGCATTTTTGGAATTTTTGTCTGTTTGTCTGTATGTCTGTTTGTCTGTTTAGTTGTGCACGCATCACGTAAAAACTACAAAACCAGTGTAAATAACTTTTATCCATAAAATTTTTGCGTATTTTAGAGTAACATTTAGTTTTTGTTTCATCGCAATCGCTTCACTCTATCAAAAGATATTTGTATTTGAAATGTAGCTAAATAAGAAACTTAACAAATAGGATCAGATCAACGCCATCTATTGACGACTTACGGTGGCTTTCAATGTCCTATATATCTTAAAATTTTCTTATCGATCTTAATATTTTGACAGATTTTGTAAGAAAATGTATCAAAATTTCAAAATAGATACGAAAATATTAAGGTAGGATATTGAAAGCCGCCGTTACATAGGTAGGTAGGTCATTAGCAGATGGCGTTGCATGTGTCTTATCCTATTTGTTAAGTTTAACGAATATGTTAAGTTATTATATTTTGTTAAAATTTTAATGCGTTGGAAAGGAATAGTAATTACTTTAATACTTTTTTTTTTTTAGAAAAACATCGTTTTCAATGAATATAGATTAATGTGTCACTTAATTTAAAAATATATTTAACTGCGTCCGAACGATTACAGATCAACTCTCAATAGAGGGCGTTGTGCATATGACGTCATTTTCTGAATCGCGGTATTATGATTCTCGGCCAAAGAATGACCCTAACCCGTATTTGCTACAACAGCTGAGTAATTGTTGGGTGTCTTTTAAGTTTTCAGAATTCGTTCGTTCGTGTCGTTTAATCATAAAGGTCTTTCTTGGTTTTATGCTAAGTCTGATTGGTAATTAATTGATTCTTTCAATATTTTGAATTTTCTAGAATATCAGATATGCCTTCTAGAAAAAAATCAAACCTATCACAAAGTAGTCGAAATGCTAAGCGGATGAAAATAAGTAGGTCTCAAGAATCGGAGGAAGATCGTGAAGTAAGGCTAAATGCAATCCGAGCAAACCACATCAGAACTCTTGCGTCGGAAACGCCTACTCAGCGTGCGTATAGGCTTTGCATACAGCGTGCACTTACAGTAGCTTCTCGCTCTCAAGAGAGTATCGTCGAACGTGAAGCGAGGTTATCGGCTGACAGAGAGCGCCACGCCCTCTCACGCGAGTCTGAGACTTTTACCGAAAGGGAGTCGCGTTTAAGTTCGCAAAGAATCCTGACTGCAACTTTGCGCTCCCAAGAGAGTATCGAGGAACGCGAAGCGCGGTTGTCAGCTGATCGAGAGCGTCACGTCCTCTCACGCGAGTCTGAGACTTTTACCGAAAGGGAGTCGCGTTTAAGTTCGCAAAGAATCCTGACTGCAACTTTGCGCTCCCAAGAGAGTACCGAGGAACGCGAAGCGCGGTTGTCAGCTGATCGAGAGCGTCACGTCCTCTCACGCGAGTCTGAGACTTTTACCGAAAGGGAGTCGCGTTTAAGTTCGCAAAGAATCCTGACTGCAACTTTGCGCTCCCAAGAGAGTATCGAGGAACGCGAAGTGCGGTTATCAGCTGACCGAGAGCGTCACGCCCTCTCACGCGAGTCCGAATCTCTCTCAGAGAGAGAACGGCGATTAACAACAGCCAGAGATAATTATGTAAGCGCCCGGATGAACGATGTACGTTATTTAATATCCGAAAGGGAAAGACGAGCAGAAATAGGAGAACAGCGTCAATCTCGCCTGGGAGCTGACAGGGCTCGATACCACATGAACAGAATTATAACTGGCGAGGATGATGATGAGTCCTTAGAATATAATGTCGCAAACATTATTCTGCCTTGGGTAAATAAGGAAAAATCTGGATTTACATATTCAACAAGAATCGACTACGCCTTCTACGCCTCTGTGGGTGGTATGACGGAAATTTGCAATTTTTGTGATGCTCTGAAATGGAAGAAAGAGGCAAATGGAATGTGCTGTTCAAATGGAAAAGTTGTTGTTACAAATTTTCAAGATCCCCCAAACATTATTAAAACTCTTTTAAATGGCGATCACCTCCAGTCTAAACACTTTTTAGATAATATCCGTTCCTATAACAGCGCTTTCCAAATGACATCCTTTGGAGCAAAACAAATAACGGAGGGTCCGTTCATGCCAACCTTCAAAGTGCAAGGTCAAGTTTACCATCTCATCGGATCTTTATTGCCGGATAATGAGCCTAGATTTCTTCAAATTTATTTTGTGTCCGATTACACTGAACAGCATAATATTAGGAATCGCCATTTCCCTCAGCTTAATGGTGCGCTTATATCAGAAATACAAAACATGCTGCACGAAGTAAATCAATACGTGAGAAATTTCAAAGCTGCGTTAGATTCCATTCCACAAGGCAGCAATGATTACAAAATAATCATCAGCGCAGATAGACGTCCTGTTGGTGAACACCGTGGGAGACACAACGCACCAATGGCAGATGAAGTCGCAGTTGTTTTAGTCGATCAGGAATGTGAGAGGCGTGACATCGTGTTACGCACACGCGACGATCGCCTGCAACGCATTTATGAGACTCACCGAGCTTACGATGCCTTGCAATATCCATTAATATATTGTCATGGTGAAGATGGGTACAACTTTGGATTGCACCAAGTGAATCCTACTACGAGGGTCTCTAACTTTAATAAAAAAATATCGGCTCTGCAATATTATTCATACCTTTTGCAAATAAGGCGTAACTGTTTTGTTTATTTGCAACGTTTTCGTGGTTTGTTCAGTCAATTTATTGTGGACATGTATGCAAAAATAGAAACTGAACGTTTAGTGTACATTCGCACTAACCAGCGTCGGTTACGTGCTGAAGAATACGTGCATTTGCGGGACGCAATGCAATCAGATAATAATATCGAAAATTTGGGGCGGTTAGTCATCTTGCCTTCCAGTTTTACAGGCGGCCCGCGATATATGCACGAAAGAACGCAAGATGCCTTTTGCTATGTCCGTAAGTACGGCCGGCCAGACCTATTCATAACGTTCACGACAAATCCAAAGTGGACGGAAATTTGTCAGGAACTTCTCCCAGGACAGGCGTCATATGATCGACATGACATCATTGCGAGAGTTTTTCATTTAAAACTAAAATATATGATTGATCTTCTTACAAAAGATAAAGTTTTCGGCTCAGCTCTTTGTTTCATGTATAGTGTTGAGTGGCAAAAACGTGGCTTACCTCACGCCCACATACTCCTTTGGCTGGCAGAAAAAATCCGACCGGAAGCTATTGACAGTGTCATAAGTGCCGAGTTTCCAGACCATGATGCAGATCCAATTTTGCATGACATCATTAAAACACACATGGTTCACGGACCATGTGGCGGTTTAAATAGAGAATCACCATGCATGAAAGATGGTCGGTGCTCAAAAAGATACCCTAGGGCACTTACGGAACAAACTATATCGGGAGAAAATGGGTATCCGCTGTACCGGCGTCGATCACCTTCTCAAGGTGGTTTTACGGCTTCCATCAGGTTTCGTGGGCAAGAAATTATATTGGACAATAGATGGGTGGTACCGTATTCACCAGTTTTATCTAAAGCATTCCAGGCTCACATTAATGTTGAAATTTGTAATAGCGTTAAGTCTATAAAATATGTATGTAAATATATCAATAAAGGTAGTGATCAAGCCATGATAGCGCTGAGAAATCATAATGAATATGACGAAGTCACAAGATACCAGTCTGGCAGGTACATAAGCTCCTCTGAGGCAGCTTGGCGTATCTTAAGTTTCCCGATACATGAAAAGCATCCACCGGTCATTCACCTGGACGTGCACCTTGAAGGCGGGCAGCGAGTGTACTTTCAGTCTGAAAATGTGGTAGAAAGGTTGGCCAACCCAAGACAAACCACCTTGCTTGCATTCTTTCGTCTTTGCCAAAGAGATCATTTCGCGAAGTCTCTTTTGTATAATGAAGTGCCATGTTACAACAAGCAGCAAGGTATATTTGTTCGTAGGAGACGTGGAACTGCTGTAGATGGCGAGCCTGGTATTTTTAAAGAGCACGTGATTGGACGGGTGTACACGGTACATCCGAATAATCCCGAGTGTTATTATTTACGCCTTCTTCTTCATATAGTACGAGGTCCTACATCTTTTGCAGAACTCCGTAAATTGGACGATATTGAATATCCCACCTACAAGGCCGCTTGCCGCGCACGCCATTTATTAGATGGAGATCAGCATTGGGATGATGCTCTAGCTGAGGCATGTATTAGCGACAGTCCACATCGCCTGCGACATTTATTTGCAATCTTATTGACCTTTTGTGGATTATCAGATGCTAGACTGTTGTGGCAAAAATACCATGACAAGTTTGCTGAGGATTTTTTGAGACAAGCTCAACTAAGTACTGATGGAGAAATTTCTCATCAGGAACGTGAAATTTGTCACAACAGGTCCTTATTAGCTATTCAAGAAATTGTTTTAAGTATAGGGGGAAACTCGGTCAGTCAATATGGTTTACCAACACCGACAGTAGATGGGGAACGTATAAACAGGGAGTACGCTTCAGAAATTAGTTACGATCCCTTGGAACTCGCAGAAATTTTACAAAGTGGCTTCGCGAATTTAACAGAAGAACAGCGCCAGACGTATGATAGGGTATGCTGCAGTGTAGATAACGCATCGGGTGAAATCCTGTTTTTAGACGCGCCTGGCGGAACGGGTAAAACTTTTCTTACCAAAATTATTTTGGCTCGGATAAGGAACCAAAACAAAATTGCTCTTGCTGTCGCCTCTTCGGGGATAGCTGCCACATTGTTGCCAGGAGGAAGAACAGCACACACCATGTTTAAAATTCCCATAGACTTAGACAGTACGGAAAGCCCGGTTTGCAATGTGTCACGAAACAGCGATAAAGCAAAACTGTTACACGATTGTGCTTTAATTATTTGGGACGAATGCACGATGGCAAATCGGAAAGCTGTAGAAGCCGTCGATAGAACTTTGCGGGATATAAGGCAAAATGATCGACCTATGGGTGGCATTACAGTCCTTTTCTGCGGTGATTTTCGGCAGACACTCCCAATCATACCGCGAGGAACAAGAGCCGATGAAATTTCTGCCTGTCTGAAAAGCTCTATTTTATGGCGCACTATAACAACTGCACACCTAAGTATAAATATGCGAGCACAGTTAGGGGGCTGTGAAAATGCGCTGGAGTTCTCTAATTTACTATTAAAAATAGGCGATGGTACATTTCCCGTACAAGAAAATGGAAAAATTATTTTGGTGCAGAATCTTTGTGTTTCTGTTGCATCACAACAGGATCTTATTTATTCTGTTTACGGAGATTCCACAGACATTGGTAACCGAACTGGTTCTTGGCTATGCCAACGTGCTATTTTGACTCCCCGTAACGACCAAGCAGCAGCAATTAATTTAAAAATATTGACGCACGTTTCTGGAAATAGTATAGAATATACATCCATAAATACAGTTGTGGAAGAAGAAGACGCCACGAACTATCCCGTGGAGTTTTTAGATTCCCTCAACTCACCTGGACTTCCAGCCCATAAAATAGTTTTAAAGATCGGCGTACCGATAATTCTTCTTAGGAATTTATGTCCTCCAAAACTTTGCAACGGCACTCGGCTCAAAATCACTAATTTGCAGCAAAACATCATCGAAGCCGAAATCTTAACTGGTTGCGGAGCTGGTGATATTGTTTTCATTCCAAGAATTCCCCTCATCCCCAATAATTTTCCTTTCTCCTTCAAAAGAGTGCAATTTCCTGTCAACCTCTGTTATGCCATGACCATTAATAAAGCTCAGGGTCAGACATTATCCGTTGCTGGGGTTGACCTAAGCACTGATTGTTTTTCACATGGCCAACTGTATGTGGCTCTTTCACGAGTAAATAACCACAATAACCTTTTTGTATACGTTCCAGAAGGGTCCACATATAACATCGTTAACAGAGAAGCACTTGCATAAACATAAGAACGCCAAAAAGTAGACCGTGCAGTGTAAGCTTCATATAACGTCACTGAAGTCTGAACGGTCTGTATATTCTGAAAGTTATAGAAAATTGTCGTTAAATGGAGAGAAGAAAAATTAACATCATTTGTAACGATTTTTCTCAATATAAAGTGATTTTCTCCTTCTCGCCATGTTCTCAGTTAGAACAAACAAAAATATGATAACGTACTATGCGAGCCCAGTAACAATAGCCCTGTCAAGACGCCATTTTGTTCAGCAATACTCGCGAACTTCATTACCTAACTACATTACAATCGAACGGCGTGCAAAAAAATTAATGAACAAAAATTATAGGTACTGAGTTTAAGTATTCATATTCACTTTTTTGGTATTTCTAATCAATTTTACGCCAAATTGATAAAAGTTACATCACATCATCATCATCAGCCTCTATTCGTATACTGCTGGATATAGGCTTCCCTCAATGAACGCCAAGACGACCGATCCCTAGCCACTCGCATCATATGTTAATATTGTATAGTTACCTAAGTAGGTAGGCGCTAGGTGATTCTTCGTCTCTATGGGTAAAAAGTAAAAGGAGACCAAGTGCTATTAATAAAATAGATCAATTATGTTAAAAGTATTATATTAAAAGGTTTTAAGTTAGAGAGTAAGTTTTCAACATCCTCTATTTATACAGCTCTTCACACTAAAAAAACTCATTGTTAAATTACGTAATCTACGCGAACGAAGTCGCGGGCACAGCTAGTAATATATATAGCATAGGTCTTCCTATGCTAAAATTTTTCCTAGATGCGATAATTTCAAAAATAATAATATAGCATAGGTCTTCCTATGCTATATTTTTTTCTAGATGCGATAATTTCAAAAATAATAATATATCTAGCATAGGTCTTCCTATGCTAAAATTTTTCCTAGATGCGATAATTTCAAAAATAATAATATAGCATAGGTCATGCTGTATTCGAAACTAAATATAAATATTATATGTTTTTAAACAGTTCATTTTGAATATAGAAATCAAAAACTCTAATCTTCTACCTTTTTGGGCTAGGCCCACCACTCGTTCATATCGCTGTTATGTCCATAGCCCAAGGAATATATTGCATCAGAAGCATTCAGGAGGAGTAGGAAATACTTCTCCCTACCCAGATTAAAGCGGGAGACTGTACAAGATTACATAATGACTTACATCGAAGACAAAAACATGGCAGAAGAAGCTATTTTACACTGCACTGATATTACCTTTTTCTCCAATAGAATTAACCTTTTTTCTATATTATATTAAATAATTCCCAGGTGTTTCGGAGCGTGCTGCTTCCATCTGATGATTTTGGTGGTCACTCTCAAGCTGTGGCTGCAGGCTAGGTACCAGACACTCATCTTCGTGGCGTCCGCTGTGCTCTCTATACTCCTTTATATGGGTTTCAACGTAGTCTACTCATTAATATATCTGTAAGTGATTATTTTTACCGTCTGAATTACACTCGCGAAGCCTGGTAACCCCTAAAAAATATTACACTGCGTAATACCGTACAGTCTTATGGAATTTCCAGTCTCTCGTGACCTAGACTTAGACAATCTCAAGACAAAAAGTCTATGGAATTGTTTTCTCTTATTGTGTCTTTGTTATGTGACCACCATGGCCGGATTTAAATTTAAAGTTATGTGGGACTCTCTGCAAAAAGATGATAAGGTGGACGCAGACTCTAAGCCCAGATCAAGACTGGTTCCTTTACTTTCCAAAATGTGCCGGCCTGGGCACTAGCCCCGACTGCCCCTAATGTAAATCCACCGTTGGTGACGACGCCTTTTCTATAGAAAGTATTTCTTCGATTCGGAGTAGCGTGTATTTGAACTTATTTTTATATTTGTTTTAAACTGGCAGACGTGCCACCTGGTAGTAACTGGTCGACGTCGCCCATAAGCTACTTACCTAGCACTAGCCCTCACCTCATTTTTGTTTGATTATTAGATACTAGCAACGCCCCGCGGTTTTGCCCGCGTTCCCCGTTTCCGTGGGAGTACGGTGATAAATTATTATAGCCTATATTATTATTAAGTTTCGTTAAAATCCATTCAGTAGTTTTTACATGTAAGAGTAACAAACATCCATCCATCCATACTTACTTTCGCATTTATAATATTATTATAGGATTAGTAGAATATGATTTTAAGTCTCAGTGCCAGTAATAAGAGTAAAAAGGTATCCATGCATATTGTTTTCTTAATATGTTTGACACATCCGAAACGTCGGGTTTGTAAAAAAAAATTAATTAACCGCGATAAAATTCGTTTTGTTTCATTATAATAAGGTATCGATGCATTATGCAAAAAAGAGTGCGGCATAGCGCATCCCTTCCACCCTTAGAGCAACGCGGTCCTCCTTACTCCGACGCCGGAAGGAGGACCGTGCTATAAGCTTCCACCGCATAAAACCTCTTTAATACTTATTTTTAATAAATATATCTAGATTTGACTTCTAAAGAATCATATTATGGGATTTCAGACAAATCGACGGCGATGTTCTCGGCACATACACGAGACTCTTCAGGTCGGCGTCTTTCGGTGTCATTAACTTGCTGGTAATAGTGGCAACACTGGCTCCAGACTTCGCTGTCAAGCTCATATCTGACAAATGGGGCAGGAGGAACATAAACTCCGCACGACCGAAGCTGTCTCTATTCACCACTCGACTTTAGGTTTTAATGTATGTTCGTAGAGTATAAATTCGGAGAAGGTTACTAACACCCGTATTCATAAACAATACTTTGAGGTGTCATAGTACTCCCATAGTACTACAGAACTATGACACCTATTGGTTTTATAGACCCTGTGGTCTATCAAACCAATTCATAGACAATACTTAAGTGAAATCCGCCACTGTGCGTCCGTAAAACCCAAACACGAGGAGCGCATAGATAGAAGCGACCTTTGCATAGTGTTGTTTCATTACTGAGCCAAGTACGCTTGAATACGGGTGCTAGTATTTATGTAGGTATGTCTCGCAATCAATAGTGTATAATTAAATTATAAAAACTGTGATTTACGAAATATATTTTCCTCGGTTAGCATATAGTTAGCATATTCATGCAATCACACCACGTTAACCTAGGCCTGTGGTAAGTCCGTAAGAACTTGTGTTACAATGTCATTACACGTCCATGGCACCAGGCCATACGTAGGTATATTCATCACACAAATTATCTGCACTCAGCGGGATTCGAACCCGCTACCACCGCGCAAAGTCGCCAATGGCCAGCCACAACTTTACCAGCTAGATACATAAGCAAACCAGAGGATATAGGTATTATAATAATTGTAAATAACAACACTATACAAGCCTTATACCTTTATGTTGATTTAAAAATGCTTGCATTTATGTATCGTAAGGATTAGTATAGCCTATAGGTATTTCATTGTTAAAATATTATTATTCATAATCATAGGCAATGTAAGACAAAATGTTAAAAAAAATCACGATTTTATTATGTCTAGAACCCTTAACTTAGTATGTGATATATTTCAAAAATGTGGCTTTTTGTAGTGTTTATATAGTAAACTATTACGGATATGGATTCATGTTGTTTTGAGAAGTTTAATTTTTATGTGAATTTAACTGATCATAATGAAACAACTTTTACGGATTGTATCGCGGTTTGATAAGTTTTTTATCATGACCTACGTTTCGGATACTTTAGAGCTACCAAAGTCACGAGAGGACTGAGGAGTGAGGTGTGAGGAGTCAGAACTCAGACCTCAGCAAAGTTATTTTAAACTAAGTACCAAAATATATTTCTCCTTCCGTCACCACGGTTGCTATAAAGATAAAATCCGTAAAAGTTGTTTCATATTAATAACAAAACATAATATTTAAATTTATTTATATATTATTTATATATTTAATCAATATTTTCTTACAACTTTAAATTGTGTTGAAAGCTATTAAGCTAACTAAGCTATCATTTATAAAATGTTTTATGACTTGCAGTAATTATCTAGTCATTAGTAGAAATAACAGTAAATCTAAGCGGTAAATATTGTTTAGTAATAAGAATAATTGTACCTATTTTATCATGACTTGTTCAACTTTAATATAAAAATTCTAGTAAAATTAATATGTATATAAAACATTGACAAGAGTAACATTTTTCTTTTTAACAGAAATAACAACATTGGTACGTACACGGATAATAAGTTATAGACTACAAGCCCATGAAGAAAAAAAACCTGTGAAATGACCCAACGTGAATAACGCTTAGAAGGCTGGTACTATATCAGAAAATAGCTCTGAACACTATGCCGTCATTTTTGAGCGGTACAGGAGAGTACGGGAGTAAATGGAATTTCCCAAAAATAAGTGACGAATTAGGACCAATTGATCATGTACTGCTTCTTTCTAAGTCTATAGATGATTAAAAATAAATGTCGAAAAACCTAGTGCCGTACTAAAATGGTGGTTCCGGAAGTCAGTGCATGATCATGATGAAGAATGATCTGAAGTAAAATATACGGCATCTGGTCTTTTTTGTTCATTTATATTTGTTACATGTAAAATAACAATAATCTTTGAAAATATTACTCCTCATATTACTCCAGGCATATAAGGTATAACAATGCTATTTGGTAACATTATATCAAAAAAAGGTTGCCGTACATGAGTTTATGATCTTACAGCAGTAAGAGCTCGATAAATCCTAAAATTTTGAAAGTTGTTTTATTTACGCAATTATGAACCATAATTTTTGTACGGCATGATTATTAAACATTATTGACTGTGTTAAATAATATTTTGAACAAAATGCCGTACATTTTACGATGACTTTATATCATATAGGGTGTAGGGAAAGGGTTTCGACCCCTGGCTTTCGGCCCCGGCCCATGAAATATGTACGGCGTTCATGGTTAAAGTATCTCTATATGTATGCCAAAGGAACTACACAAATGCCGTACAGAAATGTATGACCCGAATGTAGTCTATACAAATGTCGACAATTTAAAAGTTTGCACTGACTTCCGGAACCACCAATTTAGTACGGCACTAGGTTTTTCGACATTTATTTTTAAACCTCTATAGACTTAGAAAGAAGCCGTACATGATCAATTGGTCGTAATTCGTCACTTATTTTTGGGAATTTCCATTTACTCCCGTACTCTCCTGTACCGCTCAAAAATGGCGGCATAGTGTTCAGAGCTATTTTCTGATATAGTACTAGCCTTCTAAGCGTTATTCACGTTGGGTAATTTCACAGGTTTTTTTTATTCATGGGCTTGTCTATTAAATCTGTATAAAACTGTATAACCTAGTCTTGTTGCAAGTTTTTTTCCTATAAAAACACTCACTTTAAAAACTAATTTATAATATTAAACTAAGTTGTTCTTGTGTGTTTTATAAGTTTCCATTTAATTTGATTTCAAAATACCTATGTGATATAAAATTTATAAACAAGTGCCTTGTAGAGAGCATTAATTATAAATTCAATTGTAAGAAGAAGAAAAGTATTTATATTTTATTTAAATAATATTATATTCTTAAGCTAACAAAAAATAATAATGTAATTATTAAGTAGTTTTTTGTAATAAAATATTGTGTACCACTCCACACTAATACCACTTTTATTATAATAGATTTTCAATTTCATATTTTCACGCTTAGCTTAGGCAGAAAAAAAATTAAACAGTATTTTACTTGGTTTTATTTGATATATATTGAAAAATTAAATAAAGAAGAGCAACGATGGTCCAGTGGG
The DNA here is from genome assembly GCA_905333005.2 of Lycaena phlaeas. Lineage (NCBI taxonomy): Eukaryota > Metazoa > Arthropoda > Insecta > Lepidoptera > Lycaenidae > Lycaena > Lycaena phlaeas. The sequence goes on from HG995166.1 coordinate 19,380,252, forward strand.
TATGGGCTGGGCCTCTTTAGCAAGAGGGTCCGAGTTTTATCCTGACTTCCCCTTGGGCCTTGGGTTGCTCTAAATGTTTAAGTGTTTACCCTAAGCATGAGACCATCGCTCGCTTATCGGTGAAGGAAAACATCGTGGAGAAAACTGCATGCCTGATAAGATTAAAAATCTTTGATGTTTACCATCTCGGTAAACTATGGACATGGGCTGATTTTAAGGAGGATCCATGTGAATAGTAATATGTCCCATATTATATTATGAGTGCTCCTTTTTTAGTTTTAAAGTAAAAAAAAATATGAATAATCGTAGACAGAGTATATTATCTCTAAAATAATTATTACCTATTAATTACTTTAATATCTTTATACACTATCTAGATAGATTGATTCAGCTCGGGAAGAAAAAAGAATTTTTTGAATCAGATACACTGAAATTATGAATTATCATGACAGTTGGCATGGTGCTTCTCGCCATTTCTCCATAATACAGACTAAATATATTTTACGGCAGTCATGTAAGTATGGCCTTTGGTCTTAGCTTGTACCAATAGGAACGAAAAAAGAGCAAAATGTCACACACTTGACACTGTTGACATTTAAAGTCTGTCTGAAATCTGAATTCTGAAATTGTTTGTAAATTTTGTATTTTTTATTAAAAAAAGCGCGCTAGCATTGTGTAAACAATAAGACATAATTCTTAATAATTATTGTAAACCATATATATATATTTGAATACTTTGTTTTAACTTAAATTTATACGAATTATTTGATTAAGATATAAAGTATATGAAAGTAAACATAAATAATGAATTTAGAATTGCTTGGTTAGTATGCTAGTCTATCAAAACATTAAAGTGTTATAATATGTGTTTAAATGTTCATCACAAGTTTTTGTTTTATTACAGAATCATTCGGCCAAAATTATCCAGAGGTATGTACTACCGATCTAATGATGATAATTAATATTGTCATTCATCTTTTTTAGTTTTATATCTACAAAATATTATTTTTACAGGAGTTTGATGGTGCCTTAGATTCAATATCTCTCGCAGCAACGTGTGCGTTTAATAGGCGAGGCACTTTATTGGCTGTTGGTTGTAATGATGGAAGGGTCTTTATATGGGATTTTTTAACAAGGGGAATAGCGAAATCAATTTCTGCGCACGTATATCCTGTGTGCAGCCTAAGTTGGTCGAGGAATTGCAAAAAGGTATGGTCATAAATGTAATATTAAAACACCATGAACCTGGAGAGCAATCATTTTATAACTAGGTTAATGCTGACCCATTAACCAAGCATTTTAAGCGTTAACATACAATTCATATCCTGCCATATTTTGGTACTTTTTGATGCTAATTAATCCAAGAAGTCACATAGATATTTGAACAATTGTTCAATCTAACTAAAATATTTTGAAAACAGCAGATATACTTTAACATTATTTAAATATGCACTATATTAACAAAATAGTTATTTATTTTTAACACTACTGTATTATACTATTACTATTATTACAATTTTCTTAAGCAGTTACCTTTTTTTCCACCCTTTTTTTTCTTTAAATGTTTTCAATGCATTTAAGAATATGCATTTCAGTGTATCAATTTATATTGAATAAATAAATAAACAATTGCATTATTTTAACCCTTGGATAGTCTGTAAGGATTTTAAAATTTAAAAATCAGTTTTAATACCTAATATTTTAATTTAATACTGTTTCTAATTATCTATCACACCAAGCTGCATTTATATTTATCATTATCTGTCCATTTATGCATCTTTTTATTATTTACAGCTACTCTCAGCATCAACGGACCATAATGTTTGTATTTGGGATGTCTTGTCTGGGGAGTGCGAACAGAGATACAGGTTTCCAACGCCTATACTCCGGGTGCAGTTTGATCCTAGAAATGACAAGAGATTTCTAGTGTGTCCCATGAGACATGCTGCACTGTTGGTTGATACGGACGGAGAACATAAAATACTACCTATAGATGATGATGTATGTTAATTGATGTATATCTATGTTATACAATTAATAAAGGTGTAAGAATGAATAATCAGCTAATAATGGCAAATATAAGTTCAAAGATAATTAATAAAATATCCTTAGTAAGTTTATAAATTATGTAATGAAACACATTTTATGGATTTTATTGTGGTTTATTAAGGTCTTCTAGTGTCTAACATTTGGTATAAATAAAAAATAAAGTCCAGTGAAAATAACAAGTAAAACAAATACATTTATACAAACCTTTTACATTTTTAATATTTTTAATTTTTTGGATTAGTGGTAATAACAAAAATGCTACATTTTTTTAAAAATTTGATTACAGGGTGACATTAATGTAATAGCATCATTTGATCGCAGAGGTGATCATGTGTACACTGGTAATGCAAAGGGAAAAATATTAATACTTGACTCTCAAACATTGAATGTGAAAGCAAGTTTCAAAATCACCGTCGGTACGTCCAGCACCACAGGGATAAAGAGCATAGAATTTGCTAGAAGGGGAGAGTAAGTTTATCATGAATATATTATATGAAACATTTTGTATGTTGATTTAACAATACATGAGAATGCTGACAGAAATTATGCCGAAAATTTTCTTATTATGAATAAGTAAATGATATTATAGTTATTCATGGATTTTCCCTTTTTATGATTGAACTTACAAAAATCTTATTTTATCATAATGTTATGTTGGTTTTTAAAGACTTTTTCCTAGATTAAACATACACTTATGCCTTTTCTGTTACCTATGTAACATGATATTAAATTATATTATAAATTAAAAAGTAAACTAAAATAATATGCTTCAATAGCAAACCTATGTAAAAATTTGAAAAACTATTTTCAAATTTTTAGTATGATATATAAAACAACAATTAAATGGATGGAAAAAAATTTATGAATTTATGGATTACTCTTTATTGTACACTCAAACAAAAGTATATAACAACAATTATATAGTCATAATGTTTCAGACAGTAATAAGAGGCTAAAAACCAAATTCATTCTTCCAGCTGTTTCCTTGTCAACACATCTGACCGGGTCATCAGGGTATATGACACAAACACGGTTCTCAAATGTGGAGTCAATGGAGAGCCTGAGCCAATACAGAAATTACAAGACTTAGTTAACAAGTGAGTATCTTAGGACATTATGATATTTTTTTTACAGCACCCTGTAGCAGGAGTTTTATAATATATTCTTTAAAAAAAATCTAAAACTAAACCAAAACCATAATAAAAGTACATTCCACTGTAGCCTTACCCTAGGCGGTCGTATTTATAAAAAGAATGTCCAATCTAAATATGCAATGACGTTTCTCCATTTTTTTTTCTAGAACAACCTGGAAGAAGTGTTGTTTCTCCGGTGATGGGGAATACATATGCGCTGGGTCGGCGCGTCAACATGCTCTGTATATTTGGGAGAAGGCTATAGGCAATCTGGTGAAAATCCTTCAAGGTACCAAGGGTGAGGTGCTGCTGGACGTCGTTTGGCATCCGGTGCGGCCAATCATAGCCAGCATCAGTGCGGGTGAGTGTGTTGTTGCAGAAACACGTACCATTTTTTTTTCTTTAACACCGAGAAACGCACTCAGGCATCCCGCGGGGAAGTAGGTCTCCCCCGGTGGGTGGGACTCGCTGCGCCCGAAAGTTAGTTCCACTGAGTTTGTTTCGCCGCTTCTTCTCAATGGGCTTGCTTTGGAACCGGTGGTGAACTCTGACGTTCAAAAAGATAATTTGGTGGACTATTATGAATAAAAAAAATTGATTTCGATTTTTATTTTCAACATTAGACCATGTGCAATAGGTACACATCATCAGCCATTATCCGTCCACTGCCTTAACGAAGACCTCCGTTAATCAACACCAAGACGGCTGCTGCATTGCCACCCGTCAGAGCCGACTTATATATAATATTATGAGTAAAGTTAATCAATGAACTTGATTTAATGATCTAACATGACCATGGCAAATTGGCATCACTTGATAGCGTCACCGTTATATCAGTCCCTAATACCAATGTATGAACTTCTTGCAGGTGTCGTGTCAATCTGGGCCCAAAATCAGGTGGAGAACTGGTCCGCATTCGCGCCGGACTTCAAGGAGCTGGACGAGAATGTGGAGTATGAGGAGAGGGAGAGCGAGTTCGATGTGGAGGACGAGGACCGCTCCGTCGACCTGGCGGGGGAGAGCCAGCTCGACGAGGAGGTGGAGGTGAGCACTGGGTGGGGTCGGGGAGAGAGCCCGGACAAGAGATATTTCGTCAGGTGGTCGAAGGTCAACAACTCTTTCTGGTTCTGTGATCGTTTTATATTATACAGGCTAATTCTGGCATGTTATATTATTGTATAACTTTTTTTATAACATTATAGTATAACTAATATACTAACTATATTATACATGTTATATTATTGTATAACTATATTGTGCAAACAAGTTAGTTTATAATCAATAAGTTTTAACATATTATAATCCTGTATAGCGTAAGTGTGGTTGATTTACCACATATTATACTCAAAGTATACAGGGTTTCTCTGACATTATGTTTAGAATGTATCAAATAAAAGCAATTTTACATGACTAAAATAAACCTGGCGAAACCTCAAGTTCTAACATTTAATGTGCAGCTAATATCCATGATTGCTGTCGTATTTGTGACAAGTTTAATGCTTGTCATGATGGTGCAATATATGTTATATTATTACTTCTTTATAGCATTCACTGTGAATGTATGTTTATGCCCGTATACTCAAACGCAACTCAAATTTGGGAGCTGCTTACGTTTTGATGACATTTGAATTAAAGGCGTGCTTAGTAGTTTGTGGAGCCCTCAAATATTTAAGTGGCGTTTGAGAATTCGGGTGATATCCAACTAATATTATATAGGCGAAAGTTTGTACGTATGGATGTTTGTTACTCTTTCACGTAAAAACTACTGAACGGATTTTGATGAAAATTTACAATAATATAGCTTATGCATCAGAATAAAACATAGGCTATAATTTATATCCGTTCTCCCACGGGAATAAGAAGTACGCGGGTGAACCCGCGGGACGCTGCTTGTATGTTAAAATTTTAATTTGCAGGTGGACGTAACATCGTGTGAGCCTGTGGCTGCCTTCTGCAGCTCGGACGAAGAGGAGGAAGACGAGAGTTTACTGTCGTTCCTGCCCATCGCGCCTGAAATAGAGGACCCAGAGGTACGCTCCGCTATTTTACCAGATCCTATGAGCTACAAATTAAACTTTGCCACATATTTTAATTGAATTGAATATATCACTATGTTCTTTTCATGTTCACGGGTGGGTCATACTTGTAGTAGATGTACACGTGTGTCCTTGGGTAAATATGTAAAATAACCAAATTACATCCACACGATAATAGCAACAGCTGAGCGGTTTACGACTAAAAATCATTGTGCGTACTGGTCAATCGGGGTAACTTTGACCTTCAATATAACATTGGCCCACTTATACAACTCCTGTGCTTTATTTTTTTATCTACAAAATGACTTAATCGAGGTTTTATTTTTTGTCAAAAATATAATAATTATAACTGGATTCGTAAGTTCGCATTAGAAAAAAAAGAGAGCCATCGCTTTAACATAAGAAAAAAAAAGGTTATCAATTTGGAAGAAAATAAAGAATATTTCTAGGTGAGTTGACTTTATTTAGATTATATTCGAGTTTGGCTATTAATTTTACATATTTTTTCCACGATTCAGTTATTATTTTACCAAATATTTCTGATTCCCTCAAATCGCTTATTTCAACATGAAAACTGGGTAACTTTGGCCCGGGTCAATGTTACTGTAAAGGCCTGCGATATATATCCACTGGACCCAGAAATGGTTTTGAAAAAACACACCTGACTATACCAAACCAGACAATGTTAAAGTAACTGTCTCACAAGAAAATTTTATTAAGTATGTATATAAAATTTGATCAAGTCGTTGAATAAACGGGCTATTTGACTTTTTGTTTATGGAATGGTGAGATTCATGTGGCCAACCATACTTCGTTTTTTCAATATTTTTTTTTTTTTGCAATTTATAAGATTAATTAATAAATAATTTTGGTTCGTTATTTTGGTTATAAAATATTACATTTATTAGAATAACATTAATTTTGATATCAAAATACCAAACACAATGTAGATAAGTCTGAAATAAAAGTTACGATTATCTTAATCGTCTTTCATTTTATGCTTTTAAAAAGGTTTTTGTGGATGTTTTTTAGTCTATGGTGTCAAATTTTCATTCTTAAACTGAAAAATGGGAAGACAAACTTACCCAGACACTCAAAAATTAAAATTTTATCTTAAATCCGACACCAGATTTCGATGGCTCAAAGTTACCCATTATTCAAGATAATTTTGACCCGATAGAAAATCGTCGATATTCCGTATTTTTCACATGGTAACAGCAATGAAACGTGTTATGACTACATAGTTCATGTTCTAATCCCACCATTTCGTGCTTTACTGGATATTAGTAGAAGAAAAAAAAACCACAAACTTCAAAATAAACCACAGACCGGGTCAAAGTTACCCCGATCGACTGTACCTGAAATGATTGACTTATTTCACATCAAACAATGAACTGTAGCTCTAAGGCCACAGAAAATATAATTGATTTTCACATGCACTCCATTCGAAAATATGGAAATTTATTGTAACTAGTTTTACCTAAATTTTGCCCGAGTTTTTTTTGTTTCGTGACGCCTAAAGTAGTACTAACAATAAGGACGCGCTCACAAATTGTCAAAATAAAAAAATCGTCTAAATTCGCAACACCGTTAATCGGTACACGCATACACAGGACGGCTGGGCGGCCACGCAAGAGACGGTGACGCCCAGCGAGACGCCGGAGAAACTGGAGCCCGCCGCCAAGAAACCCAAGAGCAAGACCTACGAGATCTCCCTCAAGATACCGCCGCCGGGTATGTGGCTCATGATAACGACCAATACAATATTGATGTGATTATTACCTCCGGGCTCGATCATGACCCCTGCGAGGCCCTTACACAGCCCTCCGCTCACTCACCGGAGAAAGAAAACATCGTGACGAAACCTGTTTGCCCTATGAGATTGACACCTGCATTCACAAACAATACTTTGAGGTGTACAGTACTCGCGAACGCATAGGGTCATTCAAACCAATTCATAGGGGATACTTATATGAAATCCGCCACAGTGCGTCTAACTCACATGAAACTCACTGTTGATACCAGGAGCGCATAGATAGAAGCGTTCTTTGCTTGTTTCATTACTTAGCCAAGTACGTTCCTTGAATACAGGTAACTTCACACCTCTTCATAGACTAACGTCTTTGAAGAGGTGTGAAGTTCACAAACCCGCATCGGGTCAGCGCTTCGATAAACTATGGCCAATATCTGATTGATAAGACGTGAAAGGAAAAAAAACATGTTTAATTTTTGTCAAAAAATTGATTGTTGAATCATAAAATACAAGAACAATATACAAAATTTATCTTGACAAATAAATCTCTTGACCGAATTATAAACACAAATATATTTCTTTTCAGAACAACCGATACCTTTTGGCGGGAAAAATAAACAAGCACCGGGAAGTAAAAAGGTCGCCGGAAGGCCGCGGAAGTAATTATATTATTAAGGAAACAAAAAACTAGTTTTATTTTAACTGCATAATTTCTTATACCTTTTACAGTTTACGAGCATTCCACTATGAAATTTTATAGTATGTTGTTTTATATGACCAAGACAAATGTAGTATTAAAACTAACCAACATCAATTAAACATTGAAGTCTTTATAAAGTCGTCGCCAAAATGAAATAACTACTTAGAGAAAACATTTATTTTGCAAAATGAAATTATTGTTAATCAATAAAATTCGTATTAAGAGTATACAGTAAGTACTTTATCTTATCATTTTGTATATAAATAAATCTCACTTAAACATAACCAAAATAATACATCGTTTTATTCGAGACCAAAAAGACTCTTCCGTCAAACTAAATATTAACTTCATTATTCATATAATATCATACATTGCGTACGTCACTAGGCGCTAAAGCCGTATAAATAAAATTATCTATTTTATATTTACAAGTCATCTAGTTCACACTACGCGTCTAAGTCGTCCTCGCGCTGGCTCGAGAAATAGCTCACGAGCCCCCCGAACACGCTGCCCTCCTCCCGGGGCGCGGGGGGCCCCACGCCCGAGGGCCCACCGACCGGGGCCACCGGGGGCGTCTCGCCGGGAGGCTCCACCTTGACGCTCGCTAACTTCACGTCGCTCGCACTATTTACAGCGTCGGGTATTTTTAGGAACTGGGGCTTAACTTCCGGCGGGGATGACGGCTCCTCCGCCTCCTCGGGAGATTCCGGCCGACCCTCGGGACTCTTTGCGTTGTCCGATTGCGGGGATCGAGGTTTGGCGGGGGGCACAGGCTCCCGCATAGCCGTCGGCGGAGGTTTGTCCATTCGGTGCATGTCCTGGAACTGGCCGAAATGTGGCATCATGCCGGGGCTCGACCGCCCCGGCTGGCGCAGTATCGGCATGCCGAAGGGACGCAGCTGGGGCCTCATGAACGGGTAGTGAGGCGGCAGATCGTGCCCCGGGTGTCTTTCGGGAAGCGGCGCGCGCGGCATATCGTGCATCAGTCTGTCGGGACCCGGAAGTTTCGGTAGGTCGTGCACGGGCCGCTCGGGTTCAAGAGGTTTTGTCTGCGGCGGCCGCTCGGCGTCCAGCGGTCGGGGCGACTCGTGCGCGGGGGGCCGGTCAGCGGGGACCCGGGGCCAGTCGTGCATCAGCGGTCTCTCCGGTGGCTTGTGCAGGTCGTACGCCAGCCCCCTCTCCGGGGCCTGGGGTCGAGGAGCGTCGGGCATCTGTGATCTGTCCGGAGTTTGCGACCGAGGCCCGTCGTGCATCGGCCGGGACATGTCTTGCATCATCGGTCTGTCGGGGCGGCTGATGTCGTGCATCTTGTCTGGGGTGGGGGCCCTCTGCATCATGCCCCCGGGGGGCCCCGGTCTCGACATGTTGTGTATAACCGACCTATCCGGTATCTGCACCTTCTGTAAGTCTTGTATGACGGAGCGGTCGGGTCCGCCCGGCCGAAGCATCTCGGACATGATGGGTCTGTCGTGGCCGGGCAGCCGGGGATTGTTGTGAGGTATTTGCGGCCTTAGGATGTCCTGCAGCATCGGTCGCTCCGGGCCCGGGGGCCTGGGGATGGGGCTTCGATCGCCGGACTTGTTCTCGCTGAGATTAGTGGGCATAAATTGGTGCACATTGGGAGGCATCCTGTGCATGGGCGGGTGGTGTAACCTGGCCTGCAGATTCAGCAGGGCCTCCTGAGGCTGCGCCGCGGGCGGGGCGTAGGGGCCGTACGGGCCGTATTGCGGCGCATAAGGACCGAGAGGATATCTGAGTCGCCCGTCCTTGTTCTCCGTCCGTTTGATCTTCGGGTGATTCCGAAGCGGTTCGGGTGAGGAGGGCTGCTGCGACGGCGAGACGGGAGGGGACTGGTACTCTGGTTCGGTTTTAACTTCTGCTTTAATCTTAATAGGGAGTTCTTTGCCTGGTTCGGTCTCGGTGTTCGAAGGCGGCGGTGTTTGAGCCGGATTAGTACCTTCCGCTGGGGGAGCTGGTGGTCCAGACGTTCCGGGTACGATACGGTTTTGTAAATTAACCGGAGGAGGAGGACCGCGCGGCCCGGCCAGGCCCGGGGAGGGTACTCGCGTCATGTGATTCCCCGATGGGACCGCTCCCGGCGGCCCGTGAGGTGACGGCATCGGTCCGTGGGGCATCCCCTGCGGCCCGTGCGGACCGAATGCCTGCGGCGAACCATGAACCATGCCCGGAGGAGCGTGGGGTCCGTGCGGCGAGGACACCGGCGGCCCGTGCGGGATGGGCCCGTGCATTCCGTGTGGACCATGGGAATCCGGTCGACCCGGGTACTGTCCCGCCGGCCGCATCAATCCCGACCCGGGCGGGCCGTGTGGACCCGGCCCGGACGAACCGTGCGGACTAGATCCGGGTGGCCCGTGCGGGCTGGACCCGGGTGGACCGTGCGGGCTGGACCCGGGTGGGCCGTGCGGTCCCGACCCTGGCGGGCCGTGAGAACCTGACCCGAGTGCGCCATGGGGACTCGACCCAGGTGGGCCGTGTGGACCCATGTGCCGCATCCCGGGCGGACCGTAGGGCATCGGACCCGGAGGGACGTGCGGCGAGGAGGAAGGCGGTATATGAGGCGAGGACACGGGCGGCCGGTGGGAGGCGCCCGGCGGCCCGTGAGGAGAGGGGATCCCGTGCCCGTGCGGGCTCGGCCCCTGTCTATGCAGGAGAGCTTGGGGGCCCGGAGGTCCGTTGCCGGGATGGCCGAGGTTCGGCTGCCCGTGGATCGGCCCGTGCATGCTGGGAGGACCGTGAGGGCCGTGCCCTTGGTGGCCCGCGTTCGGCGAGGACGACGGCGGGGGACCTCCGGGTCTGAATCCCTGAAGACTCTGCATGGGAGAGTAATACTGAGGATACTGGTGGCGGGAGACGTTCTGCGGATGACCCGGGTGGTGAAGCTGGTACATCTGCATCCCTTGACCGCGGGAACCGTACGGGTGGTTCCCGGGATACATCATTTGACCCCTGCAACAAGAAAATATTAAATTATAACAATGTTAGCAATGCAATTTTGCGGGATTCGTCTCTATCTTTACTGATTACATATAAAACCATATTTTAAATCATTATAATGAAATTCGCGTAAACATAAGAAAACAACATATTTTAAATCTTCAATAATATAGTGTTATAGAAGTATGAATGATTTCTTCTATGCAACCACGTATTTCATACGCTCATTTTGTATCATATCACGAGTTAATTTGCGTATCCTTTTGCTTTCTTTAGTGATTCTAGACTGTATGTACCTGTACTGCTGCAGCATATGCGGCATGCGTGTGATGACGCTGGGCTCCTCGGGCGCGGGGGCGAAGGGCTGGGGAGACCCCGCCACGGAGAGCGTCCCTGACGAACAACATTATATATTATTTCTCACATGGTCAATATAAAGTACATTATACAACAGTAGTAGAGTCCCCTCTATACTTTAAACTTTCTCCATATTTCTTTAATAACTTATCTATATAACTTGAAAAAAATTGCGTTGTAAATATATGTAACTATTCATATATAATATAATGTATGCAATAAATTAGCTTGTTGAAACGGTATAAAGGCTGGATCGTTTATATCTATTTTAATTAATAAAAAACAAAGTGTGTCAAGTGCGTGCATTCGTTGGTGCGTGTTTGGGTGCATTCGTTGGTGCGTGTTTGGGTGCATTCGTTAGTGCGTGTTTGGGTGCATTCGTTGGTGCGTGTTTGGGTGCATTCGTTGGTGCGTGTTTGGGTGCATTCTTTGGTGCGTGTTTGCGTGCATTCTTTGGTGCGTGCATGCGTGTATTCGTTGGTGCGCGCATGCGTGTATTCGTTGGTGCGTGCATGTTGGTGGCGTACCTTCTCTTATAACGTTGGACTGGTCGGGGCGGTGAAGCGGCAACCGATCTTCGGCCGTCGCGATACCCCTCAGTTCCGGTCGGACCTGAAAATATTGAAATCGTGATTTTAATAAAACTTCATAATTATCTTTAATCGTGGTAATGGGATAAATTCTCAGTTATTCTGTAGCCATAAATCTATGACCACACCTAGTATCTGTTACTTAAATATCTTTACTAATCATTTCGGCTACAGCAAACCCACTTGATGAGTGTAGCAAGATTCAAATAAATTTCTAAAAAGAATTAAGTTTAATATTGAATGTTGGGTATTTATATAATATCCAGTATTACCTACCTGTAACCTCGGGGTAGTGGGAAATCTTTGGTCTTGGAAGTCACCAAGCTGCCGGTGCATTGGGTTTGGACTACCAAAGTTTCTATCTGGAGCCATCTGTCGAATCGGCACCCCATATCCCATAGGACCCATGCCAAATTCAGGCTTCTCCTTCTTAATTCTCTTACTCTCCTGCATCGCAATTTTGGCCAATCTCTTCTCTTCTCTCTCTTTTGCCTTCTGTTCCTTTAGTTTCTCCTTTTCCTCTTTCTTCTGTAGACGTTCCAACTTCTTTGCTTCCTTCTCCGCTTGTTTGGCTTCTCTTTCTTGTCTCTTCTTTTCCCGTTCAGCCTAAAAATATATTGATGAAATTATTTATTTGTTCATAAAATAAAATGTGGTAGGATCAAAAAGACCCATTAAAAATGACTGTCTGTACTTACACCTTTAAAAACAGCATGCAACTTAATTTTCCTTACTAATATAATCATAAAATTACCTGATTAGGTTTAAGTGGTGTTGCATCTGGTTTGAGATCTGTAAAACGATAAATAGGTATAATAATGAGAAGTATTCAATAATATACTCAAACAATGAATTAGTCAGTTTTAATACTAGTTACGATATTACAAGATGGTTTCAATAAGGACCTTTTGAGGTAATAAGAAGGTAAGGCCCGATAATATTTAATGGATTTTGTTGGTTAGGATTTTAAAATAATAAAATAGCCTTTGATTGTAACAAAAGTGATGATTATCTTGGTTAAGTTACCCTTGATCTTGACTCCGACGAGTTTGGCGAGAGCGTCGTCCGCAGCCGGCCCGTCGCCGCCCCCGCTACCGCGCGAACCACGCCCCCTACCGCCCCTGTACAAAAAAAAGGAAACTCATTATTGTTTCTGTTATGAGTATAATTACTGTCACGTGAATGTAAGCATCACTGCCGAATTTATGATGTACCGAAGATATCAGTAATAACCTTCCGTCGCCAATTGGGTATTTCAATATAGTTAAATATTTCACAGATTGATTCCTGATTTTTTGTCGGTTTTTTTTCAGTGGTCTAGCTTTAAAACATGCAGAAAACTTAGAATATTAATAGACATAGAATTGATATAATGGTCGATGGCCAAGGCTATCCAATGAAATCAACATTCTACAGCTATCAATCATGTCAGTTTTTTTTTTAATTTTTGCTTAGAAACTCGTGATCGGTTATGTTATTGGTACCTGCTGCCTCTTCCGCCACGGCTGCCGCGCCCGCGTATCGGCTTCGACGGAGAGCTCGCGTTGCTCTGGTCGTTCTGTGCCGCACTTTGCGCTTCTGTAACACCGAACATGCATTTTACGTACCATCATCATCAGGTGCCATCTTCATATTGAAGTTCGGAGGTCAAGTGGCAAAAATTTTTACGATCCCTGGCTGCTTCTTTTAGTTGCGTATAACTTTTACTGATGACAATCGTTTATCGCCATTTCCCTATCAGTCGTATAGCGGACGTACCAAGGTGCGCCTTGAGCTCGTCGGTCTTGGCCTGCGTGACGTGTTCGGGCAGCTTGTGCAGCGGCACCACGGCGGTCTTGCGCGCCAGGTCGCTGAGCGTGCGCGCGCGCTCGCCCGAGCTGGAGCGCCGGCGCCGCTCGGAGCCCGACGACGAGTCCCACGACTCCTCCACCTTGAACTCGTCCGAGCTGTCCATGTGCTTGCCGCTCGACTTGTGCATCTCCTGCGTGGATAAAATATGTAAAGCATTGAACATTAAAACTGTGGTTTATGGACCCTCGATAGGAGTATTTGGGGGTCCCTGCCATGAGATGAAATTATTGTAAGTATTCAGATCAAGGATGTTTTTGTGACACTTTGAAAATGAATAATACGCCACTGCCGCAAAACTTCCAAATTCTAGAGTAAAAAAATTGCACCCTGGCTGTTGTATGATATACACAATATTAAAAGTGGTCCTTGACTAAAAATATTTTAATAAATCCTGCTCTATACAATAAAAATTTACAGTTAAAGTTATTACTTTAGTACAAAAACAAAAAACTAAACTAACTATTGAACAAAAACATTTGCTTTTAGAATACATGTTTTATTTCTACTTTAACCGACTATAAGTTTCAAACTTGCGTGAAACGTATTAACAATGGGAAACTGTTAATTCGTGTAAATATGTAATGCTTCGCGCTCGACTTGGCGGGGACACTGCCGTGCCCTCAGATATAAAACTATTAGCCAAGTCGACGTCGTCTGACTAGGTCTGTGAGCTCGGAGGTTCGAGAGGGCCGTGTCGGAGGGCTACTCACGTCCTCGGACTCGGTGTTGGGCATCTCTGTGTAGTCGATGTGGCGGCGGCGCGTGCGGCGCTTGGGCGACCAGTCGTTGGGCCCGTCGTCGCTGAGCCCGCCGTACGTGACGCGCGCGCGCACCACGTTGCCCGCCGCGTCGTACTGCGTCAGCGACCTCTTCTCGCGCCGGTGCCGGTCCCGCTTCTTAGACTTCGACTTGGACTTCGATCTGTGTCTAAAACATTTGTGTATTAGTATTAAAGACGTTAAGGGCCTGTTTCGCAATCTCCAGATAAGTGCCGAATAGGCTATTCACAACATATTTGACAGGTAGAGTATGGAGTATCTGTCAAATATGTTAGTTATATAGTTATGTTGGAGGTTGTGGAAACAGGCCCTAAACACAATTTTATTTTTGCAGTGAAACTTCTTTAGAATCGTTGTGATTTCAAACCGGATGCAACCGAAAAAACGACAAGTAAGAGACCATACAAAAGAGCGAGAGAGCAAATGTCGGTGTGTATGTATATTGTACACTGTTTAATACTTGCTTGTATTGGAGCATTTAACGTGTGTTTCACTTCTATCGTGTATGAATCACACACACACACATCTTTTATTTATACAAAGTTACTATTTAAAAATCTATAACGGAAGATGGAAGAATAAAGCGAGTTGAGAGCCGAAGCTCGTGTAGGCTGACGGCGTGACGTTGTTTTGCTATTTTAGGCGGACCTTTGGGCGAGTTATGTGCAAAATAAAGTGCAGACAACTTATACATAAGCCCAATTTTGAAAATTAAGAACTATTTACATGATATTCTGGCAAATAAATAAATTATTATGATGTATAATGACATAAGCAGGTAGGAGAGCCTTATCAGTTTTTGATTTGTTGCTTCACTATATTGGGAGTTGGTAGCTATCAAGGTTACCTTACAATGAAGGCCTTCTTAGGTTATAGTAAATATTAAAAAATATGCAACTCACTTTTTCTTCCACTCCTTGGCTCCAGTGGACTCACTCGAACTCTCTTCAAAGACACCCTTTTTCTTCTTTTTTAACTCCGGCGATGATTCGACTATTCTTTGTCGATCTACAATTATTTGAAATATATTCGATAATTTGTTTAAATATGTTGTTTAATATCCTAAAACGACGTTTCCAAGGTATATCTGAGCCACAATTCAGTTCTTTTTTTTTCGGTTGGAGCTATGCTAATGGTCCTAGTGACCATTATGCGTCATAGGAAGTGGGGTGATCCGGTTGGACCACCCTGTGACTCTAATAAATGGGGGTTGCCCCCCGCCAGCCGTGGAGTGTGACTTCCACGGCTTCGTGGCGTCGAGTTTGAAGTTCTAATTTACGGGACAGTGTATGGGAATTACGTTATTGTTGATTGAACTATGTCGTCTGTGAGTTGCAATGGTCCGATAAACCACCCACCATGATATATCGAGTTAGAAGAAAATTCCTATTGAAATGGAAACATGGAAATCGTCGGCTAGTAGCGTCTGCTATGTACCTTTCTTTTCCGGTCTACAGACGCGCATGATGGGCAGAGAGTCCGATGACCTCGAATTGGTGCTGTCTTTTTCCGCTGACGATGAAATCTCTTCTGAGGATGACTCCATACTAAAACAAGTTTTTATAATATTTTTTAAAACAAATCATTCTTAAGTCATCACTAAATCTTAAATCATTGGTTAGGGGGAACTGTAACCGTAACACAACTACAATTTTATAATATCATCCCTATGGACTTGAAATTATGTTGTTTTGTTTCCGACCTTGCCCGTGAAATGCCAACAATACAAGTAATGTTTTTAAAAATTTCATTCATTATTAAATTTTCATATTTTCAATCTAATTAATGAATTCAATGGGTTGAGCAATCGAGGTATGATATGATATTGTGTTAAAACTTCAATCCTTCCTATCTCAAACCAGCAGACAGCATAAATTAATATGACTAATTATAAGGATGATCAGATAGCATACCCTGTATCCTTAAAATCTTCATCCGTGTCATCGTCATCCTCGGAGGGAACTTCTAGCGAGTTGAGTTTTCTGTGCTTCTTTCTCTGCTTCTTTCTAACTTTCTTAACTTCCACCGGTATACCCTGTTATCAAAATATACTTTTTTAAAACTTTCTGTTGATGAGTAAGTATTTTAGTGATTCTCAGAAAATGACAAAATAAGCAGTTCATTCATATCTAGTTATAGCAGTTGTAATGTAACTGTGTATGTAACTTTAAAATAAAACCATATCCTGATTGATAATTGTCATTTGTATAGCCTATGTCACTCAATGTATAACGTTAATTAGTATTTGTAGTTGTTGTTTATATATCGCACACCTAGATCTAAAGAGGTATTAACTCAAAAAAGCTTTTTTTTCAGAAATGACAAAAAACTAATTACTGTGTCCCTGCACATTGCAGAAGTGTTCTGAATAAAAATATGCTTTTACTATGCAGTTACAATAAGTGTGATAGAGAGATATCCAACTTTTCTTATGTATGGGGGCTAAAAATTGGATTTTCAGAGTTATTTCCCTCTTGATACACTATGTATTGTATATTTGTTTTGATATTTTGAGTTGAGCCTGTTTTGGTTAATCAAGTTGTGAGTTAGCTCTTTTTTGAAGAGAAAACTATAATTTAAAATACAATAGTATTTTGTGTTATTAGTCCGAGTAATAGATTGCACTGTGACCATTAGGGGGTTTTGTTGGATGATGAATATGCAAAAAACATTAGTTAGTAATAAAATTAATCAATTAACTTAATTGATTAATTTAGTCTATTAATATTACTATAAACTACTATAATCATAATATACCGGCTCTTACTCTCTCGCCTATGATAAAAAAAATATTTATTTTTTTTCATAAAATATATTTAAAAAAAAACAATATAAAAATATTGGAAATTTCTATTCAAAAAATAATTAATAAATGCACATAACATAATAAAATCACAATTTTACAAAATATTACTCAAGACTGTCAAATTTCAGAGTCAATCAGAATTTTGGAGCCATACAATGAAAAAAAAAGGCGTGAGTGCGATTCACACACGATAGAAGTGAAACACATGATAAATGATCAATACAAAAAGGCACCTCTTACCTGATTTTTGAAGTTTCACTTCAAAAACCTTATGATGTAATATTTTAAAGCAGTAAAATAGTTTTGTGTACTATATGGGTGAAACAATAATCTACTTAGGCGTTGATTTTTGAACTGGAACTTCTTTAGAATCGTTGTGATTTCAAACCGGATGCAACGGAAAAAACGACAGGTAAGAGACAAATACAAAAGAGCGAGAGAGCAAATGTCGGTGTGTATGTATATTGCACACTATTTAATACTTGCTTGTATTTGAGCATTTCACGTGTGTTTCACTTCTATCGTGTGTGAATAGCACACGAATCTTTTTTTTTTTTAATGTGGTTGATATCCCTTGTTGCTGAAGATTAACAAAACTTCACATTACTAAAAATAAATGATCAACTTTAGACTCATAAATAGAAGTGAACTTAAATACTTTGAGATCATCGTTATTGAAATTACGATTAATTATTAGTAATTCCTACTAAGTAATTGACAACTTTGGTAATTTAACATAGATATTTTAGTAACAATAATGTAGCTAATCATTATTACCGCGGAGAAGGTCTTTATAGTAAATATGTCGGTCGATATCTATGTATCGATAATCGTAAAATAAAAAAAATAATTTACTACAGAACATTATATACAAGTCATTCAGGGTTTTATTTTGTGTATTAGTGGTGGGAGGAATGGTGTTTTCCTTATCCCTGTTTTCTACCATATTTACCAAAAACCGACCACGTCTCATTGTTTTCCTGAAAAAGGCAATACCTATTGTACTTACATGTATTACAAAAGTTATTTAAGCAGCTATAAATTTAATTTTTTTATCCCATTAGCGATATTGTAAAGTAATATTTCGGGGTTACCATCTAAAGAGATTTAACTCAAAATTTCGCAATAAAAATTCCCACAAATTCATTAAATTTGAAGACGAATATATGATTATACGAATTTAAAATATATCCTTCTTTTAAAACCAAAGGAGTTCAACTAAGGTTGGTTTTTAAACAAATTAAAGAGTTTAAAATATAACTCAACAAAACAGAGTCAATTACAATTTCGAAAATGTTTCACCAATATGGCGACAACTCAACATAAAAATAAATAATTTGCTTGCCTTGCCAGCAATTCGGGTTTAATTCTAAAAATTGTATCTATTTAATACTCAACAACCACCAAAAAAGAGTTAATTCAAAAAAATACTATTTAAAATTTCAGCAATATAAGTACAACTCAAAATATCTCCAGTTTATTTATAATAGGCATGTGCACTTCGCTCTTAATTCTGATTGCAACTAGCAATGTCCCTGTTTTGGTGGGGGGCTAGCGGGGCGCGTTCGTTATTCTATAAGGATACTCAGCGTCATCTAGTATGAAATAGCAGACATATTTTTAAATCTGTTTTATTGGTCGATAGGCTTTTAGTTCGGAAATTGGATGGTGTGTATAACTCAAATTTGTCGATTTTTGAGTTGACTCCCTTTAGATCTAGATGTGCGATATGTCACCGTCTGTTCTCCCGCATGGTTATCGTTGCCATAGGATTTTTCAGGATAAAACTAAAATATCGCCTCTTCTCATATTATTGTCGCGGCTTATAATATGATTGACAATAAACGGTCATAGACATTAACCAATAATAATAAAAAAGAAGAAGAAAATATAAATTCATAATTTGAAAATATTCGAATATTCTCTCTTAATTCGAACACACGCTCAGATTAAAATTTTGAAAAAAGGTTAAATATTGTAAAACGGATATATTAAACATAATTCGAAAGAGTATGCGTCATTAATTAAAGACTTCCATAGTTTGACTGATCGTTTTTGCCCCACATATCCATATCAAATTTCATTTGGATCGGTTCTGTGAGTAGACTAAACATAGTAGTTTATTTAAATCGTTACTTTTTTGCGACTAATTATGAATACTAATAATATATAGAATATTATTTTGAATGACTCTTATAGGCAAATGTTGATGTTGGATAACATTATTCCAATTTCGGTAGTTATAACTATTTTAAAAACAAAGTTTAGCTTCCTGTTACTGAAAGATTTTTTTTAATGATCTGATCAGTTCTTCCAAAGATTACGCAATACTAACTTTTATACATACAGATTAAATTATAAACTTTACCTCTTTAACATACAAATAGTATTAAATATATAACGATAGATGTCGTTCTGAAACGGACCATCGCGCCATCTTTGCTGTCCTAAATTATCCTAAGGGCCTGTTTCACAATCTCCATATAAGTTCCCAATAGGCTATCGGCGGTCTAGTAGAGCGACGATGGTCTAGTGAGCGACGATGGTCTAGTGAGCGACGATGGTCTAGTGAGCGACGATGGTCTAGTGGTGGATTGACTCGGCCTCTTATGCGAGAGTTCCGGGTTTGATACCATCGCTCGCTCACCGGTGAAGGAAAACATCGTGAGGAAACCTGCATACCTGATGAGATTAAAAGTCTTTGAAGGTATGTGAAGTTCACCAACCCGCACTGGGCCAGCGCGGTGAACTATTGGCCCATTACCCTCCTCGCCTGATTTCGAGGAAGAGACCCGTGCCCAGCAGTGGGACATAAAGGGTTGACACTTTAGGCTATTGGCAACATATTTGACAGATACTCCATACTCTATCTGTCAAATATGTTGCCGATAGCCTATTGGGAACTTATCCGTAGATTGTGAAACAGGCCCTAAGTCTCAAGTTTTATTAAACCTTACGTTTGTACTTAACTCTTAATTTTAAACTCTTAATAAAATAAAACTTCCATTTCCATGTTCATAAATTGTTAAATAAATAAGCTTGGTATGTTCCAGAGTAAGTTTGATTGTAATCTGTCTAGTATTGTTATCAATGGCGTACGAACGTGTAAGCTGTAGACGAACCTGTTCCAGAGCCTCTCGTTCAGCCTTTATTTTCTCCTCCTCTGCTGCCTCTATGATAGTCGAGATGTCCTTCCCCCGTCCCTGATTGCCCGCGCTCGTCGTTGGTTCCACATACTCCTCCTGAAAAAAAAAAACAATACTCTTATATGCAATCATGAAGTCATTTGTACATACATCACTCAGAAACAAGATACAAAATGTTATAAGTGAACTGGTAAATAAAAAATATATATAGCACAGGTTAGTAGTTGTGGCCAAGCGAGCTCGGCCAACATGAATTACATGTACACTTTTTTTTTATATAGAAGAGGGAGTTAAAATGGAGTGTTGGTACCTTGATGGCGGAGCTGATGAGGCGGTCGTACTCCTGCGCGCGGTAGGACACGGGCAGCTGGCGGCGCGCGCGCAGGCGGTACACGCCCCCGCCCGACGACGACGACCACGAGCTGCTGTCCGACTCTGCAAACATAAACGTAATTTAAAATCCACATTATTCTTGTATTTGGTAATTAATAAAGAACATACGGTTGCTTTCAAGGCTGTACATTAGCAACACACTTTATTATTTCTGCCATGCACTAACGATATTAGAAGTCAAGTTCTACCACCCAACATACGAACCAAGAACAAACCCAGACCTTTAAGTAGACATTCTATTTACTCTGATACATGTAGAATTTTTTATTTTGCTATAAAAATATATTTATTGCCATTATCCTAGATTATGGATTTCAAAAGTAATTTGCACATTCATAATATTCAGTATTATCATTAGTAACTCAATATAAAATTTTTTGTTCTAAGGTTGGAAAGAAATAACCATAAACGGTTTTGATTGGCTGTACCAATTGATGTCTGTAAACATCCACAGCACAGATGATCAGTAAATTTTGTAATGGTTGTATAAATAACATTAATATTATTTGTTTGATCTTTATACTCTAATAAACAATATGAGATGGTTTTTAGAAATTAGTATTATTAGCCTGTTATTAAATTCCCATAAACAATATATATATATATATATATTTTTTTTTTTGGTGATTTGTGTAACCAAGAAAGAATTTTCATCAAATTCACATACCCGATTCCTCTTCCGACTTCTCCCCACTCTTATCCGCAGCGCCGGGTTTCTCCTCCACTTCCTCTTCCGGCGCCCGCGACTCCTCCTCCAATTTCCTTCGCTCTCTCTCCGCCTCCACGCTCACTAGCAGTTCGTCGTACTTAATCAACTCGCTTTCCAATGCTTCTATTAACATTTTCTGAAGAAAAAAAAATGATATTCAAGTGTTTAAATGGATATATTAAAAATATTTCTATAATATAATAGATATTTTTTTTATAATTAAATTGAAAACCAACCACTATTTCCCACTGTTGCTACTCCTGTATAGCCAGGATCAACAGCGGTATATGATACGCCGGATAAGCTGGGATTCGCAAAATATATCTGGAGTATAATAGCAACTTACATAACACACATATATTATGGTGAAAAAAAAATCGTTGACTTCTGTTTGTCAGTGCAATCTTGTACCGTCACCCACTTTAAATTTGGTGAGAAACTAGAAAATTATATCTTCTCCTCCTAAATCCTTGAATAATTTCGTCGTGTGTAAAGGCAGACAAGATCGTATTAAAGGATCATAAAGTAGTAACCAGTTCGATCATGTGTCGACATAAATCGCAGCGACTAGACTGAGTGGTGGAGTTGGTCCGTAATTATATGGTTGGTGACGTACATGGCTGCAGGGCGGACAGAACCAGTCGCCCTCGGGCACCAGCAGCAGCACCGGCTTGAGGCAGGAGGCGTGGTAGCCGCTGTCGCAGCGGTCGCACAGCAACACCCACTCGGGCTGCGAGCCGCTGCCGCACCGCACGCACGCGCCGTCCGTCTCTGATGCTGATCGACACATACATTATAAGAAAAGTCAAATTGAGTACCTCCTCTTTTTGAAATCGGTCAAAAACCTTATGGGTCTAGGGAAATAATCAATAAATCCTAAACACCATTGGTGGGAGGTATGCACATGCGCCGCGCTTCCGTCTGCATTAGGGCACCATCCTGCTTAGTACTTGAATCAAAGAGCTTTGCTGTTTTTCAGAAAGAAAGAGCACAGGCAGTGTAATTTCTGGTACAGAGATACATACTTCTCAAAATCGAACAGACAACAATGAGTTAATCGGGACCTGTCCCAAAGTTTACTTGTTGAAGTTCACGAGTAATGCTGACCCGTAGGTAGCTTGCCTAAATGTTTTCTCAAAAAAAAAACTCAAACATAATGTGTAAAATGTCTTTGAATCTTTTTAAAAATTAAGCCTTAACTTTTCTGACAGGTATATCTCATTACTCTCACCTTCCTGCAGGGTCCGAGCCCGTTTCAAAGGCTCCACAGGTTCTCCACTCTCGAGGTCCGATTCTGGTGAAAACTCATGATCCGACTTCGTCACGTCGACTTCTGTATAAGTGATAATTAAAAATGATTACTTAATTCAACAAGTATACTGCGACATTTTATCCCCAATATCAAAGAATATACTCTCATATACAAATAATTTGTTTATATGTATATATTTGTACCGATGGGAGGGTTGCCTGTGCCACGCCCGCAATTGCATAGGCACCGTCTGCTTGTTTGAATCTCCCGTGAAACAAATTTGTTGCATTCTGAGAGAAGAGTAGGATAAGCAGTTTAATTACTGGCCTGAGACTTTAACATCTTGTCTCAGGATAAAAGGCATGTGAATGATTTGCCTGGACCAGTTTCAGGTTAATTTGTTAATGTTAATGGGTGACGCTAACCACGTACCATGATTTCGTAGTCCATCATCTATCCCCTCGAGTTTGTTTAGCTGGTTTAGTCTATCATGACTAATCATCGACTTTCATAGACATTTACTACGTAAAAATATTAGCAGGTGCCAGCCTTTCAAATGTAGCTCTTCTCTTGCAAGCTAAGTCGCATCAGTTTCGATATACGATATGGGTTTCACATAGACTTTCCGTTAGATTTTCCATTACACCCCTCTTCTATAATAATAATAATAATAATATTTCTATATAAAAAACCTTACGTTCGGGCTCTTCGTGGTAGAAGAGCGGCTCGTCGGAGTCGGAGTCGGGTTCGGGGGAGGAGTCCGACCGCCAGGTGCGACGCGCAGCGCGGGGCGGGCCCGACTCCGAGCTACTGCCGCTGGCCTTCCACTCCTCCTCGTCGTCCTTCGACTGCAATAGAAATTAAACATTAGTGTCAATATCACATGTCATTATCTTCGTAGTAATCCTTTAGAGGAGCCAGGCATTTTGCGCAATTTGTGTATTGATTTTTGGACAGTCCTTTCAAATATAATAAATAGCCTATTTATATTGCCTATTACCTTCTTCTTGTGTATCATTTTCATCTCCCTCAGAGCCACTTCCTCTAGGTGTCTCCGTTCAGCTTCCTCCTTGATCTTCATCTGAGCGATACGGCGCGACTGGCGCACTGGCGTGTCAGACTCATCTGACTGCCCTTTAGACGGTCCCAACTTCGCTTTTACTTTAGTCTTCTTTTTTATAATCTTTTTAGATTTCCTACCGGCTGAAAATATTAGAATGTTACTGAATATATACCACTGCTTCATTATTGAGTTGATGTTTAAACTATTTTTTTAAGAGTAACAATTAATTATATCTTAAGTTAACATACCTAGATTCTGTAAAGTTTCTTCTTCGGACTCACTTGAAGATTTTGCCATTAGTTTAGCTTCAACCTTTTTTCTGAAAAATAAAAAACATTCTCTAACAACAAATATATGGGCCATATCATATTAGTATTACCCGAGGAATATTACAAAGGGATACCTTAAATATCACTTAAAAATATTCAAAGCTAAAAAAGTACTTACAGCAATAAATTCATAATATTAGTTAATGGACTAAAGATTAAAACCTTTTGAATGATTTACTTATAATGGACTTATGATAGTAGGAAAAAAGTTACCTTGGTGATGTTATAATCTTCTTAGACTTAATTTTTAGCCTCTTGCCACTATTCACAGGCTCTTCTTCTTCACTTTCACTTTGAGATTCAGGGTTTTTATCACTTGTGTTTGCATTAAGTAATGTCCGTTTTAAGGCCCTACTTTCTTTCTTATCAGATTCGTCTTTATCTTTGCCAGAATCATTATGTTTCTTAGAAAGTTTTATAGATTTTGACTTCCCTTTCCTTGCCTTTATCTTTTTTCTTTTTGAAATTAAAACATTTTTATCATCTGTGTTCATATCTTGGTTTTCATTATTTTCGACCTTACTTTCATCTTCGTTTTTATGAACATTATCAGTATCTTTTGAATTTGAAACAATGTCATCAGAATCTTGTGTAGATTCTAATCTTAACTTTTTTGTTGGTAAATCATCATCTTCTATTTGATCTTTATCAGATGTCTTTTCAATGTCATTCTCTGTGTTATCTGGATCACACTGATCATGGTCGGAGGATAGACTGCTTTTTCTTTTTTCTATAATACTGGTTTTACTATTTTGACAGGTTTCATTTTCTGATACAGATGTTATTGCAGCTTTATTGTGATCATTTTTCTTTTTTTGTAGAACACTCTTCTTCTTTACTTTACTTCTTCTCACAAGTTTTTTCTTACCTTTATTTATATGTAGATTCTTACCATCTGTAATACTTTTGTCTGTAACACTGCTATCTCTTTTATCACTTTCTTCATTCACATTAGAGCCATTTGATTTGTCAAAATCTCGTATACAGTGTTTTTTAGATTCTGATTTTAATACTTCTGAAGTATCTTCAAGTTGTTTTTTTAAAGACCGTTTATTTACAGACTTCACACTACTTCTTAATTTTATACCTTTTGATAGTTTCCTATTACTAGAGTTTAATAAGTCATGGTTTTGTCCATTACATTCCTCTGATGGAGTTTCTTCATCTTTATTGCCTTCTTCGACTTTTTCTATTGTATCTGGATTTCCAGTATCATTTTCAGCTCCCCAGCCATCCCCAAATATGTAAAAGACAGGTTCTTCAATCTCCTCACCAATAATATAAGAACTTTCACACTCTGCACCATTTCCCTCTCCAGTCACAACCATCACTGGCTCTTCTATAGCTTCACTAACAGAGTTATCTGATGTTTCAGGCTTGTTAGTTTCTTCTTGATGGATAGTTGAATCTTTTTCAGGTTTCTCACACTTTTCTGGACTCGCTGGTTTACTATCATCTTTTTGCTTACTAATATCACTAGCTTCTACGTCTTTTAAACTATCCTTATCATCTAAATCTTTGTTTAACTCAGAACTCTTTTCCTTATCAGTATCATTCAGTTCCTGTTCAGGACTTTCTGCGTTATCTTCTTTAATACTTATTTCACTTTGTTTCTCTTCCTTATTATCTTTCTTTTCTTGCTGCTTCTGATCATCACTTTCATGTTCAGGCTCAGATTCAGATTCGGGACTTAAAAATTCCTCATTCTCTTCTTCTGTAGCATTTGTTTTAACTTCGGGCTAAAATAAAATTACAAATATAGCAATACTTAGTTAATAAAATACAAATAGTATATTTAACTAAAATAATAAGATGACTTACTTCTGTAGATTGAGGTATGTCTGCACTGCTGGAATCTTCATTATTTATATTAGGTGCTGCTGAAGGTGTAATCTCTTCTCCACTTTTCAACTGTCCTATTATTTTAACTAATTCTTCACGATTTCTGAAAATTGTTACATTTATTGGTTAAAATAACACTTATAGATGTTAAATTATTATCTTCACCGCCATCATCATCATTTGTCTTCTTGATATTTTGTCCACTACTGGATTTAATTTTTTTCAATGAACACTAATAAATTTTTAACTTATTAATGACATATATTCAATTATCTTTTCAAATATATGTAGTAGGTAGGTGTTGTATGTGTATGAAATGTATTTTTCTTCTTAGGTACTTATTTTATTAGATTCAAATTACATATTCCTACAAAAATAAGATTTCATAAGTGACACTCACTAATTGAGATATTAAGCAATATTTGACACCGAATACAGTACCTATTAAATGTTTGCCAACTGAGCAAAGGGTAAGTTTTTTGTGAGCACCTAATTTGTATATCATTCAAGATATACAAATTAGGTGCTTACGAAAAAACTTTATACAATAAACATTAGCAATAGTTATTGAATAAAACTAAATATAGAAAGTGAATTGTGATTCCCTGTCTGTCCAGCACATGTGGTAGAGATGCCCTAAACTACCACTCTAATTTATGTCTTTGTATATATATAACACTGACTGTAAAACTGAATTGGTTTCAATTGTACAAAAATTATAAAAGTAACTTTTTTTATAAATTAATATAAATAACATTTCTATGGATAAGGATTTATTAATTACAAATATTTTAAATTGATTTTTACATTTGCATACTTTGATTACAACTGTATATTTCTTGTTTGATATTATATTAAAACTAAATGTTCTGACAAACCTTGCTATCAGCTGCCACGTCTCTTCATCCTGATCTTCCTTGTACAAGCAAAGATTAGCCTCATGGTCAACTTGTAACCAGTAAACACACCCATCTTTGTCTCGGCCAATAGGATTTAACCGGAGCTCCTTGCATGATATTGCATTCACTGCACTCTTAAATTTTGGATGGCAGGTAAATTGATACTCTAACAGAAGCTGTGAACAATTTAATAACTACATTATTTACAATGGTAAAAATAAAGGAATTCAACATAAGTTTTGTGTGTATGAAATGTAAAACTATTGCACATGCACTTTATAATTTTCATAAAAGTTATTCTTTTACTCTACATCAATAGCAGTGGATACCAAAATTATTAGATTAGCATCTTATCCAGAGAAAGTCAAGTTATTTACTGTTTTTACTAACAAATGATGTCTAATAATTAAAAATATGTATCAAATCTTTATTAAAGTTTCATACATTTCATACCCTAAAATATCTAAGTTGGCAACAAGTAGTAAGGTGATAAAAATTAAAGCTATTCCATATAAATTTATGATGGGAAATTATTATTTTTAGTACTTACTAAAAATAATTTAGTAGTTAATTAATTATTTCAATATGCCTATACATTTTTTACTTTGTTGAATTATCTATTTGTGGCTTTTCTTTAAATATAACAGTAGCAATGTTTTAAGGCTTATTTAATGGAGCCAAAAAAATGATTATGTAGGCAGTTTATTTTACTAAATGCCTATTTACTTCAAATTAAGCCACATTTAAAAGAATACACTAAAAAAAATATACATAACATTTGAATGATACAGCAAATATACAGTAAGTAATTAAAATCGAAATATGTTGTAACCTAACTTACTTTTAATATGGTTAATTTTACTGTTGTACTAGCTTTCTTATACGAAAATCTCTCGATTTCCCAAGCTTCTTGATGGTGTGCTTGCTGATGACAAAACTTGATAAGCGATCTCTCCCATCGATTACTTTGAACAGACTTTAACGCTCTCCGCAATAACCGTAGATGAAGTTCTTTCAGCGGATCCAACACTAAAACAAAACGCTTGTAATCGTGATACATTTTATAGTTTGTTTATATCGTACGTGACATTGAAACCGTTACTTTACCTTCTTGTGTGTTCTCGATAAGCTCCTGCAGATTCGTCAAAGTGGGTACTTCTAAACTGTATAATTTACCAAAAACTTTTAAGAACGAGTAAATAACAGCGAAATTAGGATCATTCGTACACGAAATTTCTCCATCAGACGCCATCGTCGTCAATTAAAATACTTTTTTACTTAACATAGCTTTATGTTTCTCACTACCGGTATATATTCTTATTTATTACAACTTTTGATTTACTATAAAACATGTACATGATTCACGAAAATATCATCTTTTAACAATCACTGAAAGCTTCTTTCCTTTTTCTAAATAATAAAATAAAACTTAAATGACAGCCATCGCCACATAGACAATTATATATTTTTTTAATAAACGATATTTGTCTTCTAAAGTGACATCCGCACGCTTGGCAAGCAGCATTATGTACACATATTATCCAAAATAACGGCAAAAATACGCCTATCACACTAAAAATATTAACACACTCAGATTTTCAGCCTTATTGAATGAATGATTTATGTGTGTATGGATTGCGGACAAAGAATGAGTTTATTTCTTACTAAATACTATCATATTTTAGTAATCGGATGTTAAGACCTATTATAAAAAATATATTGTTTCGTGGATAATAGCTTAATAACCTACCCGGACAGTGCAAAAGAAAATATTTTGTACATGAAAACAAGGCAATTTTTTATTTCAAAATTTAATGTTAATTCGTGTTTTTTATGTTTTATGAAATTTTTGAAAACCCCTGTCAACTGTTCATCAAGTTGGCCCGGGTCCATACAAAGATGAAACGTCTCCTTTTAACGTGTGGAGTTTGTCTGAGTTTGCATAGGTTTGTTGCCGATCCGACAAGTGTCGGTTTTGTGCACAAATCAAAGGGAATATGTCGCAAGCGCTTGCGAGGCTTCCACATGTTTGTGCCTTGTATGAAGTTTTCGGCGAGCCGCAAACGTGTGTATCCGGTATTAGTTTTCATAATATTGTCATAGCTGGGTACCGTTAATCAAATAGTTAACTTCGTTAGTCGTTGATCCGCTACAAAAAAAGCTAGCTTCGTTAAACGTTAATTATTGTCTTCATACTCCATAAAAATTGTGCTGATTAACTGGCAAGAAATTGAGATAATGAATAATAATACTGGTAACATATTCATTAACTGTCACATGTAGAAACCCCGTTGAAAGAACGATCAACGAAAGCAATTCGAGAGTGTGTGTGTTTAGTTTACTTGTAATTTGTGTGACTGCATTATTTTTTGTCAACATTAACTTTGATACCAACCATCATGTCTTCAGTATGTTGTGGAACGAAAAAACAGAAATTAAACAACTCTTATAACAATCATGTTGACCGACCTTTAAATGGATATCAAGAAGCTGTGGCTATTCCTGATATGTGTTACTTTTGTTTCGATGTACTGTATTGTCAGCTGCATAGTATGGAACCTCCGCAAACGCCAAATTTTACCAACGAAGCATTGTAAGTATCATGAAAGATTACCAAAGCTAGATTGATCTATTGGGGCCAGTCCCTTATGGACTTTGTTGACCTTACGAAACTAATCCGGTTCATATGAGGAAGCGTGTTGCTATACAACAAAGGTTTCTTTGTTTGTGAAATTAAAAAATTATGCACACCCATACAGGATGTTAAAAAATGTTGATAAATACTGTGGTATAAAGTCTGTGGTATTCTTTGTCTTTGTGAAGATATTATTACTGAATGTTTGAATATGCATCCATTGTTAAATTAGCCATCATATAATTATTAAAATTACCACTATTTGGCAAAATGAAAATCAGCCATCCACACAGTCTTCCAATAATTTATTAAGAAAAGAAAATTGGAAAAATAATGTCTAATAAATAATTTTATTAATGAATGCTATTTTATATATTTTACTAGCTGTTGCCCGCAGCTTCGCCTGCGTTAATTAAGATTTACAACGGGATCATAGCGGGATGATATATCTTTACCGATAAATGGGCTATCGAACACTGAAATTTTTCATTAAAATCAGACCGATAGTTCCTGAGATTAGCGCGTTCAAATAAACAAACTCTTTAGCTTCATATCTTAAGGATTAAAAGCATGAGTAAAATAAACTCGTTTAAATGTAGTCCAATAAAATCAAAATTTCTGAATAAAATATGGTTGTTGTGCCTCACTCGACATAGATAGGTATAGTGTGTCGTGGACTTTTTTGTAGATATTTATAAGATCTACAATTAATTAGAACATTTTATGGTTCTATCTTTTATAGTTTAGGCAGCGTACGCAAAATAAGTAACTTTTCTGGTTGATTTTTTACACCTCGTGTTCGAAAAACCCAAATATCTTACAGAACCCTGTTTTGTTTCCAGAATAAAATTTAGCCTATGTTACTCGTTGATAATGTAGGTTTCAAATGGTGAAAGAATTTTTGAAATAGGCCCAGTACTTTTTGAGCCTATTCATTACAACCAAACAAACAAAGTTTTGCTCTTTATAATATTAGTGTAGATATATAGTATAGATAGATTTCGCCATAACTTCAAAACCGATCGTCCAATTTTAATCATTCAAAGTCGAAATATTATCTACATAAACTGTACTTAGTGATGAAATAATTTTTTTTGATAAGGATCCAAAGCATGAGAAAAATAAACGCGTTTAAATGTAGTCCAAAAAAAAATCAAAATATCTAAATAAAAAAATGGTTACTGTGCCTCACTCGACATAGATAGGTATAACGTGTCGCGGACTTTTTTGTAGATAATTATAAGATCTACAATTAATTAGAACATTTTATGGTTCTATCTTTTATAGTTTAGGCAGCGTACGCAAAATAAGTAACATTTCTGGTTGATTTTTTACACCTTGTGTCCGAAAAACCCAAATATCTTACGGAACCCTATTTTTTTCAGAATAAAATGTAGCCTATGTTACTCGTGGATAGTGTAGCTTTCGAATGGTGAAAGAATTTTTCAAATCTGCCAAGTAGTTTCGGAGCCTATTCAATTCATACAAACAAACAAACAAACAAAAAATCAAACCTTTCCTCTTTATAATATTTGTATAGATAAAATAATATTTTCTTATGTTAAGTATTCTTTTTTTTATATATAGTAATATTACTACTGGACCGATTTAAAAAAAAAAAAAAAACTTAGAAAGCTGCATCTTCACTGAGTAACAAAAAAAAAAACTACTAAAAATTTAATAAAATATGCAAGGCGAGAAAATATTTGTCCATAAAAATCTATATGTGAATTTCTGGTGGCTTATTAGGGGAATAAATCAATAACATACTACATATATTCTTTAATAATAATATTTAAAAAAATATTATTATTAGAGATTATATAAATGTATTAATTTTAATACTTTAAAAAATTGGTAATTACATGGCAGTAATTGAAAGCAATTTAAAAAAGCAAATGTTATCATTTGAGTAATGTACACTTTTTATTGCTACCCACATTGGTAATAATTTATAAATAAAAGAAATTATAATTCAAAATTAAAAATCATGAGATTACCTATTTAAATTCATACTTGACACTGGCAGAATGTCGCAAAAGGCGATTGTTTGCCAAAAATAAAAGAAGAAGAACACTAGTGTAGGTTTAGAAATAATGAACTTCTCATATCTATAAAATAGAAATATTTATCCATAAAAATAATGTTTTTTTCAGTCCACTTTTTGTCACCTGGAAAATAGGAAAAGAACATCGCCTCAGAGGTTGCATCGGAACATTTAATGCTATGCATTTACATTCAGGTATTTATAATTTTATTGAATCATCAATATGTTGCCTGCAATCGTGACAATCACTCATGAAATGACGATGTAATTATTGGATTTAAATGTGGTATCAACATCAGCAAAACCATCTGCTATTGCCACATGGTAAGGGTTACTCATTACTGTCTTTTAATGCATTGCTTTTTAAATAATTTATTGCATAAATGGCTTTAATTGCTTTGTCCTTTATGGTTAAATCTAACCTAAAAAGGAAAAAATATGTTCAGCAGTAAAAATAAAAACACAAAACTATGCAATATAAACTCTGATGTTTTTTATTGGCTATCTTTAAAAAATATAAATGTTAGAAATCTTCTCTGTCCTATAAGAAGTTGATTATGAAGGGATAATCAACTAGAGTTGTACCTGACTTTTCTCACTCTAGTAGCAGTTGCTGATATTATCAAGTTGAATCTCATGGCTGTTATCATGATGTGCAGATTTGCCGAAATTGGTGTACGATGTATTTACTTACACCTGAATGGCATTAAGAATCCAAAACCAAATAAGAGGTGGGGGTAACAGCAGTTAGCAACTTTACTGGATTTCGTGGCATTGTATTATGCAACTGTGTTGTCACACTCAAAATATATCTTTATACATACCATCAAACATGACTATTGAAACTGTACAGGAACTAATGATATTGTAGTTAATCTGTAGCTGCTAAACATTGAAAAACGATCATACAATGTATAAATATATATTGTTTTAGGATTGAGAGAGTATGCAATAACTAGTGCTTTAAAAGATTCTCGCTTTACCCCAATCACTCGTGATGAAGTGCCTCGTCTAACAGTATCTGTATCTATCTTGCAACATTTTGAAGAGGCAGAACATTATCTAGACTGGAAGCTAGGCAAACATGGTATTCGCATAGAGTTTATAAGTGAAAGAGGCTCAAAACGAACTGCAACCTACTTACCTCAAGTGGCTACTGAACAAGGTAAATAATGCAACTTTGATATAAGATTGTAAACAATGATTTTAAAAAAATCATTGTAACATCAATTTTGTTATGTTATAAACAAAAAAGTTCTAAATTTACTTCCAGGTTGGGACCAAATACAAACTATTGACTCTCTTCTCAGAAAGGGAGGATATAAAGCAGCCATCACTCCTGATATGAGACGTAGTATCAAACTTACTCGTTACCAATCTGAAGAGGTTTCCGCCTCTTACAATGAGTATGTCAACCAACGATGCTAGCAAATGGCAACAATGCCCGTTTACGGGCAGATGCATGCTAGACTTGCAGAAAATCTATATACAGAGAAGCAATTGTATTGGACGAATGCAAGTGGTAGTTATATTAGTAATGTAGTCTCTAAGTATATGTCTAGTGTACCGTATGACGCCACGTGGCACTGTCAAATAGCCAATGGAAGTACAATAAGAGGTCAGAATTATGCTCAAAGTGAATCCAGTCCGACAAGATCATGTTACATTGATATGGTTTGAGGTTATGATATATCACTGCCAATAACATTCCTCTGAATGACAAATGGTGCCATCGAAGTATATAATAGGTGAAGCGATATTTTGTTACAATGCACAATTTTGAGTTATGTTTGTGAATGATACATTTAAAAGACGAAAAATGCATTTTTACATTTGTAGATTATAGCATACTAACATTTATACTATTTCCATTTCTTTATTTTCTCCATGACAGTTCTAATTTGATAGTTTAGTGTTGTGACCAAATAAGTAATGATATCATCATCATCATTATCGTCAGCCTTTATCCGTCCACTGCTGAACATAGGCCTCCCTCAATGAACGCCAAGACCGATCCCTAATGATATCGATAGCATAAATTTATTATTTTTTGAACAAAGAGAAATACAACAAAACCATTAATATATATATTTTCGTTTCGTTTATTTCGTTTCACTGTGGAGTGTCTTGAGTCACAGTTTTACAAGAGCTTCGAAAATTTTAAAGAAATTGGCATTATCAATCAAGAATAAATACGTGTAACATCAAGATGTTGTAATATAATATTAGTTAATAAATTTGTACAAAAGTATCCGGCAGTAGTTTAGTTTCTTACATCATGTAAAAAATATTGGGTCTGTTATCGTGTTTCGTTTATCGATATAGCTCTATCCCTATAAGTTTCTCCGACTCAGGTATAACCTTGTACGTGTGAAACGTCATATTTTTATAAAATAATGCATACATAATGTAAAAAAGACGCTCATTCAAGTTTTCACAGTATCTGTTATCGAGAAAATAAAGAAATGGAAATAGTATAATTTATATTATTTTAACTATTGCGATTAATATTCATATTGTAATATATATTTATTTGAGTGCTTACCGCGCTTATAGTTTTATTTATAGAGACTGACCCTGCAGTCTCTCCGTGATTATGGCGAAGAAATCAATGCTGAAATATCGAGACTTCTATAAAACTATTAACGCGGCAAGCACCCGAACAAATAAATATTTGGATATGAAGATTTATTTTGTTTCAATCATACTATAATATAATTTACACATAATCCGGCTCTAAGGACCAAAATAATTTCTTTTCTGTATTGTTTTGTAGAGTTTATTATTTTTGATATTCCACTGCAGTTTCATTATATTCTGACACAATGTCCACTGGAACCAAACCCCAAAAAACCAAAATTGTCCATTGTAACAAGATGAGTCATCCTACCATCAATTAACTATTTTCATAACATACGTGAGGTAAAACATTAGTTGTAAAAATCTTAAAGTTGTGTGGTAAAATAGATGTTCTAGTTGAGAATATTTATAGTTTAGATCTAGAGTGACTTTTGTTTGCATTTTTAAGGTGTTAAATATAAGCTTAAAGCGTAGAGCTATGATAAAATTGATCAGTAATAAGTGATATACGCCTTTACCAAGTAATAAACAATTATGATAAAATTTGAGCCAACTATATGAATAAGGTATTTTAAAATCGTACGAAATTTATTATGAATCAAAAATTACTAAATTGTATAACAAGATATAGAATAGATATTAAATGTAATATTATATCAACCTTTGGGTTATTTCTAGGTAACTGTTCCCATATACATAATTAATTACTTATGATTGTTTAGAATTTAGATAATGTAAATGTTTTAAGGCGTCTGGTGTGAGTTTTTTTTATAGTATATGTTGATGATTGAGACATAATTAGATTGGTGTAGCCATCAGTGGCTCTTTGTTTCATCCCCCAGTTACAACTGGCGAGCGAGCGTTTTATTTTTAACCAAAACAAAATTATTATTAAAAAGTAAACAATCTAATCAATCAAACAAAA
The DNA here is from genome assembly GCA_905333005.2 of Lycaena phlaeas. Classification (NCBI taxonomy): domain Eukaryota; kingdom Metazoa; phylum Arthropoda; class Insecta; order Lepidoptera; family Lycaenidae; genus Lycaena; species Lycaena phlaeas. The sequence goes on from HG995166.1 coordinate 19,415,081, forward strand.
CAATCAACACCATTGAAATATTATTATTTTTATGTATTCATGATTAATCCACCAAAAAAAAAAATGCTTAACTCAAGTAACTCAATTGCTTAATGGTTATTCACTTAGGTCATAATTTTGACTTTGACATTATTAACTGTAAAAAATAATACCGAATTAATAATGGATGCTACATTAAAAACAGCAGTGAGTACATTCGAGTACATTTATGTATGTTGTAGGGATTTTATATTATAGAAGAAAAGAATCATCATTATGTTTTTAGTCGTTGCTGTCTTTTTGTATATGACTGTGATGGTCTTTTCACATAAATTAATCCGAAAGATTGTTGTTTTTTTTTTTATTTAATACTTTTAGAATGTGAGTGAGGGATACAACAGACCAAAGATATGTTTTTATTAGTGCGTACATTTTCGTAACTACTCTTAATTTGTGAAATTATCAGTAATTGTTGCTAAATACATGAAACATGTTTTCAATATCTATTAATTTGTACTATCAGGTCAAACATCAAATACTAGGACTTAATATTTTAAAGCAAACGCCTTATAATTACCTGCTACTATTTTTTTATTTCTTATGCCTGTAATTTAGGGTTCGGCCGTTTTGGCGTTTATTGAGGGAGGCTAATGTTAGCAGTGGACGGATGGAGGCTTATGATCGTGATATGACTAGTATTTATCAAACGCTTCTTAGCCTGACCTGTTTGGCTCTAATTTAGCAAATAATATTGTACTCTTTAATTTGGTGTACGCCTTTAATTTTGATGACAAAATCGCAAGATGGCCGCCATCAAAAAATCGTAAATGGAATGAAAAAATATAAACTTTCAGTAATATGGTCTGTTAAATAACGTGATCTCATCATTATTAAATTTTTAAAATAGGGCATAATTGATTTATGTGAAGAGACTTGTCATTTATGATAATATTAGATTTAAGGCCAGGGCAATTAGGGGTTACGTAGTAGTTAATAAACTGTAAAGAACATCGGTGTGCACTGAAACATTTTTATTGTGTACTTAATATTTACAATATACTAAGTATCGCTTAAGTGTTGAACTGTGTATAAGTGCTGGTAAACATCTTTAGGGAATCTTTGCCAACTTAACGGGATAATGTACATCTTTGGTCGAAAAAGTATCGTTGAGGGCGGATATTATACCCAAACAGTGGTTTTTGGATGAGTTCGTAATATTTTCGAATAGTCTATACTAGTCCAAAAATTTACCCATTGCTGTATGATGTAAGATGTGTGTGTAAAAATAAAATGAAACATGGGGAAAATAACTTGTTACCTGTTCGGCATGTCAGGTTGCTTCATATAAATTTTGATCGCATTACTTTTCCAAATTAGACCGTGAAGCCGTTAGACATCCGACTCGAAGGACCAGAATAGACCTACGTCATGGTACATCCTGTTGGGTGGTTTAGGTTGATATCGCATTAATTGATCGTCCAGTACTGAATATTACCGACTATCCTTATAATTAATGATTACATTGATGTATAATTTAAACTAGATATAAAAAATTGAGGAAACTAGTAGAGCCTATATAGGCTCGCTGCTTGTACCTCCACATTAAGTTTGAAAAATGAGTGCGTTGTGCGTAACAATGGGATGAACAGCAAAAAAAATTTTTTAATAGCCTTATTATAACTAGAGACTACTTTATCGATCGAAACAATACTGCAATGGCACATTTGCATTGGATTTAAATGTCCACTACAGTTCGAGAAGGACCTTAGTTTATTAACTACGCTGTGGTCGCTGCGCTATATAGGTCGGTACAAGCACACAAATCGGTAAGGTAATTGTAATCTGAAATATAGCCGCAATTACCTACACTTTTTTAAATGTCCGCTTAGAATAATAAAAGGTTTTTTTTATATCTAGTCTATATTGTATATGAATGGTAACAGTAAACGCATGCAATAACACTACTATAGGTTTAAAATCTATTCTAGAATAAGTGGCCACTTTACTTGATCGGTATTTTTAATACGAATTGTTGATATCGATGCTTATTTTGTTATAATCAGAAAATGTCTCTGGATTGATAATAAACAATTTTCTTAACTTTTTTTGTATTTATTTCGACATTATATTATGTAACTAATAATAAATTAACTAGTCCATGCTAGTTTTAGTTATTATTTATTAAATATTTGACACTGTAATTGTTAAGGTTACACTTCATTATCAATTTTTGGTTTTAAAATCTATAAATGGCAAGATTGTCTATGGGAAGGGTTGTCCCAAAGATTGTCTATGGGAAGGTACCTTGCTTATTTCGACTTTCACAGTCGAACTTACTGCTAAGCTTATAATGCTTTGGTTTGAAAAATAAGAGCGTGCTAACCAGTTTGTATTGTTGCAAATTTAAAGAAAGTGTGGCATAATAGTAATGGCGATTAAGGAAGTTTCAAATAATATCAACGTTAAAATTTAAATTAATTCTCTATAATAAGTCTACTTTGTACATCTACAATATTATAACAATTCATTGTTTTCCAATTTAGCTTCTAGTTCATTTAACCTCTTTTGGATTGTGATATTATTTTTCATTTCAAAGTATGTCACAACAGCGGATGCAACTATTTGAGCTGTCAGGAGATATGTGAGAGTCGGGTATAACTTAGTTGTGTGGTGTTTCAGAAATTTGAACATCACCTTTGAGCCTTCTTGTAACAGGGGCACTCTGTATGTCGCATATCTGCTTGCAAACTGAAAAACGATTTGCAAAGATTTATAAGCTAGAAAACTTCGATTCTGAAAATGAGAAGCTATTAACCCATATATAATAACAGTAGGGAGAAAATAGTGTGGTCTTTTGACGTTCCCATTATACATAAATATACATATATAGTATATATCCTCAATAGTAGACATAAGTAGTTATTTGTTTGCTACTGAATATTGACTTTTAATGAAGTCAAAGACGCCTTGTCATTTGCATTCAACACGCAGAGAATATACATATAATAATATAATATAACATACAGAGAATATAGATGACGTGAGAATATTACACATTGTTAAGCTTACACACAAATAGGAAAAAGTGATTATTACTAATTTTTTTACTAAGTAATGAGCTAAAGATCTTTTTTTTTTCTTTGTGGCCCATTGTAATAATAATAAGGGTTAAAATATTAAATTGCCTTTATTTTGTAATAGGTACTTCGAATTGACAACCTTCATGGTATGAATTTTTTACTGTAGTTCTTCTTTTAAAATATGTGCAACATTCTTTTTTCAACTTTCAGTTGATTTTTTATTCAACTTCGACAAGCTGGATACTTAAAAAATTCGAGTAATTTTTGAATACGAGTTCCGAAGCTAAACTAACGCGGCATAAACAGCTCGCAATATTAATGTTGCGTTTTGAGGGGGAACTCCTAATGAACGCAACTTGCGATTTTGGATTAAACGCTTTTAGGATGGAAACTTTAATTTGAAGACCGAAACACGTGGAACACCGCTCAATAGAGGTGAATAACAATGAAAGAGATGGAAGCCGATCGGAGCCAAACTACCCACAAATTAGCGGCATGATTTAATGTTACCTTAGCAACAATATTGACTTTTTGCGTCAAATCAATACAAAAAATAAAATGAAAAATGGGTGCCTCATGATTTGACTGATCTGCACAGGGGGGGGGGGACCCTTACTTAGGGGGACTTGTACTAAAATGCTTTTTTGTTATGGCAAGTATACTTGTACAGAATGATAATTTTGCACTTGCAATTTTTCAGTATTTGTTGAATGACATATGGTTATATATTCAGACAATATGGTTGCCGGGTTACTGCTTGTTATGTATTTATTTTGTTGTGTCAAGTGTGTGCTAATTGAAATATTTCTTTAAAATGCCTCACCGTTGTGATTTTGGATGCAAAAACACTACATAACTATCGCAAATAGCAAGCAAGAATATCAAAATATAAAGTGATTATGTTATCCTTATTTACTAAAAGAAAATTTCCTTAGAGATCCACAAAATATTGTATATTCTTACCTCGAGGAAAATATATCAAAAAAACGTTTAAAAGGGACGATGTTGTCTTTAATTAATATCCTAATAGAATGTAATGGACATTATATTTGTGAATGTTTCTTCTTTATGATTATTCTATGTTAAATGTTTTGATATACAGTTGGTGTCGATCAGTAAATAGAATTTTAAATGAAATAATTATATATATATATTGGCGATGAGTAAACAAATATTGCCGCTCAAGTATATTATAATAAACATAAAAATTAACAATAGGAAATAATGTAATAAATGATGTCCATTTTAATAAAGTTATTTTATTTTCTAACTTTATTTACTCGAGTATATTGTTTTTACTCTTATTATACTACTTTGTTATATTATGTAAATATTCTCATATTAAGCACCAGCAGTTTCCATACTAGAGCAAAATAGTACGAAAAAATTACAATATAAATACAGTTACTCTTTTTCTTACGTGTCCAAAAGTGTAAACAATCTCGAATCAGAATAAGTACTTAATAATTATAAAACATTATTTGAGAAGATTGTTTAAAACTTAGGACAAGTAAGAAAAAGAATAAGGGCCTGTTTCACAATCTCCCTTTAAGTTCCCTATAGGCTATTGGCAACATATTTGACAGATAGAGTATGGAGTATCTGTCAAATTTCTGTCAAATATGTTGCCGATAGCCTATTGGGAACTTAACTGGAGATTGTGAAACAGGCCCTAACTGTATAATATATAACTATAAATGCGACAACTACGTAGCTATTGCGCATGTCCATATCTGCATTAGTTCCGGTTAAGATCGCTAGATGGAGCTTCAAATTGAGTATCTGGTTAACCTTCGAGTGGACCCTCTATTTCCGTAGTATCAAATTACTCTATGGATCTGCAGAAAGAAATGCATTCAACGCGAGTTTCTTTTTTTACCTCGTTGAATTTATACAAAAACGAAAGAATATTCGATGCAATGGTGATCAGGTTGATGGTCTCAACATGGTGCTATTCACTATAGAGTCCTCCGATCTAATCAAGCAATAACGGCAGATGTCTACTATGCCGAACTCCCAACATTAAAAGCAAAACTAGTAGTGAAACAGACCCGAATCATGAATCGATCTTCACCATTATTGCTCCATAATATTGCGAGACTTCATAGAGCACCATAAACCATTTAGACTCTACAGGAACTACAATTAGAAACCATTCGGAACCCTCCGCATTCGCCGGAGTTTGTTCCAACAGACTACCATTTTTATTGTGATTTGAACAATTTTATATAATAAAAAGTTTTCTTCTCAGATCACCACAGAGTTCTATTGCAAAGGCATAAATGTTTTCTATGAACCCTTCCCATAAGATGGCAGCAATGTATAGATAATAATCTTAATTATTTTGATGAAAGAAATATTTTATATTAAAAAAAAAATCTGTTCAAATAGACAATTTCATACTTTAACCCCTAATATTAGTTATATTATAAATATATGTATATAGAACTAAGTAAGTTATTACCATTAAAGCTGAAGTTGGTCCTAAAACCATGGGGTAAATAAGTCCAAAGCCAACTTGCAATACAGTTGACTTCACTTCATAGCAAACAGGGCAACTATCCTTTTCCATTAACAATATCTCCGTTGAAACCAACTGAAAATTTTGAAATCAACTGTAGTAAGAAAGACACATTTCAATGAGCAATAGAGTATACAGTCAATGACTTTTCCCTTGTAGCTGATGAGAGTAATCTTTAGGTAAAATAATTTCATAAAACTTACATGTCTGTGAAGTAAAGTAGTAAGCATTCCAGGCATCACAACAATAGGAAGCGTAGATGCAACATATCCATATTTTCCCAACCTGAACCTCCATCTATAATGCCGGTTTATAAGTACACCAGCTATTGAATTAATAGCACCTAAAAATGTAGCACCGTGTCGCAAAGCCCACCTGTAAGATAGGATAAAAAAATTGCACAGTTTACAAGAAATTTAACACAGGTATAGTGACTATTAAAAACAGCCTAATATCTATACTCCAGCCAAACTCGATGTAGAATGTTTGTAAACAAACCACAACAGCTGATTTTTAGGGTTCTCACTTTACAATTTATCATAATTTCACACTTTTAATCGTTTTATCATAAAAATCTATTAGACTGTCTATAATATTAATTGTCTAGTCATGTAAAACATAAAAATTGATAAAAACCGTTTCAAATCACACGCAAATGGCCATTTATTACATTTTTATTTGTGGCAGTTTGTCATAGTTTCAAATGTTGACGTCCCTAATGCATTGTTCAGTTTTTGGTAGAAGTCATGAACCTTTTTTCATTTTTGTATTATACTATGATGTACAAATACCAGAAGAATCCTACAGTATACCAAATAGTAAGTCCATTATATTGTTGTTCTATTTTAGAAAAAAATTACAATGGTAGTGAAAACGAAAAAAAAAGACAATGCAGTGACGCTAAAACGATAAATTCACATAAAATTTAAATGATTGAGATCAGGATTTTACAAGAGTAATGCGTTGTTAACTATTGTAGAGAAATTTCATTATACTTTTCATATTATAATAATAATAGTTCTGTTGAAACTCGATAATTGGAATTATAACCTATAAGAGTAGTCAATAAAAGAGGAGTTCGTGGCGCAGTCGTAACAGCCGCGCGGATCGACCTACCAGGTTAAGCAACGCTTGCCGAGGTTGGTCCGTGGATGGGTGACCATCTTTACATACCGAGACTCTTCCGTGCCTCGGAAAGCATGTTAAGCCGTTGGTCCCGGCTGTCATTCGTGGATCTTTGACAGTCATTACGGGTCGTCTGAAGTCCGAGAATCTGACAACCAGTCTAACCGCGGGGTACCGTATCACACAGTTACTGGGTTGTGGTGGTCCGACAGCAGTCGCTCCATGTAAAATACTGGTATTCAGCTGAATCCGGTTAGACTGGAAGCCGACCCCAATATATAGTTGGGAAAAAGGCTAGGAAGATGATGAAGAGTAGTCAATAAAAGTTATTATTACAATATTGCACTGTAGGTTTCTAAGATACATATACATATTCAATATTTTACACTTTATTAAAATTACAAAAAAATAACATTCAATAAAAATGTTTTTCGTCCCTGCTGTCGGCCGGTTTCCTAGCAACGCTTTGTCATTAAACATTCTACATCGAGTTTGGCTGGAGTATAGTGTAATTCAATGCCGATTTTTTTAATTTCACTTGGCACGCAGTTCTACCAAATGGTCTTAGATCATAACCGTAACGCACATTTGTAATGATTTCATTCAGACTTACGATTCCGATAAAGAATCCCAATTTGAAACTACTTCCCAAATATAACCTGAAGCCTCTTCATAACTTAAAATTACCGCATCTTTAGGGATTTCTCCTGAGCGTCTTAAGGCCATAGTGATAAAACGAATTAGATTTATACATTAAACGCGCAAGGGCCCATTTATTTATAAATAATTGTTACATGGATATATTTAATAAATAATTACGACTACATAGTACATATTAAGAAAAAAAACAGTAACTTCCCAAGTTCCAATGACATAACATAGACATATATGTCAGTTGTCACTGCAAATGACATGATTTTTTTTTTTTTTTGAAGATTTTATGGCCTGGTTGCGAGACCTTTAAGCCAATGCAAATGACATGAAAACTCAAACAGCTGTTTTGGTTTTTTTTTTTTGTGTTATTGCTGGAGCAGACTAAAACCAGTGTCCATTCTATCATGTTTGTCGTAAGGTTTGTTTAGGGTGCGTTCCATTATTGGCGCCACGGAGTATAGATATAAGGAGTTCGAATGTAATGTTGAACGTACGAAGTATAGATATAAGGATTCACGTACACAATAATAAACCCAGATCTAAGTTCTTTTTTCTGCATCTGTCTGCGCTAGCATACAGATGCTACTGTAGCGGATCAATCAGCGCCACAATACTTCCCACGAGCGGACCAATCGGTACCACAATACTTTCCGCGTAAAGATTTAAATGTGTATTTATTAAAGAATGTGGCTTGCCAAACCTCCACAAGGCACAAGCATGTGGATGCATCGCAAGCGCTTGCCGCAAATTCCTTTTGATTTGTGAACAAAACCGACACTCGTTAGACTGGCCACAAACCCTTACAAACCTACCAAGCCAAGACAAACTCTGTATGGACACGTTAATTAAATATGTGAGGGCTTGTCGAGGTTTGCCAAGCGTGCGGATCCAGCTTTACGTTCGGACTCTAGATCCGGATCCACACGTTTGTGGCTTGCCGCAAACTCCAAACCTCTACAAGTCACAAGCAGGTGGACGCATCGCAAGCGCTTGCGGCAAATTCCCTTTGACTTGTGAACAAAACCGACACTCGTCGGATCGGCCACAAACCCTTGCAAATCTAGGTAAGACCAAGACAAACTCTGTATCCTCAAGTTTGAATTTTGCTTGTCGAGGCTTGGCAAGCGTCCGGTTCCGGTTATTATGTGTGTGGCAGTCTTTAAGGAAAACGGAAATAAAAGAAGAAGAAGAAAAAAAAAAATAGTTTCTTTTCTTTGTAAATTTTGTAATTACAAATTGTAAAGGATATAATTTCTTATATTCTTGAAAAATTTAGACTCCTTTAAGTTTCCCTGTATGTAAACTTACAATATTTACTATTTGTAGTTTGTACGTAATTACTTAAATGTTGGCGCTCTTTTATTGCCGCCTGCCGGAGAGTGGATACTGTCATAACTCATAACTCTCAGAATTGGTACATTTTCGATGATGGAAGTTCTTTTCTTATCGAATATGCGATTTAATCAGAAATGTTTTTAGCTATTCGTGGCTTACAAAAATATAAGGCACTAGGAATAAATATTAGTATGGCTAATGGTGTTGAGTGGAAAGGTGTGCCTATCTCACACATACAAGGTGCAAATTCTCCGTGGGATGCGCCCGAGTACCCCTTAATACAACCCGCATACAACCATACAGTTCTTTATCATATTCCAAGTAATGGGGCCCTGTTGGATCGGCCCCCTAAACCCCAGATTGGGAAGGACAAGTGGGATGATGATCATGTCAGACTGCCGTGTTCCCCACACAGCTTATATCCAGTTGAAAATGTAAGTATTCTTTAATATACCCACTAGTAAATTGGAAGCCAAATGAAACCTGAAAAGTCCCAAGTTCATTTTTATTATTTGCTATCCTGTTTGAATTAATAACAAATGATATTATTAGCATATGTGAAGTGCATTAAATATTAATTGTGATTAGTAAATCAGTAAGAACTAACTAATGTGTAATTTGTGATAGTTTCAGTTATGTATGTTTTTCATCAGTACTATGATATAAACAACTAAAGTCAGTTCATCAGTTATTGAGTTTTGACATTTGTCACATGTATTATATAGTTTTAACTAATATAGAAAAATAAAGATATTTGTTTAGGCGCTTACCCACATATACAGTTTTATAATAATTGAGGTCCCAATATTTCGGCAATGTTTCAATCTCCAGGATCATGGGGGATAAGTACCCAAACCAAGATATATTTAAATACGTCACATGTGTTTTCTTTACCTTGCAGAGTTCAGGTGGTAAAAGTGTAGTAGGGCGTTGGCAGATGATTAAAGACGCATTGAGCAAGCCTATGAAGAATAGTTATGAATTAGCTGAAGCTATATTGAGCTACAACTCACAGTATAAGACTAGATGGAAGTTTATGTCGCTGCATGAACTTTTTAATGAGGTAAGGCTATGGGCTGGAGTGACTATTTCACCATGGTGGTGATCCAACTGTCCCTCATTTCTTTAAGTATACTTAGTTTCAATATATTTTGGGTAAATCTCTATTTAAAAAAAATGTTGTTATTAACAACTTAAAATAATTTGGCTTATCAATTCTTGATTGCTTAAAAGGAAAATAACATAAAATTGGTTTTCTGTTGGTTAACCTCTGGTTATTTTTATTTTCATTTATTTATTAATAAGTAATTATTTATTCATTTTCAGTATTTAGATGAATCAGAATCAAAATATTTTTTTGATGTGACTCTTCCCGAAATTGCAAAGTTAGCTCTAGCCTTACCAAAGTTAATACAGTCACCAATTCCTCTGCTTAAGTAAGTATTTAAATAGCCTTATTAAACTATTCTTCGCATTCATTGAGAGATGCCTATGTTCTGCAGTGGATGGATAGTGGCAGATGAAGATGATGAAAAAACTATTCTTAATGTCATTATATTTTCACTTAAATATCTGGAGACCACCATGATATCAGAAATATATTTTGTGAATGCACTTAAAGCTATAAATATGATTGATAATCCTAACTAGTAAACACCAATGGGATGTTTCCTGAATGATTTTTACAGTAATATAGATATAATAGTAGTCATGAATGTGTATTTATATTGTATTTGTATTATTAATGTTTTGTTTGCAGGCAAAATAAGAACAAATCCCTGTCTTTATCACAGCAGCAAATATCATGTTTATTGGCAAATGCCTTTTTCTGTACATTCCCAAGGAGGAATACTATGAAGAAAAATTCTGAATATTCCACATATCCACATATAAATTTCAATGTGTAAGTATATTTAAGCAGCTTTCAGTATTTAGTGCATCATAGTTTTATGGTTACCAACAACAATTAACAATTTAAACATTTTCTTAACAATTTCAAACAGTATTTTTTGCAAAGTCTAGTATAAAGTAAAAAAAACTAAAGTATCAACCCTTTATGTCCCCCTGCTGGGCATGGGTCTCCTCCTTGAAATTAGGCTAGGAGAGTAATGGGCCATAGTTCACCGATGCGCTGGATCAGTGCAGGTTGGTGAACTTCACATGCCTTCAAAGACTTTCAATCTCAACAGGCATGTAGGTTTCCTCACAATGTTTTCCTTCACCGGTCTAGTCGGTCGGGTAAGCCTAGTATGTATCTTTTGTTTATTATTGTCTATCTATAATTTTCAATGTACAGAACTTACACTTCTACAGTTTTATTATAAGGGAGCGTTCAAGAATTACGTAACGCAATTTTGGGAGATTTTTAACCTACCCTCGCCCCTATGTAACGCGCCGTAATGTATTGCCATACCCCCCGCCCCCCCAAGCAAAACGATACGTAACACCCAGTCACTATTTTTACCTAAAAATGACAATTAAGTGGCGTAAAGTACCGAAAAGTCGCTAAAATACATTCGCGTTAATGTTACGTAACGCGTTGTGCAAAGACCCCCTCCCGCCCATGTAACGAGTCGTAACGTTTTTCGTTACGATGTTACGTAATACTTGAACGCTCCCTAAGTCACAATGTGTAATACATTAATATATAATTTAATATAAAATTGCATATTGTATGTAAACTGACACTAATCAAATTCATGTGCATTGTTTTATAGATATGTTATTATAATAAATCAAATCAAATCAAATCAAATAATATTTATTTCGTAGGCAAATTACATAGCACTTGAAACATGTCAATTTTTTTATAAGCTAATGCTAGATTCGCAAAGTAGCAGTTTTCCTCAGAGAAGAATCTAGCAAGAAACTCTGTAGGATTGCTCTTTTTAAAATATAGTTTTACAATTTTTGTAAATACATCAAAATAACAACATACTAATATACATATAAATAATAACAACATGCTAGTTACATGAATTAATTCACATTTGCCTAAAATAAATAAGTAAATAAATTTGGACCCCGCAATATCAAAACAAACAAGAGGATGTTAATAAAAAGAAAACAAAAAAAACCAAGCGAGGTAGAAACTGCATAACACGACCAGCCACCACAGCGGCACCTTCACATAGGCCAGGACGCGTGTGCCAGCGTCAACCTCTTCCACATATTAGAGGGAAGTGGAGGACCCATCACACAACGCCACCACTGCAATGGCATAAGCGAGCATGACGTGTCATACGTTTCACCTTAATACAAGTTTAATTTATCATACTGCAGGCTCAAAATTTATATACATTCTAAATAAATACAGCTTGATAGAAGAACAGTTCAATCCCAAGGATTTGCATTCGGTGCGTGTCCGCCAACACGCACAGACCTATCCCTACGCTCTCTGCGCAGGTACAAGTTCTCGCGCTCCATTGTTCTCGTAGACAAAGGCTGTGCCCCAGTACTGTCCTTTGTCTATTGTTAGAGTCAGTGTTGCGTCATCCTAGTGCGTTTCGTACAGTTTACAAGTGCTCTTAGATATTGAGGCCGTCAGACGACTCAATCGCGTTTAAACCCGTCCGTTATATCGCGCGCTTAGAACCGCGTTCGTAATTAAGTGGTGTTCCGGTGCCACATAGTCGCGTTCGTTGTGATAGTGCCGCGTTATTAATCGCTCGCATAGCGAAAAGTGTGTTCCCGAAGCCGAACACGTAAGTTGCTTTCGTTATTTACACACCTACTTGGGTTGCGTCCCGGTACCTGCCCAGGTAGACGACCGTTTTTATTTCCTTTGTTACACACCTCCCGCCAGGCGGGAGGGTAGGAACACAATGGCGTCTTAATGACGACCGGTTTTTTGTTAACACCCAAAACAATATAACAATGGCGGAACTAAATGACATCCCCAAAGAGGCCCTTATGGCCTTCCTGCGGGAATGCGTCCCCGATTTCGAAAATAAAATAAAAGCCTACGCGCAAAAATCAGGCAGTAGCCACAGAAAACCAGTGAGGAGGCTCTCGACCGACTCACCCGCGTCCCCCGCCGCGTCAACCGACGACGGCCCGTTAGGAACCGAGTCCGGCACGATCGAGGCCAGATCGGAAAGCACGCGGACTTCCCGCTCGTCAACTCCGTCAGAGGAGGAGATGTCGGTAGCCGGCAGCTCTTCCGAGGAGGAGACCACCAACAGCGGATTTACGGAGGTCCGCAATAAAAAGAAGAGGCGGCGCCCGGACACCGGGTCCGCGCCGTCCTCCGCGCCATCCCCCCCGCCTAAGGCTCCGAAGGTAGGGACCCCGCCCCCTCAGGGCAACAAGGTTAAAGCGGCATCATCATCATCGCCGCAGGTCACCAGGCGCGACCAAGTCGCGTCCCCCGCGCCCGGTACATCGGCGTCCACCCCAAACGAGGGCATGGACACCGAAACGCGCACGAAAGCGCCCCCCCCGATAGTCGTCCAGGACACAAAAAGCTGGACTATAGTCTCGAAGGCTATTTACGCGAAGCAGATTTTATACAAATCTGCACGTTCGTGCGCAGACGGCATAAGAGTCCAAGTGGCGGACTCTAATGACCACCGTAGGTTGACCGCTTTCTTAAGCGCCAACAAAATAGGATACCACACGTACGCGCTCGAAGATGAGCGCGTACTGCGTGTTGTCATCGGCGGTGTCCCCCGGGATATGGACCCGTCCGAAATCAAGGAGGACTTGATCCTCCAGGGATACCCTGTGGAGGAGGTACATAGGATGTACCACCCCCGCAACAAATTCAAGTACAAGATGGTACTTGTCATCCTGCCGCTAACGCCGGCGGCGAAAGCAATATTTAATGTCCGGGCCGTGTGTAACATGACCAGGCTAAAGGTAGAGTCCCCCCGTAAAAGGGGCATCATAGGGCAATGTCATCGTTGCCAATTATATGGTCATTCGGCAAGAAATTGCCAGGCGCACCCCAGGTGCGTTAAGTGTCTCGGCGACCACGGGACCCCCGACTGTCCCCGCGATAGGGCCACAGCTACGGAACCACCTAGCTGTGTCATCTGCAGAGGCCAAGGGCACCCGGCTAACTACCGCGGCTGCCCGAAAGCCCCCGCGGTGGTAAGGAAAGGGAGGAGAGCCGGGAAAAAACCTGGTCCTGCTCCCAGATCCACCACCCGACCCAGGGAGGAGAAGTTTGTCCCCGCTCCGCCCCCTAAGACGAACGCGTGGCATGACAGAGCGGCTTCCCAGCCGTCTGCACCCGCAAAACCCGCTCCGGGCCTTCCAAGCCCCCCAGCGGCAGTAAGCAGGCAGCAAGCCCCCCCTGCAAGTACGAAGGTACGAGCAGCCCCCAGCTGTCCCGCTTCCCCCACCGACGAATTCGGGATAAACCTAGCGTTTGTCTTTCAGGCTCTCTGCGATATAGATCCAGAAGAGCTAGCCGTCCTGGCCCGCAAACTACGCGTCTCCACCACCCTACAGCAGACATGCCAGGCATATAGTGAACATGCCACCCTGGTCGCCAAGATTAGGTCCCCCCCCTCTCAAAGCCCTTAAATGGCTACCACGGCTAGGACAAAACCGCGTTCTCTCCGACTAGTGTCGTTCAACGCGAACGGCATTAGCGCGAATTTAGAGGAAATTCGCATTTTCGTAAAAAAATACGATGTTGACGTCCTCCTTGTGCAGGAAACGTTTTTAAAACCGTGTAACAGCAACCCGCGTATCCCTAATTATAACATCGTTAGGAATGATAGGTTGCGATCCCGACTCGGAGGTACACTAATTTATTACAAAAGAACACTCCATTGCATCCCATTAGACACACCGCCTCTAGCTTCACTGGAGGCGTCCGTCTGCCAGGTGAGCATGACCGGCCATCAGTCGATCATCATCGCCTCGGTATATCAATCGTGCAATAAAACATTACTCTTCAGCGATCTCAAATCGCTATTAGAACTAGGCAACGCCGTCTTTATAGCCGGCGACCTAAACAGTAAAAATCAGGCATGGGGCTGCAGAGAAAACAATAAAAATGGTATAATTCTCTGCCGCGCCGTCGATGATCTAGCCTGTACAGTAGTCGCCCCAGATGAGCCAACACGCTACGACTTCGCAAACAGCGATAGGAGTAATGTGCGGCCATCCATATTAGACATATGTATAATACGCAATGTATCCCTTCTGGTGCATTCTATTCAAACAGTACACGAGCTTAACTCAGACCACAGACCAGTATTAATTCAATTAGGTAACCCCGAGAATAATACTAAAAATCTAAAGAAAAAGATCATCGACTTTAAATTATTAAACGAAAATTTAAATTCACTTCGCTCGAGTCAACTCGACAACATCCCGGACACTATAGATAGTCCCGAGGCGGCCATTGCGGCCAGTTCCGACCTTACCGACCATCTGGTAGCGACGATGGAAAAGTCATCTAGGGAGATCTCAACGTCCAGCGATGGACACTGGGAGCTCCCGGATGACATTAAAGCACTCATACGCGCCAAAAACACCGCAAGGCGCAGATACGCTCGCTACCCGGCGGACGAGTATCGTCGTGACCTCCGTAACCTCGAAAGAGACGTTAAAACACGCATCTTAGAGCACAAAGCCGAAAAGTGGGATCGCCTCCTTAGTGAAATCTCACCCTCCCATGTGGCCTACTGGCCACTCGCTCGTTCTTTTAAAAAGAAAACGGAGGCATCTATGCCGCCATTAAAAAGACCAAATCGCGCGCCTGCACTAGAGGACGCCGACAAGGCGGAACTATTAGCCGACACACTAGAGAGCCAGTGTACCCCCAACATCACTACCCCCTCACCCTCCATAGGCTCCCACGTAGAGGAGGTAATTAGGGTAGTAGAGTCGAAGACTTCTGCGCCGCCGGAGGGGGATCCTATCCCTCCGACGGATGTAGAAGAAGTCCAAGACATTATCAAACGACTTCACTCCAAGAAGGCCCCCGGGCCGGACGGGATTTCCAACAAAGTCATTAAAATACTCCCACCCGCTCTTGTTTACCTCCTGGTTAGCATTTTCAACGCCCTCCTAAAGGGCTGTAGGTTCCCAGACCAATGGAAAGAAGCTACGGTTATCGGCATACCTAAGCCCGGCAAACCGGGCACGGAACCGTCTAGCTATCGGCCCATCAGTCTACTAAGCTCGATTGGCAAAATCTACGAACGGGTTCTGCTTAAGCGGCTCAAAGCCGTTATAGGCGAAAAGAACCTGTTCATAGACGAGCAATTCGCCTTCCGCGAAAACCACTGCTGTCCAAGGCAAGTCCACCGTATGACCGAAGACATACTCAGAGGTTTCAATAAAAAGAACTCCCGCGATACGTGCGCCGTATTTTTCGATGTAGCTAAGGCCTTCGATAGGATATGGCACGAAGGCCTCGTGTACAAACTGTACAAGCTAGGAATACCGGATAGGCTAGTCATCATCATCCGCGACTATCTGTCAAACCGGTCATTTAGGTATAGGGTCGAAGGCACCCTCTCTTCCCTGACACCTCTGAGGGCCGGAGTCCCCCAGGGCTCCGTGCTGTCCCCAACTCTATACAATCTGTACACATCAGATATCCCCAGACCTCCGGACGTCAAACTGGCTCTCTTCGCTGACGATACAGCTCTATACGTTACCCACCCTAATGCTAATAGAGCATCGCTATTTCTCCAACGTGCCGTCACCGAACTAGGCAACTGGTTCGCAAAATGGAGAATAGCTATTAACCCCCATAAAAGCGCGTCGATTCATTTCTCTCGTAAGAGAAAGACACGCTTACCTAAACGCAGACAAACATGGTTCACGATGAAACCAATCTTACTAAATAACGTCGTTATTCCCAGAGTTAGACAGGTCAAGTACCTGGGGGTCACCCTTGACAGGTCGATGTCGTTTAGACCACACATCGCCGCGATTTCTAAAAAAGCCCGTTTCGTCAGTAGTAGACTGTACTTCCTCATAAACAAAAAGAGCAAAATGCCCCTCAGGCACAAGCTCACCCTCTATAAATCATGTATCCGCCCCATCATGTCATACTCCTGTGTGGCATTCGCGCATGTGCCTCAGCATAGACTCAGAGGCCTCCAAACGATCCAAAATAAATTCTTACGTGTGGCAACCGGTTGCCCGTGGTACGTAAGGAACATCGACCTACACCGCGACCTCAGACTAGATTCGATTAGGGGCCATTTCAAAGCGATGTCAGAACGTCACTTTGAAAAGGCACTTCTTCACCCGAACCCACTCGTCGTGAGTGCGGCAAACTACACCCCCGATAGCTTAGCACCTAATAAGTCTAGGTTACCTAAGAATGTCATAACCGATCCTGTTGATAAAATCACAGAACTGTTAAAGCGCGACGCTGAAGCGCGACGTAACCTACAACACACACTCAGACATAACACAGCCGGTGTTAGGCACACATTCACACCGCATGGGCCCCGGGGTCGTATGCGACGTCGAACCCTACACTCCGTTGACCAGTTGATCCGGATCAACCGCGACAGCATAGGCTCAGATCAGCTACGAGTCGACACCAATATAGACCGTGTAATCACCGATAGCACTCTGCTATCGGCAGCTTGCTCGGGTCCCGCGCTTGACCCGCCTCCCCCGCTACCGGGGGAGGGGAGGGCCGGCCCTCACGTTAGGTTTATAACGTCACCCGTTCCAAACCAGTCGACCGTAGCTGACCAAGTTAGGTACAAACCCGACGCCATGAACATGGCGGGGGGCAACCCCCCAAATTTTTAACGTCATAGGATGATCCAACCGGATCACCCCATTTCCGATGACGCATAACGGTCACTAGGACCATTAGCATAGATCCAACCGAAAAAAAAAAAAAAAAAAAAAAACCAAGGATTTGCGTCATCGAAATATTCATTAATCTTATAATATCCTTTTTTACTTAGTTTTTGTTTGATGACAATCTTAAATTTCTTGGGGCATAATTCCTGTATATTAGAAGGGACCCTGTTGTAAAAGCGTATACATTGACCCACAAAAGACTTACTTACTTTGTTAAGTCGACTACTATAGGGCACTAGCTTATTTCTATTTCTAGTATTTACATTATGAATATCACTTTTTTGTTTAAATAGATGAAGGTTATTTTTGGTATACATTAAATTTGTGAAGATATATTGTGATGTTAATGTTAATATATCAATCTTTTTAAAAAAATCCCTAAGAGATTCCCTGGGACCCAATTTATAAATAGCTCGAATAGCTCGCTTTTGCAGAATAAATATGCGCTCGGTATCAGCGGCATGACCCCACAGCAAAATGCCATAGGCCATAAGACTATGGAAATAACTAAAGTAAACTAACCTGGCGGTTTGAATATCCGTCAGGTTCCTTATCTTTTTAACCGCGTAAGCTGCAGAACTGAGCTTATCCGCTAACTTGTCAATATGAGGGCCCCATTGCAATCTAGAATCTAAAGTAATACCTAAGAACAAGGTTGTTTCCACAAGGTACAATTTTTCTCCTTTTATCTCTATATCCGTATTAACTTGTCCTACGTTGGGCAGAGTAAATTTAACACATTTTGTTTTCTTTTCATTGAGCACAAGATTATTTGCAGTAAACCACTCAACAACTTTATTAATGGCATTGTTTACGTCGTCATATTTATCCTGTTGTCGTCTAACTTTAAAAAGTAAAGAAGTATCATCCGCAAACAACACTATATCATGACAGTTATTTACAAGACTCGGTAGATCATTTATATAAATTAGAAAGAGAAACGGACCAAGAATTGAGCCCTGCGGGACACCCATGGTAACCGCGGACCCACCCGACACTTTTCCGTTTACATCAACCCTCTGTACGCGTCCATGTAAGTAAGACTTTAAAAGGCTCAGTGCACTGTCTCTAACACCGTAATAATGAAGTTCAAAAAGTGTAAAGAAACAATTATTTATTTAAGGCTTAACTTAGTACTACTCGAGTAAAAAAAGTAAAGCATCAACCCTCTTGAGTGTCATAGTAAAATTGCTTCAGTAAGTCGAATTACCAAATCCTTATTTTATTAAGGGTTTGTTTCACAATATCCTAATAAAGTTCCATTTAAGCTATTTGCAACATATTTACCACATAACTACAACGTTTTTGTTTCACAATTGACATATAGCAATATTTGGCTAATAAAGTTCCCTGTAAACTATAGGTCGGATCAACTGGCCATTAGCAAATTTATCTGCCACATAAATTAGTTGACAGATATATACGCGGTTGCCAGCTTCACGACATTTGACAATTTGACGTTCCGGTAACAGTAATATACAAAATAATTTAAATTGTGTTTTGATCGTTTAATAATTCAGGGATAACATTATATACAAGGTCTATGTAAATAAAAGGTATAAAGATGGTATGATACATACAATTAAATTATAAAAACATATTTTCATGTATATTTACAACATGGAATGTTTTTCTAAAACATATTTATCGTAAAATGGAACTATGAAATGCGAGGTTGCCAAGCCTACTAACCAGCAAGTGCCAAATAGGGATCTGCCAAATAAATTTATGGGGAAGATGATGGTGAAACCCAATCAAGACTAACTAGAAGATTTATGTGTCAGTTAATTTATGTGTCATATAGCTATAGGGTACTTTACTAGTATATTGTGAAACAGACCCTAAGTGTGATAATAAAAATTGAATGTTGTTGCAGATTATATAACTGTTCACCGGCAGATAATGTGATGGAGAAATTGAAGTGTATTTGTCACTATTTTAGAAGAGTTTGCATTAAAGGTGATATTAATAGTTTTAATTTGTAGTCTCTTGAATCATTATCTTTATACTGTATTTAGTCTAAGTCTAATAAGGCAGAGGTTATTGATAATGATAATTATATTTAATACAAAAGGATATTTTCTAAACTTCGACACCCATTTACTGAGATTGTTATTGAGATGAGAGTATTAGCCAAAACTTATTAAGTATGTATATGAGTATAGATAATAGAAATCTTAGTAATAAATAAGTAACAGAAGGACTGAATTATAATTATATTGATAAAACATAAAAACAGATAGGTAATAGGTAACAGATGTTGCTAAGTGCGCGTGACATTGTCGCCACACTGGTGACGCGGAAGACACCAGCGCGAACTTACGCTTTGTGGCTTACGGAATTTTATCACACCTAGTGAGGATAAAAATTGTGTTTTTCTACTTTCTACATTGTCTTTTGTTTTCAACTCTAATAGAAGAGCATCATATTACAAAAAGAAATGTATCATCCGATGGGAGGGATAAGGTTTAAAATAAGTCTGCAATGATTTTGTGTCCGGAGAATAATTGTGGAGCCATTGCGGGCGTTCTGCAGTACAGTGCCGGTAGGCGTGGTGACGCTGCGTCGCCGGAGCGCGCGCGCCACGCCCCGCTGGCCCGCCGCCCGCCAGCCGCTGGCCGCGCTGCCGCTGCACGTCAACTCGCTGCACACCATCGAGGACGCGCACGGCCTGCTGCAGGTCGACTTCGCTAACAAGTGAGTACCTTTATTTGGTGTTCAATAATCTAACATAGCCACTCAAACGTCCGGACGACTATAGTCCCCCAGAACTTTTTAGCGTTTTTGACGTTCCCAGCTGCACTTGAAACGAGTTTTTATATATGAACGAATTTAAAGAGATTCATTTGACGTATACCACATTGTTCTATATTAACTACCGCGTCTGTTGGTTGGTAAAATACATATATTGGCGTTAGCCAACATTTAAATATAATAAGTTTAAAATAATAAATTTAATAAATTTAATTAGTGAAATACGATATTTTGACTAAATAATTAAATATAATACGATAGTAAGTTATTATATAAATAGTGTTTTATATTTAAATAATCACGAAGATTCATTCTTTCTAAATATCTACAAATTTAAATCATTCAAAATTTAATACGATATTTATAAATATTTATATATTTTTTAAATTTTATCCAAATTAAACCCAAAACTTAAGTTTATTTTTCTTGTTGTACATTTTACATTAAGAGTCTTAATTTGATTATTACACATATTGTTTCTCTGAAGTGTCAGCTTTATGGTGGTATTTTTTAATTTGCTGTAATGTTAGTAGGTAGTTAGAAAATACGGTTTAAGTTTGGAATAGCGTTGGGCGCGCGACCCATTTAATCATGATCGCGCGGCGAACGGTCAAGGCCTTCTGGGCTCGCGCGCTCGGACGTTTCGATTCGATTCGAGGTCGATTGCGATGCGCTGCCTGTATGTAGTACACCGAAGCTTGCCGAAGTATGGCAACGTTTGGTGCACCTATCAGGAGCCGAGCATCATGACAGCGGTGCTCAGTGACGACGACTCTTTGATTTAGTTTAAGGAAAAAAAGAGAGTTCTTGATTTAGTATTGAAATATGGAACGAGAAATTCAACATTCAAACCAGCTGTTCCATGAATAACATTAATATTATTCACATTTTTTTATTTGAGGTTTCTCGGAGGAGGAGTGCTGAATCACGGCTGCGTGCAGGAGGAGATCAGGTTCATGATATGCCCGGAGCTTCTGATCTCTCTGCTGGTCACCGAGGTGTTGAAATCCAATGAGGCCTTAATAATGATCGGTAATTACTTGTTATTATTACAATTATCTGGAATACTGTTTTGTAAGCAAACAAAAACTAACTTTGTACTGTTTAACTAAGTTTATAATGAGGGTTCGCAACGCGCCCATGTCAGAGAAGATACCCACAAGAAACTGCTGGGTTCCTATCATTTTTTTAATTGTGATCATTATGTCACAAAGACACTTAAATCTAGAGCAATTCATATCCAAGCATTTTTGTCATTTACATATTCATTATACATTGTAATAAGATTTTGTTGTAAGTTTTTCTTTAATGATAGATTTAAATTTATTTATTGACAATTTTTTTATACTTTCGGGAAGTTTATTATAAAAACGTATGCAATTACCCGTAAAGGAGTTACTAATTTTATGGAGCCTTGAGCTGGGCACAGCAAGTTTATTTTTATTTCTTGTATTAATGTTGTGTTGATCATACTTTTTCTTGAATTTTTGCAGATTTTTTTGTACATACATGAGATTTTCAAAAATATATAAGCTATGCAAAGTCATAATATTTACTTTTTTAAAAGTATCTCTTAAGTGTCTCTTTTGGACCCATATTATATATACTACTAATACTTATTCCATTCATAACACATCACAGACGACATGTTTACATCTTTTAAAATTATGGACGTCTTTGGTTGATGGTAATCTGTAAATTATTATGCGATCTAACAACATATTAAGGAATTTCTTATTATATTGGGCTACTATTTGTAGGAGACGTTTTGTGAAGACCAACATTTCGTATCATTGCAGATATCTGACAAAACATCTGATTTGTTCATTTATTTTCCTTACATCATGTGATTGTTGTTCTATATCTTGATATATTTTATTCCATATTTATATAATCATTGTAAATTTGTTATAACAATATAAAAAATATTTAAATAAGGCAGGAACTATGAACGAATGGGATTAATTCGTGTTGAAATTGTCTTACAACAAAAGTAGTACAAGCAAAAGCACAAGAGTAGGTACATAATAGTTTCTGCTTTTGTCCCCACAGTGCTTGTTTCATAGTTACGAGCGCTGTAGGACTTGGCTATTTGTGATTTTCTACTAAATACGCCCAACAAAACCACTGAACTTTAGTAGTCTTGTGATGGATCTATGCTAAGTAACTAAATTTTTAAAATCTCATAACCCTCGAAACCCCTTTCAGTGTGTTCCAGTATACGGACTATAGTTTAATAATAATATGTGGTGCAGGTTGCGAGCGCTACAGCGAGTACACGGGCTACGCGCGCACGTTCCGGTGGGCGGGCCCGCACGCAGACCGCGCGCCGCACGACACCAGCGCGCGCCGCCGCCGCGCCGTGCTCGCCATCGACGCGCGCCCCTACAGCTCGCCCGCGCTGCAGTATACCAGGGACGCCATCACCAGGGAACTCAACAAGGTGGGTGCTCAATAGATGGCTCAGTTGGAATAGTATGCGTGACTGCGTGTGTGAGCGTGCCAGCAGCGTGCGCGCATGTGAGTGAATTCAAATTTGCTTGGTACCTTAATTTTTTTTTAATGGTAATGGAAAAAAAAAAAACTATGAACAATAAAATATATTCCTGTCCCATAAACTAGACAATATGTTTAAATATCGAATTTCGCAAAAATACAATACATTGTAAATATTCAGTGTTTTAATAGTGGAAATAATAAGATTATTTTTGTATGTGTTTTTTTTTTGTTTAGGTGTTAAATAAATATTGAATAAAGTATCCGAAAAATTGGGCTTATAATAAACTTTATAAATATTAGCTTATAGTAAAATTTATAAATAAACCGCGATGAAATCCTAAAAGCAGTTTGATTATAATGTTTAAAGATGTTATTATCTTCCAGGCTTGGGTCGGCTTCTCGTTCTACGGCGATGAGGAGCCCGGGGAGGAGACATCGGAAGTAGTGCTGCAGTACCCCGGCGTGGCCACCGGCAACTGGGGCTGCGGGGCGTTTGGAGGGTCCGCCGATCTGAAGTGGCTCATTCAGGTACTGCTTGGGCTTAAGGCCGCAGTAATATCTTTCAGACCAAGATCCCAGAGCTGCACGACGTCACCTATTTTCTGACGGATGAAATGTGGACGATTGAGTAGTATTAGTGTCTAACATGGATAGCGACGATGGTCCAGTGGTGGGTGGACTCGGCCTCTAATGCGATAGGTTCCGGGTTCGATCCTGATTCTCCATGTGTGCCTTGAAATGGGTTTTTCTAAAATTTCTAAGTGCTCCCCAAACACGAGACCATTGCTCGCTCACCGGTTAAGGAAACTGCCTGATGAGATTGAAAATCTTTGAAGGTAGGTGAAGTTCGCCAACCCGAATGGGGCCAGCGCATCGGTGAACTATGGTCCATTACCCTCCTCGCCTGATTTCTAGGAGGAGACCCGTGCCCAGCAGTGGGACATATAAGGGTTGATACTTTACTTTAGGTGAACAAGGTACATAACTTCACGTAAATTCTCATAAATTTTCATCTAAAGTTGTCTGGTGAGCAACGCGATGTTTTCAGTTATAAAGGCCTAATCACAGCTACCAAGTGGAGCGGCGAGGCTGCAAAATATCAGTGGCCGGAGACAGTGTCTTGACCGAATAAGTGCTTGTACGCTTCTTTTTGACTTGTGGCGAAACAGTCAGTCAGATCAACTTATATCCCGTATTGGGACAAATTGGGATATAAAATGGAAAAAAAATATTACAAAATCCATTAAGTTATTTACTTCTACTGATAGAATAATTAACGAGAGAGAAATTAATTTCGCATTTGGACGAGATCATGGATTTTAAGGCAAAAAACTCAGGTCGAGTTTGGTGGTAAAAAACATTTTTTTTAAGAAATTACAGTTTTAAGATTCCGTTGAGTTTAGAAACCTTCTACGTGTATGATAATTATAACACCCCTCTTTTTGCGTCGAGGGGTTAAAAATAGCTGTTGTCGGCAGCTTCACCTGCGTTAACTAAAATTTACAATGGCACCTTGATAAGTGGGCTTATAACATGAATCATTGAAATCTAACCGATAGTTCCTGAGATTAGCGCGTTCAAACAAACAAAGTCTTCAGATTTATGTATCAGTATAAGATAAAATTGTCACAATGTAATTGCAGGCAATGGCGGGTGTGCGTGCGGGTAAACCCCTCGCCTACTTCACGTTCGGCGACGCCCCCCTGCGGGACAGCATCGCGAAGGTCTACTCGGACCTCGTGTCGAAAAACGTAACGGTTGGTGAGTATACTTGTTACTATCAACAATTTTTGTTTTTGGTCAATTCAAAATAGTATTCACAAGCGAAACGATCGACGGGAAAATGAACCCAGAGGACCCAGAGTCCTAACATAAATAAACCAGTGTCAGTTGTCACTTGTATAAGGAGTGAGTGGCGTCTGTCCATTTTTTTCTTTTCTTTAACGCCGGGAAATGCGCAGGTAGGTATGTGGGACTCGCTCCGCACCACAGAACAACCCCTCCCAACGTCAGGACATTAAAATGAGGCGAGGTTCCTGTCCTCGCTCCTCGCCCCCTGCTCTTTTACCCCCTCTTCTTATAGGAGGGGTACAAAGAGCTTCCTCGGCTCAATTCGCTCCACCCAAGGTGTTGGGATCACCTGAACCATGGTGGGAAGTGGCGCCTCTTCTGTCAGTTTTATGTCTAATCGCATCATACAAGCTTTTTGCGATGATTCCCCTGCTGGATCTCTTTCACAAATATAGAAACACTTCCGAGACCTGAAATAATCATCATCATCAGCCTTTATCCGTCCACTGTTGAACATAGGTCTCCTTTAATGAACGCCAAGACGTCTTCCCTCCTGGTTAATGGTTGAACAACACTACGTCTACCCAAACGCGGCATCCACTCTTGAACCTTATTGGCCTATACCATCCGTTCTTCTGAGTGTGTGACCAGCCCACTACCACTTCAACGCGCTTATTCTTCTCGTAATATCGATAACTTTAGTTTAATCTGGTGGGATTCTCGTTTCGAATCCTATTTGACAAAGAAACTAGACCTGCTAATAATATTTTACTAAATATTTTATATATGCATTAAAAAGGTTGTTTCCTTATTGAAGGTCAACTATATGAGTATCTGTTGAGGTACGGCAAAACCGACGTGACTAAGACAAGCCTTAACACGTTCCTCGAGCAAGTCCTGAACGAGGAAACACAAGAAAACAAAATATCTATGGATTATGTAAGTGTTTATGATAATAATATTTAGCTCACAACTTTGCATCTCTGAAATGAGCCCTCTGCTCATCTATTCTTCCGATCTAGCATAAATGGCATAAGACCAACTTAATAAGTCATCCGAAAAAAAAATCTTTAAACTATCTTGAGATATTCGTTGATTGAATGTAAAATATTGTATAGAAAATCGTAATTACCATAGAAATTCAAATTTCTTTTCTACATTCTCTAGTTATTAAATCATGATAAGACAGAGAAACTACTAGCATCATATTGTACAATGCGTAAATACTAAATATTGAAAAATCTCCCGGGTTCGGTATAAATTATTTCAATTATATTGGTGAATATTATCTTGTAATATCAATCACTGAATCTCTTCTTTTGATTTGTGTGATTTCTGATTGTATGTGTTCATTTCCAGAGTACAGATGATGTAAAAGAGGATTTATCTATCTTTCTGAATCACCTCAACGAGTCGCCAGATATGTTTGTAGATGACGAAAACACACCCAAAAATCCAACATCGGAAACGGATGAAGGCTCTAAAGTGGATAAAGGTAATGATATAAATTTAACTATAGAGAGTTACAAAATCAACGGAAACAACAAAATGGCGTCCACAGACAAAATGGCGGATGCTAGAAATGACAAGAAAACCGACGCAACGCCTAATACATCTAAATTATTTGAAGAAATGGGAAAACTAGACGAAGAAAGTGGAAAATTAAATTTGAACAGTCCACAAAAGCCGTTTTTCAGCGACAGAGGATGTGACTCTAAAACCGACGAGGAAAAAATACACTTCGAAGTGACCTCTGAAGTGAAGAAGAAGATTACGAAGAAAATTACTGATTACTTCTCCAAAAAGCCTATGTGACTTTGATTGTATATTGGGAAATATTTATTAATAAACGAAAATGAGATATCCAAATGTGTTTTAGTAAAATATATTTGTATTGTAAATGGATCTTGTTTACATTCTGTTGATGCCTCTCAGCGAGAAATCCCTACGTCCACATTCGTAACCAAATTTTTGTAACTGGTTATGAATAAGGAAATATTTTTACTGTTTCGTAACCAGTTATTAAACAATACTTTTTTTCCATTTTCATAACCAGAGCCTCTTAGTCATGTATGGCCTCCTGGTACTTTTTCCTGGAACAATGATTTGTATTGTATTCATATCTTTTAAAACGTGGATCTATTTATCAAATGGACCGGTTCTCGAAAACAGCGAAGTAGCAGCGGCGGCGCGGGTCTACCTTGCCCGCGCCGCCACCGCCGCCGCCCCGCTGCCCGCTAAATTCAAGGCACTAAAGGCACACAAGGCACGCCAAATTCAACTAGATTTATTTATATAAAAAGATGATACAATACAAATCATTGTTCCAGGAAAAAGTACCAGGAGGCCATACATGACTAAGAGGTTCTGGTTATGAAAATGGAAAAAAAGTTTTATTTAATAACTGGTTACGAAACACTGAAAAAATTTCCTTATTCATAACCAGTTACGAAAATTTGGTTACGAATGTGGACGTAGCATAAGAAATAAGTATCTGACAAGCGCATGGACGTGTTATCTAGATCTGGCTTAAGCTAGCCTCAGATAGTCTCATTTATCTTTGAGGACCTAAGTTAGTGTCAACCTTACTTATCAATACGAGTTGATGGACTTGTAGATCAATCATCATCATCATCATCATCAGCCTTTATCCGTCCACTGCTGAACATAGGCCTCCCTCAATGAACGCCAAGACAATGAGTTAGTAATAATGGTTAATATACTTGTTTTATATCAGATTGAACCGCTGGGAAGATTGTTTTGAGCAGTGGTAAATAAAACTCATACCTAATATAATTAAAATTATTTATTATCCTTCATCATATTTCTAGCATACTAAACGTAATAAGTGTATAATAATAAATAATTGAATAGTAATTTAGTTTTGAAATTTTAGCATTATACATATTCAACTTGATAATAGGTATTTAACTAAAACATGCAAAGTAGGCAAATTGTTATTGTATTAGTTTCGTAATAAAGTGATACTAATGCTGTTAATTAGCTAAATACAGAATTTTGCTATATTACTAATAAAATAAATAGTTAAAATTAACATTTATCCTAACGGCATTTGACATTAGTTTTTTTTAATTACAATATTTGGTGTAGCAATAACAATGCGTATAAACAGCCATCATATCATGCACTGAAGGTAACACTCCATTTGTAAAGCCTATCTCCCAAGGCATGCGATTTAACAGACCAGAAACATCACTTCGATTTGTACGTTTTTTTAACCAAAAATATGTGTCCGTTTATAACGTCCATTAAATCGCGCACCGTGGGAAGGAACACAAGGAAGGAAAAGTTTTTATTACATAGAAAATATTATATTGTGCATTTCGTAACATTGTGTGTTATATAGACTTAACCGTAATTACAGTTTTAATAAGATTTCTTGGAATAAGTTTCAATTACAACAAACTAAATTACATCACGGCTTACAGTAGCGATTAGTTTGTGCAGTTTTGACAGCTGCTATTCATATTCATATACATCGTATCGTTTATAATAATGAGGCAATTTAATTATTCAAATACGCAATGAAGTTTAAATAATATCAAAAAAGAAACAACTAGATTTTCATTATCTTGATCGAAATAGTAAATTTTGTTGTTTGCATGAACCATAAAAAAAGTATAATCTATAGTAGTTTTTGCAAACAAAATTCAGAAGAGAAATATAAAGATAGAATAATTTTGTACTTCAAAAACATTAATCGCCGCCCATATTTAAAATAATAGATGCATGAGATACATGTCGGAAGGGTTCAGTAGTAAAATGTACTTATGTTGTACCAGCAAAAAAATAAATATGTATAAATCTTTGGTATATTACAAATTTGTAGTTTGTGTAGGTACCTTATAAAACGAATAGAAGGTATAACACTGTCCTATTTTAGTTGTCCTATAATACATTGTAGCAAATCTATCGGTATATAAAACTATATTTTAAATAAAGAGCGTTTTATTTAAGCGGCTATCAGAGATTTTTATGAAAAACGATTTACAATTCCTTACACAAATCGCTATTCCATGTACTATAATTAGTTTGAAAAATTATTTATAAGTGTAAATTACACTGATTAAGATGTCTCAATGTACAATGTCTTATAATTAAAATTAGATTATATTATGTTCGCGCAAAACGGAACTTACATCGGGAACGATTGAGAGAGGCTCATTGGACGATCTTTACAAGCGTATATCACGGACACCTGTAGAGGGATCCCTTTGCTAAGCTAACAACTGCTCTGTTTGTAGGCGGCTCTCTAGTACTCATACATGGGGTTTCATTACAGGGCTATAGTCAGTTTGTCTAGTATTGAATGTATATGAAGCAAAAACAGAGCAGTCCCACATCTATACTATGACATAAGTTATCCAGAACAGTGTACATTGCGCGTACAAGCGAATGTGACCTAGGGTTTATCTGTAGAGACTAGTAAGGCGTGCATATTTCATTCACTAATATAACTAATGTTTCAAAATTGGCTTTTGTACTTCACATGGAAAAATATCAATATCTTATTTACTTGTGTACTCTTGTCTATGGGAAGAACGTAAATTAATAAGGCCGTGCATTTTTGGAACACAATTATCTATGGATTAAGGTGCTCACCCACGAGTTGAAGCTGAAACATGTTATTATTATAATGTATAGAAACCGCATTGGATCAAGATCCTTTTAAGTTATGTTTAATGAAACATAAATGGCATTTAAAGTAAACGTACAGCGGAGGAACGACACAGGAATTTTCGCGCGCACTAAAAACTATTACGGCGCGCAAGTAATTTCTTACCGATTGCGTTTTATCTATACCGCGAATGAGTTACATTAACCCTTAGCATTAACAGCGTCACCCTGTCACCCGCCCGAGAGAACTCGGGGCAAAACGCTAGTAAGCTCCTAACGTAGATATGATTTTAGTTTATATACAATTAGTAGAGAAGTTTTGATGCCCTAAGACCAATCATTATCAATAAGCTAAATCTAAAAGTATGAGGGAGAAATGGTGTATTTAAACGAAATTAGTTCGAGGTGAAAAACAGTTAAACGACTTTTGTATAGTTCATAAATTGTATGGACCTATTTACTGTTGAGTAGATCCAAAAATATGAAACTTGAAAAGTATGATATATTTTTTACCTGTGAATCATTTCATCGTGGTCTAGGGCTTTTAGTATTTCAATACAAGTTACTTGATCTGCAT
The DNA here is from genome assembly GCA_905333005.2 of Lycaena phlaeas. Classification (NCBI taxonomy): domain Eukaryota; kingdom Metazoa; phylum Arthropoda; class Insecta; order Lepidoptera; family Lycaenidae; genus Lycaena; species Lycaena phlaeas. The sequence goes on from HG995166.1 coordinate 19,444,833, forward strand.
GTGTTCTGTTGTGTACAGAATGCTGATCTTTACGGACGGCCTATTCCTAGCTGACGTTGCATCATCTAATTTTAAATTTAAATTTATGAGGCTGTTTTATGAAAATTTGCAGTAAATAATTAAAGTAAATTATATTTAAAATAATGATGATTCAAATACTTGATGATGCTGTAATGCAATACGTTTACAAAAAATAAAAGAAGAAGAAGATACGTCATAAGAATATGCAACGCCAGCACTTCATTATCGCAGAACTCGAAAGTAACTCACTCTACCTACCTAACTCACCGCTAACTTTAACTTACATAACTTCGGCTCGGCTTCCCGCCAGCACTAATTACACCTACTTTATCATTAACACATAAACAATATTCTGGATAACTTATTAGAAACATTTTTACAGTTCCGTTTAGGTAAGACGGCGATTATTACAGGAGAACAGATTACAAGATTTCCAGCTTAATATAAACTCGGATATACGCCGAGACTTTTACTAACTAATCTTTTACGCACCCGTTAAATAAATAAGAACAAAATAAGGTAGGCAAACTCGTGCTTGAAGCTAAACTATGCTAAGCGATAGAAGAGAAAATGAAGAGGATATGACTAGATCGTTTTGTTACTAGGACCTACGATTCATAAAAGCACTATGCGCATCTCTCCATTTCTTTAATATTTATAAATAGATATATAACTTTATCATTACTATTCTGAAATCTAATGTTCGTTACTTTTGATCGTAACATTGGCAATCATCTTACAAACTAGCATCGAACGGTGGTCAGCGACGGTATCCTTGGTATATCTAACTTCAGCTTCCGATATCACACGTGACCACGCCGTATCTACCCGTAGTATCGTAGTATCGTATACACCGCCCGATGGACTACTTACATCGTCTACAACCATTTCCAAATCTACCATTATTTAATTTCGATCTTTGTGTTCAAACTTCAACCGTTACTACATTCACACGAGCTATGACCAATTCGAATGCGATATAAATGTTTAGTAAAATTTTTAAAAGTTAAAGATTTCAAATTTCGATTTAGTAATACTAACATTGTTATCCAATTCTATAAAATGTAATTTATCTAATGCGCCGTCGCCGTGAGGTTTGAAAATAGCGCGTATAATAGAATTTATCAGTTCAATAGTATGCGACGGCAAAAACATGGGCCGCTTTCGCGACTTTCCGCTAATGATAGTAACTAGGTTAAATGGGGGTGATGGGTTAAAAAAGAGGCGAAGACGCAACTGAGATGAGGATGAGAGCTCGGTTACGCTAGAGTCACGAGAGTATAAAAAATTTGCGACAGACTACAGTGGACCCGAGAGTGAAGCGTCGAGGAGGAACCGATGCACGAAGTTCGTGTCGTCATCCTCTCACCCGGATAGCCGTCAGAAGACATCAGATCCCGAAGCGAGCGGACGACGACCGAATGCAAAGTTCGGCAAAATCTGCCTACATGAGAAACATTAAGATAACATTAAAATAATTGCAAAGCATACCCTGTATCCTAGAATCACTTCATGGGCGATTGTTTTATACATTCAGAGAGGACATTAATTCTATTAAAAACGTCTGCGTCGCCGCATTAATTTAGGGATTTTTATTTTAATCAGTATAAAGATATACAATATATGTCCGAGCCGCGGCGGGCTCGGCCGCGTTATTCTATATTACCAACGAGGTGATATTATCGATAGTCGATATACTAAGTATACGTGTTTCGGTTTTGGCATCGATTAATTCTGTAACCTAATAGCGTGTGGGCCGGGCGCGACGCCCCTGCCGCACTGCACTGTCTCCGCACAACGACTCGAGCTGGCCCCCGGAGTCTCCAACAAGGCTGGTCCGAGTCCCACCACCAATACAATCCTGGGACTGAGCACAAGGCCGTACTTACAGTCCCGGTGATATAATTACTAGAGGAAGGAATATCTAATTAATCTATACATATAATATCGTCCCAATATCGCTCGACTTCATTGACCAGTCTTGTCTGCGGAGATCCTTTCCCAGTCAAGATCATAGTCAACAATTTAATTACTCGATCTAAAAGGGCCGTTTTCTTTCTCCGACATACGACCACGTTCACAGAGCGAATGTATTGTCATTGGTTAGAACACCTCATTTTAGCCCACAGACCGGCCGACTCTGTCGTTCGACTTAACGATACCACTTCGACGAACAATCTAAAATGGTAACATAATTAATATTAATTAATAAACAAAACACAGCGTTATGAATTAAGACCGCTAAAACAATTAAAAAGCGTAACAAATATATTGCACGAACATGAGTTTTAGAGAAAAGAACTAGGTAACTACGCTTAAACGATTATACATCATTTTACATCGTTTTATTCACACAGCTTACTCGTAAATCATAAACGCCTAAAACTAGAATACTATATCAATATAATATAATTATTTGTGTAAATATAAAATTCTATGTCTTGTGTAGTGTGTAATATTTGACTAGAGGCGGGCGGCGGCCTTAGCTTCCGCACACGAAACGTAAAAGAACGTTACCACCACAGAAACCTACTAAACACTAGCTCCCTTAGAATGAAATTATTAAGCCATTAAGATATTCAATTAAAGCACTAGATAAGAAAATTGATAGTACGCCATATGGCTTAGCTAAATTACATAAGATTTTAAGTTATTTCTGTGTCTGGTAGCGTTCGGAGCTATGCAACGGTATTGAAGTATCGTACAGAACGTCCATTTTAATAGGAATACAGATTGGGTGTCGGGTGATATCATATAAGATGTCTGATAAACGGACGGAGATTTTCTGTTAGCAATGACAAAATATACGTTTTATAACGGTGTACAACTGCAATATGTTTATATTTAGAATTTGGTTTAGAGGATTCGAAAACCATATTCGGTACAATACTTCAAACATCAAGCTCGAATTTGTCTATTTTTATAAAGAGCAACTTCGTTTGGACTTATCTTAGATATTAATATTTAATATTGAGAACATACGAGAGGCAAAATGCAATGCTATAATATGCCTTGCATTTTGTACTAGTCAGGATTAGCTTTCAAAGTTTACTATACACATACCCTATCACTTGGTTGAGGTAGCGTTGTACCCTTTATTTTACGATTCGTTCTAAAGTCTTACCTATCGAAGCCACTTTTTATAAAAATAAAGTTTAGCACTTGCAACACTGTCAAAAATGTCACCGGCTTTTTTGCCAACAACAAAACAAGAAGGACAAGGCCAGGTGTTTTTAATTCATAATTATTGATAAGCTATACTCGTGCTATGACTGCATAATTTCTTACATTATAAGGAAGGTTAGTTAGTGGCGTGTTAGAGCCCACATGAGAATGCCGTAATTGGTACAGATACAGAATAAAAACACCCAGATTTGTTCTACATTTTTGACATATGTCATTTAAAGCTGTTATTTTTTTATTACATACAACGGCACACCGGAGTACAGATTCCGCCCGCGCGCACGCATTAACATCTAAGGTATCTCAATATCATTTTAAATTTATATTGGTACGTTTTTTGATTATGAATCTATGTTTCTTTCTGTAGAAATTACGCTAATTTTGTAATTTGTCGCTACATTGTCTGTTGGCTCCCTCATCGCTACTCGGTTGTATTTAACATCTTAACACGTATAGATATATGTTTATGTATAGACACACACACATAAAATAAATAATTGGGAAATTACTCTGTGAATTGACATCGCATTCCTGCGTGTGGCCGCCCGCCCGTATATATACAACATTCATTTTACACCTAGCTATAATTTAATTTGTTTAATGGCAGCGTTGTTAGATGTGTGCTTTTAGAGGCCACGCTAGAGAACTCCTACCGACTGAAGTATTTTCACTAAAACATTGAGGGCTATCTACAACTCTTCTATAAAGTCGGTTCGTTCTCAAGCATCATACCATTTTTATATTATTGTCGTACAATGTATTTTCAAAAGGCTATGTGACTAAAAATCAAATTTAAAGACTCAGAATTTGCCAATGGAATTATATTTTTACATCTTTGAAATACATTAACGAAAAAAAAAGTTTTTGCGGGCGGCAAAACAGAGCGAAACATTGAATATGCATAGACGGCCTGTACAGTCCATAATTTTGATATTATATTTTTATATCACAGCCCATTTGGAATTTACAACACATAAAACACGATCTTCCGAAACGAAGGCCTTATGGTTTTCGGTCTTATGTTGAAGTGCACTTTGATTTGTACACAGCGTTAATACGAACATTTATTTTTAATGTTAACAACATTGCACTTTACGTTCACTAACATGTAGACACGGGCGCTGAGCTGACCATGGACATTTTAAAACTACTTTACATTGCTAATTTCTGTTTTTTTTTCGGCTTTAACATTGTCTATACTGCCATGACAGCCCAGCGAAGCTTATCAGACACACACATAATAAAATTTAACAAAATATAGGACGATTTACTCCGATAGTGATATATATCGTAGCTTACATTTAGTGAGTTCAACGTTTAAGGGAGGCAACAGTGTTGGCGGGGCCGAGAGTATGCTTGGCATCTTTGCTATATTAGCCTATTGATAACGAAAGTAACGAACCTGGCGCCATAGTATTTAGTTCAGCGCCCTCTACACTAGAAACCGAATAACAAAGTAGTCAAAGATGCGTGCGCCCCCTCGGCATTACATATTACAATTTATGCAATATACAATAATTAAAATACATTTTTCTTACATTTTCAACTTACTTAATAAATTCAGTTTGGCTTTTCTCAAGCAAATAACTAGTATAATAAATTTATGTTAAAAGTTTCAGTTAAATATTAAGTACTTATAAGTAGAAGTATGATTACAAATGACAAAATTTTTATAACGTGTCATTTTTTAATAATAATAATAATTTAATCAAAGTTAATAAATTGTATATATAATAATATAATAGAGTAATTTAATGATTAATCGATAATGATAAGAATGAAGCTTCCTACGCGCTGTTCAATATAATTTACTTTTAACTAATATAGTATTCTCGTCGCTGGGACGCGCATAACTCTTTAGGTTAGTAATGTAGTTAATGATATTTACTATACAATCAATGTTTTATTAAATTTCTTAAAACGGCTGATAGCACGCGATCGAGCTCCAGCGGGCGAAGGTTGCTTCGCGGCCATCTGGAAACAGAACAATGGAAATATCAAATATAAATTTAGCAGTAAAGTAGGAAAAATTACGTGTTTAAAATATTAAATGAATATATATGGAAGATCTGGTGCACCATCACAGATTTTTAGTGTCTAAGATCACTAAGGTCTTAGACGCTAACTAGACTAGACTAAGGTCTGGTTGTCTGGTAGAAATCGCTTCCTCAGCGATAAGACCGCCTTTGTGCATAATGTAATATTTATGATTCGCGCTCGACTTGACAGATTTTTGTGAGTTTTATTTATTTAAGGTATAATTGTAATGTTTACTTGTATGCACAATAAAGTATATCTTCTTTCTTTTCTTAAGGTCATAATATGTAACGTATTGCTAAATAATTACCTGGAGCAGAGTACGAGCGCGCGGGGACGGCGTCTAAGGTTAGTAAGGTCGGTTGGCATCTTTTGGCCGCTTCAACTGCACCTTTAATCGCTTCATGCCAATTTGAAAACCATTCATCGCTTGGATCGCCGCCTGGGCAGACGTCGGGTTGTCAAATGATACGAAGCCTGTGAAAAGTGGACATTATTGTTATCCTTTCCACTTTATTTTATTTTATTTTTAAAAGAAAATTCACGAAATTGATTTTTAACCCCCCCTCCACATCCATTACTGGAGATTTATCTAATTGGAAAGTACTATTTTTTTAATATTTTTATTTGGTGATATAATATGTATAGATATAAGTCATAGGTAATAGGTATACGAAAAGTTCATTTTTTTTAACACTGATAGTAAGTACCAAGTGCTTCGTTAGTATTAGATATTGCTAAAAGTAATAATGCTCTCCTTCTAATAATTTTTAGGAACGCAGCAAATAAATATGCCCATTAAGCCATTGCTCAAAAAGCATGTCATATATTATACAGGTCAAAATAATTTAATATGAATTTACCATCACATAAAATGTAATATGGACTATGTTTTCAGACAAGATCGTTTTTGAAAAGGTCAACATTTTTTTACCCTTGTTTGTTGATACATCGAAAAAATCATCACAATTCTACCACATACCGAAACATTTGCTTTGATTAGTGGCCCGATCGATAAACACTTTGCTGCTGATGACGTTGCCGAACGGTAGGAACATTTGCATCAGTTCAGCGTCACCGAACTCCTGCGGCAGGTGGTAAATGAAGAGATTGCAGCCCTCAGGCCCCGAGATGGAGCACCCTGGAAACACGAGAAAATCTTTAAAGAACTCACAAATCTGCCCTTGAACACCGTGATAGAAGGTAATACTAATAGAATAACACAACACAGCTACACAATGATGGAGACAAAGTCGCGGGATAGTGATACAATATACAGCATTCGAAAAGCGAACATCGACTGTCACCTGGATCATTATTATAATATTATTGAATGATTTAAGTGTATTTTCAAATTACACAGGTGTACTAGTCGATGACACTGTACATAGAATCATGCATTGTAAACAACAGCAACAATACATACAGTAATTCCCATTTACCGTCAAAACCGTTTTCCAGAACTTTCTACGTTAATATCAGTTGGAAAACGATTTACAAAACGTTGGCAGAAGATTAACAAAGCACAGTAAAAAATGACACGATAATATTTTATCGTATCATTTTGGAAAGTGAAGAAGAAATGGAAAAATCCGGTTTGTCGTCTGGATATCTAGTGAGGGAAAAATAAAAGGGTTGCCAACTTTATTTGATCTAATAATATTAAAAATACACAATTTCATTTAACATAACATTGCATAGATAATATTTTCGGTTAAAATAAACGTTTGTTTAAGGGCCTATTTCACAATCTCCAGTTAAGTACCCAATAGGCTATCGGCAACATATTTGACAGATATTTGACAGATACTCCATACTCTATCTGTCAAATATGTTGCCGATAGCCTATTGGGAACTTAACTGGAGATTGTGAAACAGGCCCTAAATCATATCAATTTTCAGTTATTTTTTTAATTTCCAAGTTGGCAACCCCACCAGCTGAGGGCGCCACTTACCTTCTCTCTGTGCCGGTGCAATAGTCGACATCGGTGGTGGGATGGGTTGCGGAAACTGGCCATATACCGCTGGGTAAGCTGTCGAACATTAATTGGCACATTTTCACAATGAACACCTATCTTGTCGCGTGTACAACATGCATTTAACAGCCAATGTAATTAAACAAATTGACACTGAATGGGGCCGTCATTAGTTTCATACATAACAAACATCAACGTATGAATACGTAATACTTGGAGCATTTGTTTAATCACACAAGCTTGTAGGCGTACATTTATTACATGTACATTCAAAAAGCTTACAATTATTAAATGATTTGATGTGTTTTCTTTTGCAGTTTTCTTATAATACAGGATCGTTTGTTCTTATTTTTCGTTTTTCTCATGTATGTATGTAGGTGCTATGTAAGACTGCACGCTAAATAAATGTAACAACATAAAGAACATTGAAAACATCGATACATAACTACTAGATGTCTCCACACATTCATATAGCGTAGTGCGAGGGAAACAGCGCATCTTGCATACATTTTCATATTTAAACTTAATTACACTATAACCGATAGTTAACTGTTCTTGTTTCTATGTTTTTTAAAGCATTTTTATTTGTAAGAGCCGAGTTTCACATAACCGCCAGTTTCTCGAGATCTGGTAGTATGCGTAAATAGAATTTTCCTGCAAAATTGTTTTTTCAATTTTTTTTTTACTTTAGTAAGATGTGTTGATCATTGCGGTTATGTGAACTTTGTAATATATACTACAAGTATGTATGTACCTAATCTGTACATTGCTGTTGAGAGTGTTATTTTTTTTTAGTACCTAATACTACAGCTATACATTAGATTCAAATAATGAAATAATGTGTATATACTTTGATTTATATATACTTTTATTGTCGTATTACTGGTTAACTCTATTTACACGTCATTTTATTTCAAGCAATGATAAAAATATGAACGTAAATATTTTATCCGATTAAGAGTCTGTGAAGTTTAATAAAAGTTTTACGAAAAAATATAAAAGGCGATAAATCTCATTAGGCGGTTACAAATACAAACAAACAACTAATATTTCACTCAATTTGTCAGCTGCCAAATGGAGATTTGGGTACTTGTTGGGTTTGAGCTCTCGGTTCATTCGGAAGCGAGTTTTTAATTAAAATACGTCCTCATATTATCTTTTTGCTAACGATCATCAAGTAAAAAATAAATATTTAGCAAACTGTTTTTTTTAAATAGTAAAAATGGCTGTATACATGATTACATTTTCCGACGGCATATAATCGAAAAAAAGTGATGGAAAAGTATCAAACGTCGCTCCTTCCACACAACATGGACTATAAGAAGCAAATATCAATTAGCGTTACTCACCGACTCCAGGGAAGGGTTGCATGCCGGGGTACGCCGCGTGCTGTAGAGCCGCCTCTCCGTTGGGAATACCCTGCGCAGTAACTGATACCGCTGGAAAACACGAACAACACAAATAGATTATGTAATGTAGGTAGAAAAATAATTAAGAAACATAGAATGATGTACGCGCGCTGCTAGCAGTTAGTCTTCCAATAAACGTGTCATTGTGAAGTCGTTGTATTATTTGCTAATAATTCCTCAGTGGCGACGAGTTGGACATACTTATACGCGTGTGTAGTGCAGATATCAAAATGTCTATCGGTAAAATTGGCGAATTCAACATAAGAACTGATAACTGGCGTTTATATATCGAGCGATTGGAACAATATTTCGTGGTGAATAAAATAGAAAAAGATATGTATGTACCGACATTAATAACGGTCGTCGGGGCAGAATGTTACGAACTACTAGTGAACTTATGTACACCAAAAAAACCTCGATCTATGGGGTTTTCAGAATTAACCACGATTGTAGAAAGACATTTACAACCCAAACCGAGTACACTCGCAGAACGTTACAAATTTCGATGTCGGTTGCAAGACAGTAATGAGACGGTCGCGGATTACGTGGCAGTGTTAAAAAAAATGTCGACTACGTGTGACTTTGGCGGAGCCTTGGAGGAAAACTTGAGAGATCAGTTTGTGTGTGGCTTACACACCGAATCAATTCGTCAGAGATTATTCGCCGAAGACGATATAGATTATAAAAAGGCATATAGACTGGCGACTAGTTTGGAGGCAGCGGAGAAAAATGCGGCGAGCGTCACGGGACGAGGGGGCGCGGTGACGGCGGGCACTGGCAGCGTCGAGTGTCATGCGGTGGAGCGAATAGGATCCAGCACTCGTAGTACTGAACACAAGGAGAAGAATGTCAGCGGGAGTGGCAGCCGGGATGGGCCGCGTTCACTGCGCCCACATGCGGGACAAGCTCAGCGGGCACGGCGATGGGAGCGCGGGCCGGCGCGGGCGGAGTCCGGACCGACAGGGGAGCGCCGACAGCCATGCTTTGCGTGTGGGGGACCGCACAGCGCCACTTCGTGTTCTTTCTCAAAATATGTGTGTCGAGTATGCAACCAGAAGGGCCACCTACGGCGTGTGTGCCCTAACATGAGGGGGCACCATAGCATGCATTCGTCGACGGCGCCTGCCGACGGTAACGAAGATTGGGAGACTCGGGAAGACAGTGACGAGGTAACGATAAACATTAATAGTGTGTGGAACGATCGGTATAAACCTATTATGATAGCGATGTATGTACATAACCGGTTACTACGTATGGAATGCGACACGGGAAGCGCGGTGTCTTGCATTAGTTCGGAGATTTATAACAAGCATTACAGAGACTTAAAATTAAAACCGTGTAAAATTGTACTTAGATACTATACCGGTGAACTTGTACGGCCCTTAGGAATGATAACGCCCTTAGTTAAATATAAAAATAGACAAAAAAAATTAGATTTGTATGTCATCAAGAATGGGAAGTCTGTGTTACTGGGCCGGCAGTGGTTAGCACAGTTGGGTATAACTGTGTCTTTCGAAAAAAAAAGTGCTGTGCATCGCCTGGAACCGGATATGGTATTTAATTTAAATGAATTTAGTTCCAGATTCTGTGACGTGTTCTCGGACGGCTTGGGGCGCTTTACCGGCGGCACGGTGAGCATACGCGTGCGCGAGGGGGCGCGCCCTGTGTTCTTGCGCGCGCGGCCCCTAGCTTACGCGCTGCGCGCGCCGGTGGAGCGCGCGCTGGATCAAATGGTAAGCGACGGCATTCTCACTCCTGTTGAACGCTCAGACTGGGCTACGCCTATCGTTCCCGTACTTAAAAAAAATGGTGATATTAGGATATGCGCAGACTATAAGTTAACTTTAAACAAGGTGTTGGAAGTGGACCGATATCCATTACCGAAAGTTGACGATTTATTGGCACGTTTAGATGGCGGTCAACGATTTAGTAAAATTGATTTGTCACAGGCGTACGCACAATTTGAACTGGACGAATCTCGGAAATACACTGTTATTAACACTCACAAAGGTCTATTTAGGTATAATCGATTAGTATACGGGTTGGCGTCTAGTCCGGGAATTTTTCAAAGACGCCTTGAACAACTATTTTCGGATTTGCCTTATGTGGGAGTATTCTTAGATGACGTGGTGATAACAGGTCGGGACACTAGGGAACATTTAAACAACTTAAATAAGGTATTCGAAAGATTACAAGCCCATGGACTTAGAGTAAAGAAAGAAAAATGTTCATTTTTCGTAGAATCTATACAGTACCTCGGTCACGTTATTGATAAGCATGGTGTACATGCTTGTCCAGATAAAGTCAAAGCCATAGTGAGCACACCTCCGCCCACAAATGTATCGGAAGTGAGGGCGTTTTTAGGCTTAGCAAATTATTATGGTAAATTCATTAAAAATGCTAGTACAATTTTATCGCCGCTGTACGAATTGTTACGAAAGGATGTTAAATTTCGGTGGGATAGCGCATGTGATTTAGCTTTCAATAAAGTGAAAGAAATGTTAGCGTCAAGTGAAGTGTTAGTACATTACTCTTTGAGGCTGCCACTGGTACTGACGGTGGACGCGAGCGCAGTGGGGGTTGGAGCTGTGATATCGCATATGACGTCGACTGGGGAGCGACCTATCGCTTTCGCATCGCGTTCCCTGTGTTCTGCGGAGCGTTCATACTCTCAGATCGAGCGAGAGGCGTTAGCGATAATATTTGGCATTAGAAAATATCACCAATACTTGTATGGCCGGGAATTTACTCTTAGAACGGACCATAAGCCGTTAACGTTTATTTTTGGGGAAAAAGTAGGAATACCAACAATGGCAGCGTCACGACTGCAACGCTGGGCTATCTTACTATCTGGCTATAATTACAAAATCGAATATGTACCATCAGCATCGAATTGTGCTGACTCTTTATCTAGGTTGCCGCTTCCTATAAAGGAGTCAGAATCTTCGGAAGAAATGACATATTTAAATTTCGTTGAAACATTTTTACCTGTAACAAAAAGTCAAGTTAAACATGAAACTTTAAAAGACCCGATCCTATGTAAGCTATTGTCTTTTATACAATCAGGCTGGCCTCTAGAATGTAGTGATGGCAGTCTTAAACCATATTTTTGTAGGCGTAACGAAATTTATTTAGATGGGGGGTGTATTATGTGGGGATATCGGGTAGTTATTCCGTTGTCTTTGCGCTCGAGTATACTCGAACAGCTTCACGTTAGTCACATGGGCATTGTGAAAACGAAGTCGCTCGCCCGTAGTTACGTATGGTGGCCTAACATAGATCAGGACGTCGAACACCTCTGTCGTCAGTGCGTAACGTGCGCCGCGGAAGCCTCGGCGCCGCCTCGGGCAGCTCCTCAGCCCTGGCCTTATCATACGACCCCGTGGAGTAGATTACATTTAGATTTTTTGGGCCCGATACGTGGAAAGACTTTTCTAGTTTTAGTAGATTCTAGTTCTAAATGGATTGAAATTTTCGAGGCGGCAAAGACTAACGCAAGTTCTGTTATTCGTATATTAAGAAGTACTTTTGCTCGTTTTGGGTTACCAATGGAAATCGTCTCGGATCAAGGACCACCCTTTACGAGTGTTGAATTCCGCGATTTCTTAGAGCGTAATGGTATACGGCAGTCGTTATCACCGGCTTATCACCCGGCTTCGAATGGCGCAGCCGAAAACGCGGTTAAACTATGTAAACAGGTCCTTAAGAAGGCTTACAGGGAATCGATCGACATTGATGCGGCCCTACAAACTTTTCTATTAGCGTATAGGAATAGTGTGCATAGTACTACCGCGGAAAGTCCTGCAATGCTACTACAGCGGCGAGTGCTTAGATCGCGGCTCGATTTATTACGTAATGACGGGTCACGTGAGGAACGCGTGCGCCACTGCCAACAACGCCAGGCAGGCGGTGGCGGCGCGCGGGCCCTGTGCGAGGGGGTGCCGGTGTGGACGCGCGATTACGGTCGCGGAGAGAAATGGGTGCCCGCCGTCGTGCGTGCGGTAGACGGTACGCGACGATACTTGTTGGAAACGGGAGATGGACGCGAAATTCAAAGGCACATAGATCAGATTCGCCCGCGGTCAATAATATCGGATGCGCATATGCCTATATCACCATCTAATTCTAATAAGCGCAATGGAGTCGAGGAGGCCGTCGAGCCATCGGCTTTGGTGGCGGACGAGATTAGGCCGACAGAATGCGGGCGGAAGAGTATTTCAGCGGGTTATAGTTGTGAGACTGTGGGTGGGGCAAGCCAGTTAGAGTCCGACACACCAGTACAAACAGCTTGTCCGCCACCAATTCCGCCGCGTCTGTCTCAACAGACTGCGCCGACACTGCCGCCGGTAAAACGGGATAGGAGACCTCCTATACGTTATGGTATAGATGAATAAGCTTAGAAATAATTATATATGTGTAGAGTGTAGTAAGACTATAATTAAACGTAATGTTAGCATTAAGTTAGTATAAGTAGATATTAAGAGTGGAGGTGTAATGTAGGTAGAAAAATAATTAAGAAACATAGAATGATGTACGCGCGCTGCTAGCAGTTAGTCTTCCAATAAACGTGTCATTGTGAAGTCGTTGTATTATTTGCTAATAATTCCTCAGATTAAAATAATGAAATAACAACAACACAACTATACAATAAATGTATTAAGTGTGTGTTAAATGTAGGATGTTTAGTCAAACACCACACATGACATGACTTCAATCATCCACGAAAATACTGTAGCTTTCAGAGTTGGAGAAGGAAAACTTTTTTCTATAGATAAATTCAATTGTAAACGGTTTAACGGTAACTTTTCTCTATAGATAAATTTAATTGTTAACGGTAGAAGTTGTATGTCAAAAATATTGTAAAGTCCACAAGGACCCCAATATTTTCCATAAATTCGGGATTTCCGCGGAGTAGTCTCCAGTCGGAGTAATTGGATGCGAGTTGTGAGAGACCTTCCATTTTGGCCCAAATGAATGAAGTTTCATCCAGCAGTGAAAAAAATATGTGATGAGGATAGGATCTTCGGCAGCAAATCCTGGATAGGAGTTGGAGGAATATGAGGTCAAAATCATTATTGACGATAAGAGACACTTACGGCCCGTAAACGTCTGGTGTATGCCATTGGTATACACCGCTTCTTGCGGGGGAGGCTGGCCATTGGCGGTCTGCGCCGCCATATTGAACCCCGGCATGGTGGGCGAGGGCAAAGAGGGCAGGGCACCGTTGAGGGGCTGACCTCCGCCCGTGCCTATCGCCAGGCCAGAGAAGTTATCTGCAATTTAATTAATATTTAGTACAACAGATTACCCATTTCAAGGCACCACTTTGGTTAGGATAGAATTGATTGATTTTCCCTCTCACTCAAGAGGGAAAATCAAGCGAGGAGGGTATCGGTATAGTTAACCGAGGCTAGGAGTTCTCCTTTGATCCTTGCATTTTGTGTTAGGAAATAACATTCATTATTAGATCATCTAGTATGATATAAAAATGTATCATCCACATTCCACTGCGAATTTGTGAGCTTCACACACCTTCAAAGACTTTTAATCTCACTAGGCATGTAAGTTTTCTCACGTTGTTTTCCTTCACCGATGAGCAAGCGACGGTTCCGTGTTCAGAGTGCACTTAGACATGCCAAGCAGTGGGCACCGTCGGCTACTTTACTTTTTTTATAACAGATTACAATATATATCCTACTAATATTATAAACGCGAAAGTTTGTAAGTATGCGTTGTTACTCTTTACGTAAAAACTACTGCTTGTGAATTTTAGCGCAAATCAATAATTGTATATTAATTATACTTATGTATACCAGCCCAAAAAAAGTGTAGGCCATTAACCAGATGGGAAGACAATCTCCGTGCAGTGGCAGGTCCGCGTTGGATGCGAGTAGCAAGAGATCGGTCGTCTTGGCGTTCATTGAGGGAGGCCTTTGTTCAGCAGTGGACGGATAAAGGCTGATGATGATGCCGATGATACTAGTCCAAAAACTAGTAGAAGTATCATCCTTAAACTTTAATACGTTCATCCTCTCGACTTGTGATCCATCAATGCATTGCTTCATGTTATCGCAGTAAATAATTATAGTTTTGATGCAGATTTTTGGCGAAATAAACAGAATTGATCCGTACGAGTACGCTGCACGTCACGTGAACTCACTCACCTGATCTGAATCTGAATGTTATATCAATGAAACAGTAGAATAGGTCTTACCAGAGGTAGGCGGCACCACTGAGTTGGCCATACCGTTAAGCGCGTGCGACGCAAGAGCCGTCATAGGACTAATATACCCTTGCGCAGTCGCAGCCACCATCAGCGCTTGTTGCTGTGAACAGGTCATCATTGTTACCTACCAAATAGGACCAAAGAAATTTATGGTCACGATCATTGGAGATACCAATATAAAATAAGATTAAGTGTAGACTGTAGTGTATAGCTAGCTAGTTCTTATCTAACTTATCCGTAAGCAGAGCCGTAAATAGCCTTTTTGCGCCCTGTGCGAGCTTCTATAACTGTGCCCTTAGCACACCGAAAAAAATAATAGTTCTGCCTGGCCTGGCCATTCTTGCGCCCCCCAGAGTCTACGCCCTGTGCATGGGAACCGGTGGCACCGCCCTATTTACGGCTCTGTCCGTAAGTGCTATAATACATATATGCGTGCATACTAAATTATTCATTTCTATTGCACGAAATATATTTTTTTAGTGTTTAGCATATAAATTGACTATCGAAAATCTTCTGATTTTGCATTTAAGCGAGGACTTATTAAGAACGATTTCTGGAGGTCAGAGAAGTTTGTTTCATTAAAAGCATTGATACCTAGACGTAGAGAAAATCGGAAATATGGAAACACTTGCTATGCTATAATATCAATAAATAGTTTTTTTTTTACACCCATTTGTTAGTAATTAGTGTCTTATATTTTTTTTACGTTCTAGATCTTAATGTAATTTTGTGTCAATTTACAAAATTGTTTATTACCAAAGCAACTCACCTGCTCAGTAATAACTTGCGCGTAGGTCCCGTACGCGCCGAATTGATTGAACACGAACGGGTTGAGAAGGCTCATGTTGCCCGCCATCTGTTGCATCCGCCGCAGCTGCCTCTCTTTCTCTGTGTCCGCAAACTTTACCACCAGGCTCGATGACGCACCCTGAAACAAAAATCGAGTCAAAACGATGTCCGTATGGGTGTTATTTTGGAGCTTTATTTTACCCTATAATATTTATTTTATCTCAAACAGGGCTAAAACTAATGTAACTGCTGTTCCACGTTTGTCTGGAAAGACACTTTCCGTGGTATCAAATTACTCTATGAAAGACACTGTCCCACTGCTGAGCAAAGGCTAATTTTAAGTTGAAATGTTCTAATTTTATTATTTACATCATTTCGATTGTGATGTTCCAAACGCAACATTTTGAACGAGATGACTGTTTTGTTTTATTTTAAAACAGTAATAATTGATGTACAGCAACATGTGCAAATAAAAAAAGACTTTTTCTTTGAAAGTAGGCTCTAAAATATTAAAACATGGAATGATTATAATGATATTGTAACGTTGCTCAAGACAATTTAAGTAGGTACGCTTTTCATTTTCATATTAGCGTTAATCTTATTTGTTATTTTAGAAATAATTTATTTACTAAACAATGAATTAATGAAGAAATCAACTCTCAGTCGATCCTTCATAGTTCTACATTCATCAATATGTATTAAAGCATATTCAGACAACTTTACCCTCTCTCTTAATAACTCTATTTTAATCAATGATATAAAAACATTATTACAATCAGTCCTATAAAAACGTAGATAAGGAATATAATAAAGAATCTTGAGATTTCTTTTTGAAATTGCGAAAATAATGGTATAATAAAGATGTTATCAACGCTACAGAGTGTTGTGGATACAGACGTCGTCTTTAATTTGCCACCGTGATGCCCGGCTGAGATATGAACTGCTCCTAGCCGCCATATTGAATTTGAACGTTTCGCACTTTATAATACACTTTTATTATTTTGTATTTTACGCTTTTTTAGTATGTACTCATTATTATTTGCCTTTTTCGTTTAGTATGCATTATAATGACTTTTATCATGATCGTTTTAATCGTGTTTTGTGACTATAGAAATAGAAACATAAGACAACTGATGTGAATTAAATAAGATAAAAAATAAAGAACGAAGAAACTTTGTATAAGCCTTCGTATCGCTGATTAGGCTAAGACAAAATACTTCATTCATACTATGTTAGGAATTTTATTGAATTATGGCTGCGACACGTATTTCTGTTCAGAAAGAATGCAAAAAAATAAGACTTTTTTTTCTGCCAGTTCATTAGAGACGGAATTACTAGCGCTAAATTTTTCTGCTGTCGCAACTACAAAATTATATTTTCTCTTTTCAGTAACTGTGACATATAACAAATACACGGTCTTGTCAGAAATCACACAATCACTTCCTGAGATTACCCTGAATATACAAGCTTTTGCTCGCACTATTTAACTACAATTTTACAGAAATTAACTAACAAGAGAACCGCGCAATGAAAGTACGTAATAAAATAGTTACACGTTAACAGTTTGTGTAAACGGGAGGCCTGGGAGTTCTTAAAAATGCAAAGCCCGGCTGTGCTCAACTACAATGGGAATAGAGCCGAGCTTTCATTATGTAGAGGAAAAATAGGCTCGGCAGCGCAACAGGTGGACATGCAACAAGTTGGCCCCCATGCAACAGGCTGGGCCGACGGCCAAAAATGCAACGGCCCGCAAACTTCACGGAATAGTTCTGGGAATTCCCTTTGAATTTTAAATCGCTAATTGCTCCATTAGCTTTGAATATTTTACCATAATGGCGTTTTTATTGAAGTTTTTTTAATGAGATGTTTTAGTTGAGTGTAATTATGAAAGTATGTTGATAGTTACTTATAAATAAGTTTTAGTGTTACCATAACCACTGGTAAGTGTATTTGTTTGTCATGTTTTCTTTACAGCCCCCCTAGACTAGTGGCACAGACGTTAAATGAATAAAATATAAGAACCTGGTTGACCGAGCATTTGCTCGGTACCCTTAGTGATTAAATACGATACAATTTTTCTTCCAAAAAAAAAAATGATCTTAAAAAAAGAAAAAAATAAAATCCGACTGAAGATGCGAACCAGGCTCGTTCGGGTTCAACTGCCTAATTTTGCCACTAAGCTATCATGGCATACTAATTGACAGCGAAATTTACGTTCGTATTCTAATCATAATATTTTATCTTTGCCTCAAAACACGGATAAAAAAAAGTTTTCTAAAAATGTATCCTAGCTAGATCGATTTATCGCCGTTTTTAACCCATTTATACAAAATTTCATGAAAATCGTTTCACGAAAAAGAATTATACTTATGGTATAGGAATGACACTAGCTGTCAAATTACATGTCATAGGTTAATGTCATTTCCATACAAGTATTCTATTCTATTCGTTTAGCGTTTGTGCTACTTGTCTAGTGGAGGGCAGAAAAGACAAGAGGAAATAAGAATTATACAGTTTTCCAGTAAAGTATAAAATAACCGTATTCAATAAATATTTTTTTTAGTATTTGTAACTTTTTTTAATTCCAGTCCTATTAAGCTCTTTAGCTATTGCTATCTTATTATAATCAATCTCATTATAATAAAACAACTTGACGGATTTTGTCGCAGCTTATATTATAAAGTACATCAATCACTCGTTAATATAGTGTAAAGTTATAAATTCAATCTGCTAAATATCGACTCTAGTATTTTAGCAATCCGTACTAGTTCTTTCACGATTTTATTTTTACACTAAAAATAATTAATGATCACAAATTTTTATGAATAATGATTTATTAAAACTAACACGTTTTACAGAATTCTACTGTGTCGTGTTATTAATACTGCAAAATTTTATTTTTGTAATATTTTAAATCTACATCTACATCTACACTAATATTATAAAGAGGAAAACTTTGTTTGTTTGTTTGTTTGGTTGTAATGAATAGGCTTAAAAAGTACTGGACCGATTTCAAAAATTCTTTCACCATTCGAAAGCTAAGAAAATCCACGAGTAACATAGGCAAAATTTTATTCTAAAAAAAATAGGGTTCCGTAAGATATTTGGGTTTTTCGGACACATGGTGTAAAAAATCAACCAGAAAAGTTACTTTTTTTGCGTACTAAGATCCCGTTGTAAATCTTAGTAAACGCGGGCGAAGTTGCGGGCAACAGCTAGTGTTTAATAGTATTTGTAGATAGATAGAGTTATACAATTTAATCCTCGCTCCTGTAAATATGTTATTTCTGATGGAAGGCTGGATTAAATAGCAGACCGCAGGGCTGTGGCGATGTCGACAGAGGTCCGGTACAAATTCACAGACTATCGATCGACGGTCAGGGTTGCCAGCACTGTGAAATGTCCAATCAAGATATTGTAGCAACCCTGCTAACATTGAAAATCGCTAATCGAAACACTGACACTAAAACTCATACTTTTATTTTCATTGTATAGCTTTAACATCCTCCTAACTTGTACTAATATAAAAAGCTGAAGTGTTTGTTTGTTTGCACGCATCTCGGGAACTGATGGTCTGATTTGAAAAAATCTTATAGTGTTCGTATTTATCCAGGAAGCTATATAATCTCACTGAGATCTAGCATGTAAATCTTAATTAACGCAGGCGTCGCTGCGGGCAACAGCTAGTGGTTTTATAAATCAATTAATGTGGTCACCATCTGATAAGATTATTTAAACTTTCGTAAACTGCCTCTTGATTTCGCTACTAATATGAAACTAGTACTTTGCATTTTAGAACCGATCAAATATTTGAGTAGCCATATTTTATAAATAATAAAGGGTTTTAATTATTAAAAGGTTTTTACATACATGAAGTACTATTAAATTAAATAATTAATTCCTTATACAGTCATTAAGTCATTTCTATTACTATTGCTACAACCAAGTCTACCTCGGTGGGAAAGGCGACTCACCGATATGTAACGAGCTTGGCGGACCCGGCGGGATAGCAAAGCCTGGTGGATGGCTTAGGGCGATGATAGAGGACATAGTTATCATTGGCCAGACACGTCATCTGAACCTGTCTCCAGTCTTATCGGTCTCTCCGTTCAACTGGATCAAGATGGGTGAAGACGAGGGTGTGCACATGCGTTTGCGCGTACGCTTGTGCACCTAAATATTTCCTGCGCAACTGACTGCTTCCATCATATTACTACAACAATATTAGGTAGAGTTTAGATCTCCACTAACCACTAACTACTTCTTTAAGCGTTTCATGATCATAATGAGCCTTTATCCATCCATTGTTGAATATGTTCATAAGACAATCCTGCTGCACGAATATCGTCTTCCCACCTACTAGCGCCTACCTAACCGCGAGTGTTTAATAACATTAAAAACGTTCTCTCGTAAAACAAACACGCGTATAATAAATACATTGGCGATCGCGGAGGCGCATCTGAATATCGTATTACGCCGGCGATGGATTATTTATTCCGAGTGTGATTTCAATGCTTGTATTTTCATTGTTTACAATTCTTTCGCGTTCGACTGTTACATATCGCCAATTTACATTTTATTATAGAAATTATTTATCGATGCAATGTGTAAAATTGAGTTTTAAAAGCGTAGGTACGCAAACAATCAATATTATAGCGAATGAGTGTTAAAAATAATGCAAATAGCAAAGCGGTGGCCCTTTGTTAATTTGACGTGTAGAGAGGTGAAACTATTTTCAATAATAATTAATGCTAGATAGACACATGACCAGCTCACACATTATAAAAGAGACATTTCCAATCATACGGACTGGCCATAGAAGTGAAAACTTCTAACTTAGAATTATGAGGAACAAGCGGCCTAGAACCTATAAGACTTTTTCCCACCAAAAAAGTACTCAACGCGATTAAAAAAAAAAACAGTTTTCACTTCAAAAATCTTATGGTACCGTAGATACCTATAATCAACAAGTTTCTTATGATTTGCGAAACAGCTCGGAATATGAGAAACATTGGTAATTGTAAATCTAAGCATACACTTTTGTAGACAAATAGCTTGATATCTGATTCTAGATTTTTCCAAATTAATAAATATATCAATATAGGTGAGTCAAAAGACAAGTTTCGGCTAGCTATCTAAACGCTGTTTCTAGATGTGCCCCAGATTGTTAATATAATGAAAGATATAACACGGTGTTCATGTCTCGGTGTTCAGTTAACGAGGCCGGAGACACTTTTCATTACGGTGCTACGGCCCTATTAACGTGAATTGTTAGCTGTAGTCGACTTGCACTGCGCAATGTACATTATTGTATAAGTGTTTGAACAGGGTGTGAGTTTGAAGAGTAAAATGAATCGCTATATCCTGGTTTAATGTCCAAGTCTATATAAGTAGGTATATTGATTGGGTTTAGCCTTTCTTAAGGTTTAATCTTTCGAATTAATGGATGGGTACTAATTTTGATAATTAATGATCCAGTAATTATGATTTTCAACTTTTTTGTTAACTGCATAAGAGATAATATCTTTCAATAAACATCGATACTTCATTTAGAATTGGCCGCTGCGCGATATCACCAAATGGCCGGATTCTTATTGAAATACCAATTATATGTATTTTATTATGTATGTTATATATTTGTCTCTCTGCAATATAATAAGCTATCAGGAAATTAAATATAAGTTAAAATATCGAGCTCCGCGAAATAAAAATAAGAAACAATGTAAATATACCGTTTTAAATAATTTTAGTAATAATTTTCATGTTTAGTAAAAATAAGAAGCATAATAATTTCCGTACCACCTAAGTGAAATTTAAGAAAAAATAAAAAAAAGGTACGAAAACTGTTTTTATTTTTAGTCAAACTATTTTCAATAAAACATAATGATTCGCAATTTTAAACATAGCAGTAGAAGAAATACAGAAATATCCTCCATCTGGGGTCGCCATTAAAGAGAATTACACAGAAAATGCCTGCCCAATTTCAGCCAAGGTCAATGATGGATGCAACAAAGATAGAGCCAGACAACAGCATGGTTTATGAGGACGTCAGATCTGGATCTGAGTAAATAACTGTTTCCCAGACAGAGGGTTTCCTGTCAAACCGGCACTTAATAGCGCCATTCAGGAAGGGTGGGCACAATGGGGGGACGAATGTATTCTGGCTATAGGCTGTGTTAATTAATTTTAATTAACGGAGTCGTGACGAATATGTTCAAAAGTTGAAACAAATGTTTTAATAAGACAATGACAATTTCAATGTCCTAATGTGCTGGGAATTATTATTTTTTTTTACAAATGTTTACATAATATTATATACAATTTTTACTAATGTGTACATTTACAATGGTAAAAATCAAATAATTTTATATAATATATTTAATTATATAATATATTTAATACAATATTATATAAAAGTTTTACAGTTTAGAGGTGTTGTAAACACTACGTAGATTGGACTAATAAAAATTATTGATGAATCTTATGTGATCGGAAAATCTTGATAAGCCGTGATACAGAAAACAATTTTGTGAAATTTATTTTTATTTATTCTTTATGTACATAAAAGGTATTTAACGAAACGACATATTACAATAGTAAATAGAAATTTAATGAAATCGCGAAAATAGTAAACTGTAATAATAATAAGGAAAATCAGTAACTAAAGATCTGCGAGTAAGACATCTAAAAATTAAGGATGTCATTAAATTAATAATGGAATATCAATAACTTTACCGCAAACCATTTTGGAATCTCGCCAAAGAATAATCGACAAGAGATTAATAGATCGCTTAGTAGAATAAAATATTAAAACTTCTTAGAACATAACTCTATAAAAATATTATCTAATGTGAAATGTTATTATTGATATTCATAAAATCATATATTATAATGAAGTTTTTAATAAAATAGTTGTTAATTCCTACTAGGAATACAGTGTAACTTAAAAGCAACCGTCAATTTGGTTACAATGTATATTCATATAATTTCCACGGCGTACACAGATAATGTTAATGGCGGTGGAAAACATAAAATGTACACCACAATATTAGACTATTATTAAAATGCTTTTATACTTTATTCCGGTCGAAATGGGTCATTTTTATGGACAAAGTTAGTGTGTTATTTTATTACCTTTACAGTTTTTATATTTAGTTTTAGTGGTATTTATTTGATGGCTGTTGTGTCGAAATTTTCCTTATCTACCCATAACTGCAAAACTTGAAATTATTTTATCGCTATACTACCATTATTTTCATCCCATAAAGCGGCACAAGGACAGTTACACCTCAATCAAGATCCTTAAAAATGTTTATCTGATTTTAGATTATTTTATCTCAAGCACGATTCATTTAAATCCCCTAAATTCACTTGTTAAACTCTAAGAAAAACCTGTTTATATTGTTTCGGTGACCGCAGATATCAAAGTTTTAATACACATCTCATAGAAAAAATAATTTCTAAATACAATAGATTACAGGATTATTTAAAATGTTTTTAAACTTTATTCCGCGGAGCTCGATATTTCGACATTGTCTACGAATGTCTTATTCTTATAAACAAGTTTTGAAATATTAAGCTTCGCAAATAAAGTTAAAAGACATGGTAAATATACCGTTTAAAATAGGCTTAACAAAGGATTACAATGATATATCAATATCGTTCAAGTTCTAGACTCAATTGAATGTAACGATTTAAACTTGAATTATAAACGTTTAATGTACATTAATGGTTTCACCTCTGGCCGCATTTCTAGTTTAGACCTACATAACGATAAACACGCCTAGTAGTTTGATGTTCTGATTAATGTAATAATGAATGTGAGACCGCAGATTCAGTCTCACTTAATTGAAACGCAAATGGCGAGGTGTGATTGGTTGGCGTCGAGATTAAACGGGTATGAACGAGTTCGAACCGGTTTTAACCGGTTTCATCCGGTGACAAAGGGCGCCAATTGTGAAAGATCGAACGTCGAGTGAAGGTCTGTTGACATTGGTTAAAACAATTTGCGCGTTCGCTTTGTGTTATTTATTTAACAAACTTGAATATACTATAACGGTGTGTGTTGGTTGTTTACGCTACACGCATTTGTAATATTGGTTCACTTGTTTAAAATCATTTTGAAATCTGGCGAAGAGACAAAATAGGTGAACGATTTTGAATTGTAACAGACGAATACATAAATACAAAGAATTTATAACAAAGCATTGTTTTCCTAAAAGGAATTATTTACTTGTGTGTTAAATAGTATTCCGAAAGAATTTGGTTCCGTAAATCGGACTTCCGACGTTTTGTTGACTGTAGAAATTAAACGCAACCATTTAATAAACCTAGAGGAAAGTAAGACCCGTCTGAAGTAAATCCTTTCGCCATAAAAGTGTTGTAGAACAGATTTGACTACCAAGATTTGCGGAAGAACCTTTACGGGGCCCATTTAAGGCTGAAGGCCTTAGGGCCGTTTCAGTGTAATTGCATTTTACTCTATTTTATTACACCATAATACCTTACTTTAATGGCGGGTATCTAAGTCCTGGGTGTTGTTTCTTAAAAGCCGTACGTATAGTTATATGACCTTATACGTAGGGAGGTTTATAAGGGATTTTTATTAAGAAGCCTATGAATTCATAAAATTTCGTTCTTGTTCCCGATTTAATGTGGCATGTACGAAAATATTAGCTACTTAATTGAAACTGCCAATTTTCAATTGAAAGGAGCAACGAAAATTACAATTTAGCGGCATTTGAACTCATAATTTTCTTGGTTACTTTTCTGTTTTTTGTTGTGATTCAATTAAAACGTCTAGAGATTGCTCACTTCAAGAACAACATTCAACGTATATGAATGTAGACAGTTTTTTTCTTCTGTCTTTAGTCTCTGTTAGGTATTTGTGAATCAAAGGTTTATAAATATATTATTACAACTATTAGTTACGTCCTTATTTAAACCAGTTAAATACAGCGATATTTTAAAGCAAAATAAAGCGAGACTACAAGTAAAAAGCGGCCAATTTGACAAACGCTTATTCATTCGAATTTGGGCCCGCAATAACAGCCTATTGTATTATTCATCGTCCAATTATAGTAAAAGGAGTTTTCTTCCGTACTCCACAGGGCCTGGCTTGTTTAGTTACGATCGCCCTATATAACAGGGCTGTCACTTTGATCAAAACGAAACTTGTATCAATTATTGTAATTTTATGAATATTTTTGCTTTATGATTGTGATTTGTATTATTTTTAGGATATTGTCAGTGTTTGTTTTAGCAAACGATAATATTGTCGTAACGTATCTTTGCGCGAATTTAAATGATTGTTTATTTCGATTTGATTTTGTTTTATTAAGATATATTTAAGATATATTTTATTTTCGATACAATTCACTAATTAAATATGATCTTTACTTCTAAATATTTTCGGTAATTACTATTGTATTTTTCATTCCGTGTTTATTTATGTAATTTTCTTATTTTTGATCCGGTTTTGATTATATTTTTTAATTTTTTATTTATACAACTTTGAAACGTCAAAATCTTGATATATTTATATGATTTCTTCAGCCCTATATAGTTTGGCCAAACGTCAATATACCTCCGTAATACTCCATAATTTAATAGAATCGCGTATTCATTTCTGAAGCCCACCCTATTATGTTGTATTACCAATAATTGAGGATAACTCCAAATTCGGCTGAGCATTGTGATATAATGAGTGTATTGAAGATAAAATTATAATTAGGGAAATAATAAAACTTAAGTCAAGAGCGACTTACGGGCGGCGCTTTGTCAGGTTGCTGAGATAACGACTGGACGGGCAGTGTAATTACATCTAATGCGCAGGGCATTATTAGTTATATTAGTTTACCATCTTGTCTCAAGATAACCAAACTAACAGAAATAGATTCAACGTTTATGGGTTTACAATTGGATGTCTCGGCCGGGTCTGATAGACCTTTCAATTATGCGGAAATATTTGGAATCTAAATTTTGAAACACGATTTATTTTAGACTAGCAGCTCCCCGCGGTTAGCCTATGTATTTTTTTATCTATAAGCTATATTATTGTAAAGTTTCATTGGAGTCCGTTCAGTAGTTTTGACGTGTAAGAGTAACAAACATCCATTCATACTTACAAACCTTCGCGCTTATAATAATGTTAGTAAGAGTATAGAGTTTTATGAACTGCAGTTACTTTTTAGTTATTTTATGCATTCAAAAAATATATTCAATCTAACAATAACAGTTAGATAAAATATAGAAAGTATAAACAAATTGTTTATTGAATTTTATGGTTTTATTTCATTTTCTTTTGGTACTTATTCGTTGAGACTGGTCTACGTTTTGCACTGATATCAAACTGTTTGGGAATGACTATTTTTAGTAAGATAATAATACATTTATTTTGTACAGCAAAATTACTAATAGAGTTAACATAAAAATATATGAGAGAATATATTATTAATTATATTAATATATTCATCGGAGAACACATGTCTACGAATCTTCAGCGTGTATTGTACTTGATACAGAGAAGGGTCTACTAAATATGGTTATTATAAAATGCTAATAAGTTAGTTTCATGAAACAAAGCGAGCAAAGGCCACTTGATTACGTAGTAGTCCACAAAACTCGCGTGATCAGGGTAGTCTTTTAAGCTCCAATTAGGAACAAGAGGGTTTATGCAAAATGTATTATTCAGTAAGCCGAAGTAGTTTTTTATCCGACATTCGCCTTACACATTGTGAATATTGAGTATATTAACTTTACCCCTTCTTGTGGGAGGGATACTGGGAGTGTCTTGATGTCACCTCCACTGGTTAACTCGATCAATCCGTGCTAATTTCGGTCAAAGCAGCTGCGACGAAGATGGTTTTTTTCAGCTGTTTTGTTTTTTAATGTACTTACGTAGTTTGGACCTTTTGTAGGCAAATCAGTAATGACAACAATTATTCGTATAGACGTCGCTGGTGACATAAGTTAGGCTGCTCGTCTTTATTTAAGCATAAGTCAATAATAATAATAATATCTATGGACGCTTTTCCACCACGTCCATCTAGTCCCGTGTTAAGTTCTCAAAGAGACCAGACAACGGAAATACATATTATAACACAAAAACTTTTTTGTGTTCCCTGGCGGGATTCGAACTTGCTACCTCCGGCTTGTGCGCCAACGCGCTAACGACTGAGCCACAGAGGTCGTCATTAAGCTAAGCTAAATTACAAATTAGAAATTAAAAATACGAACCCAGAAAGAAAGTTTAAATTTTCAGTAGGTATTATTTTAACAGCTTGACTCATTTAGCATTTAATATGTAAAAATAAGGTGAGCATAGAGTAATTAATAATTGTTTCAAAGCATCTTCACTGAGATGCTCAAAACTCGTGTATTAAGGACGTTTGTCATAATATAAATTGATTACGAAGCTCTCAGTAATAAATGTAAAATTTCAAATCCATTAGGGGAAAGTTTTGAAATTAAGCACGCACCTTAATTTTGTTGATGGAAAACTTGACTCGCAGCCTAAACTCCTTATGGAGAAGTTTTTTTAAATCCCCGTTCGGAGGCTAATGAAGACAGGACTCAATTTCCTTATCGGCTCGTAAAGGAATTCTCAAAGACTCCTTAAGCGACGTAAAGACGTTTAAAATGTAAGATATTGATTTTTAAATCAGATGTAAGTCGAAAAGTATTCCTTTTTACATATTATTAAAATACATTAAAGCGTTTAGAAAGAAAAACAAAACTTTCGATTAGTCAATGAATTGAAGTGTAAATTATCAAGAAAATGAGCCTTTTATATCTCTTCACGAAGAAAAGTTTATTGATGCAGATACAATTCATTTGGCCTGTAACAAGCTCCAAGCTGTGTATATCCTGTATGTATGTGTTTAAATATTTCATTTAAGTTAACTGGACATTCGCAAACTGTTTAAATTATATTGCTGGTATATTCTTTAAGTCATGTATTACTAATTTAACAATAAAAGGAAATAGTCCTAGTTGAAGTCTATTTTTTTTTTAAGTTAAATACTTAAGGGGGTAATAATATGGACATAATGTATGATAACACACATTCTATTAATTGCAAAAACTAGATACACCTTATCAAAGTCTCTTTGTACAATATTAATTTAATTATAAGATGCACTTATCAGTATTACCAATGCCTGATATTTAAAAGTAAAAAAAAAAAAATGATGAACGTCATAGAGTCATCGCCACTTTAGAAGTCCGATAGACGCGGCGCTGCGGTCTCATAACTCAATGTTGCCAATTTATAGTGTAATGATTTTCCACCAAGTCTAGTACAATAAAAAATTTAAATAATTATAGGGCCTATGGTCAGTAGTGGATTGATAAAGACTCAGTGTGATAATAATGACAAAAATAATTATAGCAGCAAAATAAAAATCTCCCTGCCAGGTTTTAGTAAAATAAAACATTTTTTTTTGTAAATATTTCATTCGTATTTTTTACGTATAACCGATTAGTAGAATTCATCTAAAACAAGCTTCTTCGGATGTGTTCGGCTTTTGCCAGGAGTGACGATTTTCTCAGAAGTAATTGCTGCCATTGTTACTCCTTTTGTTATTCGACCTTTTTTACAGAAACACCTGAAAGTATAATGAATCTAAGCAAGGATTTAATTCTTTTACCTTGTATTTATATTCATATAAAATATCATAAGATAAATGTAGGTATAGAGTTAATGATAATATTTTAACCATAAATTAGGCAAAAATAAGTGACTCTGGCATCTCTAAAATTTACCTGTCATGGCAGTGACATTTATAAACATTTTATTCAACGGGGTTAATTGTTGTTTATTTTTACTTTCTAATTCACAAAATTATTTCACTTTAATGATCATTTTACGGCCTTCACTTTTTACACCTCACTTTATATTATATGCTCCATATTTCACGTAAAACAATTTAAAATATCACAACTTCTTACTCCAGACAGACGTCAAGATGTCAATGTTGTCAAATTTAGTTCGGCCATTAGTCGCAGGTCTTTAAAAGTGGCGATGACTATAATTCGGTTTTTCCTGTCCAGAGACAGCGTTAGTAATCTAAGAGAAATATTACGTTCATCGCCGAGTCCTCTCGGACGGCCCTCAGATTATTATTATATCTTTTAGCCCGATTGCAGCTCTAGTAGAAATAATGGCCGCCGTATTTCTTTTTTCCCCGGTGACTTGCTTAAATGAGTGATGGAACAAAGTCATCTCGGCCTTTTTTCTTATTAGGAGTTTATAGGGCGTACTCTATAGTATATACGTTACACAGATTGTAGGTGAAATGTGTTTGGATTCCTGTCACGTGGAACGTTTTATTTATATTAGTAGTAGAAATATAAACTAGTTATTAGACAGATTTATTTACTGACCTACTAAATTAATTTTATTATTCAATTTTTATATAAAACCCATCTTTTGTTGTTAATTGCAATGCAATATTTATGTTGTTTGTTTTAGTTGTTAAAATATATTTTCTTTTTTTAAATGTTTGTTTTTCTTTTCAATCGTTCCCATCTGATAATATCTTGATCATCATCATTCCTAACCAAGTATGCAACTCTTTCATGTCCCACGGCTGGACACCGATTTCGTTCTTGAAAGCAGGTGTTGATGTTGGGCCATTGTTTGGTTTGGTAAACTTCACATACCTTCAAAAACATTTAACTTCATCAGATATGCAGCCTGCAGATTTTTTTTGCATAGGAAACGAACAGTCGAAGCCTCTTTGCTGCTGTCCGACACCCATACACTTCCACACAAACTGAGGTTATAAAACTGCGTTGTCCTCCTCTTCCCTATCCTTAATGCATCACCAGAAACTTACGAACCGCGACAGCATAGCTGTCATGCGCGCCGATATTATGTGAGCGAGACATACCACATTGGTCAGCATGACACTACCTCTTACTAGTTCAGACACACGAAGAAATTTCAGAAAAATCTGCCAAGATCAAACCTATCACTCAAGAGGCCATGCCTATACCAATTAACAAAATATATTATAAAAAGTCAAGCATTTTCGCTCTCTGTTTTCAGAGTGTGTGTTTGTGTGTGTAAGAGAGAGAGAGAAACAAAATTCATAACAAAAATAATAAGAAAATGATGAAAATAACATTAATATGGCTTCTTTGATAAATATATTCTATTCATACGTATTTCATTAATTCCTGTATCGACGTAATGAAACTTATTATAATATCATACGGAGGTCAGCCATTTTGTCGAGAACTAATCTCACGACCAAATGTAATCATTCGTATATTAATCAATATAATGTATACTTTGACCTTATTATGTGATTTCTTAATAATTTTCGAGGTACAACTGACCTACTTATATTATTATGATATTTTTGGTTATTATGCACCTATTTTCGTCTTTCTACCTAGCTATCTACAAATTGAGCTTAAAAGCCATCAGGCCTAAAAGATCTAGCCTTTCAAAAAAAATATTTTCGACTTCACCTTGTCTGTAGAAGTTAGGTAAAGAAGTTAACATTGCAAATCTTATACTAATATATTAATAATTATATATATAAAATAATTACTTAAAAGTTTGTTTGTTTGAACGCGTTAATCTCAGGAACGTCGTCGGATTTGAATGATTCTTTCAGTGTTAGATAGCCCATTTATCGAGTAAAGCTATGCTATGTATAATCCTGTTATAGCGTTGTCAATCTTAGTTAACGCAGGCGAAGCCGCGGGCAACAGCTATTTACGAATAGGCCCGTCTTTTTGATTGGGCACGCTGGGCAGCTACCAGGGCCAATCACACACATTTTCTTGCAAAGCGCCCTTTTCTTTTCTTTGTGCGCGGCGGTGGCTTCAAATGTTTAGGGCCTGTTTCACAATCTCCAGTTAAGTTCCCAATAGGCTATCGGCAACATATTTGACAGATATTTGACAGATACTCCATACTCTATCTGTCAAATATGTTGCCGATAGCCTATTGGGAACTTAACTGGAGATTGTGAAACAGGCCCTTAATCAAATTAGTTATCGTGTACAAAAACCTGTCACTTCACAAAAATTAATGGCTTGTAGCCGAGAGCAATAAAAATGTAGTTTAATTAGGTATGGCTTCGATGTGATAGATTGAGTTTTAAAATCGCTTAAATCAAAATGGGATTTTCATCCCAAAATTCTCCAGTGTCAAAAACACAAAACATTGTTTTTAATGTTCGATTAAACAATTTAAATAAAACTACGACAAACGTAGTTTCCTCAGCTCTTTTACCTCATTAATTTTCGTCCCCCCTCACAATTTATCCTTCAGTGCTTACCCTGATAACGACTCCTTTACACGGAGTATTTTTATTAAATCCGCCGTCGCTGGAGTGGCGACTCCTGATAGCGGGGTTTATAAAACAACGCTCAACACGATCCCATAAGGCGGTTACGCACTGCGAACCGATCCGATTACAAAACTCCATTGTCACTGTGTGTCAAAATGAAATGGCTTCTTCCCGTCAACAATCATTTCTAAAGCGGACAAGATTCTTCTTTATCTAGAAGGTGCCATAAGATTGTATAACTTTTTTAAGGCGTACCAACTATGCCGAAGCTGATCCCTAGACCTGACCCCCTAGACAAGTGGCACAAACGCTAAACGAATAGAAATAGAATAGAATAGACACTAGTTTATGACATGTAATTTGACAGCTATTGTTATTCCCATACAATAAGTATTCTATTCTATTCGTTTAGCGTTTGTGCAACTTGTCAAGGGGGGGGGGGGGGGAATGAGGCAGATCTTCGTTATTACAATAAGTGAATCTTTATTATTTAAAGTATTTAAAACGGGATATTTACCATGTTTTTTAATATTGTTTTGCGGAGCTCGATATTTCGACATTGTCTACGAATGTCATGTTCACGAGACTGTGTCTCAGTCTCGTGAACATGACATTCGTAGACAATGTCGAAATATCGAGCTCCGCAAAACAATATTAAAAAACATGGTAAATATCCCGTTTTAAATACTTTAAATAATGAAAATAACCATGTTAATTTAAAATCCTATATGAATCTTTATTCACGAATGATGGAATCGAAACCGTTGAAAAAAAAACAATTGACGTAATTTTGATAGGGTTACATCGGATCGGATCGGATGATCACCTTACACATCAACTTTAATTTCTTATTTCTCTTATGTGCGGGCGTTAGAACCGGGTTGTTACACAACGCCTACAGTCGATGGCGGATCGCCCGCAGGCGTTGGATTCCGAAACTTCCCTTTGAAAATAAATATGGGTGAAAGAAATAAACGTTTTGAAATGCAAACTGTTTATGATTGGTATTTATAATTAAAATATCTGCGGGCTGTTGTTGAACACACATCGCTTAAAACTTCTCTTAAAAATATGTGTACAATGATAAAATCAAAATCAATTTATTTATTCTTAATAGTACAACCAAAGTATCTTTTTGTACGTCGACAAGACCTATAATAATTAAAATATCTATGAACGCTTTTACAACACGTCAATTTGATCCCGTGGTAATTTCTCGAATAATTTGTGTCAGCGGATAACGGAAACATAATGAATATAAATACACATATTATTTAGTTCACATATATGACCCAGGAACAAAAGAACCTTTTTTATTTGGCGGGATTCGAACTCGCTACCTCCGGCTCGAGAGCCATCTAGCTAACCTTTATACCTATCACCTATATAAATGATGGGTATATTGGAAATATCCATTTAAAAATAATTATCTTTATCTAACTCCAAAAGCCAAAAAACTGATATTAACAATATAATTATAGTCTAGATTTATAAGGCTATTTCAGTCTCATGGATTTGTAAATCAAAGTTTTTACCGCTTATTTCAGCCTATAGATTTAAGCAGTGGAATCTATATAAATATATAATAATATTATTTAAATTGGTTTAAAAACTATCAACCTCTCCCCATCCTTTATATGTCCCACTGTTGGTCACGGGGTCACCTCATCGAAATCAGGCGAAGAGGGTCACCAGTGCCTGGCACAATACGTGATGCATGACTTTGAAGGTCAAAGATTTTTAATCTCATCAGACATGCAGGTTTCTTCACGATGATTTTCTTCGCCGATGGTCTCGTTCAGGTTCACTTAGGAATTCAGAAAAACCTATTTCAAGGCACCACAGGTGGTCAGGATCGAACCCGGACCCTCTTAATGAAGAGGTCGAGTCCACTCATAGATATTATTATTATTACACCTACTAGACCATCGTCACTTGGTATAAGTAAATAAAAATAAACTTTACAAAACGGTTTGCTAAATTAATTATGTAATTATCATTGGAATCGCACAGAGATTTCAGAGCGCCTTGCTCTGGCCCGTGCCACTTGTTATTTTATGCTAATGTCTATTCCCAAAGTAAGCTTGGCTAAAGGCGCGTCCACAACCGATGGGGACTTAACGCTAATTTGGGACTTTGGCAACTTTGTCACAAAGTCGATTTTGGCAACCCTATTTTGTAGTAATTTTTATTTATATGCAGTACTAAAATAATACTTGACATTAAGAAATTTACGCGACTTTACTATCACTAAAAAAAATATACATGCACCTGCATGCTCAGAAATCCACGATCCATGCATCATTACTTTACAATATTATATACAAAGTAAAATCGATTTTATGTAAATTGAGATCGCCTCTATGGTATTAAAAATATACTTTTTTGTTTCACAGTGGATCTCAGGTACCACACAATAATAGAATCGGTTAATTAATTAGGCTTAGAACACAAAAAATGATAGCATCAAAGTAATATATTAAAATTATATTTATAAAAGCAAAACTCAATGTGAAAGGCTCCCAATGTTAATTTGGTAGCGAGTTTTTATGCAAACGAACTGAAGTTATTCAAGAACGCCTTTGCATGAAACTTGCATGAACCGGTTAAACGCGAACGGTTGAGCACCGTTTTGTAACCTGTATTTGTATTTTTAACATTGCACAGGGATTGTGCATTTCCCTCCTTCCCTATTCCCACTCCCTCCGTTCCTCACTCCCTTCCTTTTCCACTCCCTGCGACAATTAGGGTTTTCATTTCGCTGAAACGGCACCCAATTTCCGTTTGGTCCGGCTGAATTAGAATGCGGAGATGACGTCACGCCGAGATTGTAAGACATTTCAATATATTGTGTGTGCGTTTTTCTCTCATTAGCTTTTATTTACTTTTGAATCTACTTTTTAGAAACTACTTAGGAATTTTTCGATTGCTATGGAATAGAGACGGTAATTATGGCATTGGTTACTTTAAAAAGATTACGGGTCTCTTTTCTATCTTTTATTTCTTTTTTTTTAGTTCATTCGTTCTTCTTTAATGCGGAATTTTGTTTTCAGTCAGTCATTTATGTTATTATTATTTTGTTACAATTTTATGGACTTGATCTTTTTATTGTGGCAAATAAACAAGCGAATAATTCTTTCTTGCATAATTTTGTGGATGACAACTTATTACTTATCACGACAAAGTTAGCACATCCCGCAAGTAGTTTGGCGGACCGCCAATGTTCGATACCTCCACCTTGGATAAATCACCAAACAAACAAACACGGGGTCATTTAACTTGCCACGTTTCTTTGGGCCTTTTGTAAGACCTTATTATTTTTCCCCTGAGACTAATATCATTACGAAATTCTTTTTTGGAATCAAACTAGCTAAGTCTATCTATAAATTGGCAAACGTTGGTATTTATGGTAATATTATTATCACTGTGAATACCGCAGATATAATTAAAAGGAGTTTGTATGAAAAACAAATAAAACGTGCCTATGGCTTTCATATTATGCGCCGGTTGCAATGTAGAAACGGTAACGTCAAAGCCTGTTTATCTCTTCAATGAGAGAAAGAAGTTTGTCCGAGTAGCTGATAGCTGATATATTTTTAAAAAGAATTAACAAATGCTTCATCTAAATCGTTGCTTATCATTATTTCTCGCGGATTTAAAAATCCTGTCATTTACTATAATCGCTATTAAGTATTGAAATAGAACGGATACACAAAGAGAACCATATCTTTTGTTGACGGGATAAATAAAACTGGAAAAAAATCGGAAGCACTCACAAAAATAAAAGAAGCACAGTCCGCCGGGAACCTATTCCCGTGGGACTCGCATGAATTTAATCAGCAGAAACAAGGTGTAGAAAATAAAATATCGGGGCGGGAAACGAGGTGGACTGAACAGTTCAGCTGAATGCGGAACTTTATGTAATGCGCTAAGATATTGTTTTGCCACGTATTGTGTTATGTATTAACGTCGCCGGTTTATACTTCATCAACATCATTATCAAGGCCTCTACCAATAAACGTACATCATCATCAACGTTTACCGTCCACGGGTCGACATACGTCACTTGCATGAACGCCAAGTTCCTTTAGTTTTTATGTTTTATATATCATTGATCCAATCTTAGTTAGCTGCTGGCTTGTTTGATTTTTCTTAACTTATTTCGTATGTTTGAAAGTCAGGTTGATTATAGTAAAGTTGTTAACATTAAATTTTGAATTAATTCTTAGATTTTTTTCGTTGCAAGTTAGTACAGACCCTACAATTCTCATCTCTTAATAATAATTGTCAAGTCATAAAAAATGAAACAACAAAACTCTATTGCAAATCCAGACACGTCTTCACCTCTGATTAAACATCGGAACATAAATTCAAAAGGCCAAATAATGGAAGTTTAGATTAAT
Source organism: Lycaena phlaeas (assembly GCA_905333005.2). Lineage (NCBI taxonomy): Eukaryota > Metazoa > Arthropoda > Insecta > Lepidoptera > Lycaenidae > Lycaena > Lycaena phlaeas. The sequence continues at coordinate 19,480,188 of HG995166.1, forward strand.
TAGAAAATTCGGCAAACCCGAAAAGAATATAAAATACATATTAATAAAAATATCGTTATAAATGTAGATTTATGCGGGAGACGCGGCGAAGGTGCGCATTTTAAATTGGCCACTAAGCGACGCTGATCCGCCTATACATCGCATAGATTGGCACACTAACGACTGAATAATTACACAATGATCCCCCATTACGAATGCAAAAATGGGGACCCCTGATGCATATATAATGGGTGCTTTTAGGGTGGCGCAAGGAGAAGCGGTAGCGGCTCCGTGTGCTACGAGATTGGCGTATGCTCCTCTAGTCTTCGCTCCTTGAGATAAGTCAGTATTGTCTTTGAATTACTACCCTACATTGGATTGGTTAACATGCAGCTCAGAGTCTGTTAGGCTTAAAAACGTAAGTCATTTTAGTGTCAAATATTAGTTTATAAGAAGATTACAAGCGTGCTTGTTTCCAGCAGTAAACTACGGTAGATAGATTAATGTTTTGTATGATTATAGAATTATTAACAAAAACTAAATTGTACTAATAATATTTCATTTGCTAAACCATCCGTTGAATGGTAAGAAACATCACTTCCATTGCCTTACCGTTTGCATTTAAATCTTCGGATTTCCTTACACATAGGCCTAATATATATTGTTTAAGATCCCGGCTGACGTGGCGGAACATCCAGCTGACCGTTACTCCTGAGTTATTGGGGTGCAGCCGATAAATTATTGCATTATATACCGTAATGTTTTTAGCATGGTAACGATTGTTATTGATTCGAGAAATAATTCTTAGTAGGCATTTTATTCCGGGGGTTTGGGGTTATTTTTCATTTGTTCCTATATATTTGAAATAAAATTATGTGTTAAATATAACATTTTTATTAACATGGTTATTTTCATTAGTAAATTTACTTAAAAAGGAATAATCATTATGTTTTCTTTAATTCTCATTTCGTGGAGCTCGATATTTCTAAGAGATATTTCAGAGTCTTGTTCATGGGACCCATGTTATATAAAATTTTATATTTCGCTATTTAAAAACTAAATTTTGTCTTTTTGTTCTTTAAAGAGAGGCTTACGTCTTGTTTTTGAATAATCAGCTTGTAAATAAAAACAAATGTCATATACTTCAAAATTTTAAGCTAAATAGTATACAGTATTTTATTTTTTGGACAAATATCCCCTTTTCTACATTATCCGTACTCCCTGTCCGAGTTTGATACAAGTGGTGTCTTACTCTTACGAGGTAGATTCACGAAATATATTTTGATGTTGTAATCGATGACTTGCGCCGCGTTCTTAAAGCCGGTCCTGCAAACACTGGCAGTAATGACTGGACAAACAGACATCTGCATACGGCCTCGAGCGGAGATGCCTCTCAGACCCGCTCCGGTTTACTGAATTTATTAGCACACAAAAAAATGGGGTGGAATTAAGCAGAGTCTAACTACCTTTGAACTTTCCAATGGAATTCTTTTTGAGAATTCATTTATGTGGTTGAATTTGTATTAATACTGAGATTCAATTATTATTGCTTGTATATAGACTTGGAGGTTTGGTTCAAGAGTGTTGGCTGCGTTTAGGTAGACGAAGTGTTGGTCGGCTATTAATTAGATGGTAAGACAATTTTCGTGTAGTGGCTGGTCTGTGTTTGATATGAGCGACAAGGAAACGTCTGTCTTCATTGAAGGAAGCCAATATTCAGCAATTGACGTATAGAGATTTGGTTAGCCGCGCCAATCTTCGAAAGTACCAGGCCATTACGATGTAAAGGTACGATAGCTAAATTATTGAGAAAGATTTTAGACTCTTTCTTGAAAAACAGCCGATAGACCTACTAGTTGTTCAGATTCTACGTTAATATACCCTGCTATTGTTTTAAATTAACGCGATTACTATTCATATTTGAATACATATTAGTTCGGGTGCTTACCGCGTTTATAGTTTTATTGAGGTCCCGATATTTTGGCAATGTTTCAATTGCCATGATTGCGGGAAGACTGAACGGGATGCATATGTAAAAAAATAACAAATTTATGTTAAAATTGAATTTTGGAAAAACATTGAATAATAAAGAATATATATATATATATATATATATATATATATATATATATATATATATATATATATATATATATATATATATATATATATATATATATATATATATATATATATATATATATATATATATAAGGATTAATACTGTAACAACTGCTCAAAGATTTTAATGTTTTATTAAGTACATTAATGTTGTCGGATGAAATGCTTTTTGTAACCATAGGTGCGAGTGAGGTGAGGCGTGGCGGTTTAAAGCTGTTTGCGGTCGGCGCGGGTCCAGAGCGGCCGGCGAACTGAGAGGATTTCGTGGCCTAATGTTATTTAATTCTAATCTTTTTCTTCTGTTTTATTATTATTTATATTGTTAATATTTGCCAGTTACATTCCACTCATATTCCAGTTTATTATTAAAAAAATACACTAATACAAAAAGGACAAGGAAGGGGTGTTTAATAATATAATAATAAGATAATCAAAATATATGATTGTATATGAAAAAAAAAGTTTTTTTTATATGTACAGTTAGAGCTTTGAGAGTATGAATTCAGCGAATCTAAGGATAGTGATTGCAAGTAAACAATAAACTATTGTCATCATTTATACTACTAATATCGCTTACTTCCTTTACAGAGTCGTTAATCCCGTCTTTGATAGCGAATCAAGACGGGGGTTGGTTTGAATTGATATTCAAATATACTTGAAAATTTGGTTGACCAATCAATGCGTTACCCATCTTAAAACACAAATTGGCGTTATTTTACTCCTTCAATATATTAATACTTCTTTGTTTTAATGCTTTATCACGGAAAGACTGGCTGATATCAACTTCAGGTAAGAAAAATCTGTTTACTTTATTTCCACTTCGTTAAGATCTGTCCGAACGTTGATTAATATTTTATATATCGAGCTATGCCCATTGCTGGTTATTGCTGGTCAGTGGTCCGTGTCATTGCTACTTCTTCATCTCCAGAATCGATATTTATGCGGTTTTGTTTTGCATCACCCTGTATATTTCCAAGGATGGCCATACGGTAACGATTAGCATCACTATACAGCTAAACCTGTACATCAATATTATTCTAACATCCACGGGATATTTGGTAGTTATAATAAACGTGAGGTATTACAGGATAAAGGCATGTTATTGGCGTGTTATGATAGTAACCATGTATAATTAGGCGGGCGAACATGTTTACTCATATCGTTAACATTGGGTTAAGCAAACTGGTTGTTTGCCAGTTCCGTTTGTTTAGTTTGTAACAACTTCACTTTAATATACTAGGCATTCCTGGGGTTATTGAATGAGAGAAAAATTATAACGCGTATATTGCTGATGGGTAAGATACTGGGTTTTCAGACTTATAGGTTAAATAGAAAATGTGATGCGTCTTATAGTATACTATTTATCGTTCTTGATAAGACTTGTTCCTCAGAGACTAGTCGGCTTATATTTGAGCAGTATTAAGACAAGTTGAGCGACGATGGTCCAGTGGTGGATGGACTCGGCCTCGTATGAGAAGGTTCCGGGTTGGAATGTGACCCCCTGTGTGTGCCTTGAAATGGGTTTTTCTAAATTCCTAAGTGCATTCCAAACACGAGACCATCGCTTGCTCACCGGTGAAGGAAAACATCGTGAACCTGCAAGCCTGATGAGATTGAAATTCTTTGAAGGTATGTGATGTTCACCAACCCGCAGCATGCGAGCCAGCGCATCGGTGAACTATGGCCCAGTACCCTCTTCGCCTGATTTCGAGGAGGAGACCCGAGCCCAGCATGGGGCATAAAGGGTTGATACTTTACTTTTTTTTAAGACAAGTTGGGATAAGAATGAACGGACATTGCCATATTTACCAGCCAAGCAATGTCTCTGTAAGATGGAAAAAAGCACAGGCAAAGTTATTTAATATAATATACAAGTATAAAGAAATCGAAAAAAATATTGACACTAGGCATTTTTTGCAGTGCCTGGTCCGTGCTGGATGCGAGTGGCAAGGGATCCAACGTCTTGCCCTTTATTGAGTCACACCTAGCTAGCAGTGGATGGATAAAGGCTGATGATGATGATGATGAAGCATTTGGCGGTGAGCAACACACGGTTGGCTTAAAACAAGGAAGACAGCCCTAAATATGTACCACGTTAATCTAACACCCTGTATAAATGTGCAGGCCGAGTTCACTCCTGATTTAATGTGCAGGCGAGGTAATATTATGCGCAGGGGGTGAGGGGGGGGGCACTCCTTGAAACCGGAGGCTAATTACCCTTTGTTATTTTATGTTAATAAATTTCCCTCCGATTACTTGAGAGCGTTTAGTGTTGAAGTATGGCGATTTAGGGATCGGTAATATTATTTAAAATATTTGAGCTTCGATGATCTGATTTGCTTGTAAAGTTCGGATACTTTGATCATCTTTTACTTTTGAGAGATCGCTGGAATTATTTTCCTCCATCTGCTGTGCCTGTATCCCAGCTTGAATTATCTTCGTCTTTTTCTCTCCGACAGTTTTGGAGAAAAGCTAGAGAAATCTATCTATCTACTATATCCCAGCTTGAATCGTCTTTGTCTATTTCTCTCCGACATTTTCGGAGAAAAGCTAGAACCTATCCTTGTTGATGCGTTGCACATCGGCAAATATCCTGGGTTCAAAGGATTGCAGTGGTGGAAAATATTAGAGGAATAAATTATGATGATAATAATAATAAACATCTAATGTAGTAATAATAATACTTTTATTTATATTATTCCAAATATAAATTCTTATTTTAAGAAATAAATGTAAATCGTATTTGTTTTGTCACTCTTAGTCTATTCTAAAGATCTCATCTCGATCTATTCGAGCGATATAGGGTTATAGGTTGAATCTCTCCCTCCACGGTTTTATTTTCCTGATGTCATTTGCTGAGTCAGGTATCAGTACGCACAATTTTCATCCGTATAATATTTTACACGCATTATTCGGAAAACATACTTTACGAAAATTGCCGACATACCAGTTTTTTGCATTATCCCTTTGTATCCTAAAATTGTGATGATAAATTTACTGTAGTTATTATTTTTTTATTGTAATCTTATTGAGAAAGTGTCGTGCCTCTCTCAGAATATATAGTTAAAAAACATGAAAAAAGAAACACTGATCCACATCTTCCAAGCCGGTTGGTCCCCGTGGAAGATTACGACCACTACCTTCCAAAGGAACCGCAACAATTTATATACCCAAAAAGTAAGAAACATAACCAACTTTACATATCTACCTACAATGTCAGAACTCTATCATCACAAGAAAGAATAATAGAACTAACTGAAGCGCTAACTAATATAAAGTACGATATCATCGGTATATCGGAGGCACGACGTCTTGGCAACGAAATAGCAGAATATGATGATTTTATTCTCTGCCACACAGGACAAACACCAGGAATGTATGGAATCGGCTTTATTATCAAGAAATATCTAAAACCCTTTTTGGCTAGCTACATCGGAATTTCAGAACGGGTAGCACTAATACATTTAAACCTGCCAAGTAAGAATCTCACTATAATACAAGCATATGCGCCAACTGAAAATGCAAAAGAAGAAGAAGTTGATGATTTCTACGAAAACATCTACAAAGCCATGGATATAGCGTACAAAGATTTCATTCTAATGGGCGACTTCAATGCAAAAATAGGTCAACCCCAAAAAGATGAGTATTTGGTAATGAAAGAAAACGGCTACGGGGAGAGAAACGCCAGAGGTCAAAGACTCGTAGACTTTGCTATAGAAAACAAACTAGCGATTATCAATACATTTTTTAAGAAAAACGCTAAGAAAAGGTGGACATGGCGCTCTCCGAACGGACAATATAAAAATGAAATTGATTTTATCATGACAAACAGACCACAGATAATCCAAAATATTGAAACTTTTAATATTAACTACCCATCCGATCATAGACCACTCAGAGCAGTAATCTCACTCAAGAAACCAATAAAAAGTAGGGCAAGCTATAATAATAATAACAAATATAGTACACTTAAAACTGAACAAGAAATATCATCATACATACAATGGTTAAAAAACTACACACCTATCCTACTGAATTCAAACCAGGAAGACACAGTCCAAAAGTATCATGACAAATTAATAAACTTTATACAGACTAGCTTGCGCAAAGCACGTGATACAAATATACAGAAAAAGGACCGAAACGTATTATCAGAACGCACGAAAAATCTTATCAAAAGAAGACAAGAATTACAGAAAACTGAGAACAAAACCAGAACAATCAAAAATGAACTAACGGCTCTTTATAAGCTGATAAGCAAATATATCAAATCAGACTACAAGAAACACCGAACCAATATTATAAAGAAACATCTTGAAGAAAAGGGAAGTTTAAAAAAAGGTTATAAAGAACTACAATCAAAAAGAACATGGATCGAAGGGTTAAAGGACATGAATAAAACCACATATAGCCGTAATGATATCATTAACATCGCAACAAATTTTTACAAAAAACTATATGGTGCCGCAATAAAACCCTGTATTTCTAACGATGTCCATGTTGCGCCACAAACCCCACCACAGTGCCGCATAAAACCAATAGAATATAAAGAAGTAATAGAGGCCATAAATAAACTAAAATCCGAAAAAAGCCCGGGTTCAGATAGTGTCACAAATGATGCCTTAAAAACCGCACATGTCATTCTAGCGGCGCCGTTGGTGAAATTGTTTAATATGATTTTTGAAACGTTAGAAACCCCTTCACAGTGGTCAGAATCAAACATTACTTTGATCTACAAGAAAGGCGATCCTAAAGATATTGGAAATTACAGGCCTATAAGCCTCCTTTCGACGATATACAAACTTTTTGCTTCAATTATAAATAGGAGAATAGGCACTACCTTAGAAAAAAGACAACCCATCGAACAAGCTGGTTTTAGGAAAGGATTCTCAACGATAGATCATATACACACTCTTGAGATGGTAATTGAAAAATATCAGGAATATCAAAGACCACTATATATAGCTTTCATTGACTACCAAAAAGCCTTTGATACGATTTCACACGAAAGTATTTGGGATACTTTGATGGCTCAAAATGTAGAAGTCGATTACATCAGGATCCTAAGAAACATTTATAGTAAATGCACAAGCAGAATCAAATTAGAAACGACGGGACCAAGTTTCCCTGTAATGAGAGGAGTTCGGCAAGGGGACCCACTCTCCCCTATAATTTTTATAGCAATATTAGAATTTATAATTCACAAACTAGACTGGAAAGATAAAGGATTGTTCATCAAAGGTAAATACTTAAGCCACCTCAGATTCGCAGATGACTTGGTTTTGTTATCAGAAACGAGCTCTCAACTACAACAGATGATTGAAACTATCTACCTAGTTAGCAAAACAGTGGGCCTTGAAATAAACCTCACAAAAACAAAAACTATGAGTAACCACATAAAAGCAAATATTAAAATAGGAGGTAAAATATTAGAATATGTAGAATATTATACATATCTAGGAAAACAAATTAGTTTTAATAGAGATAACAATGAGCTGGAAGTAGAAAGAAGAGTCAAAAATACCTGGTCAAAATACTGGAGCCTCAAGGAAGTCTTTAAAAATGATATGCCGATCAAACTAAAAAAGAAGGTAATGGATTCATGTATTATCCCATGTTTAACATATGCTTGTCAAACATGGAAATTTACTAATAAAATAAAAAACAAAATAATCACTTGCCAAAGAGGCATGGAACGAAGCATGATGCATATCAAAAAACAACAAAAAATAAAACACACAGTTATAAGATCAAAAACAAAGATAATTGATGCTCTTCTCCAAGCGCAAAAACTGAAGTGGAAATGGGCCGGACATATAATAAGACTCAAAGATCATAGATGGACCAAAACAGTGACAACATGGCAGGGACCACTAGGCAAACGTCACAAAGGCAGACCCCACGCGCGCTGGGAAGACGATATCAAAAAATTAGCTGGACCACAATGGAAACAGATAGCCCAAAACCGTAAGAAATGGCAATCCTTGGAAGAGGCCTTTACCTGAGAGGGGTTCCTAATAAGAAAAAACAAAAAAGAGTAAAAAGCAAATATACTAAGCTAAACATAAGGAGAAAAAAAGGACACGGATTATTATATATAGATTTATATTTAAACTAAATTTTTTTTTCTTTCTTTTTTAATCGTATTTTATAAACTCTTTTTCATATATTTGTACTGTAGTAATTATAATTAGGAAATAAAAGGCTTTTTATTTTATTTTATTATTTATTATTGAGAAAGTGTACAAGTTGTATTACTTTGCCATCAGAAGAACACTTGAAAATGTGTGTCTGTGTGGTTTCCATGGAATTCTGAATACAAAACTGCTTAAACAGGGTCACGTTTTACCACATATGTATACATTTCTACTTTTAAGCTTTTTGTGCTTTTGAAAGGTGCGCTAATATTTCACACAAGATGGCGGATTATGGCCGCCATTTTGCGTGGCATAAAAACTCCATGCTATCCTTTGAGGCGCCGCCGGAGTCATGTAATGATGTTTGCGTAACAAAGCCGATCGGAGTTTAGTCGTGCGTCTTTTCACTTTATTTCGCAATCGCTAGGGAAAGAGGGTTGCCACATAGATATGTAAATGTTTTCAATAAGGCAAAAGAGCGCGCGACGTATGGATACAGTTTGTACGTAATATCACGGGCCGGATTGTAAGCAAGTTTTGCAAACTGTTTTCGGAGCGTATAGCTCTCGATAACATTGGTAATGTTGATGCGAAATTGCTTTCTTATATTTTCTTATGTTTATTCTTTTATAGTCTGGTAACATAATTTGTTTTTACGACCTAATAATAGATATCTTTTCTGTTTCATTCTTCTGTCTGGTGTCTTGACTTTACACACAAGTTGAGAATTTGTTGAATGTTAGTTTTCCTTGTATATTCTTACAAAAACAGATTTTTTTTTTTTCGTTTCAGGGTTTATTAATTTGTTAAAGTGAGTTACCAAAAAATTAAAGATGAAAAAATAACATAGATTTGACATGGACCGTCCATATCACACAAAGTTTGTAAATTTAAAATATTACAATTTTTGAGTGTAATATTTTTATTTTCTGGCTAATATTATTATTATAATCATAGGAACTAGCTGACATGCTAGAAACTTTCGCATATAATAATAAATTATTAATATAATATGCTTATTTTTCGCCAATTATTAGGAACATAATCTTTAAAACGACGCTTAAATCATTAACTCTGATGAACAAAATACGTTAGGCGTTAACCCCAAAAATATCTTTGAGAAATTATATTCTTGATGATAAGTAAGGAAATCCATTAACATTAAATACAAAATCATAGTCACTAAGAACGAACACATCAGCTTACAATACAAATAATAACCGGCAAATAACGTTTATTAAACTTATGGACCTTGTTTAGTGTGACAGCGTTAGTCTCGGTGGAATAAAATATACAGGTAACATATTTTTTTCTAAATTTTGAAATTAGAACAAAGCGAGCGGCCAGTCGCACGGCGCACGTAATAATTCGCAGCCGCGCGACCGTGCAATGTTGCTATTTGTTACAGACGTGTTGACGCTTTTACAACAAACTACAAAAAAACGTGCGACAGATATTATATTTTATCCTACTATAACTCCATTTGGATAGAAAATAAAATAAATAAAATATGACTTTTGATTTTTGAGTTCTGATGTAAAAACAACTTTGTGTGTTAATTTTTATGCGTACACCGCTAGTTAGTTTTTAAATAAATTTGGTAATTAAATGTAAAAATATATTTTATAGGTATTGCAAAGAAAGACATAGGTAATCATAACGAACGGGTAAGTCAGCATTAAAATAAATCTAAGTAGTTTTATTAAAAACCTGAACGAAGCCGCGTGTGAGCTAGTATTAAATATATAAAAGTGGATACTATATTATTATGTTTGTTCTGGATAATTTTGTGCATGATATTTAGGGATCAAAGTTTCATAAGTGGCTTTTACTAAACTCGAAAGGTGACCTCTGCAATTTAGTGAGAGGCGCCTAAAGGTGAGATCGGGCTTTCAGTAATGCATAAACTTCTGTAGAGGCGCTTATGTACGTGATCATGCCAATACTAATAAAGCTATGGAATTTGAAAGATATATTCTTAGCTAACATATTCTAGCTTAACATATTTTTGCATTTAAATTGCATAAGCTTGTAACATATATAATTATATTTTACTATTACATATATAATATTAATAATAAATAAAGACTTAGAATGAGATATAATGTAATATAAACATAATATATTTCTCTAATATAACGATTTAAACTCTTTATATATTTTTTATCATCTTTTATTTCTTTTTATATCATTTTATAAGCGTAACAAGCTATATATTGTTTCCATAAAAGCTCAATTTTATTTATAGCTTAGAATTGAAACAAAGTGAGAGCTAGTTACGATACTCAAAAAAGCTGATCAAACAAATTAAGGATATTATCTCTTAAATATTTAATATATAATTGGTTGTTAATTGATAATCAATAAATGCCTTTAATGTGTGGTTGTGTGGTATGGTAGTCCTCAATTAATTTAGTCTGTAACAAACCAATTAGCTCATACATAGCTTTATATAACATATCAGAATAAATTCCTGGAATTTTATCGAATTTAAATTAAAGAAAATTTAAGTGAAAATAATAGTTGTTGATCTTGTGAGTTTGTATGAGAGCAAATTGGGCCGGTTCTTTACAGTTTCCAGCTCGCATTCTTCCCTGATTCGCCGGAAAGAAGTTTTATTTACACAGTACCCTATAGCCGGGCCCATCCGCGATATTATACGGGTATTTCAAGATAAGGTTTACAGCTCACTTCTAATTTACAATATTTTTTTATTAGTAGTAAACTTTTATACGCGTGAGCAGGTACCTACTGTTTTTTTGGTGATTGCTATATAAATGGTGGATCTGTTTTGCCTCTTTTGAATTTCCATAATTTGTTCAAACCATTCGTTATAGACCACTGTCGCGCTTTGTTTGTTTAGCATAGACCAATTAGACTCTTTAATTAATTAATAATTACAATCGCATATTATCAAAATATGTTCGCCTTTTTCTGTGTACCAAGGCCTTTAAATAAAGATAAATAAAGATAAAAAAACACAAATACGAAATAATAAATAATAATAGGAACTTGTGTTACATAAAATAATAAAATCCGTTAAATAATTTAATCACTTAATTTTTTTTATATGAACGCCTTAGGAGCTAAAACCAACCGCTGGATAGATATTGGCCACTTTGGGAATCGCTAATTTAGATCATAAATGAAATGTATTGATCGAAATACAAGTAATTAACTTTAGCGGTTGTGGTTAGCGATTGCGAATTGGGAAAACGATTTATTATGTATAGATTTGAACCTTTTAGGTGTTACCATGTGTGATTTTCGATTTAGAGGAAGGTAATAAATATAGTTTCTTATTAATTTCAAATTAAATCAAAACCAAAAGTGTTACGCTGTCTATATATTCTGTCCTATAATTCTCCTGCACAACCTTAGTAGTTAGAAATATAATATGTTTAACTCTAGTTACTCTTTATGTTTATCTACTTAGTAAATATAAGTAATAAAATTTTGTTTCACATATTTTTTAGTTTTAATATTTTTATCACTAATTGTAGCCCTTTTCTATCCATGGCTTGAGATAGACTTTTTTAAAAGCATCCACACTCCTCGCATCCTAGTAAGACACTGGCAAATCTTTTTTTGATGTAGTAATGCCTTCCGCATTTCGTATGTAGCCAGGTTATGAAGGTAGGCTAACAGACGTTTAGGGGACTCGCGCTTTGCAAAACCTACCTACTAAGTTACCTCCAGCCTTTTGAGGTTCCTATATCTGAAGGCAAAATGAATAAAAACACTGGCCAACCTAATTTTCCTAAAGAAATTTTCTCTTCTAAAATATACATATTATTTAGGGACACGTTTTAATAAGCTTCACGTATTTTAAGGGCGATATTAATACACCGACCCTTAACGCGCAGTCCCTCTAATAAGGGTCGTCTCTGTTTATATTGATGCCGGGATCTCTTAATTTCGGCTTCGCCTGTAAACCCTGTAACGCTATTCTGTATCATTAACGTTTCAAGTATGAAAATTACAAGACTCTTTAAGCGTTCGACAATCGTTTGTTTTAATGCTCTACCTTAAGACTTGATCGGCTCTAGTCGGGTGTAAAGAATCGTTTTGGATTTCATTTAAAGAGATTACGTTTGTCTGTGGACTGCACTGATTTATTCTACAATCGCACTAATTTTTAGAGGTTACAGTGGTGTTTTTTTTCGATAGGTCACACTCGCTTAGCCTTTACGCTCAATCGGACCAGTAAGTGTGTCGGTGTTTGTGTTATTTTAAATTAATTATTCATTGAAAAGAAAAACCCTTAACCTACCTACCTACTTATTCCAATGATATCTCAGTATGATGTTTCAGTATCTGAAATCTCTGCTTATCTAAGACTACTTAGCTATATGATACATATAAATTCCTAGATAGGATAAATATAATTTCACAGATATCGGATTGGATAAATAAATATTTATGATCAGCCACACGACGTTAGCTTAGTCATGTGGTATGCTGGTGTCACAAAACTAGATGACGGTAAAAAATGTATTACACATATCCGTAACGTAACGTTGGCGGAATTCGAATTTAAGACTATAAGAGAGAAGCGTACATAATCATCATCATCAGCCTTTATCCAGCCCATGGCAGCTGCACGAGAGACATGCATTGCTTAACATCTAATACTGCAAAAATTTACTCGGATCAGGGTCCCCTTTAAGAATCAAATATAAGGCCACAGAGCTCCTCAATACAAGCTTCAAATATTACGCTAGGCCAATAGGCTATACGCCATACGCTTGGCCAATGCAGACTTTTGACTTCCGGGACCCTCATAAAGCGGCTCAAGGCGCTCGCAGTGGTTTTATTAAGGCGACAATGTGAGCCCCCACACACGCCAGTGTGCCTTGACCCTGGAAAGCATATTTTCCACCGCGACATTAGGAAAAAAAACTTTTGAATTACCATTTTAGAACGCCTGAATGAGTTGCCAGAGTCTGTGTTCACAGGCGCCCTTCTGGCGGCCCGTTAACTTCTCTATCTAGCATATAGCATCTAAGATATATCTGTATTTTTGATATTTCTTTAATCATAATAAGTCTAAGCCCGAGCGAACTATAAGCCCCTAAATCTGAACCGATCCTCATAACTTGGGCAATGTTCTCATTTACCGAACATCGGGCCGACCTTCAGCTCATGAACATTTATAAGTTTCGCTGGCAAGCCAACTTATTTATAGCTGCTATAACATAAACATTTAAAGTAAACAAAAAAGTATGCCAAATTATGCATTATAGTAAAACAGTTGGTACCACACTAAAGAGACACCCTTTTATAATATAATAAGAAATAATTAAGAAGACGATCTCCATGCAGTGGCAGGACTAAGTTGGATACGAGTAGCAAGAGATCGGTCGTCTTGGCGTTCATTGAGGGAGGCCTATTTTCAGCAGTGTACGGATAACGGATAATGATGATGATTACGATAAAAAAATAACTATAGTGAGCCGTAGTTATTAAACTTTTTTTTAATATATTATACGCTTTTCAATACTAGCTATTGCCCATGGCTTCGCCCGCGGTAGGAAGAATAAATCCAAAAATATGTGTACAAATTTTCATGATGATCGGTTAAGTAGTTTTCGTGTAAAAGCGTAACAAAAAATCCTATTTTAACATTTATAATATTAAGTTTAAATTATTTTTGGAATATTTAGCGCATTCCTTACATTATTTTGAACATTATACGTCTTTAAGTTTGAATAGAATTCTGTTCAGTGTGTAAAATTGAATTAAAACTGGCTTAGCACTTTCAAAGTCCACCATCGACAATGAAAATGAAATCGCCGATTAAATATAAGAAGCTTCTAGATTCCTAAATTCAGACTATAAACATTTGTATTTCACCAAATTCATCACAAATTCACTCTTACTCTTCAAATCTCATCTCGTAGACTAATGTTTACTCTCACAATCTCAACAAAGTGGAATATTTACGGTGTGAAAGTATTGTTTAATTTCATCCTCTTACAGAGCGTAAATAAACTGGTCGGTTCAGCGTTAACCGCCGGGGATCCAATTTTACGTATCGCAAATTCAAATTAACGCGCGCAACAGCTTAGTGCGATAATAAACGCCTAGACGTACACCGGCTATCCTAATTGGTTGGGGCACGCGTCGTACGTGGACTTATACTTATGACTGCTTCTTAATATACTCGTGCCATAGAAATCTAAATTATAAGGTAATAGAAATGGTATATAGCGCGGTGATCTATCGAAACGCATTACCTATCGATTGAGCTTAAAGGCCATCTGGCCTAAAAGTCTAGAACTTTCGAAAAAAAAATAATCGAAACGCGTGTCGCCAGTATGCGGGACAAGATAAAGGATTAAATTATTATTATTCATTGCGTAATACATTTCTTTTTGTGATACGATGCTCTTCTATTAGCATCGAATATAAGAAGCAATGTAATACGTATGATGAATAAAATCGAAAGCTGTGTCATTCGTTTAATTTATTAGTAGGGTTATGGAATCAAATTACTTTTAATAAAACATTAATATTACTACAAAAAACTATTAACCGATAAAATGGTATTACTTTGTTAGTGTAATTACACGTTGTAGATGAATTTTTACATTGAGAAATGTTGTAATACACCATTTTTAACCTCAATTGTTATGACAAAATTCTCTAAGCGACTAATTGTAAGTACGCGCGTTGGTGCCATCCGCGTCACCAGGGTGGCGACAAAGTATCCCACTTAGCACTATTACCTTAATATTTAGATTTCTAAGACTCGTACTTATGACTGTACATAATAAGTAGGAGAATAATATCTAATACTCAATCTTGTTACTCTACTTCTTCTGTCTACTTGGAACTGTACTCTTTTTATTTAATAGGCAAACTTTCAAATATTTCATTTGATAGTAAATGATCCGATTAATAAAAACAAGTTCACTAGTCCAGGTAAGTCATTTAAGTGATTGACAATTTATTAACAAAAGAGCAACCCCTAAGTTTCTTTCTCGTTTTTCTTAAGGGATTTTGCATCGCAAACGAGTTTTTTTTTGGTTTTTACTTTTATTGACTTCTTTTGACGTATTTCAAGTGTACAAGTTGATACCTACGAAATGAAGATATTCTGATTTGATATCTATTCTAAAACATATGTAAGACGCTCCCGGCTGTATGGTGCATGCATACCAAAATACAGAGTAAAAAAAAATACACTTATAATGTCAATGTTAATTATGTAGTTGAAGGCTTGGATCGATGAAGGTATGTATTTAAAAGTTTCCCTGCTTCAAAACAGTGATAAGATCGGCATATCAAACATGGTTTATGAAATAAGAGAAAGCACTGGTCCAGGGCAGGTAAAACATCCTGGCACCCTTGTTACCAGCCTGATGCCATGGATACATGTGACGATGACTTTAGATTCTATAATATATGAATAAAGACATACGAGGAGAGAGTCTGGAATACGGCGTCAAAAGATATTCAACTTGGGAACTTGTTTCATATTTTGCTGGAGCAGAATATTTTACATTATAAAAATGATTATAAGCATTTTGATGAAACTTCACACATATGTGTTTTAAACTGTGAATATTTTTAGTACTTATTCGCGAGTGGCAAACGATCAGTCATGCTGGCGGTTATTAAGAGAGGCCTTTGTTCAGCGGTGGACGGATAAGGCTGATGATGATGGTGACTAATTAAGAATATTAAATATGTAGATACAATAATATTATGTTCTGGTATTGTTCTTACCTCTTCTAGAGACCTTTTAATTTCTCAGTAAATAGGTAATTTATTCCAAAGGAGTTAGAAGATTCTTTGAAAATTTTACCACATTTTTCATATACCTAAAGGTTATAATAAGTGCCCGTCTATAATTCTGGCCTTATGGCAATTTACTATTTGAAATGTCTTATTGCAACTATCTCTTACTGTGCACAATATAGTAGTAGAGACAAGTTTCTTGTCTGTAATTCGTTGAGGGATTTTTTTTTTGGAAATTGCTCATGATTGCCACGCTGAGCAGGCGGATTTGGAACCGTAGAGGGTGATAGATTTGCATCGTGCCACCATCACCCTGATAAAGAAGAAAAGCGCGGATAGGAGCTGACGATGGAGTTTAAGATTAGTATCTTCGATTATTACCTTTTTTTTAAAGGGCTTTTCTGATGGCCGTTCGGCCTAGAGCAGCTTCGGAATACGTCTCATTTAAATAATATGATTTGATTAGATAAACTTTAATGAGATCTTACGTTTTTGGCGGGATGTCTGACGGCTATACACAGATAACCTTGAAGTGGTACAATAAATACCCTCTGCGATCGTATAACGCCAAAGGTCGGATGTTAGTGCCTAATAAAAGGATATATCACCCATAAAATATCTTCACTCCGCGGCATACATTTGTTAAGCGGCTTTATGTACATGCTAAAATAAGATTCTTATAGTCTGGCTTGTATGGTATGTGTGAAATTATATCATCATAATATGTCATGTGGCATTTCTTTAACATTCTTTTTCATGGCGAAGGACTAAATCAGAGCCAACAAAAGCTCCCCACCACGATTCAGGCCTGGTCGTGATGGTGGGGCTCAGCAGCCCAGGGTAGACCCGAACACCTTGGGCGAAGCAAATTGAGACGAGGGGGCTCTTTTTACCCCTCTTATAAGAAGAGGGGGCAAAAGAGCGAGGGGCAAGGGGTGAGGACGGTTGTTATGTTCCGAAGTTGGGAGTGGATGTTCTGTGGTGCGGGGAAACCCCTCTGTGGAGGTGGCGTCGGTCCCCTGAAGGACTGACTAGCCGTCGAGGTGCGTCGAGATCCGGGACACCTCACCAAAGGCGGTATTGCTGGAACTCACGGGGTTTTAGTGAGCTGCGTCTACTTACCAGCTTTCAGGCGCAGCGAGTCCCACATACCCGCCTGGGGAGACCCACTCCCCCGCGGGATGCCTAAGCGCATTTCCCGGCGTTAAAGAAAAAAAGCTGAACTTTTGAATCTAAAATCTTAAGGAACAGAAAATTAGTACGCATTTTTGATTTGATAGAATTTTATAAGATTTTAGTATACTTTAGTTGTTCAACATTATATTGGCATGTTAACACTATAATTGACTCGGATGTCAAGACAGCAATTTTTGTATTAATTGTGAATTCTAACACTGTTCCGGCCTTTTCTGCCATTTCAAATGAATATAGTCCGTTTATATTGCCCAGTAATATTTCTTAGTACTCGTATATCAAGGTGAGGTTGGTGCAATAGTTCATTTATATAATATTTGAGGCGATGCGGGTTGTAATACTATATCTTATCGGGTAAGCAATTCTCACTGTTTCCTTTACTGCTGAGCCGGCGACGTTAAGGTGCGAAGGTCAGCATTGAGACCTTTTCGAGTTGGCCTTTAATTAACATTGCCGCTTATCGCTCGTACATCCGATATTATAAATGTGAAAGTGTCTGATAACTATTCATGTCTAAGTTGCCATAGCATTTATTATGCTATACTTTTAGAGTAGCGATGGTATAGTGTAAGATAGCTAAGGCTGTAATGTTTTGAAAAATTATTAAACTAATATTTATTATCAGTTCAGGTATGAATGTAATAATAATAAAAATAATATCACAAAATATAAATGTACAGCTTGTAATTTATTTGTTAATGATTTACTTAAATTACTGTTATGAAATGCTAAATGTTGCAATATTAACCATATCTGTTACATATTACATGTATAAGCTAAAACTGTATGCATTTGTTTCTTTGTTTGTAATGTTAATATTGTTTAATAAAAAAATATTATTATTATTATTTATTATTATTATGAATCTTAATTTATGAATTTGTTATTAATTTATGATATATTATTATAAATAGATGAATTTCCGATATATGTTTATATTAGTTCAATAATGTATAAGCAAGCTGTGTAAAGTGGCCATAAAGTAAACATTATATAAAAACGTAGATAGACAATTCGTTTTCAATCACTTTTAGGTAAGAGCATTAATTAAAATGTGGAAGAAACGGCGATAGCTTTCAAAATGGCCGCGTTTCGTATCTGTCAATTAAAAAAAACCTTTTCAACGATCATGCCCTTCGAGTTTAAGAAAATGGATTCCAATTAGCGCCTATGTTTAAGGAAATTCTTCAACTTTGTAATAAAAACGTTAATTTCAACTTTAAGGGTTACTTGAATAACTTAAATTGAACGATTAAGTGACGATCCGTTAAGTTACTTCAGACTTAATTTTAAAATTTTACTTTATACCTGTATGCAAATATAATACTCAATGTTGTGTGTTACATGCTAAATAGTGGACCAAAACTAGTTAATATTACTTTCGTTAAATATCTACAATATTTTTAAGTTATTTGCTACTTTATTTTTGTCTTAAATATATCAATATTTAGTTTCTTTGTACATATATCATAAATATCTTGTATCTTAAATATCATTCTCTCTAGTATTATGGATAATATCTATAATGCGAATCTTTACAATGTTTTTCTTTACTAAATATATTGTAAAGTTTTAAGTACATTTTTTTGAACGCATTTGTGGATCTTTGAGATTCATTACTGGTCGTCAGAAGCTCGAAAGTTTGACAACCAATCTTACCGCGGGGTACCTTATCACCTAGTTACTAGGTTGTGAATTTCAGATAGGCAGTCGCATCTAAAATACTTATATTGAGCTGCATCCGATTGGAAGTTGACCATAAATATAGTTGGGAAAAGGCTAAGCGAAAATATATACATAGCAAAAAAATTGAAGTCCTAGCTAACGTAATTGACAACATTATGAAATATTGAATCTCTGGTAATTCATGTTAAATAGCTCTTCAATGAACTGTATAATATTATGTAATAGACGATAGCAGGCTGATGATACCTCATCATATCCCATATCAGAACTATTATGTTGCAGTATCATGAGTAATATCGCTATTACAATGTAGATTATATTATCAAGATGCAAGGTAATCAACACGCGAGAGGCAATCTGTATTGATGAGACAAGTCCGGGTCAGGCCAGGGTCACGTCTCATAAAGGGAGAGGCCGTCACACGTCTCATAATGGGAACGAGACCATCGCCCGTCTCATATGTCCATTGTCAATCTACCACTGTAGGTAAGTTTTATGAGTAGTAAGCGAACCTAAGTACACGTGCGTATTCTCTCTGTCGCTTAAGTCGCGGCCTAATTTATCCGAATAACAGTAAATAAAATTTTATAAATGCTTTACATTTATAATTTTAAAATGAATAGTTCGGCGCATATTAAGCTTTAGGAAACTGCAAATCAAATGTCCACAGACCCCAAATTTTAAAAGCTTATAAACCCATCTTGAAATCTGTCACACAAAACATCAAAAATAAACCCAAGCAAATGTCAAGTGAATTTTTATGATGGAACTTTTTTAAGATGGCTATAATCTATGCGTTTGACCGGTCGAACAGATTACTGCCAAATAAAAGGCAAGGTCAAGAAGGGCTCTGTTTAAACGAAACAGACGCTGGGCCTTTATGATGGGAACGGCCGATGCTGCTTTTTATTGCCGGCTTAGCGTATCAAGCGGCTTTCGCGCTTCACTTCTTTCTTATCATTTGGGTGATATTTATATTTTTTTATCGTTATTCTTCAACCATTCAATTGAAATAAGTACCATATTATACTTGTTAAGCACCAATTTAACAAGTATGTGACTCTCAATACAGAATATTTTTCCATGTAAGTATACGTATTTTTCTTAAAGCCATTATGTAAATGCAAAAGCAAAATTAATATTGATGCAGTATTTTCAATGTCGGACGCTGTTGCATGCAAATTACGAACAATTGAATATAATATTACGGGAACCTAAAATGCCTACTTGAGGTCAGGCTATTTTGTGTGATGTGAGCCTGAAGTATTAAACGGTACTAATACGATGGCCATTTTCAACATGTAAAGAAGTAGTATCATACTGCTTTGCAGCCGAATCAGGCGAGCACCGGGGTGGACTCTCGCTCACATAATACCGGCGTAAAGTGTACCGCGTTTCGTATTGTTTGTGAGTTTCCGGTGGCCCATTGGGGGGATAGGGAAAAGGAAGGCAACGCATCTGCATAGCATCTGGATGTTGATGGTCGTCGATAGTCGCAAGGCTTCGACTGTTCGTTTGTCCTCCTATGCTATAAAAAAGATCTCCTAACTCAACCAAAATTATCTAACAAGGTGTCTATAATTTGCAGATTTATGATTAGCTCATTGCCGAAAACAGGCCTCTCTCTAATAAACGATAAAGATGGCCGATCCTCCGATATATTAAGAAAATTTATGATTTCGTTCTACATAAGAAAATTTAACATTTTAACCACAATACAAAAACCATTTTTCGTTAAATGCATTAACGAGTTCGCGCGGACAAAACCACGAGAAACAGTGAGTTGAATAATAAATTCTCCGATGAGAAGATTAACTTAGACGGGAGTTATTTTTTCATTAAAGTGTTAATCTGATTCTATTATAATTTCACTCAGACACTTTTTAAACTTGGAGGTTTTTATGTTCAAGCCACTGAAACTAAAGTATTGGGACAGTTTTTAAATTCTACATCAATACTATCATCATTTTAATAAATGTGATAATGACTTTGAGTTTACATTAAGATGATTTTAGACAGAAATAATTAGATATTACTATAACCGCGTTTGGGTAGGCCGATAACCAGGTAACCAGGGAAGACGATCTCCGTACATGGCCGGTCCGTGTTGGACGCGAGTGGCAAGGGATTGGTCGTCTTGGCGTTCATTTAGGAAGGCTTATGTTCAGCAATGGACAGATAAAGGCTGATGATGATGATGAAGATGTTGATGACTAACCATAGGGCCTGTCGGTATATCTGCAGGATATCCCCTTCATCTAAATTACACAAGATATACGCGAAAATATTTAACTTATCGTGAAAACGCGAGACGGGCTAATCGTAAAGCATTATACCGTTAAAACTAAGGAGCCTGATGCGGTTATCTCGTAAAAGACCTCCGGAGGCTTGTTATTAAACGAAATAAGTTTATAGTTCCCATAAAGTGGAGTCCTGATATACGCTGCATTGTGATGCGACGGGCGTGCCGAGGACTCTGGAAAATTCTATAATAAGGAGTTAAGAGGGTCCAATTATGAAAAACGGTTTGTTATATTGTGAATTTTTCAAGTCTTCATATTTTGTTGTCTGTTTTTTAGAGGTAAAGTATATTGCGGTTTTATTTTGAATACTTTAGGTAGAACTTAAATGTTCATACAGTGGTAGTAATGTCAGCCAGTAAACTAGAGATATTTTAAATAAAAATATTTCTATGACCAATATGGAAGCAAAGCTATGAATATTTATTAATGAAATTGGGAGTATAATATACTATTTTAGTGTATAATTTCGGAACTGAGGCGCGGCTCCACCGCGGCGCACGGTGAGACTACGCATGTTTGTTAAAGAAATTGCAAGCTTTGCAAGAAAATCTATGCAAAATTATATTATCTACTGCAACCCATTGACACGATACGCATTGATTGACGTTTTCTTGCATAACGAAGCTTAACGCACGCATGTCTCTGTGAGTATGTTATCCATTCCGTGCGCCGCGGTGGAGCTGCGCTGTTAGATTTATACTGTCGTGATACTCACTGTTCTAATTCTAATATGTACCTCTTTTTATCATAATCGAATGTACGGTGCAGCAGCTAACCTCTACAGTGCCGTAGCTATAAAAATACGATATCAGTCCGCATAAAAGCGACAGAATATTTGGTCGAGAATATAGACACGGTTGGCGAGCTCACGCTGATAAGTGCCACGTCTTGCACACACATGTTTTTGAACGTTTACTTGGCGCAAGGCACTACAGTGTCTCCTGACATCCTGCACGTATTCATAAACCAAAATTTAGGGTTCGATTATATGAATATGATTCTATCCGGTTTGAAGGACCAATTATTTTTCTGGATAAATTACTACATCAAAACTACTTTAAATCTATTTTTGTATGCTTATAGTTTATCCTTTTAAGTTAGTAGTAAGTATTATTGTAAATTTACATTCATATTTATATCATTATATTACATTGTATTCATATTTATATAGGATTCAATTATTAGTGATCGTAAGTAAAGCTAAAACAAATCAACTTTTATGTCTAAAGATAAATCAATATTATTACTTAATACTAGATCACAAGTAGAAGACGTAGACAAAAACGTCATTAAGCGAAGTAGAGAGCAAATCCGAAGGGCGCTTTGTTGACGCTGTTAGAGGTATTATCGGATGGAGGCACCCCAAATTATATTCGATTCTTACTTATGTTCCGTGTTGCTGGCGATAATACGGAAACCAAATGTATTACTTAATAACATTTTTCTTTTATTTAATCATTCAATCATTTTGAATGACTGACCTGAGTTATCCTGAATATTATAAGTAATAACTAGCATCAAAATCTTAGATTTAGACCCAAGGCTTGAAGCTGTGTACAGCTTATTTTAAGAAAAAAAGTGGTTGTTGAGGTTATAGTGGGTGGTAACTCATTCATGTGTTATGTGTCTATCTTAAGATATAGACCTTAATATACTGACTGAATTGCCCGTCACTCCGAAAGTGATTGACAGGGAAGGGTTTTAAGGGAGTTTCAAATAAATAGGAAGGTGGTACCCATCCAAATGAGAGCGGGCTACGGTGGCACAAAGCTAACGCAAGAGACTAAAAAAGATTTCTATGACCTCATGATCGGATATTCTTCTTAGAGAACTATTCCAGACTATTCCTCTAGTTGATGTAAGAATCAAACATGTAAAATTCCATAATAATCCATGATAGAATAAGTTATAATATATGTACTTATTAAATTGTAAGTGAAACGATAACCTTTAATGGTCGTTTGCGTCTTACGTGATTCTATATGAACTATTCCCATATCTTGGTTACGCCCCTGGTCATATCTAACGCTCATAATCGTTAAAGCCTTCGACGGCCTATTTAATCTAAGCTAATGTTGCTGTTACCATCGCACACGGCTATGAAGATCAGATATCGAGAATGCAATGTACATTTTTATGCCGTTTGTTGATAGCATCGTTTAATAGCGTTCACATAGTTAACACAAAATGGATATGTTTTTACCTTCACACTCTCTTATTAAGTCTATAGTAGGTATTTAGTGAAAAAATGGTGAACAGTGTTAGTAATATACTTTGTATGCTTTGTAAAAATTGTGAAAAAGGGGCATTGACAACTATCTAGTTTTTCAATAGCGAAGTAGATTTTTAGCGTGAAAATTGCAAGGAGATCCCTCTCATACAAACGTCAAAAAAGAACACGAGAATAAACGAACTGCTGACATCTCTTCTTACAACGTTCATATATATTTTTAAATCATAATAAAGTTAAAATGAAATGTATTTCGCATTATATTTCAAATTGTTTCGCCGATCTACGTAACAATATGACTGTCACGTCTGGCGTGTAGGGCGAAATTTAAAAAGGTTACAAATTGGAGTAAAGTGTGGACGCACGTAGCGTACGGAACAGAACCACTAATTAAAAGTTAAGCGGCTGCCTTGGACAGTCAATTTTAGGACTTTTTGTTAAGCTCCGAGCTTACATGTACGAACATTGGTTCATTGGTAACAATGAAAACAGATTGTATTTTATTTGTATACATTCTAGTCATTAGTGTGTAATCTTGGAAAAAGAAATTCGGAAATAATTTAAGTGTAAGATTTGGAGAGTACTTCCGCGATTCTATTCGGCTCGAAGGACCAATTTACTATTTCAAGATATTATATTGAACAAATGAAATTACGTTTTACCTGTAATTATTTTTAAATATTATTTTACTATTAGCTATATAAGTAACTGAATTAAAAAAAACACAGAACTTTGGACCACATCCGCAACACAAAGTATTATAGTATATTTAGTATATTCAATTATGTGTCATTTTTGTTAAATACTACGTGAAAAAGAATTCGATATTCATCATCTCGGATCTCGTATGTTATATAATATACCTACAAAAATAAATACATTTTGTACATAAAAACTTGGTATTGTTTAATCGAAGGGAATATAGGTCAAGTGTAAGAGATAAAATTGTTAGACCATTAAAGCTGGGATGTGTATGCAGCATACATCACCATAAACCTTTGAATTACTGTACAATACCGTAAAAATACTATAAAACGAATAGGCGGACTAGACTGTCTGCTTACCGGCATTTTATTAAGCGTGTGGTAATACTGGATGTGGTTCAGTATGCTAGCTCTAGTACTTAAAATCTTGGGTTACTCGAATGCAGGGTATATATCTAATAATCTATATATTATTATGTATAACATAACGAAAGCTTTAAAATGTAACTTTGAAAGAGACTCAAAGACTCTTTCTTTTGAAGGATAAAGAAAGGAAGGAAGGATCATCATCATCATCATCATTATCATCATCAGCCTTATTTCGTCCCCTGCTGAGTATTTAGTCCCTTTTGTATTATTTTAATTTGTAATAGAAATTAAAATATTAGAACCACTTGAAAAGGAAGAGAAACACGATGATTATGAAAACAGGTAAATTGCGGCTAAATATTTAGGCTCAATTTACTGTACATGTAAGTTAGAATTTAATTACCCGTTCAATTAAGACGCTTAAAACAGTTTCGGCTAAACTATTAACGTGACGTATTCAGCGTAAAACAAGATACAAACGGCAGTTTGAATTCGCTAAGTGCCCTAAGCTCACTATTAAAGACATTAGTTCAGTTTAAGGGCATTGAAGTTCCTATTATGAACTTAGCCTCCTTCTTTCTATTGCTTGATATTTAATTTTGCCACCGAAACTTTTCGCCTCGTTGTTTTTTGCCACTTTTAGTTTGTACACTCTTGTTTAATATGCAATGTTCGTTCTTATTTTCGTTTCACTTTTACATCAAACGCCGTGTTTTTTATAAGGCTTGTCTCAGGCATAATAATTTACTTTTATACTTATAATAAAATGTCATTGAATAAAATTGTTTTACACGTATAAAGAACAGACATTTTTAAAAGTGTACAACCAAAGTGTTAGTATACTTGAATATAAATGAAGTGAGAAAATGCGGCGTATAAGGAATGTGTTTGAGGTGCATATCTTACCGGCATAGTTTGACTTCCGTGTAGGCTTGTGATGGCCGCCTGCGCTTCCTGATGCGAGCTGAACTTTACAAATGCACAGCCTGAAACAAGTTATGAATAAATTAATATTAATTAGAGACTATACTGGTAAAGTACGTTCGGAATAAAATTTACGTTTACCATTATCATTACCAGTCAAGGCCTGTTTCTATAAATACTACTAATGGTAACTGATAAAGTAAAATTATATAATTTTGCTAATTACTTTCCACTTGTTTTATTAGATACAGATGTTATAGAGATATATTAGACTGATTGTGTACCTAATATTGACTTTGCAACATATTTGTAAGCCTAAAAGGCAGACCATAGAGAAACATTTACAATAATTATATTCAAACTG
The DNA here is from genome assembly GCA_905333005.2 of Lycaena phlaeas. Classification (NCBI taxonomy): domain Eukaryota; kingdom Metazoa; phylum Arthropoda; class Insecta; order Lepidoptera; family Lycaenidae; genus Lycaena; species Lycaena phlaeas. The sequence goes on from HG995166.1 coordinate 19,505,945, forward strand.
TACCATCACTTCACATATGTGTCACAAATAAATATATATTATTATTATTATTATTATATTATATAAACTATAACTTATCAAATGTTTCAGGACTTAATTATAAAAAAGATATCATTAGGAATATTTTTATTTAATGACATAATTTATATTTTAAATAAAAAAAAAATGTAATTCGGCTATTAAGGCACGTTTCAAGCATTTTATTACCATAGAAATATGAGTGTGTTATCATTTACTAATTTTCTTAATCATTTGTTAACTAGCTCGGCTGTCGGGCTCATCATTTGGAACTGTCTCCGAATTGCCGATGACATTTCAAGCAGCGTTAACAAGGTCGGATAATGCCTTTAATTTAGGAGTTACCTTGGCAAGGCCTATAATGTCAAACGGGTGGGTTCGGCCCTCCCGTAAATAACGAAAAGGTGTATTATATCTGGGCCCTAGTTATTTGCATAGCATACAGCTTAATTTATGCGCTAGTTTCTTACGTGTAATATCTCCGAGACACGGGTTCTCAAAATTTAATTTGGTTATATTTAGAAATTTTGGAGAAATATAAAATGCAGAAGCGAACGGTATTGAAAACAAATAAGATTGTTTGAATATTTAGCTTTATTACTAGAGATTGTAAGAAATGTGAAAGAGTTAAGAAATGTTTAAATTGCTTCAGTTTTTTTATGTCATTGCTCGTAACCATGTCTCGGGGACGATTTGAGCGACGACGATGGTCCAGTGGTGGACGGATTTGGCCTCTTATGTGAGAGCTTCCTGTCTCGATCCTGACCTCCTGTGTGTGCCTTGAAATGGGTTTTTCTAAATTTCTAAGTGCATTCCAAATACGAGACCATCGCTCGCTCATTGGTGAAGGAAAACATCGTGAGGGAACCTGCATGCCTGATGAGATTGAAATTCTTTGAAGGTATGTAATTAGCGTCCTCGCCTGATTTCGAGGATGAGACCCGCGCCCAGCAGTGGGACATAAGGATACATTACTTTGCTAATGTCTCTGGGAATTATGTCAACTTATCGTTAAAAATCGATTGGTTCAAGAATAAATAATTACTCTTATATACAGAAGTAACAGATTTAAATGTAATACTTGAAACATTTGCGATTTAAAACTTACATAAAATGCTAGACAAAATTTTATTCTGATTATAAATATATCTAATAATTAATATCAAGTGATAGTCAAAGCCACATACAAAATAGATACTATGTAAAATATTAAACTCCATTTTACGAATATAGCCAAAGCAATCAATGCAATGCTGATTTAATTTTACGTAGTTGGGAAACATGGGATTAATAACTTGAACGTATCCCGGCGTCCATTAGGGAGCACCCACTTTGGGAAGCACTGCCTGAAGGTATTAGGGCTGTCGTGTATAATGAAATGGAATAGTTTTAGATAACATATTACTTAAGATAACGTCGTCACTCTACGGTTCGTTACTGTGGCGTTCATATTTAAGTAATTTGGCTCTTCTTCTTCATCATCATCATCATCAGCCTTTATCCGTCCACTGCTGAACATAGGCCTTCCTCAATGAACGCCAAGACGACCGATCCCTTGCTACTCGCATCCAACACGGACCTGCCACTGCACGGAGATCGTCTTCCCATCTGGTTAATGGCTTCATAAATTAGTATGTTGTAAAATAGTGACTTTTACATTTACTTTCAAAATTATTTTACGTAAAATTTGGGTTGTCTAGAAAATACTATTTTTGCATTATCTTATTACTTGTTCTTTTTCTTTATATTCTTTATTTTACTATTAGGTACAGTCTTAATTTTGTCAGTCTCACTGTGGCATAAAAATTGTCGACAGTAGCAAATATCCAGAAATGGCAAGAGGTTGATAATGACAGGACAAATGAAATTAGTAAAATATTTTTCTTCACCAAACGAAAAATTATAATACGAGTATGCTAAAAGCGCTTAGAAATATTTGAAAGGAAAAACAAAATTCTTAAACAACACCGCGATGCGGGATTATCGTTCAATTTTTCAATAAAAACCTGTCAGAGCGCAGTGGCTGCGACCAGGGGCGTATCAATCTTATTTCCCTCAGGTGCGAGGAACGGGACCGAACATATAAAAAACAATGGGCTGGAGCGAGATAAAAGACCCGCTGTCCCCTTAATGACGACTGATGGATCCCCGCTTATGAAGATAGGATTATAGGAGACCCGAAACTTGGGTTTAACAACTAAATCAGTTACTGAAATGGAGGTGATCTTTTAGAAATATTAGACGTGTCAGGTGCTTTCTTTGAGCGTATAAAGAAAATTGCAAAAGCTACGTGCCTTTCATTATCTTTTGTTTAATACGGCGCTGGCAATATTTTTACGTAGCATGTTCTGTGATTTTCATATACTTTGTCAGCCAAGTTTTAGGTATTATATAATCGCTTCAAATTTTAGGCTGCAATCCGTGAAATTAATGTTATAATCCATATCAATGACCACTTAGATTATTAGATTTCAGTCGGCTGTCTAATCCGCTTTGATTTCACTACGAACTTGATTTGACTGGCTACTTGCTAAACATGGTAAAGGGCAGGAACGTTTGCTAGGTGCAATTTGTACATATTAATAATAAGTTGCAAAATATCGTTTGTTTAATTTGTTTTCATATGCATATAAGTATTGATCGGCCATTTCCCTGATGGTTGACGATCTCCGTGCAGTGGCAGGTCCGCGTCGGATGCGAGTAGCAAGGGATCGGTCGTCTTGGCGTTCATTGAGGGAGGCCTATGTTCAGCAGTGAACAAATAAAGGCAGATGACGATGATGATGATGCATATAAAATATTTTTATGTAGTTCGACTATTCATTGATAATGATCTTGATGATTCTTTTATATAAGTTATTTTGACTGCGAATATATTTGTTTCGCTATTATTTTAATATATTATATCCATACGAATAATCCTAATAAGTAATATAATAATTGTTACAAAAAATAATAGAAGCAATGCCTGATAAGTCACAAATTGCTAAGTAAAGCCATTTTATTGGATTAGCTTTGGTGAAATCTTGTGGGGGATAAAAAAGGGAGCAAAGAGATTGCGAGCCTTTTCCCTTTTGTTGGAGCACGCGATGGAATTATGCCTGATTGGTTTTATTCTTACGACTCTTTCGGCTTCATTTGGCTATGTTTAATTTGTGATGACCGATTTCGTTAAATGGACTACGTTTTATCTGGATAGATTATTGTTTTTAGGATTATTCTGTTTTAGCTTGAGAGAATTTGTTTTGTTCGGCATGATCTCTATTTTGATATTTTTGATGCACCAAATTAACTGGCTTGTTGGTCTAGTGGTTAGTGACCCTGACTTCTAAACCTCGGTTGTGGGTTTGATTTCCATCCAGGACAAATGTTTGTGTGATGAGCATGATCATTTGTTCTGTGTCTGGGCGTAATTTATCTATAATATGTATATATTTAGAAATATATAAGTAATGTAACAGTTGTCTGGTTACCATAAGAAAAGGCTTTACCTAGTTTGGAATCAGATGGCCGTGTGTGAGTTGTTATTATACCATATACCAACATATTATTATTATTAAATATGGAAACTAACTAAAAGTACTCTGAATTCTAATAGTGATCATTATAAGAAATGATACGGGGTCAACATAGATCACACCTGGTTTTCAAAGCAAACTGGATGGCAAAATAGTGTTTTTTAACCAAAATAATTACATACTTCGTCGGATCATTACGTACTTCTAGCATTCAAGGCCCGCAGAGTTCGCAACGTGACTCTATACATTGGAGACAAAAGCTATATCATGGATGATTGCTGACGAAATTCTACTTTACGAATACTTTGAATTTGAATTTGTGAAATGTAGTTTAAAGTTTTGTAGATATTAAAATGCTTAGGTCGCGTTACTTTCAGTTGTTACACCGAAACGATGTGAAAGCTGCAGTTAAGCGTTAAGCTATTTTAAGCTAGTCAATGACACGACGAATGTCGTTCACCTCTAAATAAATTAAAAAATATATACGAATTTTATTTATGAAGTTTTTGACTGGCTTAATTTTCAGTTCATTCTCGTATGCTTTTGATTGGTTCTTTAACTGTTTAATATAAATACTAACTAATTACAATAATTCAGTTTATATTTTTTATACCTTTATTTTTTATGATCACTTCGTAGCGCGTTTAGTCTTAACGTAACAATATTATGTCTTTGAAAATAATTTGAAACCAAACTAAGTACCTTGTATCCAAATTTTCTAAATTAAAAGATCTTAATTAAAAAGCAACAGTCGGTTCATCTGATGGTATGTGATAGTATAGAATAGACCGAGAAAATAGACTGTGACACACAGACATACGCCGGACAATCATGTGATCATAAAGGCGTTCCATTTTATCCTTTTGAGGTAGAGAACCCCAAAAACACTAACATTAATACAAATACAAAAATGCCGGTGAGAAGACAAGAAGGGAATAAAAAAACAACAAACAAGTCCATAACAAAGTTGGTCATATTGAATAAAATTTAACTGCCAACGTCAGCGAATGGGAAGCGAACGGTCATAGATATTATCATGTACCAAACTTTAGAACTTTTTGTATGGAAACTAATAAGTATCGAACGGGAACCTATTAAACGGTTAACAATTGTGCGCCAGCCCTGTTGGCGCCTGATTGTAGACCGAGAGACGGGCACGGGTATGTTGTAGAGCAACTTACGTAGTTGGAAGTTCTTTGCTCCTGCAATTAAGTAACTTTCAGATACACATTTGGTTTTTTAAAAAGGAAATTATCAAGCGTCACTGTTTTATGTCATTAAATCTTTTTAATCGTTATTTTACTGAGGCGTAAACGTCCCATAAGATTTGATGAGTGCCCTTAAATGGGAAGCGCTTACCTCTTTTGTATGTAATCGACAACAGCTTCTTTAAATTGGCTTCTACTTAATTATTTTGTAAACTAAAATGTATTTAGTTTAATATCAAATCCTTTTTTCATTTGTAGTATCTTTTTAAAACTCAATTGAACATACCACTGGCTTAAGAAGCTCGGTAAGAACTGGCGAACAAACTCAGTATTACTAATCTTTTTAAATGTTTTATAACAAACCTGTTATCCTAAAATGTCTCGGTGTAACGTTCTATTCCCAAGGTGTGGTATTTTCCATTAAATGTTTTACTTTATAATATCTTTTACCACACACATGCTCTATAATAACTTTATTTTTTATTTTTATGGATAAGTTTTGAAAGTTTTATGGATATTATAGTAATCAATCATCAATCAATCCTCATCTATCAAATTAAAAAAAAAAAAGAACTAAATTCTAGAGCTTTCAGTTTCATAATTTATAATTTTATCTCTAAATAATTTCATTAAAACGATTAGATTGTTACATAAGTCATTTCGATATCTGCCTGGATCTTGTTTTTGTCGCAGCCATTTCCAAGTCCATAATGCCGATCGCAAGTGAGAAGTCAAAACTGAAAAGTTTTCCGGCAAAACATGGAAGTATTTAGAGCCGGGACGACGTGTGCAAGTTGGGGCCCATTCGTTAAACCTTTATCGCAGCACGAGCACGAGAATATTCCCCCTATATTAGAAAGCGGATTGTTCAAAACTAAATTTCACAAATATTTTAGGATACCTGCGCGGAATTGGTTTTGTCTTAATCTATAATAATCGATACGTTTGAAACTTTGGTTGGATAAAGTTAAAATGTTCAATCGATTTTTTATACGTTGGTCTATCCATATTCTTAATCACTTTTCAGGTTAAATGGCTTAAGGATTTTATTTTTATTCTATTGCATAAATATATTTTGACAAAACCCTCTGTAAGTTTTTTTTAGTGATATAATTGATTTTTTAGAAGTATTTACGCTGGGTAGTATTGGGCGATCAGAGATTAAAATACGATCCCATTTTTTTAATCATTCTATTACAACAACAGTTTGACTGTACCTTAAAACTAATGCTTCAAAGCTTCTTTGTAAAAAAACCTAAATATCATACATAATGAATTGTTTGATATTGTCTCATTATTAAACCTTTAATGTGTGGCTTCCGTAGTGTGTAACATTTTATTAAATTTAATGTATTTAAAATGCATTACACAAAAATTTAGCTTTCTGCACTCCTCTCTCGACTCAATCTTTAATTGTACCAAATTTGAAGTCCTCCATTTTTGTAATTCTCTTCAAAATAAATACATAAGTGCTTTGCTTCATGTATTAATATATCATATTGAAGGTCGAGAACCGAATCCAACTAATAAGACGCGTCTAGATTTTATTGCTTCTACTAATCCTAATACTTAGGTTTGTAAAAATACTGAATTATATTTATTTTTCCTTTATTCTGTAACTGTTATAATATTAATATTATGATTACAAAGTAAGAATATGGATTTGGAATTTTACATCGTGTTTACGTGTACGCAAATGCGTATCGTCAGGTGAGTTGGACGGTGTCCAAAGTTCTGTTTTCCCGTTGGCTGGCAAGCAGATCACTTTTTATCGCCCGAGAGGCCTTTATTGTCGTCGATAACACCCAGAACGCCAATAACCCCCCAAATGTTTTCGCCAAACACGAGAATGTATCGGAAATATATTTTAAAACTTTGGCACTATTCCACTTCAAATCTCTAAAATATTTTATTGTCTAATGGCGTATTTATCTCTGGACGTTTATTGTTTTCCGTATGACGGGTTACAAACTTATTTGGATTTGTTGAACTGTGAAGATACGAGTACGTTTACGATGCTTTTCACTTGGATATCTGAATATCACCTTTCAGGGTTTATGACGTGTAAGCTTCGCAAGTTTAAATTCAGGAAATATACAGTTAAGGATGAAGAAACGAGACAATGTTAGTTCTGTTGAGACCTAACATTCGTGCTTTTGTTAATTTCTGTGCCTATATCTGATTAAAAAGAAAAACAAGAACTGTAAAGATTCATCGTGGATCCGATTATTTACTACCTCTAACTTACAAAAGTTATATACGGCGGCTTTTAATATCCTATCTATCTTAAAAATTTCTTATCGATCTTAAAATTTTGACAGATTTTGTAAGAAAATGTGTCAAAATTTCAAACATGCAAATTGTAACTTAAAATTTTCGAAACAATGGTTCCCGTTAAAATCAAATATAAGTTTGCCAATTATGAAATTGGGATTTTTAAATACTAAAATTATTTCAGTTCATTCACAAATAAATATGTATCATTTGTCTGGTTGCCAAAATACATTATATGCCTAATTTGGGAATTGTCCGTGTGAGTTGTCCTATCTTATTATTATATTAATGTTATTATATTAATATTATTATATTATTACTAAACCAGAATAAATGTTGAGCATGAAATAAATAAAACCACTTTTATCCTTCGTAAAAGCAAAAACCTACGAAAAAATACCATGTAAACATGAATTTTAATTAAAATGCTCTGAAACTGAATAAAAAATACAACCTTTTTATTATATGTCAGATGTGACTCGGTATTCACCGTACGTAATGTATGAAATAAATCATATTAAATATTCAAAAAGCAATCTTTAACTAGTGTATATTATGTGTATAAATGAATAGCTGAAGACAGGCGAGGTACAGAATTTCATGACTATGTAATTTGTTCATCTACATTTTGATGTTATTCTTGAAACTTGCGCAAACAACGCATCGGCGGGGGGCGGCGGGTTCGGGGAACGTCTTTGTGTACGGAGAATATATCAAGGAGGTTCTATAGTTTTGAATACGGAAATTGGTCTATTCCGCGATTTAAACTAAGCGGCTATAATTGTGGGTACATAACGTTTTGGTTCTAGAATATCCTTCGTAATACATAACGAAGTTATTTAATTGTTTAACATACGGTACTTCCAGAAGGATGCTTTCTCCTCTGGTTCCAAGTCAAAGAAATATGCTTTACAGCTAAACGACTCCAGATATTAAATTTTTTAAATTGCAATTTTAGATATTTTATTTAAAAAAACTACCATTAGTCATAGAAGTGTTGCAAATATCATCGAAATATTATCGATCGATATTTATCTATATATTATGTCCATCTTTCATTTAACATATCTTTCAAACTTTACTTTTACAATAATTTGCTTTTCATATTCGTCAAACTCCGTTGAATTTTTAACCTAGGTTTTTTTGTATAAGTACTACTTACTGTCTTTATTTGGTCGATGTATAGTTTAAATCTCCTTTAACTTCACAAGTTTCCATATTATCTAGTACATAGTAATAAGGTAAGGTCACGTTCATATCCATTAGTGACTAGTTTAGCCTGTTTTTGATAAATATAATAGACGCGGTAACAAGGTGTTGGTGCGCGGTGCTAAAGTTTTGCCCCGTTTATGGGGGTAGCCATAAATACTTGTTTAGGTGACAACCGACGCATTATACCGACCGTAGGCTACGCGTGTTATGGCCCAGGTAAGGGGATACTTTTGCTAAACTATTAAAATAACAAGGCGTATGAAAGCCATTCCCGTGGTTTCACATACTATTATTATTGGGTTATTGAAAGAATAATTCCATACACGCCATCCATACTTATGTTGTGATCTTTGTATGCACACATACCAAGCACAAATATCACGCAGTAGAGATTATCAGATTCAAGATCTACAAGGTAGAATAATATTTATGCTGTATCTAGTTGGAGATGAGAAGATAGTTTATATGTTTATTAGAATACTTGTTTGTCCAGCAATACACAAAATCAAACTGATAATGTTTATATTACTCATTAACCTCTGACGTAAGAACGGGGTATTATCAGTTTGATGTGTCTGTCTGTGTGTATGTGTATTTGGCTGCGGCATCGTAACTCGCGAACGCTTTTCTGTTTCCAAAGTGAATTATTTGCAAGTGTTCTTAGCTATAGTTGATGAAAATCGATAAAAAAGTAAAAGTATAGTAAAAGTAAGTAAGTAAAAGTATGTAAGGAAATTCAAGATGGTCGCTACTACAAAATGGTACGTTTATATGTCGGAAGGGTCTTAAAAATGTCTAAATTAATTCTATTTTTACATTGCGATAGCTTGGCTATGTTCGAATAAATTGAGCTTGATTATTAATAATTTAATCAAATATAATAATATGTTAGAGTCTCCATGTGATGAACGGGTAAAAGACAAAACAAATTCGTACAGGAAATTATGCTAACATCAAAGAACGTACCTACATAGATAAAGGTTCTCCAACATAAAATCGATTAAGGAAAATCTTGTAAGGGTCTTTGTGGTCCAACTACGTTCATGAAGAACTGTGTCAAGAGTTCGGACAACCCTTTGATATATTATGTAAGGGAATACACAGAATAAACAACGACAATATTATTTTACTTTTGGATGACCGAATATGTTTATCATTTCGTAAAATATTATGCATTTGCGAAAGCAAATGTTAACTTATTTTCAATAAAACCTGAATTGAAATCAATAAACGAAGGGGCGATCGATCCCACTTGCAAGACGAACCGCTACTAAGCAAATTTTAAGACATGATGTTAAGTCAATACCAGTAATTACACTGTCAGCCTTTCTGTACAAAACAGCAAAGCTGTCTCATAGAAGAATTGAACAATATGGTGTCCACACAGCCGTGAGCGCGGCACTGCGCGTCCCTCCCACCGTTAAGCTGTCTGGAATCGAATCTACAATCTATCAAAACAATAATACAATAACATTTTAAAATAAAATATTCGATATTCGAATCAGGTATTTCGCGTATTCATAGTTCAAACTTGGAAACAAAAAATCCGTTATTGATGATTGCGAGTACAAGATGGAATGTTTACCGAGTCTAGGAAGTTTTATACGGGCAAGTTGAGATAAGTAATGAAAGATGAGCGATACTAACCGGAACATTATTGAGTAATATTATCTACTATTGTTTCCGATTCTCAAAATGGCGCCTTTGAATTGATTCTATGAGATTATGTAATGAGAAATACATTGTTTTCATTAAATCGGTCTATGTGAAGAAGTGCGTTTTATAAAATACTAGCTGTTGCCCGCAGCTTTGCCTGCGTTAACTATGATTTATAACGGCGGCGGGATAGTATACAGCCTTATAGCCTTTCTCGATAAATAGGCTATCTAACACTGAAATAATCATTCAAATCCGACCAATAGTTCCTGGGATTAGCTTCCAAGGCTTTTTTCGCGATAAAAGGTAGCCTATGCCCTTTCGCAAGCTCTGGACTGTATGTGTATTAAATTTCATAAAAATCGGTGCAGTGGTTTAGGCGTGAAAGCGTAACAAACAGACAGACAGACAGAGTTACTTTCGCATTTATAATATTAGTAGGGATTAATATAATTGTATTTTCATTGTACGTCAAATCAATTTTATCTGAATTTTACCTATCGGCTTTGAAAACCCGTCAGAACAGACAACACGTGAATAAGTTGGCTGTGATACTGAATATCGATATACTACGATACCGTTTAACTGATAATTATAGAAGCTCGTACGACTAAGTATTTTCAAAGACGAAGTTTTACCCTTGTGTTCCTTTCCTTGTATTTCAGAGGTCAACTTTTATGTTTTAGCATCAAAGAGGTCCATTTGCTGTAGTATTTAAATACGGTAAATATTTTCACGCTATCAAACTTATAAAAATAACACATGAATCAAATTTATTTGTAGAGTTTATTACTATTTCGAATTAGAGAGATTGAATTATAATTTAAATGTGGCGCCTTCCTATTTGTTTAAATAAGGTGTACCCGCTTTAAGAAAATCCTATTTAAAATATATACGGGTCAGTAATACTGAAATCATAACCTAATGAGAAGTAAGAATACAAAAACAAATGTAAGTGATACTCATGTCAAAAAAAAAAGTACAGCAATTACACGAAAAAAGTTCCTAAAGTTCCTTTTTTAGCAGTTTCGATTGCCGATCGAGTCGAGTCCACATCGCAAATGCGAACAGATAACAACTCCAATGAAACACCCAACTTCTTATCACTTCAGCTCTTTGAAATATTGCCCGCTTTTGACGTTTGAAAACACAAGCGTAATTGGAAGTGTTTAAGTGATAATTGAGAACTTTGTCTGCGAGCCAGTTGTGGGCCTTTACTATATTACTTATATTATATATAATAACTGAACTGGTTTTAATGAAATTTTATATGCCATCATAACATAATATGAATTAAGATATTTTTTTTTCTAAAAAGTTTTTTTTTCAATAAACGTTAACTAGCTTTAAGTGCTATACAAAATATTTTTATGAATACTTTATGATTAACAAATCTAAATCATAGTAAAATCCCGAAGACTTAAAATTTGTTTTAAGGCTCAAATATCAAAACACTTCTTATTTTATCTAATTTTGGTAGAAGATCATCAAGATCATCAAGAATCAAGATTGAGAAGGATGAGGAGATCCGTAGAAGAACGAAAGTCACCGACATAACCTGTAGGATTAGAAAGCTGAAGTGGCAACGGGCGGGCCACATAGCGCGAAGAGCGGACGGCCGATGGGGCAAAAAGATCCTAGAGTGAAGACCACGTACTACCAAACGCAGCGTGGGACGGCCACCTACCAGATGGACCGACGACCTAGTAAAAACCGCTGGGTCTCGTTGGATGCAGGTGGCACTGGACCGGTCGCGCTGGACAATCATTGAAGAGGCCTATGTTCAGCAGTGGACGGCTACGGGCTGAGATGATGATGATGATGATTTTCAAGATTACGTGTTTGGAGTGATGATTTTTTTTGTATGACGTTAAATCCAAAAAAATAGCGTCCAACTGTTGGCCTCTAAATGCTTTCTCCGTGTTTAGTATCCGTCCCGCTGTCATAAAATACGCATGAATTGTTACGCATTATTGTTTTTATTTATAATGAAGGTTTGTGTTGAAGTGTAACGAGATTAAAAAGGATGATTATGGGAGAACTGTAGTAGCTGGTATCACTATTCACGAACACATGTTTGAAAATGTTGGCCTGTCCTTTTTGTTTTGATTGTAGGGCGACACTCCATCTAGACATATTAATGATCTAAGCCTGGTTAATGCTATTATGCTCTTACCAACGTCTGTGCCACGTTCACGTAGTAGACGTTCTAAAATTAGACGAGCTTGTGCAAACGATGAAATTATTTTTAGGCTACCTCAATAGGATTACTAAATAGTCTTTGACGGCATGTAAATTTCGCTAATTGGTCTCCTCGTCTAGTTTCGAGGGTATGAAAGGGTTGAGTTATGTATTCTTAAGTTATTAGAAAGTTGTAAATGAAGTTTCTTATAAAAGGCTAAATTATTTTTAGGTCTTCAAAGTCCCTAGGGAGCATACCTGCCTTTTGTTACTGTAACTAAAATTAGATCAAATCTTTATAACTCCAACTCTTAAATAATATAAGGAAAATAAAGATAATTATATTTGTATTTTATATTATTTTTGTATTAGACTTATGTCTCTATGTATATAATATTATTATTATATAGACAGAAGTTAACATTATGCCTTATGTACTTATTATGTCTTTTCTATTTGGGCAAAAAAAAAAATACTTCTTGGCAACGAATTATGGAAATAATATATCATACATAGTTTCATTTCGTTACTAATATCATACATGAGAAAGTGAGTTTATTAAAATGTTTGTTACGGTTTCTTTGGTACAAATATGAGGAGGTACTTGTTATAGGCCATAAAATCAAAATAACAAGCGAATTCACAGGCAAAATCTAGTCCATTCAACATAATTAATACATGTTATAAAAGTTACAGACTTATTGCATCAAATTGAAACATTTAAGAATCAGTACCCGCGCATTTCTCTAATGAGTGTCAAATTTTCTAATTAAATAATTAAAACACTAAGAGGATTGTACAATGGGAGTATCGCTGACAACCCCCCCCCCCCCCGCGATCCCCTCGCCCTCTTTCCCCGCGTAATTAATGCCATGGCGATATTAGCTTTCCAATTAGCAATCTTTAAGCACCTTAAAACGGTACTCCCGTTACATAGGTTATTTCTTTCGCCTCTTATTAGTACAGTCATGCACAAATGTCACAAAGACCATTTTACTTAGATTTTTATAGAGTTGTGACTTGTGTTGTGTGGGTTGTGTGACTTTTGGAGTTTTGAGAGATTTTCTTTTACATGAAATTTAAATGAAATTTTTAATTTAGGCGTTTGGTAAGCTCGTAAGAACTTATTAGCCACGATTTGATTGCCTGGTAATAGTTGCTAAATGTAAACATGTGTAAATTTTTTACCATTATCATTTTTTACAGCAAAGTAATAAATGGAAGTTTGGCTCAGTTCAGCGATGCTTATAATGATAACATTACATATTTAGTTTAATTACCAGAAATGTTCGATTTATAATTTCTGTTCGCATTCAAAGTTGTACTTATACTAATGACCAAATTATGAAAACACGCCTGTGCAAGTTTTATATTCTGCAACAGACTGTACACGAAAGAAGATAATTAAATCCGTAGACACCCGAGAGATTTATAAAGTAGATGTGCTCTAAACGGTGCATATAAGGTATTATTAGATCCGTAAACCGTACACACGAAAAGAGACTCTGCTCGTACGTAATAAATACGGTACTCTCATAACAAGAAGATTCTCAAATATTTTAATATTGTAATATAATAGATGGAGTTTTACACTTGTAAGTAGTGAAATAAAGCTTAGCAAGTTTTGTGCGAGCTGTGTGAAGTTAGGTTGGAATAAAACTGTTTATACCATCATGGCTGCCTGAAAATTGAATTAGAATTTGGAATGTGGTTCTGTTACGTCATGAAATTTCTGGCGTGAAAGTAGTTTTAGAACATGTTAAAGCATTTTATGCAGCTTTGAGTATCTTTATGGGTACCATGACGTTTTTGTTACAAGCTTTCCAAATGGAAGCTATCAGAGCTGATCTTTGTATTCACATTAAGCTGTTAATGATTGAACTAAAATTTGATTGCTTAAAACTTATTGATAGTAATAATAATAATGATGATAATGGTAAGGATTATAATAATTAATAGTAGTCATAAAAATGCTTATAATCGTACTGCTTTAATATTTATTACAACAACAAAGCTTTCACTTGCACAAGCGTAACTTTTGAAAGACTTAACACACTATTATTTAAGGAAGAGAAAGCGAACAATGTGAATGCACGCAAATTCTCCAGCCACTGATTTAATTTTTCTATTACCATTCCTATTAGTCCTCCGAACAAAGGCGAGGAGGTTCTTTGTTCGGCCCTCACGTTACTGAAACAATAGGCTAACGGCATTTTACACTTAATCTCATAAGGTGTTTGTGGACTCAAAGAATTTATTATAAAGGTATTTCAATATATTTTTTTCGTTTTGTTCTATTACGTATTCCTTTAATATTTTATCTTTATTATGTTTATATTATTTTATGACTAGCTGTTGTCTAAGGCTTCGCCCACGTTGGCAAAAAAATGTATCCTATGTTACTTCTAGTACCTCCGAGAATATGTGTACAAAGTTTCATGATGATCGGTTTAGTAGTTTTCGCGTGAAAGCGTAACAAATATCAATATAACATTTGTAAGGATGTTTTATACTTTTTAATATAGTAATGTTAACTAATTTAAGCAGCACATAAAACAAAAATTTCAACTCTTGAATAATATTTAAAGTATTAGAAATGGGATATTTACCATGTTTTTTAGCATTATTTTGCGGAGCTTGATGTTTCGGCATTGTCTACGAAATAATGCTAAAAAACATAGTAAATATCCCGTTTTTAATACTTTAAATATTATTCAAGAGTTTTGTATATGGGATTTTTATCAATTATTTTTCCTTGATTTGAAAGCAATTATTTAGATAAAAACTTTATTGAAACTTTAAATTATTTTCCCATTGATGTCAAACATACAGTTACAGCATGTCCAGTATATGTGCAATATCTACATTAGAATTCAAAATCCTTTGCACACAATAGAGTCCAGAGAGAATGGATAGTGAATCTCATGCCGACAGTAGACTTTATTGCCACCGTAAGCCAATAGTGTTAAACTAAAAGAATAAAAATAACAAGAACATTAGTAATATGTGATGTTGCTCCAAGGGCCGGCTCTATCAAGTTATCTAGTTCCAGAGGCATCGCGTGACCGGCAATCGTAGCCTTATCGCACCATTACAATGACGCCCGGGATATCATATTATCACTAGAATCACGTTTTATGTGGATACTAGTTGTTACCGCAGTTTTACCTGTCCTAGTGACAAAACCTTCGGCTAAGATAAAGGCAAAGTAGTCAATTCCTCGATGATTGGGATAACAAGTCGCACTCTTACCAAAGATAAGCGTTTAAAAATCTCTTCAGTATTATAATATTAGTTAAGATTAATCATTTTAAAACCCGATGAATGCATAGCAAACCACCAGCGTGTTTATTGATTTGATTTTACTTAAGATAATGTTCTATATATGATTTTTTTAATATTCAATTGATACTATGGATATATAATGGACAACAGTTAGTATCTTTCAGTGTAGACTGTAGAATAATAAAGCCATAAATTTAAATGTATAATTCTATACACTTATACTTTATCTAGTTTTACATACATCAATAACTTTAATGGTGTCTTGTAGAGTATGCAACTTCGATAGATATAATCTACCACCATCATTAATGACTGTATAGCGATGTGTTAGGGCTTATTATTGCCTGCACGAAATAGCACATGGGGTACCATGTTCACACATTTATCTTCCATCTATCAGCGATTTAGTGGTATTTATTGCGATTTTAAAATGATTTATAAGCTCTCAGCTGTAGAATCTTACGCGATTTAGAGAAACTTGGAAAGTTTTCAAATGGCGGAAGGGTAATTTCTAAAAAAAAAATATCTAAAGACAAAAATGTACCAGGATAACAGCGCAGAGATGCAGTAGCTATCTATAGGCGCGCTACAAGCGGCGTACGCCGTCAGGCGCTATACGGAGCATTCGTTGAACCGCTCCGTTTCCTTCCTCATTATTTTTCCGGTCGTCAGCCTCTCATCGAGTGCTGTAAAATTCACGACCATTTGATGCCGTCACATTTCAAGAAATGCCTATATTTCTTACATGCTCCTTATTTCGAATGTACCCTCAATTCTATTGTTGAATATTTTAGACGTTATTGGATTGTATATTCATTCGTACCTTGGGAATGAGGTGTTCCCACTTTGTCTACATTAAGTAAATACAAATTCTTACATAAATGTGACGAGAATTTACATAATTTATTATTATTTTACGGTAATAAAATAAATGGAAAAATAGAAGAACTATTTCAAGATGGATACCAGCAAAATTCCACACTAGGTAAATGTAAACGGATAATAGCTAAGCTATGCGTTAATTTATTTTAAACTCTCAAGCTAAGTGATAAATTTACAAGAATAAAAGTAAACATTTCTTGTGCAATATTTGATCTAGGCATATACAATGTTACATAATACATATTTGCTGAAATAAAACGGGCAAACTCAACGAATGAAAACAAGCCAAGTATACAAATAAAAGAATCAAAACGAACGAGAAATTATTAAAAGAAGTCATGCAAAAGGTAAGAATGTTCAAATTGGAGCAACTTGGTATTTCGTCAGACGAGCTTTAGAGTTGAGTCATTATCATACTGTTGTTACTTTTTGTTTCACAACAAATATTTCTATTTTAATATTTCCAAAGAATCGTAATAAAATTAGCATTTTTTAAAACAATAAAGATGAGTCGGCTAAGACAGACATTATAGATGTTGTAGTACGGCCTTTAACTGTGAATATTTGTCCTGCTTTAGCCTTCTATCTGGAATGTAGCAAAGGTGTCTAAGGAACTCATAAGGGTAGTCGTGCACACATTGAATATCATGTTCAAGATCACATTGAATTCGATTATACGCTCAAGGTTACGATTGCGGCAGAGTATCAAAAAGTGGTTACCGTGGCAGCTCCTTATACAGGGCGTCCTACGGCTATGCTATATGGAGGGGAAGTACCTTGAATATTGTAGATAGAACATTTTATTGAAAGAAAGCAAGAAAGATGCCCTGTATATGGTACTAGCTATCACAACAGACTTCGTTCTGCCAAAAGTACTAACATTGCTGTTAGGGGTTAGTGATAGTAGGGTAAAAATTTTGGGATGTAGGTGTTTTTGAATGCTGTATTATAAAAAAAAAAATGAAAATTTTATTTTCTTATTTAGATAATATTTTTTATCTAAAAAATAAGAAAATAAATGAAGGCATGGCCCACCACCCCTTACATTAAGGGAGATGAAAAATAGATATGTTCGATTCTCGGACCTACTCTATATACACATAAAATTTCATGAGAATCGGTTAAGCCTTTTTAGAGGAGTTAAATTTTTAAAAAAAGTTTAATTAGTTAAACGAATTGACAGTTAGTTGTCGCGCAAGGTATTGTTCTACTTTTACCGCGCATCTTCGGTTACGGCGTTATGGAATTCGCTATCCCATTATAAAATAGTATAAATCCCACTGCAGGGCACAGGTTTTTTCCTTTGATTTCGAGAAGAAAACCTGTGCTCAACTATCCCCGGCGAACATAGGCTATATTAAATTTTCAAGAAATAAGGGCAAGTAGCAAGAGATCGGTCGTCTTGGCGTTCATTGAGGGAGGCATATTATGTTCAGCAGTGGACGGATAAAGGCTGATGATGATGATGATGATGATGAAGGAACTCGTTTTAAATTTTAGTTGATGCAGGTGAAGCTGCATGCAATAGCCAGTATTTAATATACCTTTGTATTATAAAACCATAACATATTATGCCGGTAAGATCCAACTTTGTTACAGAATTGTCCAAATACTATTGATGTTGCAAAGTATAACATCAGGTATTTTATAAGCCGTAAGAATCCGTAGAAACAAGTTTCATCATAGTAGATAATCGTCAGTATTTAAGTTACAAGGTTAGGCATTTCACGTGAATTAAGGCTATCTAGCCAAGACATCTCGGCCTGAGATACTAAGCCCACGCATCAGGCTTTAACGCGAAATATTTATCGAACTACCGAAATAAGTTCGCGTGACCTCTGACCGTTTTTGGGGCTGGTACAAGGGATCAAGCGATTTATTTTTAATTGGAATTATTATGAAACACGTTTTTTGTACATCGTCATGAACTACTGCAGTTGCATTTAATCTAGGTAAAGCAATGATTTTTAATCTCGTTTGACACAGATTTATAGATAAAGACATATGGAGCATGCCGAACACCCGAGTGACGCTTCAAAGTGAATACAAATTCAAAAGCGCTCTCAAGTGCTTGACATAGCGTCGTACTTTAAGCGTCTATTAGATTGTCTTCACTTTTGAATGTGTATTCGCTTTGGTGGCGTCACTCGCGTGTTTGGCATGCTCTATATGTCTTTATTTATATTAAATCTGTGTCGTTTGATATAAGTTTTATGCAATAAAATATGGCTGTTATTATTTGAAGACAAAATATTTCTTTGTTTATTTTAACTTAAAAGCTAGAAGTTGAAGATAAAAGCTTAGTGTTTATCACTCGTCAATTTCTTGTTGATTACAAGTTTTCGGCGGCCTAAGAAAACCGCTTTGCCGAAAACAGTTCTTTAAAATTACCGTATGAAAATCGCTAACGCTTATATCTCGTACCACACAGTAACATTTATAGTTAGCAATTAAGTGGAGAGTCTATGCGTTGTGTCTTATCAATGGTTTAGGTGCGTGGCCTTATCTATAGGATGTTGTCCCTCCGAAGGCATTTGTTTCGGAGAAATATGATCGCGTGCACACAGACAACAGTTACAACACATTTTGTGTACTTTTTCGTATCTTGTTGGTTATGAAATTGACTACTGATATTCGTTAGCATGTAATATTGGGCTACCTACGAGTACCTGTTATTAACCAGTATTCTTAATATGCACGCAGCAGAGTCGTATGCATAAGACACTTGGTCGATATATAAAAGTATAAGTAGATATTCTTTGTGTGTTTGTCTTAAAGTTTCTAGTATATACTGTGAAATGGCACAGCTTCTTTGTCGGTATCGCTCTTGATAGAGTGGTCGTGTTCATCACTTGGAATTTTTATGGAGATTTCAGATTAAAAAATAGAGGAATCGCAACATATAGAGACGGCATCGCATTTTCAGTAAATTTTAGGTATACTTATTAGTGTTCTAAATCAGTTTTAAAGGGCTTAGCAGACATATTTGGCCCGCAAGCAGAACCGCGCTATATTCTATGTATCATAATATAATCTACCTACCGTTTATATTATAGTAGTAAAGATAAAGTTTATTCGCCTTCAAATTCTACATACAATTTCAAGTTTTAATTGTGTTACATTAAAATTTAACGTTTATGTAACCGTATAAATTAACTAAAATATTACCTGGCCTTTTCCTTAATAAAGGTGACCCACTGGCATTACGCGTTTAAGAATAGCCCTTGCAGTACTACATAATATTCATACGTAATATTGAAATAAGGCTACGGCACACATATGGATGTGTTTACTTGTGCCATCTAGTCAAAGTCAAAGTCAAAAATTTTATTCAAAATAGTACTATCCAAGTATCTTTTTGAAGGTCAATTGAGTCTACCACCGGTTCCAAAGTAAGTCCACTGAGAAGAACCGGCGAAACAAACTCAGTGGAAAAGTAGTTGAATATTTTTTGCATAGTAGAAAATATCTAAAGAGGTACGGGAGTATGAAGGGTTAATTGTTTCCCCACATTAATCAATTGTATAACATCAATCAAATATGTATGATTGGAATTTTGTTATTCAAACAAAGCTTACTGTATGAATATTCAGGTATTTTTATTGTCATAGAACAAATTATACAAAATATATAAAACATTAAACAAAAAAAAGAGAGTAAATAAAATTATAGTTTGTAGTTGCGTCCATTCTATTTATAAAGATTATCTGAATTCCGCAGGAAAGTGGACAGTGAGATGTCAATTCAAACACTTCGTTAAATTTTTCAAATCAAACTTTTGCTCGTTTTGCTAATTGACGTAAATTTTGTAACGTAAATAAATTATTACATAGGGCAACATTTAGATAAATTGTCTATATTTACACTACAGAACTATAGTGAATACGTAGTGTGTACATGATTGTCTATGTCTATACATATCTATCGACAATTAGCCGCATCACTAGTCACCCCCTTATCTCTCACAGCAGACCTTCTTAATACGAAACTAACTCTGTATTATGTTCCTTACGAAATGGGTCAGTGCTCTTATTAACGCTCCATTGTATGTACCATGGTATTGATTATTAATAGACTTTACTAATTACTTTCATGGGTGTTATCAGAAAAAAAGGTTTTTGTGAGTAGTATTTATGTATACCATAAACTAAGCATGGTTTTTATAAGTGTATGTATGCTGCACATCTATCTACACTAATATTATAAAGAGGAAAACTTTGATTGTTTGTTTGGTTGTAATGAATATGCTCTCTATAAAAAATTCTATCCACGAGTAACATAGGCTAAATTTTATTCTGAAAAAAAAAAATAGGTTTCCGTAAAATATTTGGGTTTTCCCGCTAAGATCCTGTTGTAAATCTTAGTTAAAGCAGGCGAAGCTGCGGGCAACAGCTAGTTTTTAATAATTAGACAAAATTCGTTTTAATATTTATAAAATATTATAGAGTTCATCTCATTAACGCCCAGTTTACGAAAGGCGGATCAACGCAAAAAATTACAAATCAAGTGTCAAATCTCTTGTTAAGTGTCAAATAAGTTGCTAGAAGCATGGTTAAATTACTTAATTTGATCAACCTGTCACATGACATAGCCACTAAAAAGCTGTCAAATTAAATCTAGAATCGTATGTTAACCGCTATTAACAGCCATGTTAGTTGACATATACTTTGACCAATGTTTCAGAAACCGGTGATTTTAAGTGATTGAAATTAAAAGTAATATTTTGTAAAAAAGTAAAAGAAAACTTAGAACTCTGCTATTTTATATCTACTGACGTTAGATATTTTTTTTATTCCATTTATTATTACATACTCATTTTATCAACTTCACCTCAGGGAGTGGCCACTTAACTCGATTTCGTGAATCGTAAAACCTTCCAAGTTTATTGGTACCGAACGTAAAGTTCCGATTTCCACAGGTACATCACTAAAATTGAATACGTGATTGGGCTGAAAGGAATTCCGAGGACAGAGCTTTCAATCTAGGATAATATAAAGCCGTCATCAGGATTCCAAGTAACACACCTAAGACCGCCTACTCATTCCGAGATAAGTGCTCTCCCATATAAAAACCGCAATAACCCTGTCCAAGTAAACGTAACATTTTCGCAGCGTCCGTATTCAACTCACGAACAGTTCCGAGGGATATGTCTTTTGTTAGTGACGTACCCATTCGATTAAATTAAATCGATACATTGACTTCTATTGAATGTCTCGGGGTTTCCTTTTAGTCTTGATGTTTCGGGTTTACGAGGTTTTGCTTTTATATTAAGAAAGATAAAAGTATTTTTTTTATTAATAAATTTATAATATTTATAGTGTATATTTTAAAATACTTTCTTTATAACATTCACATTTCTGTTGATTAAAGTCTAGCTTTTTATCTATTGCGATTAATTATTATAGTACCTGGTTGACCGAGCATTCGCTCGGTACTCTAAGTGATAAAATACTATAAAATTTTTCTTCCAAAAAAAATGATCTTAAAAAAGGAAAAAAAAAATTCGGACTGGAGATTCGAACCAGACTCGTTCGAACTTAACTGCCTAATTTCACGTTCGTATTCTAATCATATTATATCGATGCCTCAAAACACGGATAAAAAAAGTTTTCTAAAAATGTATCCTAGCTAGATCGATTTATCGCCGTTTTTAACACATGTATACAAAATTTCATGAAAATCGTTGGAGCCGTTTCCGAGATCCCGATTCTATATATATATATACAAGAATTGCTCGTTTAAAGGTATAAGATTTGTTATTTTTAATAGCTAAACTAAAACTAATTCAAATAAGGGGTTGTGATAATGAATTAATAAGTTAAAATATATACTTTTTTGACCACTGGTTTTTCTGGGTATTTTTTATTTGCTTTAGTAAAGCTATTATAGATTTTTTTATATTGTTTCTTCCTAAACTCCATAGTCTCAAATAAAAATGATAGAGGTTTTAAACTTTACAACACGCTTCATTTCATTTACGTTTAATTACCGGTAAAATCGATATTGCACAACACTATTTATATACTAGCATGGTTGTTGAGTGTTAAGTGGCAGTAAAACACAAGTAGGAGCAACAGAGTGAGGCGTTAAGACATTTCGGTGATATACGACTCTCGCCGATCGTAGGAGTCATTTAACAACCGATTAACGATTACGGCAATTTTTATACATCTATAATATAGGTTTTTGTCGATAAATAGGGATGTAAATTGCTGGTATTATGTCATAGTCTATATATCGACTAGGTGAGATTCGGGTCAAAGTTTATGGTCTGTTTTGGTTTATTCTGGACATTGTTAGGTCGTTTGTTAAAGAATCTCCAGACTGAGGCAGTTTGTCCTTCCAATAATGCTAAGATAGCTTTTATTTGTATATTTGACAATCTCTGGCGAATTTAATAGTTATTGCTAGCCTTGTAATATTAAGTCCTATTTGAGTCAATAATGACTGAACATAATGAACAAACTCGCGAGGGACCGACCCTTGTACAGGCCCGGCTCCCTCATGCGTTTCTTGAGACAAAAGGCGATAGATGGGTCGGATAGATTTCGCTGTTAGTCAGAACCTGTCCTGATTTTTTGCCACTTCTTTGCCAAGAAACATGGGTGAGCTTTGTCAAGGCCCTCTCACTTTCCAGTGCTTTTACTACTACCGTTTACTAGTAGTAAAATAAAATACGGAAAACTTATTACGTTTATAAATTACTATAAAATTATCTTCAACATCTTAATCATAATCAGCATCATCACCCTTATGCCAAAGCGCATACGTAATACGGCTACTAAAAATATTTAAGACACTCTCACGCTTAGTTTCTATATTATTAAAAAAAAATGTCGGATCGAAAAACGCATGGTTTTGTAAGTATATTAGTATAGTATATAGACAAATAAGGTTAAAGAGTAGAGGCCACCTTTAGGTAGTTTAGGTAGACGAAGTGTTGGTCGGCCCTTAACAAGGTGGGAAGACGATCCCCGAGCAGAGAGCAGCCGGTCCGTATTGGATGCGAGTGGCAGGGGATTGGTCGTCTTGGCGTTCATTACAGGAAGCCTATGTTTACAGGATTGTTTGATTTCAGAGGATGATTTAACGTTGATGATGATGATAATAATTCGCCTCATAAGTCCTAATGGCCAAATCGAAAAAAAAATATATTTTTCTAACATAATACATATTATGTTAAGAATAAAATACGGAAATCTAGCAAACGGCACGACTCAATAAAGGTGAACGCGAATGTTAAACAAGTGAGATCAAAGGACGCATATTGCTCTTGCCTCTGTGAACTCACAAATATAGATCACGAATAAAATCCTTAATATGCTGTGGATAAGCGATATACGGATAGGGTGGCGTTTTGTAAGAACATTTCAAATATATTTATGAATTTTGTTTGCTACTCATAATTTGTACATTTTTATGAAGCTAGATGATTTAATCGTGAAATTTTGTTTTATGATTTGCAAATAAATTCTAAATGATTTTGAGAGTATCATAATTATATAGCGTAGCATTGGAAATAAGATTAATTCACAAGTATTTTCGGGTAGTGTCAGTTTTAATCCATTTCAGTTCATTTCAGATTCAAATTTTAATTATTATTGTGAGTACTAAAAATATTTTTCTATCTTTCTTTCTTTCAAATTAATATTAATATTTTTTATCAACCAATAAAATACTATTCGCGACCATAATATAAAGACAAACAGTTTTTTTTGTATTGTATTGTATTACTTAAAAATATTAAGTAACAACATAAGAATATTGCTTGATGTATAACAAAAAAATATTTTGTAAATGTCAAAATTATCATCGAAATATATCCAGAATAAACGGAGAAATTTGTATAACTAATACATAAACAATACCGCCTGACCTCCATTTTGAAGATGGTGGAAAAAAACTTGTGTAACATATTCTACGAACTGTTCAAAAATAACTTGACCTCAATGAAGGGGCAAAAAAGCAGTTTCTAAAAATAAGAATCCTTTTCAAAGTTACTAAATGAACCTCACGCCACACTTATTTAAAATGCCAGAACCGAGAACTTCTGACCTTATGAACTTCGAGAAACTGAAAAAAAAACTTTAAAAGAGATTTATTTTAAGTGCGTGTGTGGTTGCCAATTGAGATTTATTTATATTAATAATTAATACTATAATTACTGTCAATATTTTTGTCTAATTGCGATATTTGTACACTTTTTGTAATCAAACGATTTAAATTAAAGAAGTATGGCTCAATTGAGTAAATCTTATACATAATATATTTAAACGAGCATTTCTTGTATCTCAAAAGTGGCAATGGAAAAATCTAAGATTCAAGTAATTTTAAATCGGCGTGTATGTTTCTTTCTTTAACCTCAAGAAAATCAAATTTGTGGTGGCACTCCCCGAAACGGCTTGAGGATTTTATGAATTTTTTATGTATATTTGTTAGACATGAGTATAGGTCGTAAAGTACATTTCAT
This sequence comes from Lycaena phlaeas, assembly GCA_905333005.2. NCBI lineage: Eukaryota > Metazoa > Arthropoda > Insecta > Lepidoptera > Lycaenidae > Lycaena > Lycaena phlaeas. The sequence goes on from HG995166.1 coordinate 19,530,649, forward strand.
TCTGAGAGGGACACCCTAAGGTGTGCCTCTCGAGAGTAAAATATATGGGAGAACGTTTGCCGGGTTATTTATAAAGATATAACTCAAATCTTTCTCGAACTTAACGAAGGCTATCTTATATTCGTCAATTCTTTATTCCCATTTTATTCTTGACCACATTTGAAGTATCGAGGACCATCAATAAGGACCGCAGGACCAGCACAATAAAAGTAATAAAGTGTTGGATCGATCGCAAAGTGCTGGTAACTAATGACCAATCCCGGAAGACTCGCCACTTTGGTAATTAATTACTCTACCTAACAAATGCTTTCGTGTCCTTATTATTGAAACTTTTCAAGTCAACACTTGTTTGGATTAAATTTTGTATGTATGGAATTTTTATTTTTAACAAATATATTAAAATTAAAAACAAACCTCTTATTTATTTTTAGCTTATTATAATGAAATAACTTTTACGGATTTTATCGCGGTTTATTTAGTTTTTTATGAGCCCGACGTTTAGCATACTTTACAACCATGGTCAAGTCCTCTCGTGACCATGGTTGCTATAAAGTAAGTTTTTTCATATATAGTGAGTGAAATTCGAGTAAACATAATAAAACCTATTGCAGGCTTTATCGAGGCACCAATAACAAATATCGAAGTTGATATATAACTGAAGTAATATTATGTTTATGTTCTGTTTTTTTCGAAAGGTCTAGACTTTTAGGCCTCATGGCCTTTAAGCTCAATCGGTAGGTAGGTGAGCAAATAGCTCACCTAGTAGATTATGTTCAATCCCCCAAAAACACTAGTCGAATTATTTTACATATACGATAAATTTGCGATAACAATTTAATAAGAATGGTAAGTATAATAAGCATTATCATAAGGTTTTATCGCTGGATATAAATGTCAAACGTTATTATATCGCTGATGAAATTTGCCTACATATCGCTAGGTTATCAAACTTATCGTTATTCCTTTGGGATATTTGAGGAAAATTCTTAACCTATTTCACGAGTGGTCTAAAATAGAAAACCTGGAAGCCTTTTTTAATATCATCATCATCAGACTTTATCTGTCGATTGCTGAACAATATTAATTATATATTATTATATAATAATAAAAAAAATACATAATATATAATTATCAGTTAACTGGTTTGGAATCCGTAGACTTACGTTGACTTTCAATAAGCTATACTTTTGTAAATGTAGTATTGAATTAAAAAAATATATCAAAATATGCCTATATAAAGATTATAAAACTTTCTGATAAAGTTTAGAACGCCACTAAAATTGTAGGTATTACGCGCTCATAATTTTATAGATTAAAAAAATATATATTTATAAAAAAATATTGCATTTTCAATAAAATAACAATCAAAATGCGTGAATAAAGCTCATAAAAGCGGACTTAACAAAAGGATAGAGTTAGGATTTCTAACGCATTAAATTCGGTCATATCGGCCGCGCGAGAACAATAAATACTATCATAGTATTACCAAAGATATAGAGGGAAGAGAGTGAACTAGTGATGGGTCAATACTATCAGACATTTGACTGTGAGAATAGTCGATAAATTTTACAAGATGGTACCATAAAAAGGGAGTCGTCCAAAGTTTTTACAATATCGGGACAGGAACATAAAATATGGGACATATTGAAACACGTTTGCGTAATTTGCTTAAATATATTGTTCGGTATTGAAAAGAGGCACCGTTTTATCACATCGTGTTTTTTTATCAAATAGGGATTTCATTTTTTTATCGTTTTTTTCAGTAGTAGATTATATTGGAAGAGATCTGCATATTAGGTAAAATAATACATAATACACAATCATGATGCGTCTTTTTAATGTTTATCACTTTATTTTTAAGGCAGTAACATCAAATTCAAGTTCTTATTGAAGTAAGAAGTAAATAAGTAGTAGCTACGAAGAAAAATACATAAAAATATAATCATTAATAAATTATGTACTTTTAACGGAAGCTCAACGGACTCAACGGAACTCAATTCAAAACATAAAAATATTAAACAAGATCATTGTCATCATCTTTTCCCCGTCTGCTGTTGAACATAGGCCTCCCTCAATGAATGCCAAGACGACCAATCGCATTAAACATTAAACAAAATATAGTCAAATAACTATTATTTTTCAGAGGCTTAACAATGAAGTGTCTACAAAAGTATGATGAAGAGGCGAAGCGGATTGATGCTGGGATAGATGTGAGGATATGAGGAGATGAGGATAGAGGTCTAATCTAGGGGGATAATCCCGAATCAATGAGGTGCTGGAGGTACGTTTGTTCGCATCGACCCGTGTGTATAGGCTTTCGGCATAAGAGGGGCATAGCTGTCTTTTATCTTTTGAAAATTACTATGTTTATAATCGACACGTGGTTTTATGCAGTCACAGGTTCAAATTATGATGACTTTTGTGAAGTAATTTTGTTATCTTTATTATAATGAAACAACTTTTACGAATTTAATCGCGGTTTATTAAGTTTTTTTAAGCTAGACGTTTCGGAAACTTTACAGCAAATATGTCAAGGAAGGAAATATGTATTTTTTCCAGCAGACGATAAAACACAATTTTTTAAAAAATATACACAAAATAAGAAGTTGATGATGATGAGTTTCAATGATCAGATACAAAAATTAAGTTTTTTTCCTTCCCTCATTTGTTGACGGGCTTAGTTGAACAAGATACGACCGTTTCAGGGGTGCGTAGGAATAGATAGATGTATGTATAGAACTGAACAGAGAATGTAGACAAGGATGATAAAAATGGATCAAAATATATATTCCTTTAAGTATTAAAATAAAAAAGAAACTTTGCTCTTTTCTTTGTGTTTATGTTAATTTTATTATATTTTGCATAGCTTTACAGTTTCCATAATAAATATTTGTATTAAAACGTATTGTGTAAGAAAATGTTGTCAACACCTATAACTGGCAAGTTCACGGATATAAGACTACTAATGCTGTTGCTGTGATTTTTTGTTTTCATTTCTGTTGGTGTTGAATAAACAAATAAAAAAAACTACATGTAACAGCAGCATATTTTTTTTTAATGGTCCGTGCGCTTATTGGCCCGGCCCGCGTGTCACTGTCGTAATCAGAGAAATTTTCTACTACCTTTTCCCGGTTTGCTCAAGTGGTAGAAGGTCCTTGATTTTCTATTATTTTAAACTATAAATGAACAGCAGCATATTAGCTATATGCGCTATATGTCCATCATATTAAATAGTTCGTGTTCGAAAGCATTTTGCGTTATTAACGTCAAATCCCTCGAGGAAATAGTATTTTAATTCCCTAATAAATAATACCAACTGAACTCGATGCCTTTAACTAAATAAACCATTTGTATATTATATTATAATATGTGAATATGCCAGCTGATAAAATGAAATTTAAATTAATTAAAAAATTAATTAATACAACATTAATAATTAAGTTATTATATTTATAAAATAGACCTGGACATTACTACCCATGGGAATTAGGCAAATTAAATTTAAGAATAATCATTCAATATTAATAGGTAGTTTACGAACACACGAGCAATCACCAGTAAATTCGATTGCGTTATCATATAATATGTACTAATATTACGTATTATTATTTTTAACAAACCTACAATTAATAATAGTGCTAAATGAGACACACATCCTATTACCAACTGCGTTAAATAGCATTACTAACCGCGACATACAGTATTACGAATCGCGATATATTACTAACCGCGATATGCAGTATTACCAATCGCGATATAATACAAAGCGCGATAGCCTAAATCCGACCCCAGCAGGTTGTTAACGTACGTCTGTGCGCGACACTCGTCCGCAGCAAACACATTACGTTTGAAGATTTTCGTCAGTATTTATTTTTCGCACGCACCCCCTATATGACACCTTGTTGTTTGCACACCCTCTATTCACGTGCCCCATATAGCTGCGGTGACCAACTTTGTCGGATTAAGGTGTGAATAAAAAATATGCGCTTCAACTTATAGATGCAAAATTTAGTTTATAAATATTTAACACATTTAAATGTTGTACTTTTAGCATAGAATAAATACTAATTAATTTTGTGTACATAAATAAAAAAAATATGTGTGTAATAAAAACAAAAACCGTGGGAAATATTCTAACATAATTTTGGCAATGTACATAACAAAACTAATTTAAAATCCTACATCAACGCACATGTTCTTTAATCTATTTGATTGCTAAATACAAATAAAAGATTTGCCTCGAGCGGCTTAGGCTAATATCGTTTTTTTGTTTATAATATTTTTTTTAAATACACACATGTTCAATTTCAATCAACATTTATAATATTATATAAAATAAATATAGTCATTTCACTTTAATTATAACCACGTTATGAAGCTATTCGGTAATAAAATCGATGTACTATTCAAAAGACACGTGAATTTAATAATGCCCACGCTTTTCACCAATATATGCTCACCCTACACATACTAACAGTCCGTGGACTCTCATAATTATTTATGCCTTTTATATGGCCTTTATCCCTCTCGACCGTTTCCCGCCTAAATTGCTTTTATACAACTTAATAATATTTCTGTAATTAAAATCGCTTGAAACGCTTTTACATGTCATTTTTCCGGTAAAAGCAATTATTTGTCTTTTATTATCGTCTTAATTGTACATACTCTATTGTTACTTTCACATGTGTGATATATTTTAAGGCTTTATTTGTAATTAAAAAAACATCTTTTATATAAGAGCGACTAAACTCTAAATTTTGTCATCGCCACTGATTTCATATCTTAAATGTAAATATTTATTCCTATAAGAATTGGTTGTTTCCTAATGATTTTTAAAATATTGAAACGACTATTACGTATTTTATCGCGGCTTATTAAGTTCTTTACATGCGTGCATAGTTTCGACGGTCACGGGAGGGCATGTAAAAATGTTGATAAGCCGCGATGAAATCCGTAAAAGTTGTTTCATTATAATAATTATTGGTTTTTAAAATTTCTTACGAATTCTCAAAACTAATAGTTATTATTAATTTGCTTATCTTATCCAATAAATAGATGGATAAATTAAAAAAAATAATAATACTAAATATATATTATAAATAGTAAATCATAGAGTCTATATCTCTGGTACAGAGTTTCGTCCATCATATTGATATTTATTGGTTCGAGTCGCTCGGGTCGGCCGTCGGCCGCCGGGAATCAATCGGTTCGATATCGCCCCGGGACACATTTTTTCTATAGTCTTGTTTGACTTTTAAACAAACTACATTTTGTACGTTTTTTTTTAATTTTTGTCGTATCTGCAGTATGAAATTGATTAGTAACGACGGTCTTCTTATAAGCAGAGCTCATCCCCACGGGTTCAGCCTTGAGCACTTGCACATGAGACCACCGGTGAAGGAAATCGTGAGGAAACCTGAATGCCTGATGAGATTGGAAATCTTTCGCAAGGTGTATACCACTAAGTGACGCGGAGCCAGCGCATCGATGAACAATGGCTCAACACTTTCCTCGCCTGATATCGAGGAGGAGACCCGGGCCCAACTGGAGTAACAAGGATTAATATTCTTCTATTGGAACAATTAATTGAAAGGGAACACTTGCGAAAAAAGGAGCTTAATAGAGTACAGAATACTTAGCGATAAAATACCGCGCACGCGCCGCGCGTTAATGTAACGGTAAAATAGAACCGATAATAATCGCGCGATGAGCGTTCCAAACGTTCGTATAGAAGCTTCGCTTCAATTATAAAGCAAGTGTTTAAAAGTCATTCTTCAATACTGATAAAAAAAAAACATCACAAAATGAAGAATTGTCGAAGCTAACTTACAGATGAAAAAAACCCATTAGATAGACAAAAACATATGCATGAAATTCAAATTCATCAATTATTCAAACATTACGAAACCTAGATTCAAAATTGAAAAACCGTTCCAAATTCGAATAATCCAAATCCGGTGTACAATTGGCGCTGCAGCCAACCGTCTATCACGGCTTAGGCCAGCAGGCAGGCTGTTACTTATAACTTAATCCCGGCCCAGCACATTTACATAGCCGGGCGAAGCCGTTTGTTTATTTTGGCCTGGATTGGGCGCATCAGAATTGCGTAATTAACTTTACACTAAAAGTTGAGTGTTAAACGTGATTCTCTTGCGGCTTTATCGCTTTCTAATTATAATTTTGGTACATAAATATTCATATTTACTATTTTTAGCTGACTTCAAAAAAAGAGGTTTTTAATTCTAAAGTCTCCATGTTTTTCTTAGTCTTAAATGTCATGTTGACAACTCTGGTTTTTTTTATCTCAATCATAATAATTATGGCAACTAAAGCCTTTTATTCAATTAGTTTCAGCATTATCTTCATCGTTAACGGGACTATTATGGATATCGTGAACCGATGGGAAAGATAGGCTGTGGCGCCTCCGATTGCATGGTTATTATCATCTTATTTGTTACTTTCATGAAACAGACTGCGTTTCGGAAAGATTGGCAAGACTAATGTCTCGCACCGCGACTTAACATCTTATGTCTCAGAACAAGCAGGAATTGCGTTGGTTAGTTTCAGTAAGACTAGGGAAAAAAGCATTACACGAATAACATATCAAGTAAGAAGTCCAACAGATGGACGCATGAATAGAAAAAAATATATTATCACAATAAATACCTACAAAACCGTATGAGGTAACATTTATTATTTGCCAACTGGGCGTCTTGCTCCACCCAGTATATTTGGCACCGAAAGTAAGGCGTAGCTGCAGTTCGTAGAGGCCATTCGTCGACGTAGCGCGCCTACGTAGCACCGCTACGAACCTATTGGTGGATAAACTCTACATTATATTTTAGCTTTGGGAACCTAATTGAAACCTAAGTGGAGTTGGTTAATTTGATGAATTATATAAATATTCTTTTATTGAAAAAATGTGTTTTAATATTTACGAGTTATAATTATATAATACATATCTGATACTATAAGGAGATTTGTAAGATAAAGTAATAATTAAGTCGTTTTCTGGCATTTTGTTTTTTACTGCATTATACTCTATACAATACCTAAGCAGATAATACTTTTTTATTTATTATATTCTTATGCATTATCAAACCACAATTTGACCACATAATTAAGAAAGTATATATTAATTATGACGAATAATGAAATAATTATTTGAACTAAAAGCTTACTGAAAATTCTTATTAGTCAAGCTTAAATCACTAAGCTGCACCAACATTGTAGTGTTTTCTAGTATTTCTTCAATATAGAAGCTGAAGATAGTTCTTAGTAGAAATACTAGAGCTTGTATAACAATAGAAGGCACGAACAAACACAGCATCGTGTTTAAACGATAAATATGTAGAGATGACGATGTAGAGCTAGTTAATAAAGTACCTGCGTCAAATACGTCTGTGATACTTTGGTGATTTATATAATTTGAACGTTCAAAAACGTTTACGACTCAATATCTCATTTGCGAGGTTGAGACGGACTTTATGATCGCGGAGGCGTGTACCGTCGCCCATTACCCAACACCATAACTTCTGTTTAGAACCGCACCTAGCCTACATTGTGAACTAATTTACGGCCCGTCACTTTGGTGCCGTATTTATCCACCTACCCTCATTTTCCATAGAAATTATTTGTAATTGAACCGTTTGTCTATTGCGGTTCTGTGGAACTTGATAATCAACTCTCCTCACCACTATATCAAATCTAAATATTAATAATAATATTATAAAGATGAAAATTTATAAGTTTGGATGTTTGTTGCTCTTTCACGCAAAAACTAAATGGATTTTGATGAAAGCTTACAATATTATAGCTTATACATCGATTATAATTTATCCCGATATTCACACGGGAATAGGAAGGGTGAAACTGCGGCTCTGCTTGTTTATAATGAGGATTGCGAGTTCAAAAGATAAGGTTGCTTTGTTAATTACATGTGGTACAGGTCTTATTATGGGAATACACAACCTGATGATGAATCATCAGGTGAGCGTCACTATAAACATCACGTCGCATCTAGAACTTTCTTGTAGTTGAAGTTGAAGTATGGGTCAATAACCTTGTAGGGAAAAATTATAATATCTTTAGTCAAATAATAATGATAATATGAACTCTACGCAAAATTTTCCGACAGTAGATGGCGTTAATAGCTCTTAAATATGTATTTATTCATCTGTCACGTGAATTTGTTATGTTTTTCGGTTCCTAATTGTTCGCAAGTCGTTTCTAATTAAGTTGGTCAGTTCTTGACACAATTATTTACTATAATGTAACGGCACGAATCTCTCTGGGCGAAACTTACTTTTTAAAACTTCTAATGAGTCGGAAAGTAAGTTGAGCTATCTTGTATGCCCAAGATAAGGTTTTAAAATTTTAATTATTCTTTTAGTATTTTTAGTTTTAATTATTATTTTACCGGTAGGAGGGATGCGCTGTGGCCCTCCCTACTGCATGGGTTCACTCTTGCATGTTTCTGCCGCGAAGAAACTTTGTTTGTGTTTTGAATCGGAAATAATTACTAGTACCGAGTCTTAACATCTTATGGCTAACGGTAGGAATCACATAAAACGTTTGCCTGGGATTGCTGTATAAATAATTAAAAATTAGATTACGGGCGACTTCGATCACCAACCAACACGTGGTACGTCTGTCAGTTTACGTATTACGTATCAAACTAACATAAATATCATATCACATTTTATTATTGAATTATTAAGCTGTAAAAGTCAAGTAGAAAATATAAGAAGTATGTAGATTGATTTAGATAATGGTATAAGTATTATTATGATATATTAAGTACTTGTATTTGTTACAATATATATGACTGTAACGCTCTCTGTACAGTCATTCTGTTCGGTTGGGCTATGTTCAGTAGGGGACAGATAAATCTGATAATAATGATGTAGTGAAAACGCTAAATCAAGATAGTTGAATAGCGTGGCAATCGCTCAAAGCAAAACCCAAAGCTCGAACATCAAAAGTAAAATTTATATGAGAGCGAAACTAAAACACTCCAGCCTTGAGTGATAGTATAATAATATATGAGTCTTGCCAACATTTCATAGATCGCTAAACAAGTGTATTTGCACAGAGATTCCAATTTAACTAACTCCCGGTTCGTAAAATTCGCTCTGATGTTTATTTGTTTATCTTCACTTTCCATTCCTGTTTTGGCACAGGTTCCAGGCCCCGTACAAACATCGCTGGCCAACTTTCACTCGCTGGCCGCAAGCCAAGCCGGAGTATCTCGTGTTTACGCCTACTAATAATTTATTTATTCCATCATCGGTGATTCACCTAGAAGTGGTATTTTTTGTAAGAAACGTGTATATCTCATTATAAGATAAGTTTGCTTGGCAATACAGCGTTCATATCCTACTAATCCTATTAGCCTACTTAATATTATAAACGCGAAAGTTTGTAAGTATGCATGTTTGTTACACTTTCACGTTAAAATACCGAAAGAATTTTGATGAAACTGTATAATAATATAGCTTATACAACAGGATAGCACATAGGGTATAATTTATCACCGTACTCCCACGGCACCCCCGTGGAAGTACGCGGGTGAGACCGCGGAACACTGATAGTTAAACATAAAGCACAAAGATTTTGAGCCACTCGTTCACATACTATAGAATTATTAATTTGATATTAATATATACAAGATAAATTCTTGTTTCTCTTTGTTTTATATCATCAGGTATCTTATAGATATGAGCACAACCACAGCTTATACAAATACGTTGCCTTTCTTTTACCTATCCCTCAACAGGCCGATCGAAACTTATAAGCCGCGTGAAACGCAACAGCACAGTTTATAGTATATTTATGTTGTTTTTTGTCAGCACAGCTGAAAAATACGCAATAGCTGTGAAAGAAACAAAAAAAAAAGAACAGTTGCAAATGGTTACATTAAGCGATCCCACACAAACCATCTTCGTCCCATTTTGACGAAGGTGAAAACCCCTAATAAATAATACATACATAATTAAATAAACATCAAGCCATTGATAGCAATTGAGTAGAACAATAATTTATTCATACAATAAAGTGTCGGGTTGAGACAGCCAAAGTGAGTGGTTATGGGGTCGGCAATAAAACGCACGCCCCACAATAATCGTCTTAAGGGTTGCGAACAAAACAAACGCATTAGACGAATAGGCAAGCTATCTCATTATGTATTGTTTTACTTACTAAATATGCACATCAACCACACTTAACGCGTTCAATCTAAACTCTACAAACATCTTGTTGGTATGTTCATCCATTTTCGGTTGACGCATTTTTAAATACTGCTCAGTAAAATATATATTCAAATACAGATTATAGTTGTTATTATTAATTTTTCTTAGGAGAATGATTTCAGAAACGTAACTTTTATGAAAGCATGAAATATTGTCAAAAGAGAAAACTATCATTAGTTTTTACAATGAGGGAGATTCGTTAGTTACATAATAGTCCTTTGTAAAATAATATATTTTACTCGTAGCTGCCCTGACATACTTCGTTCTGCTAAAAGTACTATAGCTGTTAGAAGCTAGGATTGATCGTAAAAGGGTGAAAATTTAGGTGTGTATCAAATATACCATTAAAATATTACCAAAAAAAAAATTGTCAAAAAAAAAATGGAATGTGCATCTCTTAACGCTTTGTGGTATATGAATTAGTTATAAATCTATTTTCAGACCTACTGAATATTCATACTAAATTTCATCAAAGTCTATTTACCTGTTTTAGAGGTATATAAACACTAATACTGATACAAGAATTTGATATATTAGAGTTTGATATATAAAGTGTTTTTAAATTACTGTACTCATAAAATTATTATATTTTTTAGAAATAGGTTAAAAGTAAATAAAATGTCATCAATAAAATAATAAAATCACATGTATAAAGGATATCTACATACTTAAAAACACCACACCGAATTTACTCGACGCAAAACTCGAAAATTCGTTTCCCGAAACTTAAGTGAGTTAAATCTCCAAATAAAAGGTGGGCTGCGGAGTCAGCAGCTATGCTAATGAAGTCCCCCGTCACCAACAAAACACTCGTTATCTGTGATGATCTGAATCTAAGGGGCCTGTGATCAGGCCTGCGGACATGCGATTGTTTACCGCGATAACGAAGCCCGACTTGTTTTGGCCTAATAAATGCTAAATCAGGCCAGCCTTCCGTGACTGAAGCCTCTAATGATCCTTATCAGGTTATCTTCACTTTTAACGTTTATAATTGGTGTTTGATGGTACTCTGTGACGTGTCTCTGAAGTGGATAAGGCGATGGTAAGAGTTGACTAACAGTCCAACTGACCTACATTCAAAGGGAAGTAAACTGGTATATAAATGTATATTTACTATAGAAGTCAATTCTATCGGTTTTTATTTCGTGAAAAATAGGTAGTCTACAAAAGATACTTATGGGCTTATATTGATAAAGTGAATGAAGGTTTAAAAAGTACAATAGTAAAGTATTAACTCTTATATGTACCACTATAGAACATATCTCTCGAAAACAGACGAGGAGGATATTGGCCTCTAGTTCACCGATAAGTTGGCCCAATGCGTGTTGATGAACATCACACATCTTCAATGACTTTTAATCTCATCAGGCATGTAGGATTTTTCACAATGTTTTCCTTCACCGGTAAACTAGCGATAGTCTCCTGTTTAACTTCTGAAAAATTTTAAAAACTTTTTCAAAGCACCATAGGGGGTCAGAATCGAACCTGGATCCTCTCGTTTAAGAGGCTGAGCCCATTACCCACTGGACCATCGTCGCTCTCATTCGTCGCGTTCATCGAATGAACGTCTACCTTTATTTAAATACATCACAAAGATACGAGTACAAATGAAGTACTTAACTTATAAATTCAATTTAGCAAATGTAGTAAATTGACTTAAGTAAGCAAAGATAACCTGTTCATGAGCGAGTCCATCAAACTTTATTAGATCGTATCTGCGTTTGTGATGCTATCGCTAGTCAAACTGAGATGTTCATTTATTCGAGTTCTTTGGAACTTTCTAGAAGGTTTGTGTTTTTTATAATTTAATGTAAACGAATATTTGGAGCTTTTTGGCGACTATCTATTCTCACATATTAACAACATAACAGGTTATGCAAATACGTTGCTCTCGTCTTCGCTTTCCCTCTAATGGGCCAACGGAATCTCAAAAGTCGCACGAAACGCGACAGCATAGCTGTCACTTTTCGCCGGTATCATGTGTATACCGGTCATGCCGGCCTAATTGACTACAAAACAGCATAGCACTACCTCTTATATAAATTAAAATATGAAATATTTTTATATGATATACCTACTTATTTATTTTAAGGCACTAAACGGTCATCTGGATTGAACCCGGATCCTCATGCTGAAGAGGCTGAGTTGATTATCCATTGGACCATGGTCGCTCGCACAGAGGCTCAAAATAACTCCACGAATAATTAACATTATCATTATAAATTGTTACGGTTATAAAAAAAATGAAATTATATAAACTGGAATAATTAAAATAAAAGATATAAATGATATAAAATTATATTATAGAATTAAAAGGTTTTACATAAAAAAGTTAAGAGTTAAATTTGGAAAACAGGTTTGGGTCCGACTATTAAAAATATGAGAAAATTTATTTAAATTAGCTAATTAAGGTTGTAAGAGAGCGTGGATTCGATTATTCCTGATATCAAGTTGGGAGCTAATTTAAAAGAGAACTTAACATAGACTGCGTCCGGTCACGTGCCACGTGGTCCGTGCTTCGTCCAGCGCGCCGTCCCGTCGCTCAGCGTGGCGGTGAGCAGGACCGAAGCCAGCACTGTGGTGTGCGGTCCCCGAAGAGAGAGGTCAGGAGAAGTATGGGATCAGTGATTCCGTGGGGTCCGTGGGTAAATTAATAAGTGGGTAGTGGGATAAGTGGGTAGTGGGATCCCAGCTGCTCTGGTTCCCGTCGTCTGCTTCCTACTGGACCCCGTCCACAGCTACTCGGCCACGCCCAGGATTAGCACCGCACCGACCACGACGGCAACGCCTGGGACCCTGAAAGGTCACGCCAACACGGGTGAGCCTTTCCGTAACCAACCCCCATGAATGTCCAGGGTTGACACGGAAATGGCCATTAAAAGCATAAAAGCACAGAACACAATAGAAATAAGCACTAAGCCCTATGATAAAATATTACTAAAAAAAACACTATTAAATTGTAAGGCAGTGCATTTTGGTTGTAAATTAATTTTAGCGTTTTACATTAATAATTATAAGCAGAAGGCTTACACACTAATTATAACAAAGAGATTACTTAAGATAACACGTGTGTTCCTACAAGGACTCACCCACTAAAATATAACGCGGCGCGTGTGCGCTTCTCAGCACTCTCCGGCAGAAAAAGAACGATCGACCGGTCCGTAAGCGGCACGACTCGATTCCAAGACGCATCACATATCGTGACGTCGTAATATGTCTTGGCCAATAGTGATCGAGTAGGCGAATGAAGAAATTCGCGCGCGGAATATGAATTTAGTATTAAAAAACGAATAAAATCTATGTAACATAATATATATGTTACAATACCCCCCCCGTCAGAGAAGAATTTTGCTTCTCTGGCAAAATTCTGAAGAAGGTAACGCGAGAAGAAACTCTGGCACAGCGCTCGAGAGAAAGAGAAAAAAAAAAATCAACGCTACTGATTCTACTTCTCAATAACAAGATAAGAATTGTTAACTCATCCGTAGCCGATCACAAAAGTGCTACGCTACATTAAAAAAAAAAAAAAATTTAGCTTCACTGCTACGCTGCGCTACGAGATGTAGACAGCGTATCCGATCATACGTCACTCACATTCATCATCATCCAAATTCTCACAAGCAGCGTGCGTTATCTGTACTACACAAACAACGCCCTGACACAAAGAGATATGGTCTACTATGGACACATACTCACCAGCTACTATAAACCGAAAAATTTAATTTAATTTAATATGCCAAAAAGTATTCCCGATGAAGGCTTTTAGCATGTGTGCATATACTATAACAATATAAATATGTGGAATCGCCACCCGTCCCGGAATTAGATAAGCTATATTAAAGTTATTAACTTATGGCGTAGGCTTAAAATAATATAAAAGTACAATTAAGAGATGTACTCGAGTTATTGCTCAGTGGAATAACTCAAATATATTACCAAAATACATAACTGGCACAAAAGTCCTTGCTCAGTGGAACGACTTGTACCCTAAATACATAATCAGTACATAAGATATGTACCATAACACACAACAATCCATGTCATGTACCTATTGTATATGCACGCTTTAGAGATCATCACCCGTCTCAAAAATTGGAATAAATAGTGTAAATTTTGAAAAAAAAAAAAAAAACTAACATTTATTTTATATTATAACTGCCTACTAAAATTACCTGCTAACTTCATATCTTTAATATGCCAAACACCTAAATCCCTACCATTAAAATCCTGCAATACATACACTAGAGGAGACTTTTTACCTACAATTTTACATTTAATGAATTTTGGAGCTAACTTCTTAGTAAAATATTTATCTTTGTCACTCAAAAAATAAGTTTTCTTATAAACAATATCCCCAATATTAAATTCCGTCGGCTTACGGCGCAAATTATATCGAGAAGTATTTTTTAAATGTGCCGAATATAAGCGAAATTGAACTTTATCAAATATATCCGCTAATCGCCCTAAGTTTTCTGCGTAACTATCACGCGGAATAAAAACTATGTTATCAACATTATCGGAGTCCGTATAATGTGAACCACACGATACCAATTCCCTGCCATAAACTAAAAATGACGGCGTGAAACCAGTGGTTTCATTCACCGCGCTGTTAATTGCAAACTGAATTTGAGGTAAAAAAATATCCCATGATCTATGATCTTCATCTACAAATGATGCAATACAAGTTAAAATAGTGCGATTATACCTCTCAACCGGATTAACCTGAGGAGTATAACGCGGAGTAAAATGAACATTAGGGATATTATATTTTTTGAAAAAATTTAAACACTCATTACTAATAAATTGTGGACCATTATCCAAAATTACTGTCTGCGGAATACCATGAACCAAGAAAACATTGTCCTCAATTAATTTAATTATTACATTGGAAACCGCGCGTCTCATAGGAAATATTAAACAAAATTTAGAAAAACAACACGTTACAACTAATATAAAATTATTTTGTTTCCTACTAGTGGGCAAAGGACCCATGATGTCGATTGAAATCACTTGCCATGGTCTGACACAGTTCTTAGGGCGACCCATGTCACCTAATGTTAAATGATTTTGAGCTTTATATTCTAAGCATTTGGGACAATTTTTAACATAATTTAATACATCCTTATACATATTAGGCCAAAAATATTTCAAATTTAATCTTTTAAGAGTTTTAAATATACCTAAATGACCGGCAGTAGGTAGATCATGATTATTTGAAATAATTTCAAGACGGTGTTCCTTAGGAATCACCTCCTTCCAATCAAACTCAGATGTTAAATTATATTTGTTTTTAGACAACCTAAATAATTTATCATTTTTAACACAATAATTTTGAAAAGATGATGGCTTATTAGCGCATCCATTAAAAATATTAAGAAACCATTTATCATTACCCTTATAATTTGAAATAGAAAATATGCTACTCACAGGAACTGAACGACTCAGAGCGTCCGGTATTACATTATCGGCTCCCTTACGATGTTTAATTTCGAAGTTAAACTCCGACAACCTAGTACTCCATCGAGCCAAACGACCCGACGGGTTGGATAATGATAAGAACCACTTAAGAGCACTATGGTCTGTGTAGACCGTGAACCTCTTGCCATTGTCAAGGTAACATCGCCAATGTTCTACCGCTACCAAAACCGCTAATGTCTCACGCTCAGTAATACCATAGTTCCGTTCCTGCTTGGTAAGAGACCTACTCATGTAAGCGACTGGGTGTTCTTTGCCGTCAAAGTTTTGAGTAAGCATAGCTCCGATTCCGTAACTGCTCGCGTCAGTGTGAACCTCAAATGGCTCATCATAATTAGGACACCTGAGCACAGGAGCCGAAACTAAACACTCCTTAAGTTTCCTAAACGAACTATCCGCCTCTTTAGTCCACTTAAACGGAGGTGCACCCTTACGTGAAGAAGTTAATTTATTTAACGGTGCCGCCAAGGTACTAAAATTTTTAACAAAACGACGGTACCATGATGCTGTCCCTAAAAATCGTTTTAAACTTTTAACATTAGATGGAGTAGGAAAATTAACAATAGCCGAAACCTTATCCGGATCTGTACGCAACCCATGTTTATCGATGACGTAACCTAAATACTTTAATTGGTCTCTAAAAAAACGACATTTATCAAAATTAATGGTAAGGTTAGATTCTTTTAATATTTCTAATATTTGTAACAATATCGAGACATGCTCATTAAAATCCGCTGTTGCGATTACTAAATCGTCGACAAAACAACACACCTTTACGCCGAAACGGTTGCCAAATAACATATCGACTAACCTCTGCTGTGTGGCAGGTGCGTTGGTTAGTCCAAAAGCCATACGTTTAAACCGAAACGTACCGCGTGAAGGAATAAAAAAAGCTGTCTTATCCCGATCAGACTCCTGTATCTGGGTTTGAAAAAAGGCACTACAAAAATCGATAGTCGATAAATAATGTGCATCCCTAAGATTATCTAAAATTTCGGATATATATGGTAAACTATACGCATCCTTTTTAGTTACCGCATTTAGTTTACGACTGTCCAAGCATAGGCGATAACTACCCGAGTCCTTGCCCTTGGGTACCAGAAGGACTGGAGAACTCCATTCGCTTTGGCATGGTTCGATAACGTCCATCTCAAGCATCTTATCTACTTCTTCGGAGAGAATTCGCTGCTTCTCCGGAGACATCCGATAATACCGCTGTCGAATGGGACGTGCATCACCAGTATCGATTTTATGAGTGACCAAGGTAGTCAATCCTAACCCCTTACGCTCGAACGAAACAGAGTGAAACTGATTGATGATACTATCAGCTATCGATCGCTGGTCAATATTTAAATGTTCATAACCCGTTATGACAGAGTCCGACCCACAATAAGAGATAGGCTCCGACCCAAAACTTACAGAATTAATATATTTCGGACAGATTTTAAATATTTTCCAAAAGTCAATACCTAGTATAATATTCGAATTAATCTCCGGAAATACATAAAATTTTATAAAATGAAATTGATCCTCGAAGTTAACAGGAAGATTTAAATAACCCAAAGAAGATATTTTATTACCATTCGCCACTACCGCTGAAATAATGTTATCTTTAAAAAGTGTATAACCACGCTGAATGAAATCCTTATAAAAATTACCCCCCAATATAGATATAGACGCACCAGTGTCTAAGAGACCCGACAACTTAATGTCGTCTATATGTATGACCGCATAAGGCCTATTCTCACTACAACTATCGTTACACAGAACCGAATCTAACTTATAAGTTTTAAAATATATAGAAATTGTTTTAAGCCAAAAATCCCAATCAGTTTTAGAAAAATTATTATTATTAATTATTGTATTGCCGACTCGATTCTGCCTTATTCGTTTTTTGAATTATTATTGTTACTATACTTATTTTTACATTTAATGCAATCCGGTCGTTTAACGTTAGGCTCACCGCAACCAAAACAAAACACAATATTCCTATCCTTATGACAATCGAAATAAGCGTGAGAAAATGTTTTACAACGTTGGCAGTAAACGCTTCGATCCGAAACCGGTTTACCGACTGAATGAATGTTGGGTTGATTTTTATTATTAAAATTACTATTTAATTTACTCGGCGCAGAGGGTTTGCGCTGAGATGGGAATGATGATGATGATGGATTAGACGAGTGCTGTGAATTACGTGGAGACGAGCATTGAGGCTCCTGATGGTAAGAGTGGTGACGCGAGAATTTATGAGATGAGGGAACAAAACGACTGGAATTAAAACGATTAAAATTATTTTTATTAAAACTGCCTTGATTATTAAAATTTTGTTTAACTACATTATTAACGCCAGGATCGTAAGCAAGGTCAGGGGCAACTAGATCGTCAGTGACCTTCTGAGGCTCATGAAAAGATAATAGCCTGCTTTGGACATTCTCATAGTTACGGCACACATTCCTGAGCTGATCAATAGATTTTATATCCGTTGACGCTAACATCCCCGCATAACACGGTCTAATATTATGTAATAAAATTTCTAATTTAAATATTTCCTCAGGAGGAGTAGTTAACCTGTTAAACATCTCATCCATAACAGCCAAATAAATTACAATAGACTCATTAGCCCCCTGCGTCCTATTTTGAATTTCCGTTAATAATTTATAATCAAAATTTGGTTTATCAAAATCCCTACGCAAATATTCCAATACCACACTCCATTCAGTAACACCGGCGCATACGCTCCGATACCACTTCAATGCGTCGCCTACAAACAGCTGTAACGCTAACGATAAAACTTTGTCGTCCGAAATACGATGAATAGAACAATGTTCCGTAATCCGCCGTATAAAAGTGCGCACACATGACTTACCATCATACTTAATTTTACTTAAATCACCCAAACTATTGTGATCACAATGAACCGTAATATTCATTGGGCTAGGGGATGATGATGATGATGATGTATGGAGTGGTGATTTGCACGACAACTTAAGTTTATTAACAACACCCAAATAATTATTAAACTGTTCTAAACACGTATCATAAATATCCTTACTTTCTCTCACCTCAACCTCATCTAATCTGCCTATTCGATGGTACAAATGAGCTAACAAATTCTCGGCCCTCATTAAACTATTAAGGTTCGGATTCGAATTTACAATACACTTAACTTTATTTAACGTCTCACTAATACCGCCCAAATCATGTAAAATATCCAGCGAACTGACCAGAATCTCCTCTGACGGTAATGTTTCTGATAACGGTACAATCTGCTTACGAAGAGCTAATACTGTCGAGGCTGGTTCCTCATTCCTAATAAATACCTCGTATTCTAACTCGGCCTTGGGCAACGATACAAATTTAATATTGTGAGTCATTGTAGTAACAGAACGAGAGAAAACATAAAAAAAATAACAATAATAAATACTAATGCCTAAAATACACAATAGATTTATCGAGAAACACAAAAATATCCGATACAGAGGGTATTCGGAAAAAAACTCAACAAACAGCCCAAGTACAAAGATTACGTAAGAATCGTAAGATTACTATTACGTAAGAGTTAAAGTTATTATGTAACTAACATTTAAGTTTTAAAATTTAATATTTTATATACTTACTATAAATTAACTATGAATTATTGTGACTTGGTTTGTTATGTATATATAGAGAGAACATAAAACATTTTAAACAGTACACAATTCACAACACATACATTTAAAAGACACGGGACCATTTCCACACCACCAGACAAACTTAATACCAGGAATATTTTAACCCGTTGGGCGTCAATGTTACGGTTATAAAAAAAATGAGATAAATGAGTATAAATGTAAATAAAAGATGTAAAACTGTTAAAGATATATTATGAAATAAAAATGTTGTACATTAAAAGTTAAGTTAAATTTGGAAAACAGGTTTGGGTCCGACTATTAAAAATATGAGAAAATTTATTTAAATTAGCTAATTAAGGTTGTAAGAGAGCGTGGATTCGATTATTCCTGATATCAAGTTGGGAGCTAATTTAAAAGAGAACTTAACATAGACTGCGTCCGGTCACGTGCCACGTGGTCCGTGCTTCGTCCAGCGCGCCGTCCCGTCGCTCAGCGTGGCGGTGAGCAGGACCGAAGCCAGCACTGTGGTGTGCGGTCCCCGAAGAGAGAGGTCAGGAGAAGTATGGGATCAGTGATTCCGTGGGGTCCGTGGGTAAATTAATAAGTGGGTAGTGGGATAAGTGGGTAGTGGGATCCCAGCTGCTCTGGTTCCCGTCGTCTGCTTCCTACTGGACCCCGTCCACAGCTACTCGGCCACGCCCAGGATTAGCACCGCACCGACCACGACGGCAACGCCTGGGACCCTGAAAGGTCACGCCAACACGGGTGAGCCTTTCCGTAACCAACCCCCATGAATGTCCAGGGTTGACACGGAAATGGCCATTAAAAGCATAAAAGCACAGAACACAATAGAAATAAGCACTAAGCCCTATGATAAAATATTACTAAAAAAAACACTATTAAATTGTAAGGCAGTGCATTTTGGTTGTAAATTAATTTTAGCGTTTTACATTAATAATTATAAGCAGAAGGCTTACACACTAATTATAACAAAGAGATTACTTAAGATAACACGTGTGTTCCTACAAGGACTCACCCACTAAAATATAACGCGGCGCGTGTGCGCTTCTCAGCACTCTCCGGCAGAAAAAGAACGATCGACCGGTCCGTAAGCGGCACGACTCGATTCCAAGACGCATCACATATCGTGACGTCGTAATATGTCTTGGCCAATAGTGATCGAGTAGGCGAATGAAGAAATTCGCGCGCGGAATATGAATTTAGTATTAAAAAACGAATAAAATCTATGTAACATAATATATATGTTACAAAATAATGGATAATGAATGCAAAGATGTATAATCCTTTTCCCTTTTTATCCTGTAATTATTTCCACGATAAATAGTCTCACTTTTAATTCATGTCACCTATGCTATATAAGTGAACTTCACATGCTGTAAAAACTTTTAATTTTGTCGGGCATTCAGGTTTTCACAATGTTTTTCTTCAGCGCAGAGCGAACATTGACGAAGTTAAGTGCACGTGACAATTGAAAAATATTTCCAGCAGAGTAAGATGGAACGCGCCGTAGCCAGTTTGAAACTCGACTTTGTAATCACTCGGTTGTAGCTACTGATAAAAAAGTTAATAAAACTGTATTCGGAGTACTAAATTAAAGGGCAAAACATACTTTTTCTTTTTTGAAATCTCCTTGTTTCAAATGACATTTGATATTTGGGGTTTAGACAAAGTAACTTCAAGAAAACGATAACGAAGTTCGAAAATAATAAAATGAATGGGATTGACACAAGTCGCGTAGTTCACGTAGTTAATCGTTATCGCGAGTTAGTAGACAATGATTCGTAACAAAATCATAAACTGTCTATTGGCTATTGTTCGCCTTGTCTCTATCTCATTGGCTGGGAATTTGTTATTATAATTCTGAGACGATGACGAATATCCGTATTTTTTCGCTATGAAACGATTTAATTTTGCATAAACCATCTGAGTTAGTCGATTGTCACTTTATTCATGAAAATATAAATATGTACATACTCAAACCATAACTCTTACTTTTCGCTGTGTTGGGTAAAAGGTAAAAAAAAACCTAAAAAGCAATTTTATTTCCCACATTACAGGTGAAAATCAGGAACGAAGCCAAACAGAAATGTATAGGGAGATGCAAACAGTAACAGCTTAAGTTGCACATTTTAAAATACCTATTAAGTTTCAAGAGAGTAGCCGAGAACATATTCGAAAGAACAAAACCGACCGACTTTAATGTTACCCGTTACTAGTTCAAGAGGAAAAATACTCCCAGCAGCAGGAATTCTCTGCGTTATACTCAAACATTTCAAGGTACCTTCACTTGCAGATGTTGTACCTTCTCTTAACGGCCACAATTTAAACTCTTTTATTCTTAATTTACGAATACTCTTTGTTACTTCTATTATTACAGTTTACAATCAAACTTAACTTTTCTATTTTAAGTGATTTTACGGATTCTAAATCGTTCGATATAAAGAAACTACTTTTACGGATTTTGTCGTGGTTTATGAAGATCGTGCCCGATGTTTAGGTATTAGAATACTTTACAAGAACCATGGTCCTCCCGTGGACAAAACCTGAGATAAAATTCGAAAATGTTTCATCATAATGAGTGAAAGTAGCATAAAAACTAGAATACAACTTTTGAATTGCTGTCGAACCTGGGACATGTCATTATTTTTTAAATAAGTGATTAGACCTACAAAAATAAGCAATTCCCTTAATGACAACTGTATAATATGCTTTTTGGGGTTACAGTGTTCCATCCAGGCATTTCCAGATAACATGTAAAAATTGATATAGAATATTCGAGATATGGATATGCTAGATTTGTTGCACTAAGTTTGTTTCGCCGTTTCTTCTCAGAGGGCTTGTATTGCAACTGGTGGTACACATCAAAATGATTTACATCTTAGTATAGTATATATATATATATATATATATATATATATATATATATATATATATATATATATATATATATATATATATATATATATATATATATATATATATATTATTCTTACTATATTTCTTTTTTCGAATTTAGAAACCAAATCGTTTCGAAATTTATTTCAATTCAAATTAAAAAAAACCAAGGAGTAACTAAACTTAGGCCCTGGAGCGAAATGTTGATTTGAAATTTTTATTAAATTGTATCACGAACAGAACAATAATATATAAGTATAGAATATAGATAATAGACATAACTGCTGTAATACTAAACACAATTAAGATTATATTATTATTCAAAAGATCTTTGAAGTAGCTGTTTTCAAGTGCACCTTGATAGTAAAATATATTGTTTTTAGTTTTAACTAAATCGCGAAGGCATGCGACGCTATAATAGAAATGTCTAGCCCGTCTCCAACTCGTAACGTGGAGTCACTGACTTTTGGAGACGTTAAATAATTGAATAAGAAAGAATAAGGTTTTGAAGCTTAATAATTTCACCACTGAAATTATACAGCTCGAAAGACGTTTTCACTTCGACAAAGACATTAAAAGTTTAGTGATATTTACATAGTACATTTTATTATTTAGTCGTCGATGTTTTAAGACTACGTTTTCATTGCTAATTTTGAAGGCTTAGCAATAAAAACCAAAGTATAGACCTTCTTTAATATATCGCCTTTACGTAAGTACATAATGTTTTGTGACTCTTTTAATACATTATTTGTAAATAAAATAAAAATGAAAAGATGGCACGGCATAAAATTATATTTGGCGATACAACATAAAGTCGTCAAAGTAATACGTTTTGCAATAACATAGTTAGTGTTAAATAATACTTAATGTTATTCATCACTCCCCCAGGCTTATAAAAACGTTTTTCTTTAAAATTTTCCAATAAAATGTTTTTATTTATTAATCCAATCCTATTCCTTTTGAGTCTGATATTTCAAAGATTCATTAAATAAAATGTATTTATCTTTACAAATAAACTGTTTATTTTCATCTAATTATTCTTTGTTTATTCTTTCGGGTTGATCCTTCGGAGATTTGTAAAAGCGAATTATTTTTTTCGTACATAAAATTTGTTCGTTTAAGCCTTAGATCAATAAAATGTCTAGATAGAGTGTCGCGCGGAAAACACGTCCAAAAAAATAGCGTCCAACTGTTGGCCTCTAAACGTTTTCTCCGTATTTAGTATCCGTCCCGCTGTCATAGAATACGCATGAATTGTTACGCATTATTGTTTTTATTTACAATGAAGGTTTGTGTTGAAGTGTAACGAGATTAAAAAGGATGATTATTGGGAGAACTGTAGTAGCTGATATCACTATTCACGAACACATCTTTGAAAATGTTGGCCTGTTCTTTTTGTTTTTTGTTTGACACTACATCTAGACATATTAATGATCTAAGGTTTAAGCTTCGTTTGTATTGAATTTCACCTTAAGGTGAATCTATTCTATCGATATCGAAATAGAAAAGCATCTGATAGTTGCAAATTGCGGATAACATGATATAAGATGTAAATGTGAGGTTTTAGTTGGCGTCGAGTTTGGCCCGGGTCGGGGGAGACTTGTCATTGAGTTAGTAGCTAATTAAACCGACGAAACTTCCGCGACCGATGGCGCTAACTATCTTCAATGTGCCTCAAAAGACCGAGCGCACAATTCGAGGTCATAATAAAAATAACAATATCTTAATTAGCACTTTCAATAAAACAACGGTACAGATAAGAATAATGAAAAACTGACGATACTTTAAGAGATCCATGAAATGGTGAATCTGTTGATTGATAAATCTAATATATATAATTCTCGTGTCACAGTTTTCGTTGCCATACTCCTCTGAAACGGCTTGACCGATATTGATAAAATTTTTTATGCTTATCCGGTATCTATGAGAATCGGCCAACATCAATTTTTCATCCCCCTAAATGTTAGGGGTAGTCCACCCCTAAATTTTATTTTTTATTTTTTGGACGAAATTTTTTGTTTTTATTTTTTTATGATACAGCATACAAAAATACATACAACTTTAAATTTGCACCCTTCTACGATCAACCCCTATTTTGTAATTGCAATTTTAATATTGGCAGAACGAAGTCTGTCGGGACAGCTAGTAATAATAATAATATCTATGGACACTTCACACCGCGTCAGTTTGGTCCCGTGGTAAGTTCTCGGAGATACTAGTGTTATGGGTACCAGACAACGGAAATACCTACACAATATTATATTTAATAATTTTTATATTAATTATAATTTAATACACATCCATGGCCGATAAACACAGAAACTTTATTTTGTTCCCCGACAGGATTCGAACCCGCTACCATCAGCTTGTGCGCCAACGCGCTAACCACTGAGCTACAGATGTCGTCGATATTGATAGTTCATTTATTTTTTAGGTACAAGTTTTTAGTATACCGAATATATAGATTATATCCAGTGTTTTTATCAAATATCATCATCATTTATACGACCACAGCTGGATATTAAAGGCATGTCAAAACAATTCCCCCGTCCTTGGATTTGAATTTACGCACAAAGGGAATTAAATTTTTATCAAGAAACATATTAAAGCGCAGTTAGCTGCCTCCCCGAATTCTGTATCATCGGCGCTTGCGATAAATTCGCTTAAGAGTTTCCAAAGAGTCATTAGTATAAGCCTGCAATCGAAGCAAACTTATAAAAGTTATGAACCTCGTATAATAAACTATGGAACTTTTACTCATGTTGGGAATACACGAAATTTGTTCGGACTTGTTTCTTTTGTTCATCACGCGTATTTATTGTTATTACAATATCTTGTGTAATTATATTATATTTTACTATTGTTGTCGGATCTGGAATAAAATCTTTTAGTAGTTTCGCATTTTTATTATTATATCGCTTGATTGCACATTACTTTTGTTTGAGGACAATTCGTCAACTTTTGTTATATTTCCAAAGAATAGTTTGGAACAAAATTAATTCAAAGGTATTAACTCAAAATAAAATTTGAACAACCTTGCTGCTGTTCAATTTTCAATTAAAAACATATTAAAAAGTACAATAGTTTTTAGCGTAGTGAATTAATAAAAACGGTATTAAAATTAATTCTGTGTAATTTAATTTTCGTTTCATAATATTCAGTTAATATCAAAAATATTAAAGTTTAATTGAATATGCATTCTAAGGCCCCGTTCACACGAACTCTTAATAAGCGTTGCGTTAAAATCCGATACAAATACAAGGGTTATCCATTTGTGTCATTGTAAAAAAGCGCGCTTGTGCGAACTTATGGTTTTATGTGATGATAAATTCATTAAACCAGTTTTTCACTGTATGTATATTTTAAACACATAAGCTATATAAAGCACAGGGAAACATTCCAAGCCCGAATGACTGATAATATTGAGAACGATCGTATTGTCTCTAGTTGGAAAATGTCACCTAACTTCTTGAAATAAAAAAATATATAAAAAAAGCTTTGTAAAAAGTGTAAATGTTTCAGAAAGTGGTATTAATAAAAAATAAAAGAAATTATATTTAAGAAATTGCTCATGATTATTTTAATTGAAAATCTTATACGCAAGTTTTAAATCCCAGATGTATTTAACGTTTAACAATTAATAAGGACACAAAGGGCGCAAGTAAATTGGTTCCTTTCTTGTCAATTTCCGGAATGTCTTACGTTACCCGACGCGACGTTTGTTTGTTAACTAATACTCCCCCTTAATTAAATTATCCGACCAGATATTGAATTTGAGCGGGAAATTTTCAATGGACTTTTATCTGTGGTATAGTTGGAGATTCGTTAATACAAACGAGTTTTATAGAGTAAAATATTAAGCACCATTATGCGTTAAGAATTAAAAAAGTATGATATATTTATTTTGTACTAAATAATTTATAATTTAAGCTAAAGTTGGATGTGAGTAGCGAATTGAGTAGCCGTCGTATTGTTTTCTTAACCGCGATAAAATCCGTAAAAGTTGTCTCATTATAGTTAGTCGTCATGGTTTTTTTATTTATTTGTTGTATACGTCTACAAACTAAACATTCCAGTGGCGGAGGGAGAGAGAATAGTGATAATAATATTTGTCCCACTGCTGGGCACACCTTATGGTGAGGAAAGTACTGGGCTTCTTTTTATTATTCACATACCATCAAATACATAATCTCATTTTTCCAGGTTTCCTCACAAAGAAAACGCTTTCAGCGGTGAGGTGAGATCTCGTGATATTATATTATATTAATTTAGAAAAATCCTTTTCAAGGCATTACAGGCGGTCATAATCGAACCCGGAACTTATCGATTAAGAGGTCCATCCACCGGACCATCATCACTCCAGTGATTAAACTGAAAATGTTATTTGGCTTAAGCTAAATTTATACTAATTAAAAGTATCAAGCAAAATTCTATATCGCAGACATTTTATTTTGAAACTAAATAATTTCTCTTATCTCTAATAAAGATAAGTTGGGTTGGCAGACTTGCAAAGTCATTCGGAACACACACGCGAACCTTATATTAGTGTATGAAGAGTGTCTCATTATATAAGATATCCTTTCGCTATGTTATTTCAATTTTAACGCTCCATTGACTGCAGATGCTGAGCATCTTAGCCGTAAGTGGGACAGAGACAAGCTTACGTTCTTCCAAACAGGTGGGACAGGGACCGGCGTTATTTTTCAATAGGGAGACGAAAAATATCGAAAAAAGTTATCGCATCAAAGTCTCCGCGATCGTAAAGGTCTCATTAAAAGTGCTTTGGAAGAATTCGCCTCAATTTATAGGGCAGTCGGCGGGAGATTGGTCGGAAAGTAAATAACGACATACCCTTGTTTAAACGAACGCTAACGTGAGGGCCACGTTTTGAAAACATTACAACTAAAAGAGTTATTAGCTTTTAAATTGTTTCAATTTCTTTGTTTGTAGTAAATTCTTTTTGCAATTGAAAATGTAAAATGCTTATTTGTTTTAATAAATAAAATAATGTAGTTTTGTTTTTATCCGAGGGATTTAGAATATAATATCTATTATATATAATTCCAGTGTCTCGATGTTTGTCCGGGATGAACTCTGAAACTACTGAACCGATTTTAATGTTTTTCTTTTAAAATGTTTGCTTTTCTCCAACTTAAAAGATAGGATAGTTTATTTCTCGAATTTGAGATAAAATAGGTAGGAACAAAAAACTGCTAGAGTCATCGCCACTTTAGAAGTCCGATAGACGCGGCGCTGCGGTCTCATAACTCAATGTTGCCAATTTATAGTGTAATGATTTTCCACCAAGTCTAGTACAATAAAAAATTTAAATAATTATAGGGCCTATGGTCAGTAGTGGATTGATAAAGACTGAGTATGATAATAATGACAAAAATAATTATAGCAGCAAAATAAAAATCTCCCTGCCAGGTTTTAGTAAAATAAAACATTTTTTTTGTAAATATTTCATTCGTATTTTTTACGTATAACCGATTAGTAGAATTCATCTAAAACAAGCTTCTTCGGATGTGTTCGGCTTTTGCCAGGAGTGACGATTTTCTCAGAAGTAATTGCTGCCATTGTTACTTCTTTTGTTATTCGACCTTTTTTACAGAAACACCTGAAAATATAATTCATCTGAGCAAGGATTTAATTCTTTTACCTTGTATTTATATTCATATAAAATATCATAAGATAAATGTAGGTATAGAGTTAATGATAATATTTTAACCATAAATTAGGCAAAAATAAGTGACTCTGGCATCTCTAAAATTTACCTGTCATGGCTGTGACATTTATAAACATATTATTCAACGGGGTTAATTGTTGTTTATTTTTACTTTCTAATTCACAAAATTATTTCACTTTAATGATCATTTTACGGCCTTCACTTTTTACACCTTACTTTATATTATATGCTCCATATTTCACGTAAAACAATTTAAAATATCACAACTTCTTACTCCAGACAGACGTCAAGATGTCAATGTTGTCAAATTTAGTTCGGCCATTAGTCGCAGGACTTTAAAAGTGGCGACGACTATACATACCAAATATTTTTGACAGAACGAAGTCTGTCGGGTCTGCTAGTGTTTTATAGGGTTTATTATTTCATGTATTTTGTCATTCGATTCATAGAATAAGGTCAAAGTCCGATACTCAATCATTTCAAAGACCGCGCTGCGCTTTATTTATGGTGATAGTCGAATGGAATATAGGATAAATTAATATTTAGTCTATGAATCATAAGTACCACACAAGCCATCAGCACTATGTAAATAATGTACAGTTAAAAAAAACAACGAGTAATCTCTGGTCGGTAATGAAAATTGGACCCTGCATAATTCCCCACTATAGTATCATGTCAGCACCATACTAATCATGACATAGACGCCATTATATCTCAAAGTCTTGAATACTATATTTTTAAACATACCATTATTTTTTTATTACAGCGCGCGAGCAAAAATGTACTTATTTCGCGCTCCGTTGATCTGAGAATGTGACATCAGTGGGAGTGTGAACGCCTATGAGCGTATATTTCGATATTACGAGGTGCCAGGCCCGATATCACAGCCTCTTCACTCACGCTCGCCTCCCCAATACTGATACACTCCAACCACTCGGAAACGGTCACGCTTTTATGTCATAATCACAACATATTTTGTGTTGAGCGTCGAAATGTAAGTTTATGTCGAAATGTAGGTATGTCCTTTGTCGAAACGTTAGTCTTTTGTCGAAGTGTAAGGCCGGTAATTAAAATGCATTAAAAGGCAAACTAAAATAGCTGTGCTTTTATTTTGTTGACTACATAAAATTTTGGTTTTGGTAATTTTAGTAAGTACTCTTAAAACAATTTCGATGTACTGATTGATGTAATTTTAGTTAATTTGTTATCGATGTAAGGCAGATATTTTTACCGATGCGTTTTAGTAGAAAATGGGAACATTAAACGTATATATTTCACAGAAATTGATAGATCATTGTGTTGTGTTGTGTGTACGGATACGGCCAACTTTAAATTCTCAAATGATTGGCTTATTAAAATATAAAAGCTGAACACTTGTTTCATAATGTCTTCACAAGCGTAATACACTTGAATTGCGCAACGAAAGGTGCAAATAAAATTGCCAGCTTCATGCGATTTGTGTTGCACTCGACTTGGTGAAATTCATTTCATTTACGTGCTAAGTTTTACATGACATTTGCGTAATAGTTTATTTCAAAAGCTTATTTAAACTTATAGTTTAATGTAGAGAATATATTTTTTGATATTATTAGTCTTTTTATTGTTTGTCATTTAAAGAGAAAAAGTAAAATAGTGTATTTAAAACATGTTAAATTATAACATTTATACATTCTTTTATGATAAAATACCAATAAAAGATCATTTTAAATAATAAAATCCAAATGCCAATAATTGAAAAATAACATAACTTGATAGCACTGTTAACACAAAACTCAACTTCGTTATTAATTATAGCCATGTTAATATTGTCGAAACAACATGGCGGCTCTGAAAAACGTTTGTCAGAATCAAGCTCAAGTGTCAAAGGGACATTTAATGACGTGCGTTAGTTTAGCAAGACCACAGCAACCCGAGAGCGTTGTGGTGTCACGCTGATAATTATCAATCTCGTTACCCGCTACTTGCCTTGTTAAAATTTGTATATTAACTACGTATACTGTTACATGCCCGCTACTGTTACATGCCCGCTATTGTTACATGCCTTTTAATGTAACATTACGAACAATTACATTCTAATTTGTGTTTATGTCTTTAATTATAATAACTACATTTAAATGACAGTTGTGGATCTTCATTATTAGCTGCCATCATCATGTTGTAGTTCAGAGGTCAATACGTCCTACAGATGCGTAAAATGATCTTTGTTTAGTACAGTCTTTCGTGTCGTCTAAACATTTTATTCTCTGATGGCCTGAGATTCACCTTCCCGGGATCTTGAGGATCAACCTTGAAAATTGTTGTAAATAATGCGAGTTAAATAAGCGGAATAATTTTGGGATACTTATTTAATTTACATTCTCTATGGAGTCATAATTTTCGTCTTATTGACCGCATAACCTCTCTACAAGCAACAAGAACGGAACATTTATTGCTAATAAAGATATCGCTAAAATTCGTTAGATTTATTTACATATTCATCATCATTATCACTTTACCGATTATCCGTCCACTGCTGAACATAGACCTCCCTCAATGAAGGACCGGCCACTGCACGAAGACCGTTTTGCCACCTGGTTAATGGCTGACCAACACTTTTTACATATTACAAGTTAGATATTACAATAGCTAAAAAACACAAATTTGTTTTTCAAAATACCTAAAGCATTCCCATAAGGCTATTTCATAATGCAATAACAGCTTATTTAATCCATAAAATATACATATGAATACGTTGTTTACAGTAATAATGACACGTACCGCATTCAACCAGTCCCATTGGAAATCCCAAAACAAACGTCCATACTCATTAAACAAATGTTTGTATATGGTCGAATCCAAACCGCTGAATACATCCAATAAATCGAACCTAAATGCATAGCACATGATGAATATTAATTTTTAGAAAATTATAATATTATTATAATTTCATGTACTTAATTTATTTATGGCATGTAAACAAATTTGAACAGAAATTGAATTTTGATAACCGCCAAAATTAGGTTTATTATAATGAGTGGAACGCGGTTTTCATCATTACGGAACGACTTTTTAAGGATAATACTACGGTAATATCCGCAAATATACTGTAGTGATAAAATATAATATTTACAATATCGACGTGTTGGATATAATATTTCAGAAAATAACGTCATTCCAAAAGAACCCTTAAAAATAGTTTTTTTAATATTATTTTTTCAGTTAAAAATTCGTCATTCTAATACATTTTAAATATGCAGCAATTAACAGGCATCAAATATGCTTTAATATTTGAATATAGTTCGATTCAAACGACAAAAAAAAACACCCATATAGCCGCAAGCAATTTAATTTTACAGATGATCAAAACGTATTTGTACAAATAAATCGTGAATCCGAAACATTTGCAATAATTTAAAACTACAGTTATAAAGTAGTATAACATAGACTAAAACTCGTAAAAATTTTAATATTAATACCTTTTATGTAATCTGTTACTTCTAGAAGAAGTCTTTTATATAATATATCAAAAATACTAGATTTTTGTTCGCGGCTTAGATAGACACAAATATATTTTTTAAAATAAATAGTATTTTCTATTACTTCTAATACATCCAAGAATGTATAAAAAGTTTCATAATAATCGGCTAAGTCGTCTTCGCGTTACAGAGTAACGGACAAACATTTATACTGTTGTACTGTTGTACTCTAGTAAGACTACTAAAACCTGTTACAAACCTTAATTCTCAGTAGAGCCATTTCAATAAGCACATTTTACGTTATTTAACACGGCTTAGATTATTATATTATAATTTATAATGTTTCGGATACTTCAGCAAAGCTCTAGTTACTAGAGTATAGGAATCTCAACTAACCGCGATAAAACTCGATATTTTATAAATCTTCATATTAGGTCGAACCCCAGGTTGGAATGTATAAAATGTAACCGCAACTATCAGTTTTGGGCACCGAATTCTATATTTAATTCGGTTCACCTTCAGAGCTCGTTGGGAGTGCGGTCGCGCGTGAAAGGGCACCGCTGTCCTCTGAGCTCGGGGTCTGTTCCCAAATAGAAATCGAACTACATCATACCTTCGTTATGAGATTTAATATATCTCGGATACATGTTTTCTGGGATATAAAGCTTCTGCCACAAAACATGTTGTATAATTTCATTGACGTGACGTCGATCTTGAAGGCTAACATGACTTCATCCTTATTATAATATTTTATATGTGAAAGTAGGGAGGCATGTTTGTTACGCTTTCATGAGAAAACTACTCAACCGACCATCATGATTAAAAAAATAGGATACTATAAAAAAATGTTTTTTTAACGTGGACAAATTCGCGGGCAACTGCTAGTACCAAATAATATCTTTAAAAAATGTATAATATCATAAACCTTTTCAAAAAAAGGTAATGAAATAGTTCATGTAAAAAAAATACATAATATACCTAAGCTGATTACGATAAAGGCATAGTCTTAAAAACTTCTAACTAACATAATACAGATAACTTATCTATATCTATAGGTCACGCATAAAATGATCTTATTACTTAACTTAAGAGTGTTTTCTTCACTTATAACCTAAAGATTTACGTGATACAATAAACTTTCCAAGGGCGCTTCAGACATAAACTTTCATTACATATTTAAACTTCAAACGTTTTTACGGAGATCAGACTAGGTGATTATTTAGATTTAAGTCGAAGATGTCTGAAAGTGTTTGAGCAAATCTTGATTGTAATTATTATCTTTCTATTAAATATTTTAAAAAACTCTACAAAATTGAA
The DNA here is from genome assembly GCA_905333005.2 of Lycaena phlaeas. Lineage (NCBI taxonomy): Eukaryota > Metazoa > Arthropoda > Insecta > Lepidoptera > Lycaenidae > Lycaena > Lycaena phlaeas. Next base: position 19,563,362 of record HG995166.1, read on the forward strand.
ACTTAAATATTAACAACTTAAATTTCATCATAAGCTTTTGAATATTAAACCTACTAATATTATAAGCGCGAAAGTTTGTAATAATTATTTGTTACTCTTTCACGTAAAAACTACTGAATGGATTTTAATGAAACTACAATAATATAGATATACATCAGAATAACACATAGGCTATTATTTATCAACGTACGGGAAGTAAAGTACGCGGGTGAAACCGCGGGTCGCGGATTGTAAATAATAAGACTAAAAATGTTCATTCGGGATAAAATCAATACGCGAACAAATCACTTTGTTGCAAATACATCCTCCGTATACAAGAGTTACAAAATCTCCGATAAATCTCACTCTATAATGCGACCCTTAAAAGCGATTTGTTTAATTTTCCTTTCAATATGTAAATATTGAGAAATCTCCAGCGATTCCGGTTAGGTTTTGCTGCAAACATTGAAATTCAAGTTAGAATTTCAGGGCGTATTCCCCGCTCAAGTTTTTAGTTGGTGGAACCTGCGATGCGCGCAGAATATATTCCCAATCGCGCCGGGAAGAGGAGCGACTCGCAGATTGATATTTGATCCCCGACATCAAGTCGGGCCCGATCCTCGCCTCGGGCGAAATACACAGCGACCTTTTTGTGTAGATTGTTCATCAAAATATTACCTCTTCAAAGGTTGCGGTACATTAGATGACTATTCTACATTAGATTTTAATATGCTTCAACTTGACAGTAACTTAAGTTTTTTGCAGTGGACGGATAAAGGTTGATAATGATGATGATGATGATGCTTCAACTTCAATAATAATACAGTATTGGTATAATTCTTGTTGTAAGTATACCAATCTCTTATCTGGACATAGTAAACAAGTTTTGATCAGCTAGCTCTAAGAACATGCGATAGCCTAGCCTAGCCTGTATACCTTCCTAACGTATTCGGAAGTATCTCACTAGCATAAGGCGACAGATTGCAAATTGTTCGCTCTAGCTATTCACAGCGACTTGGTCTTAGCTTTGGAAAACTACATACGTCGCTTTCAATTCAGCTACCTACTGATATAGTTAAAGCTTAAGATTTTTCTATAATATATAAAGATACACCTAGATATAGCTAAAGCGACGATTGTCCAGAGGTGGATGGACTCGGCCTCTTATGCGAGAGGTTCCGGGTTCGATCCTGAACTCCCCATGAGTGTCTTGAAATAGGTTTTTCTAAATTTCTAAGTGCACCTAAACACGTGACCTTTGCTCGCTCATCGGTGAAGGAAAACATCGTGAGGAAACCTGCATGCCTGATGAGATTGAAATTCTTTGAAGGTATGTGAAGTTCACCAACCCGCACAGGGCCAGCGCGGTGAACTATTGGCCCATTACCCTCCTCGCCTGATTTCGAGGAGGAGACCCATGTCCAGCGGGACATAAAGGCTTGATACTTTACTTTACTACATAAAAACAAATGAAGGGAGAAAGATAGAATAAGATTTTGAAAACATACTAAAAAGGTTTTTATATTTAGCATCGATAATAGAAGCTCTGATAATAACATCATAATCACGCTCGCAATCAAACCTAAAAAATACACGATAAAACAATCGAACAACAGGTATTTGAGAGCACACGAGCGCTGCAAAAACAATTTACCCTCCGCTTTTAATTGCAATGTAAGGGCACTGCGTAAACAAGGCGCCCGCTGCAGTATAAATTGGTTCGGGAAAATAAACTCCTTGAATTATCAGGGTTGGATAAACAGCAAGTGTCAAATGTCCCGCTCACCATTAATTTCTCGGAACAAAACATTTCATTTTCAATTAACATCTGTAAGCGCTGACTGAAGGCTGTAGTTCTGAATTAGATCGAGATTGTTTTGATAACAGACCCTCGGGCGGGTTTATGGGACAAATAATTGCTATGCCCTTTGTTGCAATAATTTTCAATAAATCGAATGTGATCTGTTATGACCTACATCCTGCTATTTTTCTCAGCACTTTAATTTCTTATTGAATATGTTATTGAGTTCACTCATGTCTATTTTACAAACGACAATAGTATTTAATGCATGCTACACGGAGGTGACAATGGTAGAAATGCTTTCAAAATTAGCTAATCAGAAAGATAATATCATGTAGTATTTACGGTCAGAAAGAAAGAATCAGAAATCATAATATCATGTAGTATTTACTAAAGATTTAATAAATTAAATCGTATAACTAATAAAATAAAGTCATTATTTGAATATTTTACATAGTATCTTTGTCTTTGTTATGACGGTGAATTGATATTTATTTGTGTTACATAAAGCCGGAATTAATATTAAGTAGATAATTCGAACGAACAATTTTAAGTCCAGTCGACTTACCCCGTTCTTGGCAGTGATTAAATTCTTCGTATAATCCTTACCTGAAATAAAATAATCACAGATAATTTAAACAATTTATGACATATTTTTTTTTACTCTCAGTTTCTTAGTAATTGATTAATTACAAATATTATCATATTATTATTCATTCATGAAAATATTTCTGAAATAATCAATTTTCTGCATAATTATACCTTTACTGTTAAATATAACGTAATTGAAACAAGAAACGATTTCATCATCATCATCATCATCAGCCTTTATCCGTCTACTGCTGAACATAGGCCTCCCTCAATGAACGCCAAGACGAGCGATCCATCGCTACTCGCATCCAACGATTATGAAACGATATATGGGGCATTAATAAATTGTGAAAATTCAAAATTATAAAACCCAAAAATAAAACAGTAATTAATATTATGTTATTTATTAGTATATTTATCTATCAATATATATTTTCTATTGATTTGAGGTAATAACCGCCATTTTCTTTTATTCCAGCTACGTTAATTAAATGGATATCACTCTGTGTCATATTATAACAACAAGGAATAATTAATTAATGTCTACGAAACGAATCAATGAATAAATGGGTATTCATAAAATTAACCTTTAGAATTCTGAAATTAATCTAAAAAGTGATGATAGAGCTGAAATATAATTTTCTTCTTTGAAATAAGTTATGTCTGAGTCGACTCCTTTAATTAGTATCGTGAAAAACTTAGTGGACGAAGGAGTCTTTGAAATACTTTAATGACTTTATCTAAGTGTGTTTCTGCTTCAGGTACGGATTGGAATCAAACTTTGCTGTGACCGACTCACAGCGAAGCTCGATTCCATCGCTCATTTTATTACATTTCTAAAATATTTTGTCCTTACCTGTCATATCAAAGTAAATAAGTAATATAAACTTTTTTGTAAATAATCTTACAAGCGTCAAATACGTTTATTAAGAATTCAAATTAAAATAAAAACTAACTAAACTAAAAATCGACTAACAAAGCCACAAAACCAAGTTACATCGATATAATTGATTTAAAACATCTATACTTATACGAAACAAAATAACATTTTATTATAATTTGGGTTCCATCATTGAAAATTCTTTCACTTTTTCCAATTTAAGTTTTTTTAAGGAGTACTTTCGCAAACTTTCCCCTTTTATTACACTTTTATTGAATATTGCTTTAACGACCGAAAGAACCTCACCTTTATGGATCGCAAAAAAAGTGTAAATTTTGTAGGCGCTAAACGAACTCGTGAATCAAAATCTTTATTAATACATATTTTGTTTACCTTTTATAATGATGACCTTTTCATTTTATATTTTACTCAAGAGGCACTTCTTTTGTTGGCTTCCTTGGGTAACTTTGATGAATGAAATAATGGCATGAACTAAAACGGGAAGTTTTAGAAGCCACTGCAGTACTAGCCAAACTGCGATTGTATTAAAAATGTATGTATGTATGTATGAAATAGGTTATATTATTATTATGCTATATATAATTGTCATATTATATTATTTGTTGTGTACATATATAATGTTTACTTCTATAATCTATTATAAATATCGTTTTATAGAAAATAGCTAGGTTAAAATTAAATATTAATATAGTTCTCATGGCGATAAAACCGGCACATTTATTAGGAATATAAATGAAAACTTGACACAGGTTCGCCTGTTTCAACAGCCTCTACCCGATACTCATTAAACTGTGTTTATTTTGGCGTCCATCGACTGCCAGCCCTTTTCGTGCTTCGTCAACCGTAGTTTAAATATATCTGTTGGTCATTCGCTTTTATTAAAAAGTAATAGTGCACTGTTAGCCGATACCTGTGACATTGTCCGGTCAATATTTGAATTGCCCAGCAATAACCTCGCGTTATTGGATCTGTTCTTTGTGTGTTAATGATGTGTTAAAATAACATATATTGCGTCGAAACATGCGTCGCACAAAGGAATATTTGTTTTTGTTATTTGCACGCAAATAAAGTCTAGACTGATAAAACTAGTTGATATTTGTTGTTGTTATTTTAATCAATATTTATTTTTTAAATGTATCTAGAGCAGTTTATGTAGAGGGAAATATTTTGATTATTGGCTTAAACTAAGAAAACCGTTAATTTTATGCTGTTGCTTATTTCTTAAAATATGATAACTAGATGTCTGTTATGAGACAAACTTTGTGTAAATAAACACCGACGTTTCATACAAATATGATTCGCACGCGGTGGCACCAATTAAACATGATCACAGCAAAATATCAGCACTTAGTGTTTATGAGCGCGACTGTACACATGGCGTCGTTGCCAAATTGTTTTATAACAGATGCTCCAAACGTTTTCTTTGTACTTTCACAATAAAAATTAAAATACAGTAATTATAAAAGAAGAATGTTTAAAAAAAATATGAAATATTTTTTTACGAAATGCCTTTTTCAAATTTAATCAGTTTCATTTTGTTTTCACGATAAGATGACGTACATGAATATTAATTTTGGGTTTATACTAAATCAGACTAAATTTATTTATTTTCGACTAGAGTTAAATTCATTTTTATGTGATACGAAGAAATTGGGATATATATTTTAATTATTTTGGGTGATATTAAAAGGGAATAGTTTAAAAATGTCTATTTTGAATTATTCTACGTGAAACTCAGTATAACAGGTTTCGTATTATATTGCTGTATTTTACACAGTTATTTTATGATAATAGTAAAAACAAACCTCAAAGAATTGACTTAAAAAAATATTTAAAATATGTTTTTGATTTCACATAATATGAGTGCTAAGAGGGGTCAATTATGAGAGTCTACGGCCATTAACAATTTAATGACAATTTTTACACCGAACTCGCGTTTATGTCGCGAAAGTCATTTGAAAGGAGTCCATCTATTCCCTCAGCGTCGTTAAAGAAATGACAGTACCAAGTGCCGAGCTAGCCATCACCCGTGCAAGCGCACTCGCGCGAGTGTTTATGTTTAATTAACTTTTTACAGCAGAATGGCGTGCTGCGTCTATGTTAATTCGTTTTGTTCGCACTATTTGATGGCGATATAGGGTTGTCACTAAAATATAATATTTTTGTAGTACAGTAGGACATAAAGTTTGGCAATTAACCGTTTATTAAAACTGACTGCTTCACTGACACACAGAAAGGTATCTGGTGTTTAAGCGTTTGCGGGAATATGTAGATAGTCCCTTCAAAATTGTGGCCATCTGACTATACGAGAAAACGATTAAAAGTAATATAAAATCGTTTTTTAAACGACTTCATTTTCAATAATATTTTTTATTTTTGTAGTTTTATCTGTTTTATAAATTGCAAAATATATTTTTGTTTTTAAAACAATTTGAACCATAAAGATTCCACAACATTTACAAAATTATTTCTAAAACACCATCAACCAAGACTACATAACTGACATCATATAAACGATAACGCTTGTTCTACGACTTTTGACTTTCTCAATATATTAAATAAAAATGATTTTTTAAATTTTATTGATGCTGTACTGTATATTTGTAACTCTGTTCTGTGCGCCTCAAATAGGCGAGCCACACGGGGTTGCCTAAAATATCTCGTGCGAATAGAGTTATTAACATTCATAGAGACATTTAAATTCATATTTATTTTTCTATAAAAATAAAATGTAACAAATTACTAAAAGTCGTTAAACAAACGAGGCTGTTTTGCTTTACAATTAACTTTGTATCACAATTTAATTTTAAGGTTAAAATGTCTAAGTGATTGCGAAATTTCAACATCTATTGTATATCATATGTATTCCAGTGTCACGATGTTTGTCCGGGATGAACTCCAAAACTACTGAACCGATTTTAATGTTTTTTCTTTTAAAATGTGTGCTCTTCTCCAACTTAATAAATAGGAAAGTTTATTTCTCAACAAGAAACTGCTACATACCAAATCTTTTTGACAGAACGAAGTCTGTCGGGTCCGCTAGTATTTTATAAGTAGAATACTACGATTTTTATCAACTACACCAGTATTTTTCTGAAGTATTGTATCCACATTTTACAAAGGCGCATACTGAATATCAGTGAAATAGAAATTATATATCCCCATACCCTAGTAGCTATAGTATGAAACAAAGCTTCGTTGTCGGCGTGGTGTGGCGTGGCGTGCAGACATAGCCCGCTAAATTATTGTGACAATGCATCAATTAACCGCGTTTAAGTGGTCCATAAAAGTACATGGAAACCGAAGCTTTAAACATATTGTTTCTACCTATTTTATTTTTATAGCCTTCCTGTAATTATTGACGGGTAACCAGAACGTCGTTTGGTTGCCTGTTTTTTTCAGTGTTGATGATTGAAAGGTTTAATTCATTTTGGAATCCTTTTAAATATTATACTAGACTAGATAGCGGTTAACTTTTATGTTATAATCGTCCTTATTGAACCTTAGATTGTCTTTCTCGTTCATTGGAAGAGGTTAATATTCTCTGGAAAAGTTGATAAAGACTTTTGTTACGTAACGTAAAAACAGATATACACGGAATAAACTCCTCGGAGGGAGCAGTTATTGACTTATGGCTCCAGGCAGCGGATATTATTATTTAAAGAAAATATTTTAAGGAAACGACATCGATGTAACTCGAATGTCGTCGGAACACTTCGAAGGCGAACGATAACAGTATTATAAGACTAAACGAGGTACATTGCTGATCTTTAGAGAAAATGCAAAGTTAACTTCTAGTCTGAACAAGTAATTTAAATATTCAAGATTAACATTATCGTTGCACCCAGTGGCTAAAACAGGATTTTGGATTTTATGCTAGATTATTTTTTGTACACATCTATAATACAGGTAAATAATATTGGAGTGTCGGTTTGTATATTAAAATAACTACTTTTTACTGCATGCATACAACAAAACATTAATAATGTTGTCTGTCTGACTGTTTGTTTTGGCTAATCTCTGAAATGCTGGAGCGATTTTGATGGGGCTTTTACTTGCAGATAGCTGAGGTATCAAGGAGTAACTTAGGATATAAAAATAAACATAGTCAATCAGGATTCATCTACAAATCTAAGATTACGCGGGCGGTAATAATAGTTCTATATATAAACCGTCAAGCGGGCTACCTTTCAATTAATCAGCGTCGCAGGTTCAGTTGGGACTAATTTAAGCAATTAAAAAAAATATCTTTATATAAAGGCTCGGTAGTATGCCTAAACGCATTGCAACGCATAATAACAAGGCAACTCTTCATACAATCAAAATTCACCCTCTGTCCGTCCTGCGACTAAAGATGCTAAGTCTCGGTGGTCTTTTTCAAAAAACAGCAAAACAATCCTTAAGTTACTACCACTTGAAATTAACTATTCTGAAATCGATAAAATCAACTTAAAAGACCAAGCGATATGCGAATGAGAAACATTCGTATTACATGTAACACATAAAAATAATGGTACTTAATCCTTCCACAGACATGTAACAATTTCCACGGCAATAAGCAAGTTTTTATTACATTACCCACGTTCTATGTACCGATGTTAAAGCCACAACATTAATCCGTGTTAAATGATCTGACACCAAAACTAAGACCCGAGGCACTGTGAAAAACACGTACGTGGCTTTTGTACAAAAATCACCTTTGCCATCAAGTGTTAGGGCTTGGAACTGTTCGCTAGGCTCTGAATTAATCACATGGGCTTTCGCCATAAAATTTAGTGTACTAACAGGTACATTGTAAAATCCTTATTCCCGTGTGATTTAGTGACATTGTTGGGCCTAGGATTAATGAGCGCTTGTAAACGTCCTAGATCTTATAAATTCTAGATATTGTTTAATTTGATCTCTGTTGTGGTGGTAATACTAATATTAAAGATGTAATGAGTTTGCGTGTATGATGTAATCCTATTAAGTACGCCAGTTCTAAATTATTACACCTATAAGCTCATTGATACACATAGTGTGCTACGTTATCACTGAAAGACATGTCCAGCTGTAAGTCCAAGCTACTGCGAACAAACCAGTGGGCAATAGCTTGTACTAGATATTAAACTAACTTGAATTTTCTTTGTTCTTTACTATAATATTCACTCTTTAACATATTATTATTGTCATAAATATTTAAATTATGAATTATACTCGGTCTTTCTGGATTGAATCATTTATTAATATTTATTTATTATCTCCAAAATGCTCACATAAGCATAACAAATCACACACAACTATACATTTCAAAAGATAAGAGTTCTTAAGCTTATAAAATCGAATAGAATCTCAAAACAAGCGGAGCTCGCCGTGAGTATGCGGTTTTGTTTCTTAAAATATTACGTTCGTTTTGTATTCATAAATTGGAACTGATTCAATAAAACATGTAGGAGTGCACGTTGGTGCCTCGCAGAAAATTGCATTTGTCCGGTATCTCTTATGGGAGAGAGATAAGTAGAAAGGGGAAATAAAACCGAGAATGTGCCGTTTGTATGCTTTCATTGAACTATGACTGGAATTTTTTTGTTCTTTATCTTTTTATTGCTGTCGAGCCCACGATGTAACCCATATAGCCTTTGTGTTCAGTATATTTGATGTATCAAGATTGAAAGAATAATTTGGAACTTTTGGATATATGAGAGGAATATTTACGTCATTATTCAGTTTAATTAAAGAGAAGCACTATTCGTAGTTCTAGGGGTTTGAAAATTTGGAATAAATGAGAACTTATGTCGCGTAATAAAATATAACCCCCTATGCTAAAGGTGGTGTTACAAGTTTAACCATTAAGTTAACTTCTAGTAGCTGGGAAACGTAGCGCTTATATGGTCGAAATGAGAGCTTCGATTTTTTATTTGCACCAGAGGTTATTATGAAACATTTTTAATTAAAATCCGTTCGGTCGTCTAGACTATCAGCTTTTTGTGGTTCTATTTGTTTTTGCTAAAAAAAATTATAATGACTACCTAAATTATTTAAATCAATTTATTTTAGTAATATATGCCTATTAAAGAAAGAAAATCGAGAACGTTCTCGAAAATCGTCTCGTCCAGCAGTCCTTCAATATGCGGGGAATATTTTAAAGCCGTCTCGGCCGGAGCTCAATATATCCAAGAGAACGTTGGCGAAAACAAAACGGATCAGTTTGTATCTCGTGAGCCCAGAGCTCAGCTGTCGACGGACACCGCTGAGCAGTCGCTGGATATGATTCCCGAATTATACTGCTATAATAATAAATAAATAAATTATTCTGTAAGGTTTCGTAACATATTATCATATAGGTATTGTTTAAATATCCGTGAAATAAAAGCTTTAAAATATATATTTACCGTAAATATCTCGTTTAAATTTTAGTAACTACGATAGTTTAAATTATTATATAATTTTACAATCGTATATTTTATATGTATTGTGAAATATTAAAATAATGACCAGTTCCGATTTTGTATCGCCGCGCAGGTTCGTCTCAGAGTAGAGAACTTAATTTGACATTCAATATCGTTTTTTGTTGTACAATATTGTTATTTTTTTGCTTTTTATGCGTTTGTTAAGTCATACAACGAGTGATTCCAGAAACCTAGGGGCTAGTCACAAAGTTAGTGGAGTAAAAACCTTTATGAATAATAATGAATAACCATAATATTATGTACCAACTTTATTAGGGCCAAACAGCGAGGAATATATCGACTTCATTATCCGTACATTTCGTGGTATAGCCTACCTATAAATTACTAGAAATAAATATATTATAAAATATACTTAAGATTTTAATGATTTCACTATACTTATCATTTTGATAAATACTGCTCTAAATAAGAGACATAAACTTACCTATCTATGAGCATGCAATATTAATGAAACACTTGAAAGGCATGTTGTGTTTCTAATTGTAGCAAAAATAAAGTTAAAAATACTTTTTAATAAAGTAGAAAAAGGAAAGAAAAATATATGTTTCACTTACTGCAATGCTTCTACACCTCGGCCCTCGGGTCAGGACTCAGGAGAAACAAATTAGAATGAGGTATCTGTTAAATTAAAGGTCTGTACTTTATCCGATCCGAGGGGCAATTTTACAAATGTCTTGGGAATAATTTACTAACATTTCGTACTTCGTATACATTACGTGTATACATTATATTTATTTCCCTAATTTTTTGTTTGGTTTCGTTGTGTACATTTTTATTAGATACTAGAGAGCACTGCGGTTTCATGCGTACATTCACATTCGTATTTAAAATAGTAATAAGAATGCACAACTGAAACCAAATAATATACTTATATTATAAGTATCCTATTAGAGATCATAATAAATAGAATATATAAATATAATACAATACAAGGTATGATGTTTAATACTTGCTACGCAACTCTTTTTTGGGAATGTATAATAAATATTATATGTCCCACTGCTGGGCACGGGTCTTCTCCTCGAAATCAGGCAAGAAGGGTAATGGGCCATTGTTTACCGATGCACTGGCCCAGTGCGGGTAGGTGAACTTCACATACCTTCAAAGACTTTCGATCTCATCAGACATGCAGGTTTCCTCACGATGTTTTCTTTCAGTGATGAGCGAACGATGGTCAGGGTGAAGGCTGAAAGGCATTTCAAGGCACCACAGGGGGTCAGGATCGAACTCGGACCTTTTCGCTTAAGAGGCCGAGCCCCTTACCCACTGTACTATCGTCGCTCATAAGTCGTCGCATAAGATATATCGTAATGTAATATACACACATAAACGACCTGGAGGATCTTTTAGAACACAAGGAAGGAGTTCATCTACGCGCTGGCCCAATTTAGGGCGAGTAAATTCACTCACCCTCAAGGACGAGGCATTCAAATTTGGCAGTTACTTTTCGCTATTGTAAGCAAAGTAAAGCGAATGAAACTTTAGCATATTATTTTTCATCCAAAGGTACTAGGATAGGAAAATATGATTAGTAAGAATGCAAGCAAGGAAATCTTAATTTATGCAGTAATACTTTTAATAAATCAAACTTTACAATAACTATTTAAATGGACTAGCCCTTCTTTTTTAATACAGAATATAATTCTTCGTCTCCTTTTTTAAATCGCCTTTTTAGCGCGGGAAAATACGCTCATTCTCGCTATCCAACCAGCTATTGAACGGTGTTGCCAACACCCATAGATTATAATTCCACATAAGGTGTCTGTAGTGTATGTGACTCCCTATATACATACGTACATACAAACAACCATAACACCATAGACTATACATTTATATTTTATATACTGGTAACACTGTCTTGAACGCACCACGTCGCATAACACGGGAGTCGTAGACGAGAGTGGACGTGTGATAGTTATAATTGTAACTGCGTGCGTGATCAAGCGTGTGAATCACACTATCGGCAAATCCTACAGTGTCCTTTTTCTATTTATTCCGGAAATATATTTTCAGAAACAATAGTAGTAATATCTAGCGAATTGGGAAAAATCCTTAGATCAATAATATGTCTAGATAGAATGTCGCGCGGAAAACACGTTAAAAAAATAGCGTCCAACTGTTAGCCTCTAAATGCTTTCTACGTGTTTAGTGTCCGTCCCGCTGTCATAGAATACGCATGAATTGTTACGCATTATTGTTTTTATTTATAATGAAGGTTTGTCTTAACGTGTAACGAGATTAAAAAGGATGATTATGGAAGAACTGTAGTAGCTGGTATCACTATTCACGAACACATCTTTAAAAATGTTGGCCTGTTCTTTTTGTTTTGATTGTAGGGCGACACTCCATCTAGACATATTAATGATCTAAGGATCATACTTCTAAATTTTCAGAAACAGTAGTACTATCTAGCGAATCGGGAAAAATCATAGATCGCTCGCTCGCATAGGTGAGCGTACCGTGTGATATTTACAGTCGGATTTAATTTTCGAATATCATATTCGCACATGTCACATCCAGCGTGAAGTAATTCACAAAGAGTTGTCTCCAGCGGGGCGCGAGGAGCACTATATGAGCACCTTATTTTTCGCACATTACACTTTGCAATTGTTCTATATGTTATAACCGTCATCGCATAAAGTGAACATGTTCAAACTTGTATGAACATGTCTGTTTTATTTCAAAACTGTTCACTGCATACTAATGTAATAAACACGGACACATGAATACGTCCCGTCTCCTTTTATTTGTCTCGTTCGTTTTTAGGACGTTGTTAAAACATGTTCGGAACTCGTGCCAAACAAAATAGTCTCCGAATTACTCATTCATATATGCAGGTATCAGATTTTTACTTTTGGGATTTTACTGCTCTGATGTCTGGCATAATTAATTTGTATGATAATGATATTATGCAAATAACTGTTTTATTTGCTTTTTATTATAAATATTTTGCAATCAGCAAAAACCTTTTTTATAGTTTAGTACTACATCAAAACTTATTGTTTTCTTATGTTTACGTGAATTTCACTCATTATAATGAAACAACGTCCATTACGGATTTTATCGCGGTTAAGTTTTTTAAATTTGCCCTACGTTTCGGATACCTTACAGAAACCATGGTCACAGGAGGACTGTCCAGTTCATCAAAACTTAAAACAATGTATGATATTAAATCATTTAAAGAAAAAAGGAGACAATTGTAAAGACATCATCATCATCAGCTTTTATCTGTCCCCAAAAAGGCGACCAAAAGACCTTTGTCAGTTTTCCCGCTTGATTAATGGCCGGACAACACTTCGTCTACCTAAATATGCAGTATAGCATACATTATGCGCCTTTATTACACCTACTGATTAAGATATCAAACATGAAAATATAACACACGGATACAACCGTTTAAAATCATTGAACAATTCCCATCTAACCCTTTATCACCACTCGCAAGCAAACATTAAAATTAATTTAGACATAAAATACAAAGTAAACCCGAACATTGAAAGCCCATTAATATTTCCACTACGTTTGTCCTCATTGATTCAATCTATGTAATGCAAAGTAGACATAAAAGCGGTACGTATTCACCTCGGGAACTGAGAACGTAAATGAAGGAAGCCTTTGATAGACGTCACAGGCGATTACAAACAGTAATTTCTATTTACGCAACGAGGCACGCCTGAAACGTATGGGGTTTAAGAGTTAGATTGAGTCCAATCTCAGCGGATAAAGCAGTTAAGCTTACTATCGCTGTAGATAATCTCGCAAGAAATGTACGACTAATAGTCTAAGGATTTGTTTTTGGAGACCTTGCGAAAGTTATATCGTAAATAAGAATGATAGATGTAAGTACAGGCTTATGTGTATTGTAAAGTTATGAGTTAAAAATATGATGTGGAGAATTATAGAGCTTTATATACAAATGTTTTGATTGAAATGTATGTACGCACATAAGATCAGAACCACTGCACCAAATTTTTTTGTTCTGTTGGGTATCATTGTAACAAGGGTTGTACGCAATCAAAATTATTATAACGTTAACATTTTTGGGTGAAGGCTCCTAATATTCGCCAGGTTTCAGCTTATTATAAATAAGATAGGATAAAAATAAAGTTTCGAAATATAATTTATGAAAAAAACTTAAAGTTCAAATATTTTTGATAAAAATTATATATTTAATATCACTTAAAATTCATTAGATGCTTAAATGAATCTTTGGGATAAAATATGACATATAAATTATGGTAATTTAAGAAAAAAGTAATCCGCGTTATATGAGAACTTTTAAAACAATCTCGTGGACAACTTTCAAGCATTAGGGAATCAGAAATCGAAGAAAATCAGCACAAAGTACAAAGTTAGGGGAACATGATAAATCCGAGAAAAGAAGATAGGAGAACAATGTCATGAAAATTACACGATTTTATTAAATCTTAGCTCCGTTACATCCATGTAATATTATACAAAGACAATGCTATAAACAGTCAAAATATAAAATTTTAATATTAACTTTGACTTTGACTTCACTTTGACTTTGACTTTGAAGAAATAACAAATATGTAACAATGCATCAAAATTACAAGATTTGCAAGCTTCGCAGCAAAAAACAACCGTGGTCCGACTGAAAGAACTTATATGGCTATAATATATCCTATAAGGCTGACTTACTATTAAAATGAAGAATTTAGTATTAACTTAATTTAAATACAATAGAAAATAAGCTATAATTTTAGAGGATTTTATTAAATATGGCATCTTTAAGATAACGTGGACGTTAAAGTAGAAAAATGTTTGTTTAAAAAATCAATGTTCAGGTAAGACCTTATCGTCTTCGCGCATGAATCCAGATTGAGGGTTAAGATTTTCTCATTTATATTCAGAGTGTGTGCGGCGCGAGGTACCTTGGACCGTTGAAGGCCTCAGTGGTTCTTAAATACCCCCTGTTTCTATTAATGGTAGGGTTAGGAACGTTTTATTTAATAAAACATGTGTTATGACCTGTAAACCTATTTGATATTTAATATGGGTCCCCATATTTGTATTAGAAAAAATACTAGTTTAGTTCTTGAGTCGCAATATAATTAATTGTATTGTAATAATATAAAGATCTTGCTACTATATAGCTGCCTGTCTGATATATATTAAAGTAAAATACTAGATATGCAAGTAGATTTTCTTAGAGATCAAATCCAGAAATATGGATTTGATCTCTAAGAAATCTCTGCGCCAGTCAGTTTACCATAAGGTTCTTTTACTACCAAAGACAAGAGGCAATGATACGGAGGAGTAAGTCTTCCTATATTCACTTCACAAAATTTTGCAACAGTTGTAGAAAAGATTTCAACTGCCACATTATTTTCAGCGTCTGTTCCCCTTTTACTAAAGTATCCGCAATCAAAATCCAATGTCAAGTTAAATTATTTACTAGGCGAAATCCCCCTAAATCTCGCGTGTAGGTGCGTAGTACAGCATCCGACAACTTCCAAACACGCCAAATAAAAAGAACTTTTTACATCAAAACTTTATTCGCGCCCTGCGCTGGTTCGTACGTGAGTTCGACTACATTTCGACTTGATTACAGACTTGGATATAACCCATATCGGAGTTTTTCTTATTTCACGCATCGAACAACTTCCAAACTTTGATTTTGGCAAAAATGTCCTTGTATTGGTACATGAATATTAAAAAGATTTTATGATTTACAAAGTATATGTCATTATACTTCGATGTAAGAACTTTTGCCAATTATGATTTATTAGGATTTAAATTTTAACTGTGAACGACTTTCTAACGAACAGAAAATGTTTTATGGTTATAAGTCAGCATATTGCATAATCCAGCTCCTCTTTGTGAAACCTGTCTTATCTTTATGAGGATTTCTTAATAAAAGTCGGCGACGCTGTTACATTTAAAAAAAAGGCTTGCAGAATCTAAGAAGCTATCGTCTAGGCAATTGTCTTATGATGAACAATGCTGATAATAATGAGGCCTTTGCATTTGTCATCGTCATCAATATGCCCAAGATAAAGTTATTAAAAAATAATAGACGAGTACTAGTAACTTACTAAAATTATTTAAAACGGGACTATTTTGTTTGAGATTAAAATATGCAACTCCGCAAAATGAAAATAAAATAACGTGGTTAATATCTAGTTTTAAATAAATATAGTATTAATGATAATTAAAAAAAGTGACAACTTGTCAAGTTAAGTACATATTGAAGGACATTTTTCAAATTTTGTTTAAAATAAAAAAAAGTAAGTAACGTGATTTTTTAACAGTAATTAATTAAAGATATCATTTTGAATCAACAAATGTGAAAGATATGTAATCAAATCTTGGCCCTGTAAAGGTCCATGTAGTTTTTACGTAATTTGGGCGATACAATGGTTAGCGTTGACCAGCCGGGCCCGTGACCAACAATGCCTGACTAGATGGAGGAAATTGAACGAAATTGACATGCCGTTCCTATTGTTAACACGTTAATGGTTTCCATATTTATCATGTGTTACGTTCCTTATGTGTCACGGGAAATTCAATTTTAAGTGTGTTGTTTTAAGATTCCATATACGTGAGTAATGATTATTATTTTAACGTTACATAACAAATTGGTGTTTTTTAAAAGAAGCGGAAGAAGTGGGTGGATACGGGCTATAAATAATTTAGATCAATATCCAGTTAAGATGTTTTTCAGCATTATTATCATCATTAGGCTTTATCCGTCCGATGCTGAACAAAGGCCTCCTTCAATGAACGCTAAGACAACGCTTGCTACTCGAATCCAATGCGGATCGGTAGTATTTGACATCTTCCCTCTTTGCATCCAATTCGCGCCTTTTATTATTTTGAAAATTTAAAATTGAAAGTGTCCAATATGTATTTACCATCGATATGATTATTAATAGACAAATAATTGTAGGCATTGGTCATTATTTGATGGAACGTTTTATTTTAGTTTTAATGAGTACTTTGACCAAAGGCTTTCACATCAAATGATTTATTGTAATTGATTTTGTAATGGACGTTTTATCAGTGGTTTCAGCGGTTTCGTTCTAGGCAGTAAAATGGTAAAATTTTTACCCGTTTCATAGCTTGTAATAAAATGAAATGCGTAAAAGTAAATTTTATGTGATAAAATGTAATACTATTTTTGTGTGTAAAAATAATTGTGTCCATACATAATGGATGACGAGCAGAAGCTGAAGTTGAATGTAAGTTGGAAACCAGTCGTCTTGTCGTTCTCTCTTCTTTTGTTATTTGTGGTATCATCATCCTCTGAAGCCTTTTAACTCAACAGTCAGCAGCAACGTATGGCTCCTTCAATGAACACCAAGACGACCGATCCCTTGCCATTCGCATCCATCGAATCAGCTGCACGACTATTTCACCTGATCTTAGAATAGCCGATCTCTAATACTTCGTCTACTCTCCTTTCTTAGTTTTTATTTTCGTAACTACAATATGTATTTTTAAGAACTAGTTTTATCAAAACATTCAAACAAACATCTTCTTTATCTAGAGCTACGATTGCAGCTTACTACAGCAGATTGTGTTAAAAACGTAATAACTCTTATAGCAGTAGTGGTAGACATACTTAATTAAGAATTTAAGTTATAAAAAGAATTTGGTAATAAGCACGGTTTCAGTACGAAAACACATTTATAAGCAGTCAAAAGTGTCGAGGTAATCAAAAACATAATTAGAATGGTTTTTTATAGCGTATTATTTACAGAAATGATATCTCTTCACAATAAAAGCATCTCACAAAACTGCCCCGGAAAATACCGGGAGCGAACACGTAGCTCTCATTAGTCCCTAATTACAACCCGCCAGCTCGCCGGGCCCTCAGAAATTCAAATTTAAATTTCCAGCCAGCCCCTTGATACGCGTAAAATATGCCAAAAATTCTCACACTAATGTCTCTTCTATTCCTACACCGCAAAAGCCTAGAATCGCAAACAAAAAATCTAATATGTGGCCAATTCAGCGCTAAATGAGAAATATGTGACACATCCCTGAAAACCTAGCAAAATGCTTTTTATTTTGGAGATGTAAGGCGCAAAATTCCCTGAAGAAGAATTCAATTCGACAGCAGTTCGTTTCCATCGCAAATAGCGATTTTAGTAGTAAAAAGGCGGTTCCGATACGAATTTTAAACGGTTATTGTTTCCTTTATGTTAATGATTCGTGTAGAAATTCGGAGCGAAGATATTGGCACTGATCGTGTAACTTTAGCGAGGATTGTGCACGATTGAGTCGTACAACGACTTTTATTGCTGTTTCTTTGTTATTTGTCGTAACGAGCCCTGATTGTTTTTCTTTTCGTGTCCGAACAAGCCGTCTTAGTTCCCGCTTTTTCGCGTGGGATCCAAATAAAAAACCTAATAATCCCTTCCGAAGCGCGCTTCATTAAGATACTCGGGGCGGCTCCGAAGAGATTACCAAGTCTGAAACGTATCCAGGCAACACCATATTAAAATATTTTAGGGGCTCGTTTCCGACGGAGATACCGTAATAATTATCACCTTTTATTGTTTCACTTATTTCAATGCTATTTAATTTTACGAGCAAATTGTTCTTTAAAATGCAAAATCCTCCAGAAGAAATTGCTTCTTATACTCTAATAACCTGTTAAATAACAGTTATACAAAAATGAATACAAAAAAGCGAGCGGCGAACACAAAAGCGCCCTCACCGACTTAGGATAAAGCCGGGCATTCGCGTGCCGTTTGAAAGGAGTTAGGCGTCGCCCATAGACGCCCATCCGCCCGTGAATGCCGCGGAACAGGGAACATTAAAATATTCCACGCGCTCGCCCGCGCCACCATGCGTGCCAGCCATCGGACCATATTTTTAAACTGAGTTTTGTTTATAAAACATGTCTCCGTTTTTATTTGGGTTTTCATACGCCGAGTGTCGTTTTGTAAATCAGTGTACGCCATTAAAAATAATGAAGCGAAATTTTACATGTCGGGGTGTAGTGTTTTACTTTATTGCAGCGTTAATGCTAGATGAAAATGACCGTTTTGCCAGCCGGGGCCCGGGTGTACTGTGACACGTTTAAATCATCCTTTCAGATTTACACCAGTCAATTTATCTTTTAAACTGCCATTCGGTTCGGTGTATTAATGTTATATTTTAATTTTCGTAATGCGCTTAAGGGTGATGCTCCATATTGTGGACATGCTTTGTGGATTTGTATTTAAAAAATGGCGTGCAGAGCAGATGCGTTTATTCGCTTCGCTGGATATACGCTTTATATAATGAGTCAATTCGTGTTAAGACTAATACCCACCGAAAATTTATGTATCTTACTTATAATATTCCAAATGTTATAAACATTATATTTTTGTCCTTTAAACTTTTTGAATCTTTGATCATTGAGCAAATCAAATTTATATTTATTTTAATATTTGTATTACTTTATGGTTACAAGTAATTTTGGCTGAATCACATAGATTATTAAAATCTATTTATTCCTTAAAATATAAATTTTAAGGAAGAAATCAATGTTAGTGTAATATAAATATTTTAAACTTAAAATAAATTATTTGTTTTAGTAACATTACAAATAATTTATTATAATAATTAATACAGCCCTAGAATTGCTTATATATTATTTAGTATATTAATATTATCTTTGTTTTACAATATTTAAAGTTTCATTTTAAGAAAATCTTTAACAAAAGTGTGTTAGGTGATAAATTGATACTTACAATAAATTAAGACTAGACTAGGCTGCGAAGCCTTTTAATTTTGTACGCTACGACAATATGTGAGCAATATTTTATGAATAAATTGCGGGCTTTTAATATAAAAATCTCATTGAACACAAGTTATGGAGTTTATATAACAAATGGTTTAATATTTTCTATCAACATAATACTTTGCATAAGAATGCAAATAACTTAGATCTAATCCTGTCTACTCGAATCAAAGTGAAGGCATTAAATTTGAATTGTGTCAACACTTTTATATATTATGATGTTAAAGATATTTTGTTTATGTCAAAAAATATTTCCATAAAATTTCCAAATAAAAAGTTGACGAAGATTTCGACATGACACTCCCAATTTACAATTTTAATAAACAGACTCCACTCGGGTGTCAAATTTCCAACTCAATAATCTGATATGGAAGTTCGCACTTGGAACACGCACGATTCAATACACAGATTACATTACGACTGCGTAAAAAGTTTAGACCTACGTTTGTCAACTTTAAGGAGTCATATACGGCTTTGTCGAAGTCGAAAAGGTTTATTTGTCGGAATAACGACGTCTGTTTTACATTTTCTTCGGGATCTTTGATTGGTAATGTTTTTGTTGCTTTATGTGAAAGTGTGTGTAGATTATTTCCTTTAAGCTGAGTTCTTTGAAATCAATGTCTCTTTTTAATCTTAGGATATTTGTCTTCCCTCATAGACCGAAAATATCATTCTTCGGTATATACCGAAAAACGATATTTTGTTTTAACACTATACCAATATTGTCCACGTTAATGTTGCCAGGGAAGGCTTGTAGTATTCATATATAAATAGAAACATACTATATTGTATTGTGAGATCACACATCAATTTAAGTACTAGAGTATCTAAAATATTTAAAAAAAAATCCATGTATGAAAATTGACATTTGCTACTTAAAAAAAACTCATAATAATTCACAAGAACTTTTTATGTAGCTTTCATTTCTTAATTCATAAGCACAAAAGCTTAAAAATCAAATGCCCGAAGATAGACAGTGGCGTAATTCCTTGGCATACCGTTTGTCGTAAAAGCTTCGTAAGCTCCTGCCTATCTCAGCCATAAAAAAGCGGGTTGCTATATACTGGCAGTAAAACAAAAGATTGCAAACGCTGCCGTGGGGATACTCATTTAGACACGTTACAACTGACTTTAGTAATGATCTAGTTTTATGTGAGCCCTAGATTATAGTAATACCATGGCACTATAATAAATTAATGTTTGGATATTTTCGTTGGTAAAACAATAATTTATAAAACTAACTTTGGAAAAATATAGAATTTATCACCCACAATATACACAAGAATCTAAAAATAATAAACATAATCTAAAAACTGTATCTACACTTTTTTATCAAGTTTCATTAAACTGGCTTCATTAACTCATTCTAGCTTTTTGCTGTTAAACCTCTCGTACAAAAATCTAAAACCTTAAACATAGATTAAATATATAATTGTCGTTCACTTGGAATTATACTGACCTAATATTCGGGTGGATTCCAGGAATAATTCCAGTTCCTGCCCCTCCGCAAGGGGAAGCAAATTAGTGGGCTACGTGACCAAACTGAAGATTTTTTGTCCTACAAAATAATATGCTCCCTTCACTCGCGAGTAATTAAGTAATGCCAGCAAATTAATAAATATTTATGAACTCGTATTTGTAGACGATTTCCAATAAGAGCAAACTAAATATGTGTTTTCTATGTTTTCTATAATGTTATATTTTATTTTTCACATTCATGTATCTGAGTTACTTTTCTCAAGTGTATTGAAATTTTGAAATGTTTACATTATTCGGTGTTGACTTTAATTTATCCAATCGTAACATAAGAGGTTAATTAAATGAGTCTACACGCTGTTCAAGGTTCAATCCTGAATGTCCAATTCTGTAATAAGATTTCCTTTTAAACTGAGGCTAAATCTATACAAATCCCGGAAATTATACACAACCTTACCATAACCCGGTAGTAGGAATGCACTGTACCGTACTCCCGTCTGCGTCAAACAGCTTTGCTGTGTTTCAGATGGAAGGCAGGACAGGCAGTCTAATTATTGGCACAGCGACCTAACATCTTATGTCTCAGGATGTCAACACATGAATAAGTTGCCGGGGCTAATTCCAGGTTAGCTTGTTTATGTGTGACGTTGACCACTTAACATCATGTCGCTCGTCTGCTCGTTTGCGTTTCCGACGAATATAATAATATATAAAAAAAAAAAAAAACTTTTACCAGCGCATTGGTCATATCGGGATGTACGTTTGTAGAAGGCTTATGATAACCGAGTTTTTTTGGATGTTGTATGCAATTTTGTAAAATCTCTACCTCTGATTTTTTTTCTATTCATGCTATTGATTACTCATTCAATAATTTAATTTAATCTTGAACCATCGAGCTATCGATTGAATACACGAAAGTTACAGATATCATTTTTTAAATATCTAAATTTTAGGTTCAAACCTAAAATTTGCACCTACAAATTATCTTTTCTTCTTATCATTTATAGTCTTATCTGTACTGATACTTTTCCGTCATTATTAAATCATCTACTATAGTTCCGACACAGTTGGATCATGATCTTCTGGAGTTTCTCGTAATCGCTTTCTTTTTGTTGCTAGTTTAATTCAATTCATCCAATCAAGACTTTGCTTTAAAAGCCGCCAATTTTCACACAGACATTCATGAATTGACAAACAAGCACCAAACGTGACAAACTTTACGAAATTTCATATCAAACTTTGTACAAAAAAGCTGGAAAGTACGGAAGCGATTATATTTAGCGTTGTGAATGAAGCACCGCCACGAGGCTTGTTTTTACAATGGAACTTCTATCGACTTCTGAGTTTTAACGACAATTTTATACGATATGATAATTAAGTACGCTCTGGTGCATTACGTGATTTCGCGAGGACTTTCGCTTTTTATTTTCATATTTAAAATCGATTTTAACACATTTTAATCCTCGTTTAATACGTGCGCATATAAAGGCATACCTAAATGTCTTTTTATGTAAGTTGGATTGGCAAATTGGCAGACGTTCTACGTGATGGTAAGTGGTCGGTGGTGGTCGTAGCCCATGGACATAAACTAGATATCCTGAAACTAGGCCAGATAACTAATTTATATGTTGTCTAATCTCAAACATGAAGATGTTTACGCCCGAACTCTCAAACGTCACTTAAATATTTGAGGGCTCCTTAAACTACTAAGAACGCCTTAAATCCATATGTCATCACAATGTAAGCTGCTTCCAAATTTGAGTTGCGTTTGAGTATTCGGGCATTAGTTTCAGTGCCAGTAATTATCCTGCCTGTCCTGCCCTTTTCTCGGAAACACAGCAAAGTGGTTGAATGGCAGAAACAAGCAAGATGGTGATATCCACGAAGCAGAGCGCGTGGCAGCCTATAACTTCCAGCGGTGGAATTCGTTTGAGACCTTGTTGACTCAATTCATCATCATAATCTCCAGCTACCGCATTATGGTAATATCAGCTGCTTACTTATCGGATTCCGTTTTTTAAGTGACAAAACGGAACGGGTCACATTTAGACTGTCGGTCTCTCAAACTAAAACCTATATATTTCTTCCCATAGACAGAGAACCAGAAAATGTAAAAAAAGGTTTTTTCTTTTATTCAAATTTGATTTTAGTTCAATTCAAAAAATCGCTTTTCGATATTCTTAGTCAGCGGGATAGACTCACGCTTGTTCTTAAAAACTTATCCTTAATTATTTATACAGAACGGTTTATCTTGTTTAAGAGTTCAATATTGTTCCTAAAATTCATAACTCCAGATAAAGCTGCGGGGAAATACTAGTTCACGATAAACGCACATAAGGTTTGCTTACGACAAAAGTATAACAATGTCCACTGTCCGGGTCAGTGTTGAGCGCAGAGATGTCACCTAGTGACGCATCAGTGACGCGATGACGCGCGACTGAGCCAGAGGTCACCAGTGATGCATCACTGACGACACAAAGGTCATCAGCGATGCATTATGATTCACTCCGCTCACGTTTGTCACGCTCACTCGCATGGCGAGCTTATTAATTCAAAGGATGTGCGAAATTGAAATAATATTTATTTTGTATTATTATTTTTTGTCATAAAATGTACATTGTTTCTTTCGTCGCCATCTAGTGAATTCGATGTCTTGTAAGTAATTACTTCTGACTTATATTTAAAGTAGAGTTTTAACCCATATATGTCTAATTGTGGGGTACGGATCTCCACGAAATCAGACGAGGTGGATATTTGGCCACGGTTCACAGATGCGCTGGCCAAATCGTCGCTCGGACTTATTTAACGCTCAATAAATGCTTATGTATAATATAGTTATAATAATATAGATATATTAATTTAGTTATATAAAGCAATATACATAGAAATACGAAACAAAATATGGAAATATCCTTAGGATAATATCATTACCAAAAAATGTTATTAACAAAGAATGCTAGCGGGCACAAAATATGGAATGGGCAGTAACTAGCAGCGGTGCAGGTTCTATCACGTACAGACGGACAGAAATAGGGACCTCCGACCTCCGTGGACCCGTCATGTTTACGTGACCTTTCGTTATTAAAATTCCGACTCCAATCTTGTTTCGTCTATATTTCTACGTACTTAATTAATTTTTCGGTACTTTATTTATTTATACGCAATATAATATATTTTATATTAGATTTAAATAAACATGTTTATTTTTACTTCTAAAACTAATCATAAAAAATAGCGCGACTAAAAACACATGGTAAAAAATATTAATATATTACTTTTATATTTATATATTTATACAAAAAAAAAATGTATTCTTGTGGCTAAATAAGTTTTTAGCTGTGACGAATAAATATGGTAAAAAATTTATATCCAATTAGAAACCTTTTTTTTAAGTTGGTTCAGAATAAATTCTTGTGCATCTTCAAAGTTCTCTGTGCCCTTAATTTATCCCAAAGCGGTACTAAAGGAGGTCATTATAAAACAAGAGTTTTTTTCCGCCTTAATGTTATTGTTTGGAATTACTTTGTAAAAGGTCAAATTTTTCCTTATATTTGCATGTTTTTGTAAAACAAATGACTGGTTACTTCAAGTGCTTTAGTTGTGTGGATAATTTCACTTTCCTATTTGAAATATTAGATATTCTAATCGAAAATAGTAGGTGTGACTGTATTAGTATATTTTTTACTTGTTGAGAAAGGAAATCTATAGAAAATTCTTCTGATTCAGAATAGAAGACGATGTAGTGTACCATATCGATATGCTCTTGCATTTAAAATTGTCTAGAATCTAGATAAACGTTGGGAGGATCCTGAATTTTTAGATTAGAGCTCTTTTAAATAACATCAACGAAACACAATATGTTTAAGACAGTTGTTCACAGTTTTGCCCAAGTCACCATACATAAGCAAAACTCTTGATATTTAATTATAATTTTTAAGCCTACGCTTATGATATTGTATGTATTATTGCTTAGTTCTATTGATATTATACAAGCGGTATTAGTGTGAAGGCGTAACAAACAAACCGACATTTAATATTATAATAATACCTAAAGAACAATGCCAGATAATTATCTGGAAATATATAATGGAACCTTCCAACATATTATGATAATTTCAAAACTTTCCCATTTTATCAAAACATTTAATAGATAGCGCGCAAAGTAGAATCCTAACCAAACACGCGTATAGTTTGAAATAATGAATAAAGTTAATATATTATGTTAATGTCAATCATGCATTACATGTATATATTACTTTTTTTTAGTTATATACTTTACATAGTTGCACCACCCATATATTTTAATAAATATTTCTTTTATCCTAAGGTTACTTGGAAGAAATCGCTTTTTAGAGATAAAGTCGCCTTTGTGTACTTACTTTGATTTTAAATTTATGATCTTGTTTTTGTATATTTGTGAGTATGCAATAAAGAATATTCATTCATTCATTCATTCATTCAATCATTTCGCCTCGTCACATTGTCATGTATGTCGTGACGTTGTCGTCGCGCTGTCGTCGCGTCGTCGCTTAATGAAGGGCACATTACCATGGGAAGTAATCAAGCTCCTTCCTGATTCATTACTAAACGCCGAAATGTCACGGGAGCGCCGTAACGATTCCAAGTATTCAAAGTTAATTAATAACAAAGTAGACAGATAGATAGATAGATAAACTTTTTATTCACAGTTCCACATTACACATACAAATTAAAAAGGAAAACAAAAACTAAATCTAACAAACAAAAAAAATAACATAAATCTTTACAACGTTAATAAAATGACATTAAAATACAGAGTATGTGTGCTGCAGAATCGCAAAAAGGTAAGTAACTCAGTACTAAAAGATCAATCCGAAGAAAGATCGACTGATTTTCAGTCACTACCTGTTACGGTGAGAGAGCACAATGCATGTTTTGTGGTGTATGTTGTGTATATTATAAATATTTAAAAAGTTAATGTGTAATACAAGGTGTCAACATATTATGAGAGTAGGTAAAAAGTGGCACGCAAGAGAGTATATAAATAGGTTTTCAAAAACAAACGCACTCTTTGAGTAAACAAAATATGTATAAGGTCAAATAAATTTTATGGTACACGACACGTTAATTTTAAAGTTGCACTTGTTCTTCATAGAGATGTTTTTTGTATTTAATTTTAAATGTATATTTACTTTTGATATTTCTGATTGGCGGTGGTATATTGTTCCAACATTTGGTGGCTTGGTACCTAAAACTACCTCTAAAAGCTGCAAAAGTACTGATAGCTTAATTTGTTTTTGGTAATAAAAATGTGAAAAAGTGAAGTCAGTAACACGACTTTAATATAAATATTATAAAGCCAAATTTTCGAGTATTTTTTTCCATATTATTTTCTCCTTTCTTTGTCATATTAGGACGTCTGACACCTCAGTCCTCTCGTGACCATGGTTGCTGTAAATTATCCGAAACGTCGGGTATAAAAAAAACTTAATAAGCCGCGATAAAATCCGCAAAAAATTTTCATTGTTATGATATTTCTTTGTTTTTGAACAAATCAGTATAGAGTGTAACTGAGACTGAAAGCCATATTCAAATTATATTTTTATGTAAGATTTACTGACCGTGCAGCGTGCTCGTCCATAGGTTTTACCACATTGCCTATAACTTCAGTGAAATCTTTGCTTCCAAAAGAAGGACTTATCCTTGTTGGCGTAATAAATTGCTCTAATACTTACTGAATAGGATAGGCAACGCGCATCCCGCGCGTGTGGGACACGGAGGGACTGTGGGGGACAGATGGCTCACCTAGTGAAATTCAAAAGAGGGGCGCCCTTTTGAATTTTACTAGGTGAGCCATCTGCTCACCTACCTACCGATTGAGCTTAAAGGCCATCAGGCCTAATAGTCTAGACCTTTCTGGGCTAGGATACTTATAGGCTTCTTTAAGCATTTACCCAACTCGTTTGCTAACCTAGTGTTTAACTAACGTGAAAAAAAAAAACTGTTCGTAAAAGAGTAAAATAATATCAAAGATAACGTCGTCTAGGGAAGTATATTTGTATTTATTAAGATAAGCACATCTCTCGTTGTCACATTATCCGAGTTATCTCATAATAAAATTGACAAAAAATATATCAAGGGATAACGTTGTTTTGTATTATATTGTTATGAGGATTTATACGATTTTTATCATTAATACTAGCTGTTGCCCGCGGCTTCATCTGCGTTAACGTTTTTACGGATGTATCCGGATTGATGATTATTTTAATAGCCTAGCATCCTTGTTACATCGGATATAATATTATGTCAGTAAAAGGCCTGTCAAAATCGTTCCAGCTGTTTTAGAGATTAACCAAAACAAACGGACAGCCAGCCAGATAGACAACTGTTGTAGTTGTGTGCAAAAATGTACCTATACTACGACTATATCACGTAAAAAGTGATTATATTAATATTAGATTATATTAATATAACAAAGAGGCACTAAAATTTTATTTATCTATCTTAAATACAATTTTAGTGTCTGCTGTAGTTAAAATCTATTTGTTTGTAAGTAAGTACAAATTTTTTTGATATCTCAAGAGAGATGACGGAAAAAAATATATAAAAAAAGTTCAAAATAACTATGAACACTTTTCGTTAGGCAAGATATCGTAGGCATGTTTATAAATAAAAAATATTTCATAACATTGACGTCTCATCTGGTTATCAGAAGGGTTAATCTCCCACGGGCTCTTAGACCAATGTTAAGCGTGGAAATTATTGAGAAATAACTGATAATGTATGTGATACTAGAAAACACACCTAAAACGACAACGTATGGTTTGGAACTATAATCTACCAATATATATTAAAATATATATTGGTAGATTATAGTTCCAAACAATATTTACATAATTGTAAACCCCGTTTCTTATACACAATTTTGATTATAATGCAGCGTCGCCCGTGTTAACACAGTTCTTTTGCCGTATACTTTTGAAGATGATAATTTATAACCTACACGTGGCATGTGATGTCACATAATGCAGCATCTACTATTGAAATCTTTTTAAATTCAGATTAATAGTTTTAAAATCACCTTCCAAACTTACAAATAACAGCTCTTTATATTAGTAAGGGCCTGTTTCACCACTTCCTGATAAGTGCCGGACAGGCTATCCACAACATATTTGACAGATACTCCATACTCTATCTGTTAGATACCTGGTGGATAGCCTCTTCGGCACTTATCAGGAAGTAGTGAAACAGGCCCTAAACTTTCATACCATTCAACTTCTATATTAGTATAGTCATACTCTTTTAGGATAACATCTTATGCAAGTGATTTTAAGAATACAAAGTTAATATACTTTGAATATTCATCCATTACTCTATCTAAATCGCAAAAGACGGAGTGAAGCTGTTTAGTTTTGCACCGTGTAATTTGTTAGACGAAGACAACACTGCTAAAACTACATTAAAGACGAATTCTCGTTTGCTTAACATGCTTTGGTGCTGTTAGCGTAAATATAGCTTTGTTGCAGCCAATCTATCTCTTATTTGATAATGATATTATAAGATTCTATGTTTTATAAGTTTAAGGGTTCCGATCCTCAAGGTAATCTGAACTCTCTATTATGGGGTCTGTTATTTGCGTGTGTAATCAAAACTAATTTACATTAGCTTTTCATGAAAATGGGTCAATGGGTATTTCAAATTTAGAATAAAATGTAAGTATTTTGTATTTCGAATAAAAGATTTGTTTAAAATTGGTCAATAATTCACTATCATCATCATTATCATTGAGGACAACTGCTAGACGTAGACATCTTCCAAAAAAACATAAAAAAGAAAAACATCTTTCTACTCAGCCAATCCCGTATATAAATAAGTGTAAAGCAATATTTTAGGCATTCTTTTTGAAACGTCAAATATGCTATGTTTAGCTCTCTAATACGAGTTAGGATTAGTTCTCGGAGTAAGATTACATTATGCTCCCCCCTCCCCCGGGAACACTGTCCCATACATTCATTTATTCATTAAAGGTAAACGCGTGTAAAGTCAAGTGCTTTGGTCTCTTGGGGTAGCTCTTTGTCTTAGCCCTCTCATACACATACATGACGACCTCAGTGGCTCAGTGGTTAGCCCGTTGGCGCTAAAGCCCGGAGGTAGCGGGTTCGAATCTCTCCAGGGCACACAAAAAAGTTTATTTGTTCCTGGATATGGATGTGTATTAAATATGTGTATTATATAATAAAAATCTTAAATATAAGTATTAATATAAAAAGTATTAAATATATGTATTTCCGTTGTCTGGTACCCGTAACACAAATCTCTTCGAGAACTTAGCACGAGGCCAGATTGACGTGATGTAAAAGCGTCCATAGATATTATTCTTATTATTATTATTATTATTATTATTATACATCATGAGCGACTGTACAATGTACACTTGACTCCTTAGGCGAGGAGGATAGGCTTTTTATCGTAGTTGGATAGAAAACCGACAGACGAGCCACGATTATAAGTCAACGATACCTCTGAAGATAACGATTCACCAAAGACGGAATAAGGCAACTTATTCAAGCATTGTAAAGAGGTAGTGCCAAGCTGCTTAGCAGCTGAATTAGGCTCGCACCAGGGTGGTACCTCTCACTCGCATAATACTGGCGTAAAGCGGCAGCGTTTCGTGAGTTTCTGGTGGCCCATTGGGGGGATAGGGAAAAGGAAGGCAACGCATCTGCATAACCTCTGGTTGTGTGGATGTTGATGGTTGTCGATAGTCGCCAAAAGGCTTCGACTGTTCGTTTGCCCTTCTATGCTATGAAAAACGCCTTTATTGAGACGTAAGATGATGGTCTCGGTGCATCAAACATTTAACCGGTTAGTTCATATTATGTCAGCCATTAAATCCGAAAACGGTTTGTGATATGTCATTGACGTAATACGCTGCCAGAAACCGAGTATCCTGTTGTTCCTTGCAAGATTTCAGAGACTTTGAAATACGCAGAATTGAGGTAACAATGGTGCGGCAGCGCATTCCTCCTACCGGTAAAAGTTTTTTACATTCGTTCTAGATTTAGCTATAACTTAACAAGAAGGTGCTTGTCCAAACGAATAAAACGGTACAGCGAGACATGGAAAATCGGGAAAATATAGCTCCAACGTCATTAGCTCAGCCTATTGTACATGTTAGTCTCATTAAAAATGCCAAAAGATTGTTTTTCCTAAAAAATGTAAAGTAAACGTTCACTTAGCGTTTGGGAAAGCTCCCACATGTTTGGAGCTCGCGTAAAAATATTGTCCACATTCATAAATTGTGCCCGGCTTCACTACGTCTGTACGTTTTAACATAACACAAATCTTAATTAACAAATGCATTCTGTAATTATGAGTGTAAAATACTGCCCAGTATTACAATTCCAAGACCATTTTTGTCACATAATTAAGATAATTTTGATTATATCACTAAAGCTAAGCATAAGCCTTTTCAAGCTATGGAACATACTAGACAAATATATACACATTTTTATTTATTTATTTATTTATCATAAGAACATACATAATATTATTTTACATATAGTACAAAAAGTTTAATCTGACTGTTTTCAAATAAATGGTCTTTTAGCATCTAAACTAGGCCTGGCCCGTATTTTAGATGCCAGTCTAAGCACAAACCTCTTTTTGGCGCAGTTATGTAAAAAATAAAGCGACTGAAATAAGCGAAATGTGAGAAGAATAAAAATGTCAAACCACACGTGTAATTGTTGTCCCTTTGAAAGAACAGATGGTACTTTAAGCGAAATAAAGTGGGTATTAATTCACGCATCGCGCCGCGCCGTCACCGTGACACGGCGTGACGCGGCGTGACGCAGCGTGACGGGCGGTTTCATAAGTCGCGTCACGCCGATGAGTTGTAAATGTGACGCGATGTATTTATACTGATCACCGTTTTGCAGGCTGTCATTTATTAGGATCACTCGGTGACACGATACGTTTAATATGAAACAATGAGATTAGAAGAACATAGGTAATATTATAAGGGCCTGTTTCACAATCTCCCTTTAAGTTCCCTATAGGCTATTGGCAACATATTTGACAGATGTTTGACAGATAGAGTATGGAGTATCTGTCAAACATCTGTCAAATATGTTGCCAATAGCCTATAGGGAACTTAAAGGGAGATTGTGAAACAGGCCCTAAATGTTATTATTATAATTTTAGACCATATTTTTTTCACGGAGGTAGGAGTATATTTAGTTAAGGAGGTAGTCTGGTACGGACACCACTAATGCCTTCAGCATCAATCCGCATTAGTTTCGTAAACAATACATTCGTAGATAATGTCGAAATATAAGTCAATACTAAAAGCATGGTAAATATCCCGTTTTAAATAATTTTTGTTATAAATAATTTGTGTATTAAAATAATTAAGTTAATTGAAAATTTTATGTGAAGAATTGGGGAAGGCCTATGTTCTGCAGTGGATGGTTAAAGATGATGATGATGATGAATAATAGAATTTATGTATAATATATATTTGTTTTGAAGATCATTATGTGGTCAGTTTTTACTCGTAGATTTATTATTATAATAATTTGGTTAAAATTAAAAATCTTTATATTAAGTTGAAAAAAAAAAATCGATTTGTTTATTTTAAATTCAAAAACAGATATTAATCTTCTCTTTTACACTAGTTAGTCTTTTATTATTTTTAGTAATGCGCGACAAAGATATTTATCTATATATACTCATCTATCTATCTATACTCGTATTCTGCTTTGGTGTCTCCAATTGTCTATTAATTCAGAAGATTTTCATAATTGCCACGCTATCAAAATATATCAGAATCGTATACTTTAAATGAAAGCTTAAAAACTTCAATCATAAAGCATCATTGAACGTGAAGTAATATCTTGTACCTTCCCATCAATAGGCTATTACGGCTTTTTCTATTAAGTACCTAATTATGGCCGTTAGCCCAGGTGCGGTAGATCTTGATCATCGAGACGAGTAGGCCATTACAGCCTAATCAGTTTTATTGATTATCTTAATGGCCTCTGTTATATAATAATTACCTTTTATATCTACTTTTATAGTTCGATCGTATCCTTTAATTACGCGGTTTATGCTTTGTCTGAAATATTAATTAATATAACTTATAATTACAAAATTGAGTCATATCTTTTAAAATTGCTTTCTTGTTTTAATTTTGGCGAAAAGAGAGAAAAGATTTTTTACATATTTTTATAACTATTATATTATAGAATCCGCTATGTGTGCGTACGTTATGTCTTGCTTAACTATCTGTATTCTGGTATTATTAAGCTCTACAAAGAAATTCGATTGATGATAATAACAAAGACATGTTACGTAAGAGATAATAATCATTGACATATTACTTTAATTACAATTTTTTTTAATTACATCGCTTTATGCTTACATTTATTCATTAATAATAAATATGTTTACAAATTTCACAGTAATATTATCATAGTTATTTATAGTTCACTATTACTAATGATACAAACATTTTTAAATGATTAAAATTGCACACACTTTAGCAAAACAGATTATAAAGAACCGTCCTCTACTAATCTGCATCAAAAGCACGTTGTATGAAGAATGAGATTGCCGTTGGCAGAATTATTAAACAATTTGTGTAACAATTCAGCTAAAACGTGTCACAAGTTGGAGGAGAGTAGAATTTATTACTCATTTAGCCCGCGGCTTAGAATGTTGGACATAAATTACCACTATTTTCTATTCTACGTTTACAAATTAACGTTTCAAAACTTGGATAACTTTTTTGAATACTTAAAACTTATGAAAATATCTTTAAAACCATGTTTAGGCGTAGCTTGGAGCTAAACAAAAATATTAAAACACAGCAATCAAGAAAAAAAAATGAACATGAAACTCTACCTATAACTTTACAACTTCGTACCTACCAAGCACTTTTATACAAAAGTAAAGCTAACGAGCGTACAAAATAGAAAAATGAGACGCTAAGTTTTCCTAAAAGAAACTAGCAGAAACTTGGAGATTACGCTCTTACCGGCTAACGATATAATAAATGAGATAGATAAAAGGTAATTTTAAAGGAAAGAGTATCGATATGTAGTTTATTTTGCTGGGAAAAATGCGATTTTTGTATACGTCCGAATGAAAATCGACAAGGTCTTTCTAGCGTCTTTGCTGTATTCCAAAGAATCGTATATACATTATAAATAATTCTTTTAACCTTAGAGCTAAAATAATTTTTCATTAACGCTCTACCGTTCATTAATTATATCTGAAATTTATTTGCCGCTTATTGTCTAGTAAAATTGTAAAAAGGTAAACATCCTTTACCAAAATGTCCTTGAATTTTCTAAGGTAAATTGCCCGTTGGGCTCAGATTGTCATATTTTATTGCTGGAAGTCTGAGAGCCTTTCGAATGCTTTTGGGCCACACGAAGGCATGTTTTTTGGCATATTTGTAGTGGATCCACTGCCGCTTCATAAATACATGAGTGCAGAATATCCACATGAGATTGCCGTAAGATAAACCCCACTAACTTACCATAAAACGTAAAACCGTCTTTTACGGCATGTGAAGATAAGATGAAATTCACACGTTTATTATAACAAATTTTATTATGTTTACAGTTCAGATGTAAATTCGTGTTCCACCAGCTGCACCGCATCTCGGTTGAACTTCACAAAAGATGAATCTCGCTCCGCGCTTAATATGATAAGGTGTAGTTTTGTGTAAAGTTGTTTTAATGCTTATGAAAATTTTGGGAAGTTCACTGGTGGTATTCGCTTGGTGTATTCATCTACACCATAAAGGGCAGAAAGGCAGTATTGACAGTCTTTGAGTATTTCAGTTAGAAGACATAAATGAGTAACTTAGTCTTGGTTTACTTTTTTTTGGACTCTTTACCACTAGCAGCAGAAAATATGCACTTTTATATTAACACTTTTATATTTAGGCGCCAAGCCGAACGTACTTTGGATTTTACCCTATTTATATATTTTAACTCAATCGAAGGTGAAGGAAAACATCGTGAGGAAACCTGCATGCCTGATGAGATTGAAAGTATTTGAAGGTATGCGAAGTTCACCAACTCGCACTGGGCCAGCGCGGTGAACTATTAGCCCATTACCCTCCTCGCCTGATTTCAAGGAGGAGACCCGTGTCCAGCAGTGGGCCATAAAGGGTTGATACTTTACTTTTTACTTTTTTTTAACTCAATCGAATGTCTTTTATATAATTAATAGAGTCTGAATATTACCGAATCACTAAATATAATTCATTAAACTTAATAATTAAAATAAAACAGGAAGTTATTCAATTACATTTATATAATGTAAGGGACACGCTTATTGCTTCATAATAATAAAATCAGGAAATCAGATGATACACTACTGTTACCAAGAAATATTAAAAAGACATCCTTTTGAATCCTCTTCCTCCTCTCAGAGTATTCTGGAGGTTGTTTTTTTTAATATTAAGAACATTATCAAATAATCTCCGGCTAGATTTTTACGGGTATCTAATGATTAGTAACCTTGACTACTATGTTCGTGTAATGAGCATGATCATATTTTGTTCTTTGTCTGAGTGTGTATCTATAGTATGTACTTGGTTGCAATAATGCAGGCTCTAGGCCTAGTTTGTGATCAAATGGCCGTATGTGTCCCAACATATTATCATTATGAAATTCATTTACCAATACGCCACTCCTTTCTAAGATGTACCTTTAATAAACGCTAAGACAGAACTTCCGCTATACCAACGTCGAACCCAGTCGAAGGCTGTTGTAAATGTCAAGCTCAGAATTCTCTTGGCCCATCGACAAGAATATTGTTCTACATTATTTATTTATACATTTATCATGGCGTATTTTCCTTTTTTGACACCCTAAAAGAGCGATATATCTTGTTTTTGTTTGGATGCCTCAGAGAAAATATTTAGTGGCAATAAGTGTGTCGTTTGTAAGCGTTTCTCTTTTCTTTACTTATATGGTTGTAACTTTGGTACACAAAATAAAATATTATAGTATAAACGGGGTGAAAATCTAATATATAAAGTTCTTGTATATTATATTATCTCTTATTAAAAAGTGGCACGGTGTTTTACGAAATTCCTACCAAAACGGCTAGACCGGTTTTTATGAAAATTTGTGTGCATATCGAGTAGGACTAAGAATCAGCCAGCATTTCTTTTTCATACCAATATATGAATTATTATGAATATTATAAGTTACTTTATAATAAATTAATAAGAATTTATTTTAGTATGATTTAGCATTAAAAATACATACAACTCCTCAGCCTTCTGCGATCCAGATCTGTTTCTTAACAGTGATGTTAGTAACTGTAACCACGTTTTGAGATGATATACGTATTTTATCCGTAGCAGGCGTTATGTTTTTCCTGTTTCTTAGGGCTAAACTAACATAATATGATACTAAAAATATTTAAAATGGAATATTTTTTTTCTTGTACGCTGAGCTCGATATTTCGATTTTATCTATTCTCTCGTTCAGGAAACTCGAGAGTAAGAAACCAGGAAATAATAATAATTAAAAAAAAACATGGCAAATATGAAAATATTTATTTTGAAAATATTTCAGTTATAAAAATAACCATGTTAATTTTAATTAATTATGTACCTATTATTTTAACCTAGTATTTTGACATAATATAGATTATATTATGCTTAAATACTATTTATGTAAGGGCCTGTTTCAGATAGAGTATGGAGTATCTGTCAAATATGTTGCCGATAGCCTATTGGGCACTTAACTGGAGATTGTGAAACAGGCCCTAAGAGTGTTAAATTGCAACGTTTAAGACATTTTTTACCACGAATCGTTTCGGTATTGTTTTTTGGTGTAATCGTATAGGTAAAAATAATAATCCTGAAATATCATATTACTAATATAATGTTAATTTTAATAACCACGCTTAATAAGCCACAGCAAAGGCTTCCTTGTCACAATGTAATTGTACGCGAGGGTGGCGGTTGATTTGCGGTTGCATCACGCGTCACACTGTAACAGCGTCACAGTTTCATGGTGTCACGACGTTACATGACTTTGGCGTAAAATTCTGACACACGCGGAATTGGGGTGCGTAATCAGCGCCAACTTGGGACTTCTTTGTGTCCCGACTGATTTAATTTAGACTTGTTAGATTGTACGTAAACATATTGTGTAAGGGTAACTCCGTCATTAATATAAGCAAATGGAAATCTGAATGAATTATTTTGGTAAAAAATGTTCATGACTCACAAAAAAAATCTTATTTAAATTTTTTCATCTAAAATTATAAACCATTCTTTTGTTAGATATTATATAATATGTACTTCTAAAAACGCAATACATTTTACTGGAGATGATATGAGATGCGCTTTTTTCAGAAATGCTGGCACAATCACATCCACCGGAGTGCCTGAGCAACCCTGGGAATACTTGTCTATGTTCTGGTCGATGCAAAACCACTCCTTTCAAATTACTTGTCAGCAGGCCCAACATGAAATGCATACCAGAAAAGTATTGCATAATATGAGTTATATATAAGGGAGCAAACAGACTTTTTTCGTTAATTGACGATACTGACAAATGAATAATATGTCGTAAGTCTGTGATAATCTCTATGCTGCTAACATAACACAGTAAAAAGATTTTTTATAAAATCACTGTATAAAAAATGACACAGCGGAAATCACACGAGAATATGCTAAACATTAAAACGTAAGAATCGAGTCCATTGAGATGTGGGTCCTCAGATAGCAATAAGCCCGTCACGCCGTGACTCCGAGACCCTCGTCCAATGAGATTTCAATTTTACCACTCCACATGTTCAGCTTGGATTTGGGTTTACGGTGAGCTAGTGTGGTCGGTTTTGATTTAAATTGGTTCCGTATTGAAAAACGTATTTTCACACATTTACGCTATTTATATATCGCGTAAATATTTTTGAATTTCACAATAAAATTTATTTAAGTACAACACTACATCATAATTATAGTCTTCTCGGTCAAAATTTGCATTAAGTCGGACAGCGATAGTGAAGAAATTGATATAAAAAAACTCAATAAGGATAAGGACAAGAAGAAAAAGGACAATAAGAATACATAAAAACTGACGGTGGACCCACTGACCTGTACATCACCCAACTGCTAAAATATATTTAAAGTTCTTTTTTACCTAGAACTACAGTTCTATTTATGTATAGAGTTTTACTGGACTTTTATTTCTCACACTATCTTATTTATCCTTTTCAAAATTCGACCATTTGGGGAATATGCCAGAACAGTGATTAGTTAAGTTTAAGATGTATAAAACGTTCTGCCAATTTAAAATACTCATTAAAAAAATTAATACTAATATATAAAAAATCGTGTTGCGTATTACCATGACTTCATAACCTACTGAGCCGTTTTCCATACAAATTTTTACAATATAAACTTGAGAAATAGTATAGTTCAAAAACGATAAATTGCTTATATGGCCCTAGTAATGTATTAAAAAATAAAATGAATTTAGGTCAAAATTTCATGTTTAATTGAAACATTTCTACAGTCTCTCCCTTTCCCTATCCGAAGCCCTTCCCTTCCCTTACAAAGGACAATAATAAATGTGGCCCTTTCCGATTATGTTGTGTTGCGTATCAGAGTTCCGGATCGGGGAGTTTTTACAAAACTGACGTGAGCATGCCTCTATGGCAAATTACGGAGAAGCCCATTTGTTCTTTGAATGGTATTGTCGAATTTGAATGTTTCGTACTTTCGATATAAGCGTCTAATTATATGTATGTCTGTGAGTGAATACGTCTCAAGATATCTTTGATTCTGGTGGATGTCATATATATAAGATAGTCTCAATTTACAGAAATAGAATTTAATGATTGTAGTTTCTAGAGTCAAGTTTTTGCTATGGAACCTACTCATAAGATAAATAATTTATTTTATGTATTGTCTACCAACTTTATTTCAGACTTCAGTTCTAGAAACATCCAGGTCACCCATCTATATTTTCTTCTGCGACGTGATATCCATTATCACTCCCGTCTTGCCATTAGATTAAACATAAAATATTGACATCTTGACTCATCGATAATACTCAAAATATTGAGTAATATTTTCTCTAAAGATAAACATGTACAGTAAGTACGAGATGAAATAACAAGTTGTTCTCATTTTCTTACTATCAATATAAAACATTCACTACAACACTTCGTAAGCTAAAGTACATCAATTTCAAACGCAGATATTTTACTCATGTTTTATTCTTCCGATTTCTTAAGTTGTAGATATAATAAAGTACCAGGAAAGAACCGAGAAGATATATCCGAACACACATGTAGAACATTACCATACGAGCGAGTAGTTTAAATGTAATATCTTAATAGCCGTCCGGGGGGAAACTTAGCAATCTTTGTAGAGTTCGGGCATTATCCGGTTTTAGTGGCGCAGACAATACGTCACGCGACCCGGTAGATCGCTAAGTGTGAACTAAATTGGCGATATTTTACGATTCAGCCGTTACCGCGGCAGTAAAGAGAGAGTTTGCGGCAATTTTACGATTGTTATTCCCCGTGACCTGCACCCTTATTACGGATGATATTCGGTAACGAGGCCGCCGGTTCCCTGAACTTTTTGTCCAAATTCAACCAGACAAATGGTAGGGGTGAAAATAGTCTATTCGCATATACTTTGATAGAAATACTTTGTGTGGTAAAGAAACATCTTGAGTTTTTATGGATATTTATAAATTAAAACTTTAAAATTAGGTCACTTCTGAGATTGTACTACGAATCATTATTGATATTTACTACTAAGAATTTTTTCGCAGACGTTAATTTTTAAAAATATTTTGTCAGTACTTCTCGCTTCCTGTTGCTTTCTTTTAAATCCAATGTATACATTTATAATTTAATTATAAATATGCTTTTATATAAAATATGAAATCCCTTAAAACTACCTCAACGTCAGCCTCAAAGTTCAATTACACTAACTAACGCAATTTGAGTGTAGCGCGCGGAAAATTGTAATTAAATACGCATTTAATGAAAAAAACCCCCAAGAACACTCCGTACGTAAGTAGCTTAAGAACGTTTTTTCATTAAAGACTGAAAAGCAAGCCTGAATCCCACTTAATTCATAATTAAAACGTCGACAAACGATAAGCGTCTCATAAAAACGTTATTCGTACCATTTATCGCGACGCCACGCGTAATTAGACAGAACAATTACGCGAAACACTCGAACATTTGAAACGTTAATAATTTTATCTTTCAATAACGATAGTAAAAAGCTTAATGTACATAAAGACGGCACCGCTTAGGCAACTAACAAACCACACCGTTATATCAGAGTTTACGAGCTGAAACTCAATTAAAATCCGACGAAATTCGAGCGAGAACAAAATGAAATTGAAGTTGCGTAACGCTGAGACGGGCTGTCGCGATGGCGGGTTGGCGGGTTGGCGGGATGACATATACGCGGCCTACATTTGGTGTAGCGGTTTACGTTTTGGTTGTTAAAATTTGATTAGGGCTAATTCTTGGTATGCTTACCTTCTCCGTAAAATCCTGTCCGTGATTTCACGTACTAAGATCGTTTACATACCGCTTCACACAAGTGCGAAACCGGGTTTTTGACGTTGTACTGAAGTATATATACTTGCGCGTATTTTATTTATGGGTTACTTTTTCTTCTTTTATTATATTTAATAAATTATAATGATAATTATTTGACTAGGTTCTACGATATAATAGAAATTGATGTATGTACGTAGCGTTAGGAAAAAATTACCTCACTATACTGTTGTGGATGTGGAACATTGTGAAAAGCCTTGGGTCTGTCCATAGTAATAGGATAATTTTTGAGATATTTGTAATGAGGCACAATAGTAAATAATATAAGTTGTAATTAATATTACAAAAGCCCTTAAAACAACATTGTATGTTGATGTGAAATCACTAATTGATAAGGACAAAAACAAGCTTATAATAATAGCCACAACATTTAGTGTAATCTTATGTCTAATATTATGGTCACAACACAAGATGTCAGTCCGCCACGGCGGTTCAACTGCAATATGCGGTGCATCGTATTTGGTAGGTTAAATTCGGTCTGAATTCACTAACCTAATTGCTTTAATACATGCTTAACATATCACAATGTGCTTAGCTATGAGTTATGGTGGTTGGAGGCTAGTGACGTTGACAGACGCATTTTAGTTAACTAATTATATGACGTAGGGCATTAATTATGCAGTTTTATGACTTTATTATAACGCACATTTAGAGTTTTTGTATTTTTATAGTTGTAGCTTACTGTTGAATACCGTTGTCCTTCTAAAATATTGGTTTGATCCGGTCGAGGTGCGTTGTTTATTAATTTCATATAATTGTTTTTATTTTTTGTTTATACTTTTATTTCTCTACTTTTAAAAATCATACAATTAGTTTGTGAGTTTGGATTAAATTACCATGGTCTCATTTATCCTTCTCTTCTACAAATAATTTATAACAAACTATGAATTTTGAATTATTATTAAACAAAAAAGCTCACTGCTCAACCATTGCTAAGACTTTCAAAATACGCATATTTCAACCTAACACATTCAAAAATAGAACACTAAGATTTAATTAGTAAAACATGAGAACGCTAAGATGGCGTCACCAACTTAATTCGTCAAAATGGCGGCGTTTTTCACGAAACTAAACAGTATCTCAGACGTTTCAAATACGCACGTACCGCTGAGCGCGCGTCTTTGTTCGCATACGCACTTTATTGACCTCATCTTTATTAGGCGCTTTCAATTTTGTGTCAAAGTAAATTGGGTTTTCAATTTTCGCCGAGCTCGCTAAGGTCTAAATTTATGCGGGTATGAATTTTATAGTCGCATATCTGATTGCGTTTTGTACGTGTAAATGTTTTTCACAATATATTACTCGGTTTGTAGCGGTTGTGAATAGTGTATATCGGTTATTCGGATTTTACTCGTTAAATTGAAAGTCATTTGATTTTGTTAGTCCGAAATTATACAACTTTTTACATTCATATTTTATTTTTATGTAAAAAAAATCGGTTACATATTGGATTTGAGATTATTGCTGGTTCACGTACCTATAAGGTTTCAGACCACATATAGTTTATTTAAAATTGTGTTTTTTTGTAAGCATACTAACTATGGAATATTTAATAAAAAAACCAAAAAAATCCTAACTGAATGCTGAATCCTGACTGCATTTTCTCCGTTTGGCAAAAGTACGTAATTCGATAAATACACTTTAATAAGAAATAATTATCCATAAAAAATAAGAAATAATTTAATTCC
The DNA here is from genome assembly GCA_905333005.2 of Lycaena phlaeas. Taxonomy (NCBI): domain Eukaryota; kingdom Metazoa; phylum Arthropoda; class Insecta; order Lepidoptera; family Lycaenidae; genus Lycaena; species Lycaena phlaeas. The sequence goes on from HG995166.1 coordinate 19,604,622, forward strand.
CCTTTCTGCTACCTGAAGCGTAATAAGCTGTGTCAGCAAAGAATCAGTTTAAAAATCTCTAAAATTTACTTATTTTCTAATATAATTCAAATAATTTCTCAAGTAAAACCACGGCGCACGGCTAGTATAAAATAATATAAAAATGCGTTAAATGAACCAAATCATATAATTGGATATTGTGTTGAAAAATATTACGTATAAAGTCGTGATTATTATCAGAATATTTATTATACTTTATGATAGTACTTTAATACGACGACAGGGCCTATCAGTCTCGCGTATCTCGAGGTGTCTTGGGCCCCACAGCCCTGGGACTCCACCCCCTCGTCTATTTAATGTGTACATCGTAAGATATCGGTAATAGGCTATATGAGTATAATCATATTTATAATATACTGCCATTTTTATGAACACGCTGTATATGCCTGCGGTTCGTATCGTTTCGATATATTGCGAGTTGTGAATGATTTTTTAAATCAATGACATATAAAAGATAAACTATCAATTTTAAAGCTATGTTACAAATGGATATATTTTTTAAAATAATTTTCATTGACCGACACATAAATATTAAATTGTTGATCAATCTGTATTGCAGTGAAACTTCTTTAGAATCGTTGTGATTTCAAACCCGATGCAACGAAGGAAACGACAGGTAAGAGACACAAATACAAAAGAGCGAGAGAGCAAATGTCGGTGTGTATGTATATTGCAGACTGTTTGGTGCTTGCTTGTATTTGTGCATTTAACATGTGTTTCACTTCTATCGCGTGTGAATCGCACACACACCTTTTATTTTTTACATTAAAAAATAACGTTCGAAATAGCTTCGACTAAAATTTGGAAAAAATATAAAAACATGGACTCACCTTTACTCGCGCCGTCCGGGCCGCGTAATATGGAGCACTCTTCTATAGTACCGAACGGCGTGAACAACTGCCGGACATCCTCCTCCGACTGCTGTTTACTGAGCATACCAACGAACAGCTTCCGATCTGTTGGAGAACGTACAGTCAGCGTGGAGAATTCATATGCTACCGGTGTAACAGAGCCACACCACATAAGCCCAGCGGTGGTGCGTGGAGCGGCGGACGTGCCAATTGGATCCCCATACGTGCAGCGTGACCGGGTGCCAGTGACGGGAACGAATTCAGAGTCGCGATTTTATTCGATTTAGCGAATCGATTTTATTACTCGAATATTGCGAATCGATTGTAGACTTTTGTCAAAAATAATTGTAGTTTTAAATATCCTACATATATTTCGGAATCTACGGTCACGATGTAATCGATTTGAATATTGCAAGTCTCATAAATAATTAACAAAATAGTAAATAAATCGTGACTCTAAAGCCAAAAAATTTTGATTATATCGACAAGGCGTTGCAAATCGAGATCGTGCTACGTGCGCTCAAGAATTCCGTGCTCACATAAATCATTAATCGTCAATTAATAAAACCGTCAAATCATTAATGAAGGTAACAACTTTTAATTTCTGAACGCACAAGTAATTTTATCAACACCTTGTATAATAACCGCCGCCTCGACACGCGATCCAACGCTTTACCAATGATGACACAAAAAATAACAACCACAGCTCTCTATAAAAACACATAAACACACAGTTTTAGTTAAAATGAAACAACGAACAAAATCCAAATCCAGACCAACACATAATTAGCACATTACACTAAATAGATTCACTTTCAAACGCAGAGGGTTCCGTAGGATTTCACAAAAGTGCGGGCGGGGTTTCGACGATCGTACGGAATCCTCGGAGATCTCGAATTAGACTTGTTATAATGGCCTCTGTTTTGTGGGTTTGTCTGTCTTATATCAAGCGCGGCACCCAATACGTTGATCCTCAAACATAACTAAACTAGCGGCATCTGCGTGTTAGCAATTGGGCTCTTTACAAAATCAACGTCATTTCAACAAATTAATGACAAAATAACATTGAATACACTAATTACGTCTCGAAAAATGAATACGAAAATAATTTTTACAGCACGACGATAACTAAGTGCACAGTGAGAGTTTACTATGTTCGGGTTCGAATCTACGTGAGTTCGAGCGTTTCGGACAGTTAGAGAATACGAAACAAACGAAGAATACACGTAAAATCCATTTAATCACTACTCCAATTTATTTCCAAAGTAATAATTCATTTTTTTATCATTTGTGTTCGACATTACTGTAATGTAAAATAAATTGGAGTTTAATAATACAAAAAAAAAAACAACTTAAACATTAATAAAAAAATAACAAATTATTACAATACGAAATCATATAAAAAACGTAATAAGTTGAACATTTTCACCACAAACTTTTTCAAAGCTGCTTATTAAGGATCTGACACAGATAATTTATTTAATTAATGTCTTTTAAATTGAACCCGCCTCCCTCCATTATCACAAAAGGTACAGTCATCAGCGTCGATCGTTAGAATATTATACTAATTATAAGAATAATCTGAGCAGAATAACTTTTGTAAAAATGTTTTTGTTTAACTAATTATTAAACAAATAAACATTTTTATTGTGGTGAAAAAAAGAAAAAAAAAACTCGAGCTCTTGTAGATTCGACGTGGAACTGTCTCACTTCGCGCTCTATTTGACAGACAGTGAACAGAACAGCCTAGGGCACGCACAACAAACGCTACCTTTGTCCGCCTACACGCGCCGCCTTCCTTCGTCCCCTGTAACACAAAAACAAGCTACACACGCTTATTCCACCGCTCGACTTCAATATACATCTTATACAATACAATATTATATAATATACAATAATCAATACATTATATAATATACAATATACTTTTGATCAGTTTCATGCCATTAACAATCTTAATAATACAATCGACTAATACATCTGTAAGTTTCGTTAGAACAGATTTATCTTAATATATTTTAAAATGTTAACTTGTGAGATTTCTTATAATATAATATTTAATATTACATAGATAGTAATACATTGATGAAAAAAAAATTAATGTAGATCTGATCACAAATGAAATATCTAATACCAAGCTAATATCGATAAGATTGAATGCCTAGGATTCATCAAACCGTGTTCCGAGAGATGCTTTTTCTTTGTCATATTAAATGTAACGTCACTTAATTTTTTTCTCCTTGGATGAAATTGTGAAAAGTTTGTAAGATTCGAGCTCTTGATTGATTTTTCTCGAGTTATATAAAACTGCTCCTTATGTATAAAAAATATCGCACATGATAATTTCTCTTATATTAGAAGTTGTGATTATTTTGTATTTTTTTTATGTAGTTTATTACATAGCCTCTGACAGTAGCCCAATTTGCTATGAAACGCGCCATATATAATCCCTTAAATAGAATTTGGCTGCTCAAATATCTGTCAGGAAATGTGGTAATAAAATGTGGTATCAATAAGTGTGTATAAGAAAGCGATTAGTAAGTTTGATGATTTGAAGTTTCGTGATCTGTAGGCACTAAGTTGGCGCTGAAAATAATAAGAGGTGGTTATTATTTGTTTCATAAAACAGCTTGGAACAAAGATAAGAAAGGCAGATATATTACTGGTACTCAGACTTTTGACATTTCTCAGAATGACGAAAGAATGAGTAACCGTTCTTTTGTTTTTTTTGTTCCATGATGTGGGAGGTGTCCTGTACTGAGATGACCTGCATGTCTATGAATGAGTATACTTGGTATATAATATATAATACTTGGTCGGGTCTTAGGTGAACTCGTTTATGTTCATGGGTGACGTTGGCCATTCACCGTCAAGCGGTAAATGTATTTTTCATAAAATCCCGAATCTTAATGACAATATAATATTATTACATGTTTTAACACAAGTGACGAAATAATCAGTTAACAATCAAATCTATCATAATGTCACAATTGGTTTAATATTAATTCAGTTGGATTAATTATAGCCGGCGTAATTGAGTAATGTTTATATGAGAGTTATTAACGGTGTATTAAATTGTTTTGGCGCACGATTAATGTATTTATAATTAATTGAAGGCAGAAATCATTTGAATATATTGTAGCGTATATGTTAATTTGATATAAATATGTTTTGAGTGATCTAATATAAATACTAAAATTATCTTTACGATCGCTGATGATAGGACTGACTCTTTAAGTTTTCATTAAGTAAAAATGTAATCTAAAGAAACTATATAGGATCATCCTATATATATCCATATAGATTTTATATAATATTATGTGTATACTCTATCTATAAAGCAATATGATGTAAATTAAAAAAAAATAAGCTGTTGCCTCCAGCTTCTCCAGCGTTTACTTACATCTACAACCGTGCTCGTATTGATGATAATCATTTTCTACGGATGGGCTTATTTGTTCAAGAATATGAAGAGATTAATATCGTATATAGCTTTTAAATTAGTGCTATAAAATTGGCAATTTTTGAAGTAGTAAAAAGGTATTTTGTATGTTGCCTAAATAGTGGCGAAAAATCATTTCACGGTCATCATCAGCGCAGCATAGTTAGTAGTAGTAGTAGTAAACTTATTATTTTGTACTAAATGTACCAGGCAAGCATAAGTGCATAGAAGTATTTGTTAATTCCAATTAACAGATTACTACTAGTTTCACAACATCCAAGCGTTCCAACATTCAGTCGTTCCGATGAATTTTTATGTTTATTAAACATTCGCTGATCCGTTTATCCGGATTTGTACGGATAAAAACTCGTAACCCGGATAATCGTTACAAATATAAAGGGACAAAAAGAATGGAATGGAACACGTTAAACGCTGAGGACATGGAAAAAACTGATTGTGCAAATACCGATTTTTTCACCGGGTTTTTTTTTATGCAAAGAACGGAGAGATATTTGATATTCATCTTTCAATGTACATTGACAAGCCCCATAAATATATATTAGTAACCTGGGGGCTGAAACAGAAATTGACAAGATATGAGGGTTGTGCCAGGATGTAGGGCCATGTTGATTATATTACGTATTATACGTTACTCTATACCGTGACGCGAGATATGGGACAGATGATATGATTTTTATAAAAAACGTACGTTTCACGTGATTTTATTCATTGTTATTTATCGTTGAGTTTGTTTGAATGTTGTTGTGATTTTCAACATTAAAAATAAATGTCAAATTCCTTGTTGATTCTACGTCGGACAACAAACAATATGATTTCAACATGTTTTCAAAATATGATTGGATTAGAATGACAACTGTCAAACCATAATGTTACCACAGATATTACTATAATTGACAGCAGTGACATTGGTATGACGGGTATTATTCTAAATTCTATTAGTAAAATTAAATTTCGAATATATTAAAACCACATCTGTGCTTCAAACTTTGTTTATAAAGTAAATAAAACTGCTAATTTAATAATTAATTTATTTTAATCGCTTTTAAATAACCCAAGTCATGATTGGATTTAAAGATATGATTCTATTTTTGAACTCAATAATGGCGGACGGTGTTATCAATCTTTAATAGCTGAATTGACATCGAATGGTGATGAATTAATAAGACAGCGGTCGATGAAGGTGAAATTTTATATTTAACGAGCGCCGCTGACCTTTGCGACTATTTTTATTCTTCACTTGTGACGTCAACAATTTTTCTATTCTCAATATAGATTTGAAATATTGATCTTAACTCGGTGCTTACAGAATTTGTCATTCAAAAGTTCTTCGTCATTTTTGTAAACAAAATGTGTTATTTTTGAGAAAAATATGTTTTATTATAAAAAAAAGTAATTAGATTAGCAAATAATCGGCACAAATATTTAAGTATAGTATTGTAATGCAAAAACATTTGATACTTTTTAAATATCACAGAAGATATTTCTAGGAGGATTTAAGTAAATATGAGAATTATGATACCTAATCAAGTTTGTCTCTAGAGAGGATAACACTGAGATAATAAATATTAGATTCGCTTGCGCTGCACAATATTACAAGAACAGGTTTCGCCAAATTTAGGATAAAGTGAATCTTAAGTGAAATTATTAATCCTCAACAGTATTAATCCAAAATATAATAATTAAGTCAAATATTATTTTTATATTTTATACCCATTTCTTATAAGTTTTTTGTTATATTTTTTATAGTCATAATAATTTATACATAATCATCATTTTAACGGCCGGCTACTATACTACTAGAGACAGAATTCGCGGCTTCGAATCCTGCAAAGCTGCTGCAGACAATTTGTATGATGAATATATACCCCAATAAGAAGAGTTCTTCTTGGGGTCATGGAATATTAATTTCTTATATTTATTAACTCAAGTTCCCACGGGCTTACCAGGGGGCTAGGTTAACGCGGTGTGATTGTTGGCTAATATTTATTTTTATTAATTATCATTCGCTACATTAACATCATCATAATCAACATCAGAATTTATCCGTCCACTGCTGAACATAGGCCTCCCTCAATGAACGCCAAGACGACAGATCCCAACATTATTACATCGTAATAAATTAATTTTGTAATATGTAGTAGTAGTAGTAACGTATCTTAAATGTCCGACGGGTAAAAATCTTTATGAGCCGTTAAAGTCATTATAATGATAGATATTTCATCATCATCAGCCTTTATCCTTCCATTGCTGAATATAGGCTTTCCTCAATAGATGTAAAAATCAAAACATTTTTATTTGTAGCCTGATTATGACTTGAGGTATCCAAAAAATAATTAATGTAGATTATATTGCCGTGGCGATAAAGCCTTTTCATCCTACTAATATTATAAATGCGAAAGTTTGTGAAGTTTGTGGAAAAGTTTGTGAGGATGTTTCTTACTCTTTCACGCAAAAACCACTGAATGGATTTTGATGAAATTTCATAATAATATAGCTTATGTATTAGAATAGAACATAGGCTATAATTTATCCTCGTACTCCCACGGGAACGGAAAGTACGCGGGTGAAACCACGGGGCGCTGATAGTAAAGAATAAAAAAGGGAAATGTTCTAAATTCAAATATACAAATTAAAGTTATTTTATGTTTCCAAGAATGTTTCAACAAATGATTCTCCATTATAATTTGTATCCTAAGACAAAGCTACATTAATTGGGTTAATGAAGACCAGACACGGCAGCGCCAACAGATCAATATTGGTCTGGATAAAAAGTTCCAGCTCAAAATGACACGCTAGGAATTTCACAATTACCTTTGAAATGTACCTGATTAAAATAAAGCTAGTCTAGAATACCCGTTAAAGAACTACTAATAGCAATTGTACAGGGTTTGAGAAAATGGTGATTTGTTTCTGCACGTAAGATATTTCTAAAGAATAATTATTGTTGTATACAAATTTTTAAAAATAGCATATATGTGATGCAGTATTTTAGAAAATATCATATTATATACACAATATGCTGAAATTTATTATATTTTTCATACAAATATTATAAACGTGAAAGGTTGCAAGAATTTATGAATGTATGGATGTCTGTTTGTTACCCTCTCGTGCAAAAAATGGATTTAGGTAAAACCTTTTTTAAGACGTAATTTTACTTATTGTGTCTGCTATGGTTTTTATACCAATGTATAAAGCTAATAACAAAAATATAAAGCTAATTCAAAAATATTTGAACGCGTTAATCTCAGAAACTATTAGTCGGATTTGAATTATTCTTTCAATGTTATATACCACATCATTCCGCTAAATTGATGTTAAAATCTTATTTAACGCAGGCGAAGCTGCGGGCAATAACTAATAATTAATAAAACATTAAACAATAATGTTTCTTGCTCAAGACGGTTTCAAAACATCCGTGGTAACGTTTTGAAACGTGTTCCCACATCGTTGAATACCAGGATTGGCCGGTCATTAAATGCAGATTTATACCCGGCTGTACCCGGCTATACCCGGGTGAGCCCGGCAGTACCCGGCTAGGCGGATATCTCTCCCGAGCGACCACGCTAATGACCGGCTAAATTGTGATAATTTCACACTGGAGTTATAATGAGTGACTCCATGTGTCGCCGGTTTAGATAATGCTTTATAATTAACTGGCAATAATTAACCTCGTGCGATTATAATGGATTATATGAAACAGTTAGAGGATGGTTTAATCGTTGGTAATACTGTTTGTAATCTTCATTTTTTACAAGGGTAGATTAAAATTTGAAATGAAATGATTACTTATGGTTAAATATATTATTGTAAAGTTTCATTAAAATCTATTCTGTTGTATTTGCGTGAAAGAACAACAAACATATACATTTACAAACTTTCACCTTTATAATATTATTTAAATGTTAAATTTCATTATAATGAATGAAATTCACGTAAGCATTAAACAATAATATTATCATCATCATCATCATCAACCTTTATCCGTCCACTGCTGAGCATAGGCCTCCCTCAATGAACGACAAGACGACCGATCCCCCGAAATAATATTATGTTAAAGTTATTTAAGATGTACTACAGTGAGCTAGAAATAATGATTTATAAAGTACGCCGGCTATCTAGATTTTATCTCAGATACTTTAGATTAAATTATAAAAATATATTATTAAATAGATTAAATCGAATCTCTTTGATGAACACTATTAAACTTCGCGTCAACTGGAGCTTAACTGTGCAACTCCACAGTGAGTTTAACTTTAATCCTTGTCAGTACCGTGCTCTAGACACACTCGATCCAACCTCATTTAGAACTTCATATCAACCGATCTTCATAATGTAGAACTCTTTATATTTTTAAGTGTCATTAACCAATTAATTTGATGGAATAATCTACATTAATTAAAAAAACTGATTTTCGAATTTAACGCATAGTTTATTATAATGAGAAAATATTATCAAATAATAATAGAGTTAATATTATCAAATATAATACTAAAGTATTGTAAAATGTTAATTAAAGAACTCATTACAAACAGCTAACTTTAAACATGCTACAATATTGTAGCGATGTGCTACAGTATTTGTTCTGCGGCGTAGCTCGTAGCATTACTCTGGCATATTGTTACCGCTACGGTTATTTTGTACGTGTCGTAGCGGTTCCCCGTAGCACAGCGCAGCGTGAGTTAAAACTACAACTGAACTTTGAATATTGTAAACATTTTACGAAACAATAATACAATTATTATTTATATATCGTTAATGCTAAAATTATCTTTTAATAAAGTCCAAAATACTCTAAAGGTAGATTTTGAATGGAGGATTAATATTTTATTTTTTACACTAAACATGAATAGTAATACAAAATTTTAAGCTAATATAGTATAATAGAAAACTTATTATTAACAAAAATGGCGGAATTATTGTAATAAATGTAAATATGTTTTGTCTTTTTTCGGTCAACCATAAATACCCGTTAAACCAATTGCTACGAATCGGTTTAAAATTGCTGTTATGTGTTATTTTTGTTTTAGTAGAAATGTATAAGAAATAATATAATGTATAACAAGTAAAATTGACAAACTGCCCCTTTAATTTCTATCGAGAATTTTGTAATCCGTAATATGTGGTATTCTAATTATGACTGGCGCAGCAAAAGATGTGAACTTGAAACAAATCGAGTGCCAATATGATTTAATAAAAAAAGACATTGATGTATACACCTATTAGTGTGTACCAGCATTAATAACAAGAAAAAAATATTAGCTGAAAATAAATTGTGTAACGCAAAATGAGCTTAGCGCTTCTGGCACAAGGATAAAAATAACGTAAACGTAAAAACAACGGGAACTCCACGTAGGCGCATCAATCAACATGACTTTTTGCAAATGGATTTTCAAAGCAGCACCTGATTGAGTAAGTAAATATACAAGTATGATACATTCCCGCGTGGGTACAGCGATCAATCATAGGAACATATTGTTGGCCAGCAAGGGATAACACACCGCATCAGTTTCACGTAAATTTATGAGGGTGTATGCGATTATTGATGAATTTTATGCAGCATTAGACACTAGTGACGTTGAGAATCATACTAATCGTCTTTTGAATTGATTTGATGCTTATTTTTCCTCAGATGTTCCGCAGGCACAATTTTTTTTATATTAGTCGGTGAAAAATTGTATTCGTAAAAAAGTATGATTGAACTGCTATTTATAATTTAATCAATAATCTAAGAATTTGGATTAAGAACGATTATTTTTAAATATAAATTTTCACCTTTTAATTTAAGTGTACGACTGTGATCGACTTTGGTAACATGATTTTTCCTTTATTTACGAGAAAAACATCTGCGCGTCTAGATTATGATCTAAAACTTTCCCATAGACTATTTCAAACTTTTCCTCGGAAATTTCTTTCAAGTGATAACTTGATAGTCGTGCGACGTCGGATGCTTCCACATAAATTCACTTCAAATTGCGTCCTTTAGACTGCTGAAGCGAAAATTTCAATGTTCAGTTGATTCTATTAATTAACGGTGCTGTGCTCGTCCCATCTCGCCCCATCGCGCTAACTTTGAATAGCCAATTACACTGATAATTGGAGGTCGCGCAGGTGTCTTGGGGACAAAGACGAATAAGGCGCGGTGCGAGTGAAAAGAATAGTGAAGGTTTAGCAAGATGAGTCTCGAAACAATTTGTATAAATTTAAGTTTGACAAAACTTGTCAACTTGGTGTAAAAATGGAAGCAAATTAAATACTTTAGAAAGCATAATGATGAATATTTGTTATATAGCTTTAGATTCTGAGTCATTACCTAAAAATGTTTTGTCCTTTCTTAAACTGACAAAATAATAATAGGATTCAAATTCACAATAATAAAATTGTGTAGGAAATTTATACATATACACAATAATATAAACACGACAACAACAAACAGTTATATTAATTTAAATAAAAGAGAAATGTTACGAAACAATCCCAAAAAAACATTCTAGTAGTACCACGTTACATAGCAAAAACTCGTAGCAATGCTACGGTGTCGTAGGCGCATTAGTTCGCATGCATACATTTCATTCCTTTTTTATAATTCACAAATTCAGTTCGTAGCATAGCTACGGTGGCGTAGGCATGCATATATTTCCTTTCTTTATTTTTAAAATCGCCGACCGCTCGTACCTTGCGAATCAATTATTTGTCATATCTTAGTTTAGTTATGTTGTGTACTGAGTACAGAACGCAATGTTTACTAGCGTGGCGTCCGTATTACAATGAAGTTATTACGAGCGACGTAACAAGGGTCGCAAAATTGTTCTTGTAATATCTATATTAACCTTTGTTTTGTGCATGTGAGGGATTGAAATCCAAAGTACGCCTAAGTATTTGTATATCTGAATGAGGATTATTATGACTATTATACTGATGATAACTTCATTGTTAAGCTTAAATATTTGTATTAATATAATATATTTAAATAACAGCTTTGCTATCCCATCAAACAGCTTTGCTGTGTTTCGAAGAGATGAATAAGGTAGTAATTACTGACACCGAGACTTAACATATAATGTCAGAATGTGCAACACAGGAATGAGTTACATGGGCTTGTTGAAGCTATGAATTAAACTAGCTTACCTGAAGATAAACTAGTTTAATTCATTGGCCTCGTCGACTACTTCCCATCTGGTGGCACGTCTATATTAAATAAATAAAAAATAATAAAATTAATTTAACTTTAAATATTTGCACACTGGCGGTGATATTCGATTGTGTATACGATCTACTAAATTATTGTTAACTTGATTTGTACCCACAACTTGGCAAATAAATGTTACTATTATTATAAAGAAGCCTTAAAACGACTAGTTAAGAATTCAATGTAAGTCGTAAATATTATGTGTCGTCAATATATTATATGTATTTGGTCTCTTACAAAAATAATCAAAAATAATCTTGATAAAAATAATTCGGTATATAAAACAATAATTTATCCGGAGTAGTTGGTAACTATTAATGAACGTTACCAAATTAATTCTCGAGCGTCCGTCCGAGGCGTGTCATTGTCAGCGTTCAGACGTGACGTGCGTTTCATGCTCTTTGAGGTCCGTTTTTCGCTTTAGTATACATTATGTAAAGGCTACGAACTTCTGATATATATGTGGGAGAATGATCAATAAAGTAAAGTATCAACCCTTATATGTCCCACTGCCGGGCACGGGTTTTCCTTCTCGAAGTCAGGCGAGGAGGGTAATGGGCCAATAGTCCACCGCTCTGGCCCAGTGCGGGTTGGTGAACTTCACATACCTTCAAAGACTTCAATCTCATCAGGCATGCAGGTTTCCTCACGATGTTTTCCACCGGTGAGCGAACGATGGTCTCGTGTGCACTTAGAAATTTAGAAAAACCCATTTCAAGGCACACACGGACGGGTCTGGATCGAACCCGGAACCCCTCGCGTAAGAGGCCGAGTCCGTCCACCACTGGACCACCGTCGCTCATGAATGATCAATAGCTTTTTGTTTTTACTATATGAGCTTTCTTTCTTAGCTCACCAGTTAAAGGTTTAAGTGTCACCTGTAAAAAAATGATGTCTATCAATTGTTTCTCTACACAGGAGCTGTCAGTCAGCAAATTTTGTTTTGAGCCAAGCGAAAGTCATGTCGTCGTAGGCCAATATGTGCGTGACGTTTAGTAGCCTAGATTTTTTTTCTTGCAGTGCGTTATTCTTAAAATATAGCGATTTGAATGAAGACAGTAACATAACATATTGAAACTTGTCATCATGATCGAGAGTTTTAAGGACTTTACGAAAACAAGACACGCATTGTCAATACTATAATCTAAGTTGTCGGAAATTTCAAATAAATTTGACAGTAGATAACATTTTGACACACATTTGAACACATTAGATAGTTCTTCTATTAATTTGTGATTTTGATTTTATCTTGTATGGTAATTTTTTGTCTCAAAGCTTGTTTAAAAATCAAGTTGTCCATGTAGTAACTAGTGCATTGAAAATGTTTTAAAAATATCACTTCGTTAAGGAGACTTGTTTGTTCAAGAAAAACGCTTGAAACCTGCATGCCGGACAGAATTAAAAGTTTTCGACTGTTCTTGAAAGAGCAACTCGCATTGAGTTAGCAGTTAGCTCATAGGTAAAGCAATGCTTATTTTTTCATCAAATTACAAAGAGAATAAATAACATACTTTTTATATGACTTGGATATAAATATTGTCAGACGTGCCAGGCCGGATAAGTGATATGAGTATACGACATAAGCCAGTTTACCTGAAACTAGACCGAGCAGCTATTTATGTGTTGCCTATCCTGAAAAATAAGATGTTAAGTCTCTCTGCCAGTAATTACACTGTCTCGCTCTCACACAGCAGAACTGTTTGACAGCCGAAACAAGCAGGATGGTGGTACCCATGCACCCGGAAACACGGCACAGTGCAATCCATTTGTATGAACTCTAAATATAGGGGACATTCTTAAGTCGATGCTAGTTAAGCATGAGTGAGGGGGCGGGTGCGTTTAGGTGGACGAAGTGTTGGTCGGCCATTAACCAGATGGGACGACGATCTCCGTGCAGTGGATGCGAGTAGCAAGGGATAGGTCGTCTTGGCGTTCATTAAGGGAGGACTATGTTCAGCAGTAGACGGATAAAGGCTGATGATGATGATGATGATGAAGGGGCGGGTGACGGGGGTGTCTGGGCAATATGAAGCAGGTCAAAAAAAGTATTATAATTATAATAGTATATCAGTCACGTTTCGTATGTATAAGTTTCTCTTTATGCATTTCACGTATAAAGGCCTAAGCGTTAGGAATTCCCGGTATGGAGCGGCGGTGGACTCATTTCACAGTCATAATTGGCGGTATGGCTGGTTGGGTTTGGTCGCGGAGCACGAATTACTCGAGTGCAATTAATTTATTGAAATCGTGTACGTATTTGACTCGAATTTAGCTTTTGACGTCACATCGGTTCAATTCTATCTAGTTTGTTTTACTTTATTCACTGTTTGTGTGTTATTGGTATATTTGTAATAGGTTTTGATAAAATAAATATGAATAAATTGGTGTAGAAGAGCCGAATAAATAAACGATTATAATATTCCTATCATCGTTCACTAGCTTAATATTGTCTTTACTACTAGTTATAAATGTTTTTTAACTAATGTCAGTAAATACATATTTATGGTGGACATGAGATTATGTAGGTACTTGAAGAAAATAAATATATCTTTTTATTTATTTCTGGAAAGTGTGTATAGGCCATCTTGATCAGTGTCATCTTGAGTGAGAGGTGCGGTTTCGGTTCTGACCCCTTTGTGCCTTGAAATGGGTTATCTAAATAACTAAGTGTTCACCAAAATAACGAGACCATCGCTCGCTCACCGGTGAAGGAAAACATCGTGAGAAAACCTGCATGCCTGATGAGATTCAAAGTATTTGAAGGTGTGTGAAGTTTACCAATCCGCATTGAGTCCGCGCAGCGGTGAACTATGGCCCAATACCCTCCTCACTTAATTTTGAGGAGGAGACCGGTACCCAGCAGTGGGTTCTATATGGGTTGATACTATTTTAGAATTGAAACTTTGTGTTGCAGCTTTAGAAATGTCTCCCGCTGTTGTAGTCACGTGAACGATATCAGGTTGGCATTTTGGATTGACAAAGCATCAACCCAACCGAACCCGTTTGGTATTTTATTGGCAATGCCAACGAGCTATCAACAACCCACCACAACCTGTTCCAACCACATCCGTTGACACATTCAAACATTAAAACGTATCAGTGGAACAATCATCGTCATTAAACTGCACAGCGAACCTAAATTACACCGCTTTGTCTCCCGCCCTAAACTTTTAATTGTTCACAATAAAAACTTTTATCACACCCGCGCACAAAAACGCCATTCTGAATACAGTTTTTGTAACAATGTGAAGCAAAATTTACGTTTAATGCATGAAAAATATCCTGTACTGTAATTTTGGATTTTATTGCTGTCCTACATTTCTGCTGGTTTTGCTTTGTAATTAATTCCTCGGTTAGAGATATGTGTTTTTAGTACAAAATATTTTATGTTACTTGTTATAATTTTTTATCTCAGTGGAAATGAGACTGGGAATGTTGTCAACGCTGCTAAATATAGAGTTAATATTTGATTAATCTGAATACGCTGGTAAAGATTTAGTCATTGTAAACTTTATAGATTTAAACTTAAAAGTAAACTTTAAACTTTAGAATTTGGTTGCAATCAAAACTACGAATTTGATCTAAAAAAGACTAAATAAAGTGTAGAAGAGCTTTAAGGGCATAATATAATTTATATAGTATTGCTTACAGGAGTAAGGCCCATTTCAATACTTGGGCCAAGTACTGAAATGGGACTTAGTCCTGTACTTGGCCAATACTTGGCTCGGCAAGGTTCGCTGCAAAATATCCGAAACGTCGGAAATATAAAAATATTTGTCCGCGATAATATGAATAGTTATTTTATTTATATATGCGTAACTACATGTGTATACTTTCATAAAATCCTTACTATGAATGTGAAGAGATTTTCGAGGAGTTGTAGGGATGTTTGCTACGCTTTCATGCGAACATTACTCAACTGATCATCATGAAACTTTTTACACATTCTCAGAGGTACTAGAAGTAGCATAGGATACATAAAAAAAGGATTTTTTTGCTAACGCGGGCGAAGCTGTGGGCGGGCTAGTTGCACATAAACGGATGATCATTGAATGGCTAAACCTATTTTGATGACCCGTCATCTAACATCACCTGACAACCGCAGAAAGAAAACCGCATCTGAATCAGTTTACTCGTTTAAGTGAGCTTACATATTACCTAAGAGGTCAAACCGCGCATAGCTTAAAAATAAAGCATTATAATATGTAAATTTAGATTAACCGCCACGATTTCGAGCAATTTTCATTAAGCCGTCATTAAAGGCGGAAAGTTTTGGATACCTCTTACCCCAGAATGGACTGTCTGTCTCCGGTGATTAATTGGTTCGCCACCGATAGGCGCTCACCTTCTGTGTCGTGGATAATAAATTACAAGAATACATTTATTGAGCTTGTAAGGCGTTTAGATCCTTGGGTGCAACAATTTACGAGTCAAACTTTATATTTTATAAATGGTGTTTTGTTTTGGAATTTTATTGAGTACTTACCTTTATTATTATGGAGGATTTAGGGACCTTAAATTATTACTCGTAACTTCGTGGCCAAGTATGATGATTCAATTGTAGTATCTTTTTTAACGGTTCAAATTTGAAACACCTAAAACAAGTCAAACCCCAGAAAGGAAGTAAAGAAAAATCTTGTTATAATATATTATATTATAAGTAATATATAATCTGATATTTTCGATCACCAATGTAATCATTGATGATTACATTGGTGATTTGTATTTCCGGGAATTATACCGAATAAACACAGACTATCAATTAAATAAATAAACATTATGTTCGATGAAATTCATTTAGGGCCTGTTTCACAATCTCCGGTTAAGTTCCCAATAGGCTATCGGCAACATATTTGACAGATATTTGACAGATACTCCATACTCTATCTGTCAAATATGTTGCCGATAGCCTATTGGGCACTTAACTGGAGATTGTGAAACTGGCCCTTATACTATAATATTATAAAGTTAAATTGATTATAGGTTTGTATTGAATAGGCTCCGAAACTACTTGACCGATTTAAAAAATTCTGTCACTGTTGGGAAGCTACACTATCCCCGATGAACATAGGCTATGTTAATTTTTAAAAAAGTTAGGGACTTGTTTATCTTAGTTGACGCAGGCAAAGCTGCGTGCAAAAGCTACTTAAAAATATTTTTGATTGAATTAATAAAGCACATCCTAACGAAAGAAAATTTAAAGAAACAAACATAGTAATTAAAGCAAAAATCTCTGTGATAGAACAATCAATGCGGCGGTATCGGGCCCCGGTTCGATCCCGGACATAATGGCCGGTCCCATACACTTTACACCCGGGACGTCTCATTATTAATTTAATAGCCCACGATAATGATCGTCTCCCTGGACTTTAATACGGGACATACATTATAAATGGTCTGTTCTAATTTAATAGTTGTGCCGTTATATTTTATTAAATAACAGTTGTTGAAAGGCCAATAAGGTTAAAGAGCAGGCTTTGAAGTTAGAAGAATAAGAAGTAGTTGGTTTTGAAGGTTTTTGTACTTCGTATTATTAATGCCATTTGTTTATACAGCATCAAATGAAACATTCCTAAAATAATAAAAAAAAAAACAGCGAGCGTTGAAATTTTACTGTAATCCATATTATTATAAATTAAAATTACAATAGTAAAAATTTATATATAGCATCTGTGACCTAACGCTAGTATCTATCGGGCGATATGTCGAATGCTTTGATAAGGTTACCGCGCTTCATTTATTATTTGTTGGTGTGGCATGAAATATATCGACCCGTCCAATTGGTGGCTCGTTTTACTTTAGAATTGGTTTCATATTGCATTGGTGAATAATTAAAGCGATAATACATTAGTTTCCACTGATGACTAGGTTTGAATTTCAATTTTTTTGGCAGCGGGTTACATAGGTAGCACTATATTTAGACCTGTTGTAAAATAATGTTTGCTGCTAAACATTTTCATTACATCCAAAATTTGCTTTTTTGTTTCCGAAATACATTTCAAAGCCATAGTTTAAAAATAGCACAAAGTTTCATCAAATGCAAATGACATGTAAATTAATAATAATGAATAAAGTCGGAAATATTAAAGACCAATAGTAATTAAGAATGCAAATCGATGGAAAACTCCTTTAAAAGTAATCTAGGTTTGCAATTCAGAATATGCAAAGCCCTACAGGCATCTGCTGTTTACAAATACCGACAGCTTTTACAACAAAGGTCATAAGGATTTTTATATATCTAAAATTGCTTTAATTTAGTATTTTGCTTAACTAATTAAATTGTTCACTGTTATTATTTGAAACGTGTAATATAAATGCCATGGTAGCTCGATTAATAGCCATGCTTGCGAGGAGTATCCTTACTTACTTATCTCACAAATCATCAAATATGTGAAATAAATTGATTTAAAAGATTTGATAAAAGTTTATATCAAAATTGAGGAAGAGATAAAAGTACAAGGAAGCGAACCAGAAACTTACAAACACAACATTAAATAAAACACAAATAAATCTCGAAATGACAAAGGTAACGTACCTTATATGCCAAACTTCCAAAACTATAAATCCATAGGACTCGTCCAAAATTTCTTATACCGATAAAGTTTCAGTCGTAAATATTTTAAAGTAACTTCCAAAGAAAAAGTGACACCGAGTGTTGACGCTCTGCGGCCAACTTGGAGGTGGCCATTCCTACAAAATAACGCGTCCGAACTGTGTCCCAACTTCAAATATAAAAGTTTTCGATGGGATACTCCGGACTCGTTTGTTTTCCAACAATGCATTTCACGTCGCCCGCTAGGGACTAAGATACTTTTGTCATAGCCTTGGATTTAGAAGCATATGTTTACTGAATGTTTATCTCGAAATCCTTTGCTGTGAAATAAAACACTACTTTCAAATTCTGTTATATATTGTCTAGTATCTACTGTATATTGTGATACTATGCTAAAATTTACACTTATATTTTATTACTTTATATACTTATAAAAAAACACCTTACCAATGTTTAGAAATTTTTTGGGCAGGTCTTTATACTCTCTAAAGTTTGTTGACTATTCTCAATAGAAAAACTAAAACTTGATAATTTCTCATAGTAAAGAAAAGTTATTTGTAGAACATTTGCAAAGATTAGTTTCTTGCCTTGGAACTGGTGAAAGATTTAATCGATGTTCAAAAAAATGTTTTGGTGGTATTATTTTGAATAGAATAAATATTTCGCATTTTTTTATGTTTCATATTACAGAAAGCAAAATAAAAATTTAACGTTTATAATGACCAAAACAGTAGCCACGAAGAATACACGGGAGCAAATACAAAAAAATATTAAAGGAATCACGTAGTAATATGGCTGATTTCCCCGTACAGATTACCAACCAGTCCCAAGACAGCAAATTATATTCAACATTAGATGGAATCGTCAGTATATTACAGAACATTCCAAATGATACGCATTCCTTATTATCTTTATTTCTGGAAGTATAAGGAGTATCGAATACTCGGAGGGAACGGTCCCAGCTCGCTGGCAGCTGAATTATTTATATGGTGGGCCAATACATGTTTCGCCGGACTTATAAACGTACACAGCTTAGCACTTATGAGAAGTTAATAAATTATATCCTCACGATTTAGTCTCATTGGCATGTGGACATTTATTTTACACCTCGATATCTTTTTTTAATTATTATTATTAAATTAAATTTATCATATCAATTGTACTTATGTTAAAATATATACTTTTACTGGCTTCCGTTTCTTATCAATAGCACAATTATGTTAGTTCTTTAAGTGACGACTTCTTCTTTCATTCATTATAATGAAATTTTTTTCTTCTTTTTCAAATTTCTTCTTTCATTTCTGAATTACTACAAAAATTGTGGAGCATTCCTGCAGTCTAGGACTCAGGCTTTTCAAGTCCATAAAACGAGAACTCCAAAATGAAACCATTCCATATACGTGATATCATGCCAAAGTCGTTTTCCCAACGCCAAAGCAATAATGTCAATGCTATCGGTCAAAATTGAATAATTTATCAAACGAGCAGATATCAAATCCGTTTTATAGACGATAAAATATGGAATTATTATTTCCATGTTAATGGCATCTATAAATCCTGGGTAATGCCTTTAAAGTTACATAACAAAGTTGTAAACTCGTGTTAGCCTAACGATAGGGCACCAAACTATGTACGGCCTTTATGGGGGCTAACAGATACCGAAAGTGTCATGGAGTCAAAATTGCATCGCTGAAACAATTAAAATAGTTTATCTATAGAGTTCCAAAAAAAAGTAGAGATAATAAAATAATAAATAAATAAAAATCTTTATTTCATAAAAAGGGGGTGTACAAACGTCAGATGACCGGACCGGACAGAGATAGATATATAGAGTTCCAAAAATAGAAGAAGTTATGAAAGAATGAGACTCTCTTGAGGTAGGCGTTCGTATACATGCCGAAATATTGGGTTCAACGCTTTTATTCGATAAATAAATAAATAAAAAAAATGTTAAATAGGAGGTATGAACGAGAATTTTGTGCTAGTGGATGGAACAAATAGATTACTCGTACATTCAACCAGGACGATGATTTCCAATTAAAATTAGCTTCCATGGTAGTGTATTGACTATCTTATTTACTAAAGAACTTTCCTTAAAAAGTAAAAACGCCGATCAAAGGAAGCTTTGCAACGATGACTTCTTCGTTTATTTATTAGAGTTATTTGCTATCTATTATCATAGTTTTTTTCTATCGTCTTATAAATAGTGTTGTTATATTTAAAATAATCCTTTTCTATGATATAATTTTATTCAGATTATTAATAATAGCCATTTTAGTTACCATTTTTATTTTATTATCTTTTTTGTCATTTATATTCAAATATTACAGACTGTCTTTGGAAAATAACTATGCATGAAAGGTATTGCGGCCGAAATATACGGATGAGAGTTCGCGGTCAGCGTTCGCCACTTGTTACAACCGGAGGGCCGCAGTCGATTTATCAGTGTCCTGCCGTCCTGCCGTCCCTCCTGTCCCTCCTGTCCCTCCTGTCCCTCCTGTCTCCCGCGGGACAGCGACATCCCACAGATAATAAAACAAAAGATTCACAATCCACTATCAGCTGGGTGCTAAACGGTTTTCACCTTTTGAATAAACGACCTGGAATCCAGATAAATATATTGTATGTGAATTCTATGATGAAATGTTACATGTTTGGATATTTAGATGCTGTATCTTGAATTAATAAGTCAGTTATGTTTTAGGGAGGGTATCATATGTTAAGTATTACTTAAGTCTAAGCAAGGCTAAGGTAGATGTAGCCCTGACAGGTGCTAAGCTTATAATTAATAAGACTGGCCTGGACACATCTGCCGGATTCTGTAAGCATTGTGGCCAGAAAAACCCACCCATAAAACAGGATTCGGCAGACAGATGCAGCAGACTTTGACTGAGATGGCGGAATGGTCGCGCCGCCTTCCGAAAAGACTGGCGCAGTGCCAACTAGTGACACGCGTGAAAAAAAAACAGAGGAAGGCTTATGATAAGTATAGCTTATGACATTCTTTCCTCCCAGTCCTATAAATTTTAGAGGAGATTATATGGTAATAGTCCACGTAAGCGTTGGCCAAAATTGGTAGACTTCAAGTTAAATAGACTGCTAGCATTAACCAAGAGTTCTCATGAGATTTTCTGTCACTATTAACGCGAGATATGTTTTGTTGGCATGGCTTGTTTTTTCGGGCACATTAGGCTCTTCTTAGGCCTGGTCTATCATAAATACCAAATCGTATCAAATAAAAGGTTAATGAGGCAGTAATCGTGAGGGAGCTGTCGTTACAATATCATTTGTTATCCGCCTCATCATTAATTCAGCGCCACTGAAGCGCCGAATGAATTGGACCCTCTAAATACTTAAGTTATATTGACAAGCTGTTGCACGCGATTCCACTCTCATGGATTTGTTTTAAGTGTTGGGTGGTTCTTGTTTTAATACTATTTTGTAGCATATACGGTGTAAACTGCGATTATAATA
This sequence comes from Lycaena phlaeas, assembly GCA_905333005.2. Classification (NCBI taxonomy): domain Eukaryota; kingdom Metazoa; phylum Arthropoda; class Insecta; order Lepidoptera; family Lycaenidae; genus Lycaena; species Lycaena phlaeas. Next base: position 19,626,191 of record HG995166.1, read on the forward strand.
TAGATGATAGGGTGCATATTTATGATCACTTTATGGTGTTTTATAAATTTAAAATGAATGAAGGAATGTATTTAAGTCCCGTAAAATTATATTATAATCTTTTTTTCCTTATTTATTTCATGTATTATTATGTATTTCATTTATCTTTTTTTCATGTAACTGAAAATCGGTGTTGTTCTTCAATGCTCCCCACATTGCTCTACTTTGCAGATGATAACACCGTTTTTTTTTGTTTAGTTTGTAATTGTCTGTTTTTTGTCTTTTGTGTCAGATTTTTTTCACACCTTTATTACTATAGTATACTGTGCTTAGTGCTTATCTTCACTGTGGTGCCATGTTATTTTTTCTATTCTATTTTATGTTTTCATGCCAAAGAAAAATAGATTAGTTTTCCTGTAATTAATAAAAGTAATAATAATATTTGCCATTTTTTATATAAGTTGTAGATAAAAAAAACCAATTCACACGCAAAAATTAATAACGACATTATGGTTATACTAAGCAAATAATTACAAACCAATATTGCAAAAGTTGACCGGAAAATGATGAAAGAAAGAATATTGTGCAGAACACGCACTAATACCGTATAGAATTACCGAATAAGTATTGAATTTCGTAATTGGGTCGGACCCTTTTGTGGTGGCCGGACTTGGACAAGTTCCTCCTGACGTATGATAGAATATATCATCTAAAAATAATTGAGGTTTATACAAACGCGTTTGTCATAAGTTGCGATGTTTTCAAAAGGAGTTTTTACTTCATCATTATTATATACACCCTGAGTCTATTTACCTACCAGAAGCCGCTGAAATGTATTTATTACAGCAATAATTTATTGGTATAAAATAGCGCCGAATAAGTAGGTAATTATTGATCTTAACACCCAATATATATAAATAATTCACAAAGCGCTATAATAAACATATTGGATCAGATTTGAACCTCAGATATTATAGAACCTAACTTGAATTCACATAAACGTCAATATTTTGAAATACAAAAATATCATTATTTTTTAAACTAAGGATTTCACCAAATACAAGAGCATTTTCATGGATAACATTTTCCTGTTTTTCAGCCACTGATTAATCTGCAAAAAAAACCAATCGAATCCGCGCAAGCCCTCAGGTAAAAACCGGCGTAAATATCCAAACCAGATATTACCCATCGTCACAACGTATAATATGATTTGGGAAATGATTGATCGCTAACTAATTTGTTATTTACGTCCGGCGCGGTAAATAACCTCAAACTCGTGATTTATTTACCGTTTTATATGTTTACCGATTTATTTGTTTGTTCTTTTAGTGTTTTTTTTACGGTAAACTGATTAAATGTCGCGTTGCGGGCCTTTCTTAGTTTATCGCACGTGTATTGTTAAGCTGTAGATATGTATATTGTTAAATTAAAATGTAATGTAACCACTTAATTAATATTATTCATCCTAACACAACACATACCTTACAATGGGGGTTAAAAATTGGCATTTTTAAAAGGACTAAAAGAAATAAATACGTTGTCTTATTTAAGCTTATAAATAGCTCTTTGAATAGAATTATACGAGTTGTTTTAACTTAAATGATTCTTAAAGATGTGTCTTAAGCTACGAACGAGTCTTCAAACGTATTATTAGAGTCGATAATAAATATCTCTTGTGAAGACATTGCACCTTATAAGTAGACATAGCTTAGAAACAATCAAGGAGAAATGCCCTCACTCTTCAGTTCAACACTGACAACGTATACTAGACCCTGTGTCTTCCATGTAAGTGCGATGTTATGTAATCACACTTCCCTCACATGGTGATAGCAATTTAATATCCATGCCTAGTTGAATACAGAGTTGGCGGCGATTAGGTCACGGGCACACTAGCGTATTTTCTTATTCAATTCCTTTATTCTCAGAATATCTACGTCTAGTATTTTAATGACGTTCGAAACGTTGGTAGAATTGAAATTTTCTTTTCATTCGGTTATTTTAAATTTCCAGTTGGAAATAATTGCGTTTAGCCGTAATGTAATCATATCTTCGAATAAAAATATTTTACAATACTTTGAGATACTGCGGTAATATTTAGTTTAGTTGATAGTTAGTTAGGTTTGATGTTTTGGATATATTATTATTTATTATATTATAATTAATCATCATCATCATCAACAATAAGCTAAACATAAGCCTTCTTCTAGGCTCAATGAATGAAGACCAGTCCAAGGCGACCGATAATATAATATAATTGTCGTCGCATAAGCACCATACGTACCATACCATACTATTTTGTATCGTGTTTGATAAGAAAAAAATGTTTATAAACAATAATTAACTTTTTTTTAACATTCATCGGTTGAGACGAGATATTTAAACAACGCTGCGGTTCCAAGGCAAATCTTTTACTTTATTTCAAAGTAGAAACTTTTGATTCGAAGATATTCGTCGCTGGTACGAATTCATCATCATTATCTGTATCTTACTGTACACTCTTAGACCTCTCCCGACGATCAACAGGGTCCATGCACCAATGCATAGGCTTGGACGGGTTTCCAACAATATTATCTGATTGGTACAAATCCGGAACGTCGAGCTTAATGACTGGATAAAACGTGATAAGACCCGTCGAAGTTTTTCATTATAATAAATAAAATTCGCGCCTATATTGGAAATAAAATATACAAGTGTTAGCAACCGTAGCGCCATCTGGCGGCTATAAGTCTGAAACGGGGAACAGGTTCCAGTTTATCTGCGTGTGGCGTGACGTAGTCGTTGTCAAAGTGTGGGTAGGACGGCCGAGCGTTATGAAGGTCATAAAGTTTGCCTTTAAATAGCGGGGTATAATTATTAGAGGGGTCATTCGCGTCTGTGAGTTTGAGGAGGAGGAAGCTCTGCCCGAATTGTATTGTAAGGTCACGTAAGCCATTGTTTATTTTATTGTATAAAGTTTAATATGGCGATAGTGTGTGTAAATGTATGGGCAGTGTGAGTAAGAATGTATCTTAAAATATGTACCTGTGAACCTTAATATTGATATTTTTATAGATAATATAATAAATGTTTATATTTAAAACGCATTTTCACTTCTGATGTTTAAATCAGAAGTGGGATGGCGAACTCATTGCCCCAAAATTTTTCTGACGTTAGTGTGAATTGTTTAATAGGCGCATTAGCGCGCCAGGCTTTAGTTTATTTTTACAGACGGTGGTAAATCTTCACGACACTGTGTGGCTTTAGTGTGGTTACTAAAAGAATAGCTTAGATGCTGTATTATGCTGGAAGTAGCCATATACAGCGTGAACACAGCGGAAGGAGAGAGGTCAAGACGACTCAATGCGATACAGTGCGAATGTGGTCTTGTGAATGGTTGAGTAATGGATCAAACACAGCTGGTATGTTAATCTTGTCTGATATAGCTGTTGCCAAAAAGTGTGAAAGCGATTTAATTTTTTTTTAAATGTTATTAAGTGATTTGTGATTTTTAAGTGGACAGTCGCGTAGTTTACCTGGCTGGATAATTGTAGATATATTATTGCGTGCGTATTGCTGGCGTAATAAAACCACGTGTTAACTTAATTTCGTATAGCTTCTAGCTTCTAGCTAAATGGTCTAGTTTTGGATAAGAGGCAAACGAGTAATGGACAAAATGAGCAGCTTTTAGCATTGTTAAAAGTACATTTATGAATAGTGAAATGAGGATATGATGGAATATAATTCGAAGACATATTGTGTAAGAGATAGTGAAGGAGAAAATAGTTGTATGGAAAGTGGAACTTGACACATTCGAAGTGGTACAAAATGTATTTTAATAGCAAGTGCTCTTTAGTTCAAGATAAAATGTTTTACATAATAATTAATAGTATAATAATTACGTATTTTATAAAAAGAGAAGATCTTGTATGTTGAATGTTCTAGTGTGAGAAAATGTTCCTTAGATGGGATTGATTACTAGATGATAGAAGACTAATTTGGTACGTTGAGTCTGATGAAAGGTTTGTCAAAAGGAATTGATCACTAGACAAGGTGAAGACGAGCCTGGTACGTTGAGTATGATGAAAGGTTCTTCAAAAGGTATTGATCAGTAGACGAGGTGATGACAGATTATTTAAAAGGAATTGATGACTAGACGAGGTAAAGATTAATTATTTATGTTCGGTATGATGAAGTTGTGTTAAATGAAAGTGATACTCTAGTGTGTTCAAATGTCATTTTATATGAAATGATCACCAGGTGAGAAAAAAAAACACAATTTTGGTACGTTCAAGTGTGACGAAATGTCCTTTAAAAGAATGTGTTATTAAATTTATTGTGGTAAGGATTTAAAGTGGTTTAGTAAGGATTAACACTTTTCATTTAAGTGTGATTAGAGGAATATATGTAAAAGCAGTGAGGTAACGAGTCGTGTGATCAGAATAGAGGGTGAAATTATGTTGTTTAGGAGTTGAGATATTGCAGATTTGTAATTTGAGGATGACGATAGGAACGCCGATGTGTTGGGTAGCTAAAGTTTGCAAGGCACTGCCACGAGGTGCGCTATGTTGCTAATAAAGAGTTAGTGTGACCAGTTGCGTGTGTTTTTAGAGAGGCAACTAAAATTTTTGATTTTTAATTAAATGCCAACACTTATGATTATAGGCTTCGGGCCTGCCTAAAAACGTTTTAGATAATATTAAAATAAATTGGAGAAAGACTTATCGATTATCAAATCTAAGAGGCAGTGAGATATTTATTGCCATAGTGTTCAGGTAATATTATTCGGGTAAAGTCGGGTAATACATTATTGAATGAATAATGATAAGTATAATAGTATTGTGTGGTAGATAAGCAAATGAATTGTTCAAAGTGACATTTTGTTAAAGTTACCTTTTTCTTTATCTTATATTATATTTTTCTTTATCTTATTGGCCTAATAGAAACAAACTACTAGACGTCACCTAAGACTAAAGGGACGGTGCTAAAAGTTTAGTTGGTTTTGCCTAAGCATAAAGGTGAACCGTGGCCATGTAGATAAAGAATAGACTAGGGTCATGGTGGTGCTGCTTTCTTTCGTACGTTTATTGGAACCTAAGACTAAAGGTACAATAAGGTTACGCGTACGAACGAAACTAGTACCAGACTAATAAAAAGTAATGACAATCGAGACTGTTTATGAGCAACAAACTAATTTGTTTCTATATTAATATATTTCTTGTGTGACTAGATGTGAGATGTGTGGAAATGTCGTGCCTGAGGGCATGCACGATGCAGGATGGCCGTGTTAGCAACCGTAGCGCCATCTGGCGGCTATAAGTCTGAAACGGGGAACAGGTTCCAGTTTATCTGCGTGTGGCGTGACGTAGTCGTTGTCAAAGTGTGGGTAGGACGGCCGAGCGTTATGAAGGTCATAAAGTTTGCCTTTAAATAGCGGGGTATAATTATTAGAGGGGTCATTCGCGTCTGTGAGTTTGAGGAGGACGAAGCTCTGCCCGAATTGTATTGTAAGGTCACGTAAGCCATTGTTTATTTTATTGTATAAAGTTTAATATGGCGATAGTGTGTGTAAATGTATGGGCAGTGTGAGTAAGTATCTTAAAATATGTACCTGTGAACCTTAATATTGATATTTTTATAGATAATATAATAAATGTTTATATTTAAAACGCATTTTCACTTCTGATGTTTAAACAAGTATGTTTATCATCATTATCATCATCATCATTATCACCTTCTGTAAAATACATAGTGTAGGACGCGGCCTCTATAATGAACGTCAATACGTCTGTTCCACCCCACCCTCGTGTCATCTACTTTCAATCGTCTGCCCGAAAATTGGCTTCACTTCTCGTGAATTTCGTTTCCAATAATTATTGTGACTAAGTAACATTTGTATTGAACACAAGTGTAGTAAAACGTTCGCACATACACGCCTCAGCGCCACCGCACGGCGCGAACTTCCGAGCGGTAACCGCAGCAATTTCACTCCGATCCTGTATCTACTCCAATATAACATACCTCACACTTCCACACTCAATATTAGCTGGAAATGCCTTTCCATCGTTTCACATATAATTTGAGTGTATTGATTTTGTACTCATCACAATTTTCGTTGTACCTATATATACTATATACGTGTATGGATACTTAAAAAAACTGAATGTTATCGACAAACTTTGTGGCGCAATGGCTTGATGGCGCTTAAGCCGGAGGTAGCAGGTTTGAAACCCGTCAGTTACAATAAAGTGGCGCTTATTCAAAATAATTAAATCAAATGATTCTATAGTTAATTAATTCGAGTTTTTGCTTAACTTAGATTTTCAGTCATTTCCTATACAATCTTTTCTTGCTATAGTTGCATGTTATTTATGCATCTAGAGATATGCTTATTTCTCCTTCACTCCTCCAATATAATTAACCTTAGTCATATGAACGCTCTATGCATCGAGTGATCAGGTATAGAGAAGAACAACAAATCCATAGAGAATAACAACAATTCAGACTCCATTCCGAAGTCCTCAATCCAGTTTTGTCTCTGCCGAGCGTCATCACCGCTATGCTCGCTATTGATGAGACCTGGAATGGCCTCCTTCTGTTAAACAGTGATGTCCCAGAAAGAGGCACCACGCAGAGAAAAGGCCGTTGATGAGGCTTCTCCGTGGACATCGAACAGGGGTTCGTCGGAAGCGCTACTTAATGAGCTTCTAGTAACACAACTGTGCTCGTGTGCTCGAGCTGGGTGCCCAGGCTCCGCTAAAGGAAACCTTAGACCTGTAGTATGCAGTCATAAGGCCTGTATTCTGCAGGCATTAAACCTGTTTTTTGTCATAACTCGAACAACGATAACATCAAGGAAACACGTATATAATAGGTTTACAAAAGAAAAAAGTGTTTCTAAACACCAACGACGCCCCTGGGAGTATGGGTGTATTAGAAAATGAAAAGGTTTTTGTTCTTTTTACTTTTTAAATTACCGTGTAAGGTTTTATATACATTTCCCAAGAAACTATTCGCACTTAATGGTTTATTTTAGAAGTTCAGTCATCAGATTTTGATTAAATTTACAAGCGTTTATCATTTACAAAACCAAATAAGAAACAACGATCAAGAATGAATTTACAATTTTCTTTTTCTTATTTAAAAGTCGAATAAAACTATTCAAATTTTTGCGTTTTAGACGACACAAATATAGAAGTTGATCATGCCATTAAGCATGCTTCAACTGGTCCATTTTACATTACTATGTAAGGTTTCATAGGTACTCTTATGAAATGGCTTTGATTCGATACGTCCTTAGCTATAAAGGTCGGGTGACTTGGAAGCCATGCTTTGGTTTCGCTTTATGTTATTCACCTTTATTAATCTCATCATCATCATCATCATCACCATTATCATAGCCACCTTCTACAAGATTAAAGTCATAATAGCTATGGTCATAACGTGACCACCACTATCAGATAGCAATGTCTAGCAATAGACACATCTAATGAAATATTATAATGGTCGATTGCTACTCGTATATAAGCTATGTACAATCTACTCGCTACTTTTATTACCAAGCCGTAATGTACAGACGATAAACTTAATGTAGTATTATGATCGTCCACGCAACTCCCATATGGACAAGGAGACAGAGACACGCATTAAAAAATGACAATAAAACTAATATAATAAACACACAAATGTTTTTGTATCCTAACGTAAAGTACTTACAGTTGCTTTTATTAAAATTGGTTATAAATAATATACATATTTAGACAATATTTTATGTTTACTGCTAAAATTATTTCGATCAAAACTGTCTTTGATTATTAAAACGTTTGTTATTGATTTTTTGTGTGTGAAAATATATCTATAGTCTATACCCATCAATTTGTGCTGAAGATTTTGTATATTTCCATACATTTTAGTAAGCGTTACAATTATGTATACTATACTTGGCTACTAAATTCACCTAATATATATGTATCAAAAATATCTTACATTTCCTCTAATAGTTTGTTTTATATATTTTCATAAGTTATCGCTTGCATCTAAACAAACAAAATCAGTTTTCATCGTGCATGCAGCCAGTCGGAATGGTGCGCAATATCGTACGAATTCTTGCTAAACGCCTGTGTTTTGTGGTAAGATATGCTTTCCGAAATTAATGTTTTGTGGTATGCGCCACAATGGACGAAATCTGAGCATGTTTTGTTCTGTATTATTTTAAGTTTTGTACAAATTGAATGGGTTTTAGTGTTGCGAATGTGTGATATAAGCTCTTTTATAGAATTTATAGCCGTCTCTCATAGCGCCCCGTGGAATTACTCGAGTAGTTCCCGTGGGAATACGGGATAATATAAGTGTAGACTACATTACTCGCTAAAAAGGAGTTTTCTATTGTGTAAAAAAGGAAAGTAAAGTATCAACCCTTACAATATTATGTCCCACTGCTGGGCACGGGTCTCCTCCTAGAAATCAGGCGAGGTAATGGGCCATAGTTCACCGATGCGCTGGCCCGTTGCGGGTTGGTAAACTTCACATGCCTTCAAATACTTTCAATCTCATCAGGCATGCAGGTTTCCTCACGATGTTTTCCTTCACCGGTGAGCGAGCGATGGTCTCTTGTTTGAGGTGCACTTAGAAATTTAGAAAAACCCATTTCAAGGCACACATGGTGTCTATAAGATAAGAGGCCGAGTCCATCCACCACTGGACCATCATCGCTCTTTTTCCATTCTCTCTATATATTTTCTATTGGTAAAAGAATAATAAAAAAAATTGTTGAGTAATAAAAGCAAAAGTTCTCCAATATGCCACAATTATATTTATACTTTCTAGGATCTTTCCCTAGCCGCGCTTATTTTGTTTCTCCAAATATAATTGCGTATATAATTAATTGCTCAACTGATGTGTGAGGTATTTCCAAAGATCTACGGATTTAGGCCTACTTTATTTCTAAGAATAATTCTATTGACCAGCGGTAGAATAAAGTACACGTATTTTGGTAATGAACCTTTGCTCTATATTATTTCATTTATGCGTATTTTAGCTTCCTAGTCCACTAAGTCTTTATAAATTTCTAAATAAGTCATTTATACATATGCAATACTTAATATAGGAAAAAGTGCGTTATGTTTGATTATGAGCTTAACTATTATGAACTATTATAAACTTTAAAAATAATATTACAAATGTCATGTTTTATATCTTTTTAGTAACTCTACTAAAAATGTTTTTTAACATTGTACATTTTGTTTTTATCAGAGAGCCCATAATTTCGGAACATGTAGCCCGCTGGTTCAAATCTTAGTAAGGAGATAGATAATTTTGCATACACTCTTTATTCCAAATTCCTTTGCGTATGTCATAAGGAAGCAATCGGGCAGTCGAAGCAGTATGCTGACTATCAATGCCCACAAAAATCCGCACAATATTGAATATATTAAGGTTACACCTTTTCCCCATATAGGCCATCGGGAATTCGCTAATCCCACGAAAGACGACAGTATAACTGTCTTTACGCCGGTATTATGAGCGAAAAGTACCGCAAAGCATAAAGCTAAAACAGCATTAAAAAAAAAAAAACTCCTAATCCTATTCCCCATAGATTCCTTACAAACCTACCACATCCTGTTATAAAACATACATTCATTATACCGTTAAAAACAAGGAGCGTGATTCGTGTGTTTGTCCCGTCAATTGAGATGAGTGGCGACGGCAATTAGCTTTGGTTGTGTAAAACGTGTAAACAATTACATTATAACAGGTTACATTTATTATGTTGTTCAAACAAACCTTATCACGTCGGCCGCGGGTACGTCGGCACTTGTGGACGTTTATAATCAAACGTGAGCTAGGAAGGGGGAATAATAATTAATAAAAGATGAAAAATCTTTGCATTAGAATATGTTGTGGTCTGATGCTCCAGCAACCAGGAAAACCGCACGGAAGAGCAAGATTTTAGGTTATAGTTATAGTAGAGCGACGATTGTCTAGTTGTGGATGGACTCGGCCTATTACGCGAGAGGTTCCGGGTTCGATCCTGACTCCTTGAAATGGGTTTCCTGAATTTCTAAGTGCACCCTAAACACGAGACCATCGCTCGCTCACCGGTGAAGGAAAATATCGTGAGGAAACCTGCATGCCCGATGAGGTTGAAAGTCTTTGAAGGTATGCGAAGTTCACCAACCCGCACTGGGCCAGCGCGGTGAACAATTGGCTCATTACCCTCCTCGCCTGATTTCGAGGAGGAGACCCGTGCACAGCAGTGGGATACGAATGGTTGATACTTTACTTTTTTTATAGTAGAGCGACGATTGTCCCATGGTGGGTGGACTGAAAAGTCTTTGAAGGTATGTGAAGTTTAACCCGCATTGGGCCAGCGCATCGGTGAATGATGGCCCATTACCCTCCTTGCCTGATTTCGAGGGAGGAGACCCGTGTCCAGCAGTGGGACATAATATAAGAGTTGATAATTTACTTTATAGTTATACGGGAAGCTAAATTCATATTTTTTTTAACTGTCATTTTGAACGTCAATTAAATCTACCGCCGATCCTAAGGCAAGCCTACTGAGATTCTACGAAACAAACTCAATGATTTTAATCTTTTGAATATTTTATAGCATATTTTAAATTTGCTATCTTGAATTATCCTCGGAGAAATATGAAAAAGACATTATTCATACTAGTGGATTACGCAATCGATTTATTAAGAATTCCTTACTAAACAATCCATTATAATAATGATGGTAAAAAGTGATGGTACATACAGTTTAGATATTTTAATTAATAAGCCACTATCCGAATATTTCTATTTTTGGCAACCCATGGAATAATTCATATACGGTGTTTTCTTTTGGTTTGATAAAATATTTTTGCTGTATGCCAGATGAAATATCAGAATGAGCACAGAACATAAAAGGAGCGAACATAACCGGGCCGAAATAGAGCGGACGAATTTGTTCCGGGAAAAACTCGGGTCGGGCCGGCTTCATTTTTCACAAAAAAACATAAAAAGTCGCATGAAAAAATTCCGGTCGAAATCATCTACCCGCGAAACCTCAAAAGGATGTCCAATAATTAAATTCGACTCATAACACGATAGTGATGTGCGTGTTACCTATCGATATTACTGATTTTATCGAAATGTTTAAATTTATTAAACATTATGCTAGAATAATGTTTGATTTTAGTTTTTATTAAATTCTAAACATTATGCATATAACATTTTTAGTAAAATAAATTTACTTCCTTATATTTTTATTTATAGTAAAATTTTATTAATAAGCAGCTGTATAAGAATATTGTCTTACACATATAATACAATATAAAACTCTCAGTTTTTCATATTTAACCTAAAAATAATAATATTATCTGTATGAAAGATGAAAAGTTAATATAAAGAAATCATTTGACCATTCACATCCAAACAATTGCATCAAATTGGGCAGCTAGCACTTACGTACCAAGTTTTCTTAACTTTTCAAACTTCCAGCCAGTTTTTACTTACTTACTACGCAGCTTGGTATTGAAGTTTGGTCATAAATGACCCCTATTACATTTTTGCAGTAAAGATGTACAGGCAAAGTTTATGTATTATATATATTTTTCAGTTCCGTGTAAACAAAACTTTGGTACGAAACGAAATACAATTTGGACAGATTTTTTTTTTATAATTTAAGCAACGTTGTGAGTTAAGACAGGAAATATCCATAGTTAATATAGTAGGAAGCTAATTTATTATGTTCTAATTTATTAAGTTAAGATCGTTGTTATAAAAACAAATTAAAAAAATAATAATAATTTGTGACAAATTTATTAGAAAAAAGTTCTTGGTATATATACTTTTTTCCCTATATTTATTTTCATAGGTATATATTAGTTTTTAGCTTTATGTAGTAATTGATGAGAGTTGCATTAATTATGGACATAAACGACATTTAAATTCGAGCATAAAAATAATGAAATATCACATATTTTATCTGCACAGCGTTTTTACAACTGAGTTGTACGATTATTGCTTATGTTCAACTTACTACCTAATAAGTACTTAAACGTCGGTTGTAATTCTAGTGAATGAGGTGTCGAAATAATTGCCACAGTCACGCGAATACCGCATGAAATTAATGTTAATAAAATAAAAATGATACGTATTACGTAATAACCACTAAGTTTCAGTTTGGGTTAGTTTGATGATGTTTTCCTTTGTTTTTTAATTATCTGCGAAATACTTTTTAATTTGTGTTAAAATATATTATGAAATTTACAGAATTTTTGCTTATAACTTAGTTAAAATACGATAATGTGATCAAAATATTACATAGGAAGTAATTAAAACCTTTTTTTCTGAATGTATTGTTTGATTGTTTGCATCGCATGTAATTTTGGCTACGTAGATAAAATGTGAATAAAAATTTAAAAGAACTAATAAACCAAAAAAAAATATTCTAATATACGATGTCGACGCAAAGAATATTATAGTAAAAGCAACAGTCGCAAAGTAATTTGTAAGATTTCTCCGCGAAATCTGCAGTCAAACAGTACTAATTTGTGTCTCACAAATAATTTGTATCCGTAGTTTGTTACTCTGAGTTTGTCCCTATTTGTTATTTATTTTTATGACGATAAACAAATAAAAACTTATCATAATAAATTACTATAAATATATCGATTTATCGAAACATAACTATGACATCACTCGCTTGTCCCAAGTTTCTATAATTTCCTTTGACTGTGGGTCTATTTTAGGGAAAGCGGTTCGAATTAATAATTCCAAGGTCGTTTTAATAATAGACTTATATCAAATATCTTTGCTTTAGTGGAGTCTTAAATGTTAAGTTATTAATAATTTAGTACGCTACTCAAGCATTAGATTTACTTGTATTTGTATTAATATTTTGTGAAACAAATATCGATTAAATGAATTTACATAAACTTTACCAGTATATTAAAAAAAATATGGAATAAGTAAATTGAAATGTTTTTGATCCAAGGCATCTATTGGCGCGCGTTATCAGTAAAATCGACTAGAATGTCGTGATGTCGAATGGCATGACATACCACGCTCGCGTATTTTCTAGCATGACATAATAAATATTGTTACATTATAATATTATATATTTTGTACATTTTAAATTGTAATATTAGCATGGTGTCTCATGAGGACATTTTTTTTGTTTTTGTTATGTAGACTATCATATTTAATAATTAATTTTGGATATTATGATTTATTTGACCTTAACTTTACACACCTAAGGTTGTTTCAGCTGAATATGTTTTAGTATATAATATGATATATTTTTGTGTGTTATATATTTTTTGTGTATTTATTAATTAAGTAACTTGTAATTAAGTAAAAGTAACTTTTGACATGAACAAAGTTTTCTCATGTGAGTAATTATTCAATTTATGATTATTACGAGAAATAAATGTATACTAATATTATAAATGTGAAAGTAGGGATGTTTGTTAATAATATAATAATTGAAAAGCAACAGCTAGTACATTATAAACCTCGTGTATAAATAGCTAACGTTTAGTTCGATGAAGTGTTGATCGACCACTAACCAGGTGGGAAGACGATCTCCGTGCAGTCGCAGGTCCGCGTTGGTTAGCATTGGCAAGTGATCGGTCGCTTGGAGTTTATTGAGGGAGGCCTATGTTCAGCAGTGAACGGATAAAGGCTGATGATGATGACGGCGTCGGGTAAGGGAATGGCAAATCCGTGCGATCACTTACCGTATCCGTCCCCTGTCACTCAACCCGAAACAGCGGCAAATATAAAATAATTTGATTTGGAAACGTATCAATATTTAACAAGGCTCCGGGTATTTTGGTCGCAATAAATTTTTACTTAGCTTTAAGATCCTGAGGTCAAGGGTCTGTCGGCTATTATTTGGAGAGGGCAAACGTGTCCCGCGAAGGGATTTATGTAATGTCATTGTAAACTGGGTCAATAGAGTGCAAAATCCTAAAATAATATTACACAAATTAGTATATAAGGCTTTAGGGAATTCCTGGAATTTCTGAACCTGATTCGTCCGTTAGGCGAGTCTTGAGGGAACAACCTATTTATTATTACTATATTATACTACACTACTACATTATATGTAGTGTCATGCTGCTTTCCATTCAAATTGGGGTGATACCTCTCGATCACACGATACCAGTATATCAATATAACAGTATACAGTGATAGCTATGCTGCCGCGCTTCTTGCCGCCTGTGAGTTTCAGGTAGCCCATTGAAAGGGATATGGAATAGGGAGGGCAACTTATGTGTATAATATCTGGTTGTGTCGCTCCCGGTAGCCGTAAAAAAAAATTATAGCCACTACAATGAATCTTTTTTACAATTTTTCCGCCATTTATTGTATATATTATTAGAAAAATTGTAAAAAAGTTTCATTGTTGGCTATAATATGAATTTTCATCAAAGACCGACAGTACGTTCAATAAATTATACAAAAAAAATTGTACCAAGTAAATACAAGTAGTGTCTTATGGTCGAAAGTTGAAAAATAATAGTTTGAAGAGTATGGCACGTTTCATTACATTTGGGCTACATAAGTATTTATTTGAGGTCAACCAGTTAACAATTTGCCAAGTTTTTACATGTGATTATACCTATGTATTTATTGTATGAATGTTTTATAATTTTATTATCTTTACACGATATAATATTATCCTATAGTTTATTATATCCTGCCTTTAAATTGTTTGATTATATTATTTAATAATTAATCCCATTAATAATATAATTTACGTATTCTGGTATATTTATTTAGCAGAATCATGGCACCAATCTTTTAATAATAAGCTCTAAATATTTTTTAAAATATTACTACTATTTATGTAATATATTTTATAACATTTGAAACGAATATCATTCATTTCAATTGCTTTTATTATAATTTTAATATCATTATATTAGTTAGTTATTAATAATATATAAAGATACTGCTAAGTTATTTAACAATGTAACGTTTTACCTCCTCTGTTCTCGCTGTCCGCTGGTTTCACCTGTATTGCCCGGTTCATCTGAAACAAGACAAATTAGTTTAATTTAAAATATTAACACTATTTAAACATGGTAAATATTTTGTTAAAAAAACCATATAATTTAAAAAAAACTTCTTGACTGGACTAAAGGCTCACAGAGTCCGAACACGGAAGTCTTCAACCATTTTGTTCTCCCCGTGATGACCTACAGGGCTGAAACGTGGCCTCTTAATTTACGACTAGTTCGAAAGATTGCCGTAGCTCAACGTGCTATGGAGCTATGTTGGGTGTTTCTTTGGAAGATATAATTCGAAACTAAGACACAATATGCCAGAGAACTAGCGTTACCGATATAACGAAGAATAATTACGTCACAAATCTGTTAATTAATTCATCAATTCGTTTATAAAATTAATAAATAATATATACTTAAATTAATATAAATAATTAATAATGTGACTTTTACAAACACGAGAACTTATATTGTAAGCAGATTTGTCATTATATATATAAAATAATATATTATAAATGATTACATGGTACAATATTATATTTGATAAATTAATAAGCTTCGTAACAAGTTGTTTTTATACGATAAATCTTATTAAATTGCTTACTTTTGTCTTGAACGAAGCTCTCGGTGGATACATAATTTATTGGTTTATCTGTCAGACCTTTGGACTAAATACCTAACTCATACGAATAAAGGGATCCATTTTTTATCATAGTTCCTACCCTAGATTTAGCGTGATTCTATTTAGTCGCGTGGTAGTTTTTTTGTATTAGGGATCATTTTATTCTTCAAAGTTAATTTAACTGCAGTAATCACTTACCATTGCATGTGATGTGTGCCCGTTTAGTTCAGTATATTTTAATTTACCATTTACGGTGTGTATACAGGAATATAGCTTGCATAAACTCTTTCATTAAAAAACCTGTATAGGCAAGATAAACAGAGGTCACAAAGATCTTTGACACCCTTATTGACCCAAAAAATATGCTAAGAACTACCCTGGGACCCGCAACGAATTTGATCTTAACGATATAAGAGGAGCAGGTAATATCAGTTAAATCTTTACCTTTCAAAAAATAAACAATGATTTAAGTCCAATTTCCTTATTAAAATATTTTAGGGATTTTATAGTGGTTTTGCTTATATTCTTATTCTGTATAAGATTCAATTCTTAAAAAGTAGAATTTAAATTGGAATATTGGCGATAGACTATCTAGGCTATATGTGATCTGATAATATTTGGGTGAAATATCCCTAACAATTAGGTAATAATATTCATAAGATAGTATTGATATTGTTAGCCTTGAGTGAGACACACAATTTCTATATGAGCCTGTGACATTATGAAGCTAATGAACATGTGACATACTATTCCCATTGTTAGCCTTAAGTGAAAAATACTATTCCTATTGTTAGCCTTCAGTTCGACACACATTTCCTTTTATTAGCCTTAAGTGTGACATGCTATTCCCATTGTAAGACTTCAACAAGCAGAACCGCAATAATCAAGGACCTAACGGAGGTGAACAAACAAAACCGGGTGTAAAGTTAGTGTAACGGTAAACACGAAGTATTCGGAGCGTTCGGTTAAAATTCCTATAGTCAATTTACGTTCAGTTAATGTATTCAAAAACATACCGCATTCTGATGAGCATTAATTAACTTAGCTACCGCGCTAGTTAATAATTTCCATTAAATACTTCATTAATGGTTTTTAGTCGACTGGTATTTTGATTTGAGATATTCATTAATAGAGTTTTACGTCGTTTTTTCGTAAAAACGATTTTTAATATCATCATCATCTCTATCAACCGTTTTGGTTTATTATTAGCTTTACTGTAATAAAAAATCTGGAGTGTGGTTTCAATGGTTATTGTAAAATGTATTAGGACAAAGAAGATAATCGGTTACTTAGCACTGCTCTGTGCCCAAATTAAAAAAATAAAAACCCTCTTCCTACAGGGCTAAGAATATAGCACTGTAGTGTGTCTGTTTGTAATATTAAAATAACAACTTTATACACGATACAATATATACCAAAGTGTAATTTTTACTATTTTTGTCCATCTGCCAGTTTATTTTAACCTTGATACGGCTAGACCGATTTTGACGGTACCTTCACTTGAAGATGGTTGATGTAACAAACAGTAACTTAGGTTATAAAAATAATCATTATCAATACGGATTCGTCCGCAAATCTGAGTTAACGCGGGCGAAACCGCGGGCAACCGATAGTTTAAAAATAAAATAAAGCATTATGATAGACGTGATCTATTTTATTTACTTTAAACATTTTATACAACTTTAAATTAATCGAAAGCTACTTTTTTGGGGCTTAGAATGTTTATCGTGGTTAATAATAATTTGTACAAAATATGTTTTAGATTTTATTTACGACAACCTGTTAGTTTGCATAAATTAAAAACAACAGGGCTAAATAAAGCAGAAAAGCAACAAAGGTATATTTCTGTTTTATTAAAAACCATTCAAGTTGTGCACTATAAAAGAATTGCATCATTAAAATAGTCTTAGGCTCCCTAAGAACCTCCTGAAAGCTTTCAGTATACGTGAAACGAAATTACTTGGTTCATTTATCCAGCGCGCCAGAAAGAGATGGACTGATGAGGGCGGGGCCAGCTCTTTAGGTACCAGCGTGTTTACTAACATTACGTTTATATTTTACCATATACTAAAATAAATACCTCTAGCGGACTGTTTTCATACAAAGTGTTTCCCGCAGTTTTACCCGCCCTATATTTTCTCTTGTAACCTTCTTTATTAAATAGACAATCAAATGTAGAGAATTTTTACAAATACGACAGGTGCCCAAAGATTAACGCGTACAAAAAATCTGTGTCGCTCAGTTTTTCTATGTTAACGCAAAAAACTATATAGGCTAAATTGGCAGACGTGACACCTGATGGTAAGTGTCGCCTATGAACATAAACTACCTGAGACTAGCCCAGGCATTTATTTTAAGTCTGTTGGCTGGCACCGACTCCAAAAATACCTAATTTTAAATTGTATACGAGTAAGTAAGACATAATAATATAAATATTAAGATTTTCGTTTATTATGTTTGTTAATTAACTTTCACCTCGAATTATTTAAATATTATTTTAAATTTTTTAATTTATACATTTTTTAATGAAAATAAATTTAGTGAGTTATTTAAAAACGATTACTTTTATCAGCGGTATCGCAATATCAGCGATATACTAAAGCGATTACCAAGGTATTTTAATTCAGATAGGTCAAATATAACATAATGTGTTCCTATACTAACATTAAAAGATTATTAAGGAGTTGTCTGTATCATTACAGCCTACGAATATATCCGATTATACAAGAAGTAGCTTACCTAAATGAGCACAAAAAAGGTCATTAGGCTATAAAATTCTAAGGTTAGTCTGTTGGTTAAGACATTACCAGGCTAATCTTTCCCTACTGATTCGGAGATCCAAGTGAAACAAGACTTAAGTCAAAATGTTAAAAACCTATATCACTTAACAATAATTTAAAAAATCGAAAGAAAGAAAAAAAAGACGTGTGGCACTCGGGGACTGCCGCGGTAATGCTATTGCATAGCATTTTGTATCAACTTATGCAATTATAATTATTTATTTATTTTAATTATTAATGCAGTATTTCTTTTTCTTTGATATTAATTCAAGTTACACTTTTTGAGCGTGGTGACCGATAAGAAAACATTTTTTTTTCCTTTATTAAATAAATAAAAAAATATAAATATTTTAAACAATATTAACTAATATTGTTTAAAATATTTTTATTATTTTACAATACATGTGTTATATTTTATTGTTATTCGTGCGAGCTTCGTAGTGTCGTACAATACGTCTAGTTGCAAGCACACAAACACCGTGTCGAAGACTGCCGAAAAGAAACGACGTTAGACGATGCATGGCCTTCAAGCCACACCTCCGTGCCCGTCGGAGTGGGGAGCGTTAGGTTTTTTTTTCGTTACGGAATTTCTGGACTCGGTCCCCGCGCTCAAGGCCCGCGATAGAAGCTATGCAATAGCTTAAAAAGTAACGAAGAATTGGTCGGACGCTAACCAAGACGATCTCCGCGCAGTGGCCGCTCCGTTTTGAAAGAAAGTGACAAGGTTCGGTCGTCTTTGCGTTCATTGAGGTAGGCCAGGCCTATTTTCAGCAGGGATAATAGATTTTTGACTTTATTGATTCGAAAAGTACTTTAATGTTGCATCATTATTATTTATTATAATTAAAACTAATTAATCAAAAGCATTTGTGATTAGATGGATGGATTGGAGATTCAATGTAATTATAGAAATATGGCATGTAATTGTATTGTGCAACTAAAGTCAATAAAGATGTTATCTGAATGACAACTTTAAATGTTTGTTTCAATAACGAACGAGTTTTAGCTCTAATTGTGTTTGTCGTAGAAGTGAATTTGTGGTGGATTATTTAGTTAATTAAAGAGAGTTGTCAGTCCCCTACACATAAAACAATGTAGGTAAATTAGTGTTTTATTGTACTTTTATTGTGTTCACGAGTTAGATGGTAATGTATTAGTTTTTTTTAACGCAATGTAATAGAAATGGGACAATTCGTAACACACTTTCAAGTGATTAGCCCTGCATTAATACTTTATTTAATTTTCTAAATTCTATTGCTATTAAATTATTAAAACATTATATATTATTAACCTTAATACAGTAAAAGCTTAAAATAAGTGGAACACAAAACTATGACGTAATTCAAATTATTATATTATGTGTATTTACGTTATTCAAATTATTATATTATGTGTATTTCAGTGTTGTTTTTTGTTTATTTAAAAATTACTGAGACAATAAACACATGAAATCAATGTCTTGAAGACACTACGATTTATACTTTTTAGCAAGAATTTAAAAAGTCGATCTGTGGCAATTCTTGTGCATCTAGAAATTTACATGTTACAGAATTTTCGGGAATGCTCGAATAAAACTACTTTTGAGCCAAACTATTTCAATAGTCTACCCCCCACCTGGTACAGGTTACCGCAGTGAAGCGGGATCATAACTTCCTATCCCCATAACCATCTTAATTAATTGTAAATGATTAATCAAAGTGATCCAACTCACAACTATTTGTCACCGCAGCTACTCGCAAAGTTTCTCAACGTAGTAATATATATCGGAATGTTATTTGTAAATTAATATACTATCTGTTTCTACGGTAAGTTTAGATTTGTGTGCAGCTTATAAGCTAAAACCATGAAGAGTATGTAAGTTAATATATTTCAGAAGATAAGTAAAGTTTATCGATATATTTAAATCCCTGTTATTATGGAACAGCTTTTTATGTTTCTATAACTTTTGAGATAAATAACGCCAGGCCAGAAGATATAGAAATCTATAAAGAATATGCAAAAGATTATCCCCATTTAGTAAATAATATTTATAATTTGATAATCGAATGTTTGATTAAATATTCTATGATCGATTTAAAGCTAGCAATTTTTTTTTCATTACCATTGTAATTAAAAAAAAACCAATTTGAATTTCGATCTTGAAATTGACTATTATAACTTGAAACTAAACCTTCGATATATTATACTAGATAACCATGTTATATTTACTATCACACATTCGTGCAAGGAAAACAGTAATAACGTAAAGACAAATTTTATGTCGAAAATAACGTGTTCAATAAACAAACTGTACTAACATTTAACATAACAACCTGTCATCCAAGTAAACATGTGGCGATGCTATCGTCTGGAATGAGACACTAATGCCAACATTGAAACAACATAGCGTCCACAGCCGTCAGACAAAATAAACTTACAACTCATCAATTGTATTGGATGTACGAGGGTGAGGCGAAGTATACGGGGTATAATACCTCTTATAACAACACTAGAAGCCTACGTTGTTAGCGCTTTAAAAAGGTGTAATATTATTTTTTATTGGCATAAAATATGACTACATTTAACAATCAGTTTTGAACGTAATGTTTTGCTGAGATTGTAGATTAACATGCGAAATGAAAATTTTGTATCTACTATCATTTAAGCTTTACACGTTGTTTTTGTGTTTTACGGGAATTTCACTCCCGGGTCTCCCATATAGACAGACACGGAAAGGCTCCCGAGACCATGGTCGCTGTAAACTGTAAAGTATCCAAAACATCGGGCGTGTAAAAAAATCTATAAACTCCGTAAAAGTTGTTTGATTATTTCAGTTTTATTATGTCCTTTTATAAAAACGCACAGTTCCTTAAAGCTTTAAAATTATTTTCAGTTAACCATTTATATAATTTTAATTTATACTGTTTAGAATTATTAAATTATAATATTTAATAATATTTATGGACAATGATTGTAATGGCGTATTATTATTAATTATAAACAGTATAATATCTAATATTTTAATATTTTTGGACATTATTGTTTTACCAACTTTATTTAATTTTCATGATATGTAAAGCTAAAAAAATGCTGAGTAATTAATTTTGGTTAGATTAAGCCTTATATTCACACACCATGGCTTGGCAGAATGTATGAAACTTGATTTTAATTTTAATATCACCCATGTATTTACTACATTCATGTGAATAAATAATTGAATTTAATAAGATTATGTGGCATTTTATCGTAATATAAGCGACCACACATATTAAAACAATTTAACTACGAACTTAAATGAACCTGCTGACTTCAGGAATTAATATTATCATCCACCTAAATTATTAAATTTTTATGATTCTGTAAAAACGAAAACACTTGTTTATTAATTATTATTAAAAAAATATATATACTGAAATAACTTTTACCAATTTTATCGCGGTTTATTAAGTTTTATAATGAGCCTGACGTTTCGGATACTTTGCACCAACCATGGTCACTGGAGGACTGTTAGTAAAAGCACGGATTCTGAAAGCTTTGTACCAAATCAAAATACATGCTATAAAATAAATTTATTTAAAGCATGATTTCTTAATTAATAAAAATATACCGCGTGACGTATTTTTACCGATTTAGCGTCATTCCATTTTCCGTCACGGTATTGGAGTTAATTTCACTACTATGACAACAGTCATTTCACATTAAAATAGTTTTATGAAGCAAAACATGGCCAGCTAATAAATCATGATTTTAGACAGCGTGGTCTATAGAATTCCCGCCAGCCGCCATTTTGTATCTGCGACATTGACATTTGTCATTATGTCATCAGTCGCTGTTGCTAGGCAACGGACGCATCAACACAATAAACCTAATTGTGTTTGTAAGAGCTTTCCCGAATTCGTTCGAAACGCTTTACCCACGTGTTGAAAATGAAATGACAGGAGGACTTAATGATTAATATACAAATATAATTGCAAAATAACTAAATAATACACCCATATTTTTTACCAAATTTTTATTGACCATCTTTTCTAATGTATTTTAAGTGCACATTTTATATCACTTGAAAGATATAAATAAAGATATTTTGAGTTGATATATTGAAAAAAAAAGTAAACTATATTTTAGTTTACTTTTTTTATGTACATACATAGTTGATAATTCTTATTATATATATAAGAATTATCAACTATAATAATATAGCTTGATATTAACACAAATAAAATTTAGGACCCGCTCAACACTTAAATCTACGAGATTAGTAGGTATAAGATAAGATTATCACAAAAGAATTATAAAAAATATGATACAGAACAAAAGGAAAATATTATCCTTAAAAATATAAAACGCGAAATCTTTCTTCTTAATTAAAGGAATTTTTAAAAACAATAAAGTCCCGCCTGTATTACTGAGGCCCGTGTTGACCTAAGAAGTTTGTTAAGCTATCCCCGTAGGGAATTAACAAAGGGTAACAGAGCTGGGATTTTTCCCGGGATGATAGATCCAACTAAACATGCTAAGTGAAAAAAATCACCCTCTTCATTTAAGATAATGGACACATTCTTGTAAATGTTTCGAGATGTTACTTAATTATGTATTCACTTCCGTTCAGCTCCTAATTTCATCAATATAAACTTTACTCATAATTAAGTGCACCTTTTAAGACTTTTCAAATATGGATAGCACATTAATATAATCATCTATAAATATTTATAAAAGTTATACCAGTATCAAACCCTTTTACCGCTGAGCGAGCGATGACCTCGTATTTATAGTGCACTTAGAAATTTAGAGAAACCCATTTCAAGGTGTCACAGGGGGGTCAGGATTAAGCCCGGATCCTTTCGCTCTAGTCTCCGAGTCTATACCAACAGGACTACGGTCCCTCGAAAAAAGTAACAATATCATAGCATAAATACAATAAATTGCAGCAAGTGCAAAACAAAGGTGCAGTCTACACTGGGCATGCTATTCGCTATTCGAGTTTGCTGTAGTCTAGAAAGTGCAAGAAGCGGTTATAACTATTTCCATAAGGTGTTGGACTGATTGATTTCTGATAAAAATCTTGTACGTAATGACATGACGTCTAACCGTGTAGGGACCTATTGTGTCGTCATACATTAGATTATAAATGTTAACGTATATCGTTACTATCGCATACGTTGGGATACATTATATTTTAAATAGAACATTCAATTTTTAATCTATTCATATTAAGCCTTTTTTGACAAGTCCCTTACAAATAAATCATTTAAACTTGACGGGCTTTAAATTTACAAATGTAGTGCAATCGTTTTTGAGATTTTTTGAAAGTTTCTTTCTCTGGTTTTCTTTTAATCAAATCCAAATTTTCCTTACATTAATGTTAAAGCTTAGTGTTTAGTTTTTCATGTTCGTATACATTAATATGATAGGCGAGTCGTTTTGTATTACTTTTTATATACACCTTATAACGATGTTTTGATACGGCGTATTCGAACAATCATCAAAGAATTATTAGTAACACATGCAACGCGTAATAGCTGACCTTTGTAATGTATGTCAGCACCGTGTCAAACATCAATCACCACATTATACTGGTGATTATTATGAAGTTCACAATAATTATTACGACCATTTTAAAATTCGAATGTTATTCTAGACTTCGTAGAAAAGCTTTTTGTAAAAGTGTAGCTACATATAAAACAAACGCGATCACTATTCATATTTAAATGAATATTACTACAGTGCTTACCCTGTTTTAAGTTTTAAGTTTAAGAAGACTGTCTTCCCGCGATTATAGCAATCGAAACATTGCCAAAATTTTGGGAACTCAACAAAACCAAAAACTCCGTAAGCACATAAGCAAATATATATTTAAATATAGCTAGATTTGAATTCGATTTTCAAAGAACGGTAAAATTTAAAACAACTGTTTTATGTTTTGGATAGACAAGCAGACAGAGAATTTACTAATACCGGGACAAGTCAACAACTAACAAGACAATCCGTAGTGTAAGAGACAAGCTGTATAGCTTGTCTCTTACACTACGGATTCGACAATTCAATTAGTCAAAGTTCTAGTCCTAGCCCATAAAGTGTAAGCCCCCGTTCGCACAAGCGCTTAAAAAGCGTCGCGGTAAATTCGACGTTAAACATTCAACATCGAAAATCCACCAGTGCTCGATAAAAAAGCGTTAAACATTAAAAACGCCATTGTGTGATCAGGTACATGGCATACATTTGTCTTACTCAAACGCTTTTTTGACGCTCGGTAACAAGCGCTCGTGCGAACGAGGCCTAAGTCCGTCTGTCTGTCTGCTTAATTTTCAAGAGTCAGGTGTTTTAATTATTCGCAGCCAGAACGATTTTGGTTTGTTAATGATAATTAATTCTGGTGACCTGAATCGCTGATAGGTCCTTCTGATATATTATTATGATATCACTAGTAAAGTGATGAAAATGTAACAATTTGTGCTTATAGTAATTCATATAAGTCATGTACAAAAGCTAAGTTTGTGAACTAACAATTATTTATCATTTAAAATAAGTTCTTAGTTTAAAATTAATTAAAATCTTAAAACAATAGTCAATAAGAATTAAATAATCAAAAAGTTTTAATAAAAGCCTGTTTGTCTTGTTACTGTAATTATAACAAAAGGAATAACTTGTTCAAGTTTAAAACGGGGCCCGTGTTAAAGATATTTGAAAGGGCAACTCTCAAGTCTAACACATAAAACGAGGACATGGCTAATATTAATAAAGTTGAAAAGCCGATGCGGTTACAGCTGGAAGGGGGAGAGGAATTTCAAAAACAAATTATTAGCTTTTGTTGGAAAGTAAAACCGATCATAAATTAGGATTTCGTGGCCTTGTAGCAGCCCAAATAGAATTCATTAAGTAATTCGATAGAATCGCCAATGCCTGGGGGTCCTGTTGAAGAATTTGGAAAACATTCGAGGAATATTGATGCAAATAAAGATATTATTGACAGACAAAACAAGTTTTTATGGACAATGACAATAGTACACGAAGTAAAGGCTTTGTAATGACGGTAGCTTATCATTAGTAGTATGTGTTTTTATATGTCGAAGCAAAATAAATTTCATTTAAGAACCTATAGCGAGATAATTCCTGAAAGCTGCATTATTTTTGACGTGACAACGTCTTATAATTTGATGGCGCCGGCTGCACGCACGAAAATACATGACTCATGCGGCGTTACCTGGCTCTGAGGCGTTCCATTTAAGGCTTGAAGTGCATGCGAGAACGCGGAACAAGCGACAAAGACGCACAATCGGCCCATATTTTCTTATGACGTTGTCGCGTTCAACTATCGTCAGTAAACCGACTTTACAGGCAACCGATTTTTTGAGTATAGTTTTATAAAAACACAACTATTAAATTCTATTGTCGAGTTAAAAGTTTTGTTTGGTTTTTTGTATTAATTTTGTTTCCCTAAAATCACATGCCAATCTATAAATTGGTTCAAAAATAATATTTTTTTTAGATTTCATAAAAATAAAATTATCGTAGTAAATCCATCAAGCTACTAAAAACTTTTAAATGTCCACTCGTAAAACGAACATTAATATTAAAGCTCAGACCATCAATTTACAGATACTGATAATTCTGATACTAAAACTAACAAAATTTTATGGGCGGGCTCTTAAATATCGTGGCATGTATTAAATATAAATTCGTAACACCAGACTGTTAATCTTATTTGCTTAGATAACAGAATGATGATAAAGTTTTTTTCTAATGGTAGCACCAATTTCACTCATTATATTAAACACTCATTTATTTATTTTTATTTTTACATGTCCACAACAACCACAAGGATGGTTACGGAATGACTGAGGTATCAGACGTGCTAATTTTACAAAATTACGAAGTAGTAAAGTACGAAACAATCCTATGATACATCAATATTTTAATTAGTCCTATCTACGCAGAAAGTGATATAATCCAAGCATAATATAATATGAACCGCGATAAAAGTTGTTACATTATAATAATGTTAAAGTTCTTTGAAATGAAGTTTATGGATAGTTGCCACATAAGTAATCGGGGTGCTTTTACTTTTGCTTGCTACGATTTTTTGGGACGCTATTATTTTAAAAGATAAAAGTTAGATAGTGGTCATTACGAGTAGATAGTACAGGCTATCTTTCTTTGGTTTACTAGACCGCAGACAAAAATATACTAGTCACGTCACTAAACAATTTTGTATACGAGTCACAACATTGCCGATATGAATAATAATCTTTTCCCTACTTCATCATCATTATTATCATCGCCCTAAATCCGTTATCTGCTTAAACTTAAACATAGGCCTCAGAGAACGACAAGATGATAAATTCCTTGTCACTCGCATTCAACACGGACCGGCGGAGATAGTACTAGTAGAAGATATTTCCACCTGGTAAATGGCCGACCAACACTTCGTCTACCTTAAACGCAGTCTCCACACTTGAACCTTATGGCCTAACCAGCTTACTGCAAGTGTTGTTTGATAAATTTTATCACCATTAGTTTTTATTTCAATAAAACTCCATATCCTTCAAATTGAACGTTAATACATGCATAAATTCCCCTTTTCTTTAGATTGATTCACAGATAAAACTGCAAGCGTTTACTAGAGATAAGTAAGACGTTTATTGATCCTACTCATAATATGTGATAAAGGTCATAAGCATCAAAGCTAAGGGTTGAAACAAGGGCAACATGAAATGGGAAACCTTCAATTTTCAAACGATTTAATTTATAATTTACGTGCATGGACTATTTAACTTTATAGTCTTAAACAAGGGATAGAGCGATTCTCCTTTGGTAAATCTTCGTTTAAAATAAACATAAATTTGAGATGTTATATTATGTTAGATAATTTAATACCGTAATCAAATATATAGAAAATTTTACTTTACAAATCACAATCACGATCAAAGCAGCTGGTATGATGGTTGTATTTTTGTTCGATTGTCGCTGACAATAATTTTGTAACTCTCTTAAATATAACGAATTGTACAAACGATATTAATATTATGATCATAAACTATCGATGAAGTATATAACCCAGGTAATTGGTTACCGTGATCCTAACATTGTCTACTGATAGCTCACGATACTAAAGATATTTGGCATACAAGATTTTGTCTGTATGAGTCTATATGTCTAGTAGTCTTATGATGCACTTATTAAATTCAAATAAAATATAATAAATATTAAATTTAATCTAAACATTATAGGTAATTAATGAGTAGGTATTAATTATAATTTTATAATTAGTGTATCACAGCACTGTTTCATAAGCCAGCACTGTTATATCATAAATGTACATAAAACAAATAAACCATTAACAATAATATCATAAAACTTAATGTCAGATAATTTCTTTATCGTCACCACGCAGAACTTATAAAAAATGTATTCGCGTAATGGGGCATGGAAAGCACATTCCTCGGGAAGTTTCCGACCAACTGCTACCGGTTAGGACATGATAAAAGTTTTTATGTAGTGCTTATGACTGACCCGATAGTTTAGAAATCCATAACGTGTTATGACGCCTATTACTGTTGGGCAAGGACCGAGGATATACCGCACTTTTAGCGTAAGCGTAGCGTAGCAGTATTGAGTATATTCCTCACACTTTCATTGTTTTACACGTCACAAAACATTTACGTAAGGAATTTGAAAATATTGTTTTGGTGTAAATGTAACTTTATAGCTTTAATAATAATTTAAAAACTAATAAAAAAAACCAGAACTCAATATTAAATAAAGATCCACTGCGAATGTTCGAGTTGATTTTATGTACAATTAAAATTATTTAATGAAATAATTTATTAAGATGCTAAATAAATAAATAAAACAAAAAATTTAAATAATAATATATTTATTGGTGGACACACACTACAAACTTAAAGTCATAAGTCATAATTCATTTATTTCATAGAATGTGGTTAAACACAAAATAGCTAAACTACCGATACACCACCCGACGTCTCTCTTATTCTGGTCTAATAAATCTTTTAAGGTTCTATTGCAAAGTACTTTACATTACTCTTGTTCTAAAATTTTCAAAATGTTTTACTTTTTTTTAATGTAAATATTATTTAAGCTTGTAACACTCTTTAGATAACAATAATAATTATAATTAAACTTTACATAATTATGGAACTTAAAATTAATGATGTTACCAAGTAAACAATCCCAACTCAAAACAAACAGAAGTGGCGCGACGATTATTCTGTCATAATTCATAAACTTGTAACCGGAGTGAAAAATCATAAAAAATACACCTATATTATCTGAAAATAAAAATAAAAATGATAATATCAAAAATCAAAACAAAAGAAAAAATAAACAAAGTTTGAAAAAAAAAATACAGAAACACGTCAAATGTAAACATTACTTACAATAACAGGCGGCGGATATTCAACTTTCGCCGAGCGCAAAATATCTACGAGATGAACCATATGGACAGATAAATTAGTCCGAATTTCAACAAAACTGATAAGACTGACGATAGGTGCACGTTCGTGATAATCGGAACGGAGCGGAGCGGCACGTGTTACTCGCGCGGCGGCTGAACGTTGACTAAACGGCGCGCGAAGGCACACGCACGCGGGGGAGGGGGTACGCACTCACGCAGCTGTGACAGCCAATCGCGTGCGTGAGTCGCGCGCACCCCCGCGCCTCAGGCCCCGCCCCGCGCGCTCCGTCACCTCACAATCGATGCCCTATATTGCATTAATTATTTAGGAAGCACGCAATGAGATAACGCGAGGTGGCTGATAAGGGATCTTCGGACTTGAAATAAATCATCGCTTCTTTTTTACAGCTGTTGCCCGTAGCCCGCGGCGGCGGTCGACACGCATTACTCACGGTGTCACGTTGCGTGATTGTTTTTATTTTTGAACGCGCTGTAAACATGTTTTTGTGTTACTTAAGATTATATGGGCTGAAATGCTTTTGTGAGTTCATAAAGACTTATTAAATGGATGTAAAATGTATTTTATTTAAAAGGTCATCATCTATTTGTACGTTAAATTATTTTTTGTAACTTTTTTGTATTCTAAGGCTCGTTTTAAATATTTATCTATCAATCGCTAATTTTGAATGTTTTGTTCCTTTTCACAAAAATAGCTCTAACAAAAAATTTTATTGAAAACTTTTATTGCATATCCAGCGTTTAACAATTAACCTGCATAATGTTTTCAATTCACCATGAGATATGCAGGCGACATTAGTAAACAGTAACAAACGTCGGGTGTAATGTGTCTGGTGAGATACATCAGGATTCAGACCGTCTTACAGTCACCTGCGACCATCTGAGTGTCGTGTCGTGAATAACGCGCCTCATACATACCTGATTTATACACATACATTTCATGTATGAATTTACTATTTATTTAGAATCATATTTTGTATGTACTATTCTTAATTGAATGGCCCTTTTAGTGTTTTGCCAAATGTATGAAATGATTCTGTTTAGAATGAATTCTTTAACATTGTTTTGAAAACTCTCAAGTGTTTCATATGGATAAAATCGGTGAGATCTTATCTTTTTTACTTACGTTATTAAGTAGTAGAGAAGAAAGAATGTAACTTTGCTACTTAGAGGTATACATTAAAACAATTTGCGTTTTTGATTAGTAATAGTTATGTACTTTAAAATAGTTTAAAAGTTAAGTAGTTTAGAATAGGTTTTACATAAATGTGAAAATGAAAATTAATTTTAATGGACTTTGATTAGATAATTATAAGTGATCACAAATCATAAATTATTGGCCAAATTGTATTTTTGGTTTTCGACCCGGCGATGGGCGACCTCATTATCATCTAAAGTATTTACTATAGACGATGACCTACTTATTACCTACTTATTTAGTTATACAATTCGTTATTCTGTTTTTAAATTACAGGTGAATTTAAACTTTCGTTAAACTTTCTTTCGTGAAATTACTATTCCAAATACAAAATGTATGCTAGAAAGATTTTAAGTTCTTTGAACGTTTTTTTGCTTCAGCTTGGGTGGCTTGGAACGGTGCAAAGTTTATAAAAACATTAGAGAGAGAGAAAGACGTAAAAAAGAAAAAAAATATATATTTAAATGCTCATATTATCACGTAGGTTTAATCATTTAGGAATAATAAAATAAAAAAAAATATTAAAAATAAAATCATTTAGAAAAACACATGTTTGGCCGAAAAAACAATAATATCATATAATATAAGCTAGATTTAATCCCTGACTTTCATTTGGTTTGTTTATGGATAATTTTTGGGGTTTGTTTTGGGGCAAATTTATTCCTTCCTCGTCCATGCGACCCTTATGGGTGTCATGTACTATTAGGTTATCGTACTATTTACATAAATGATATATTCATAGATAAAAAGTATTTCAAGTGAGATAATATTTGTGCATATGTTTTTATGCTGTTGTATTGTTTCGAGTAGTTAAACAATTTATATTATTTGTATAATTTAACTTTAGTTATAAGTTTATGCATTATTCTTAATATTCTACGATGGGTAATAATGTCACATGGATAATGTCTAATATTTACAATTCACAATAACAAAAGATTCTATTATTTAATTTAATATAACGATTTTTAATTAACCCATTTTTAAAAGCCTATTTTAAGTTTAACAATGCTATGATACACCATTGATAAGACCTAACAGTCCTAAAACCCATTTAGTTTAATATTATAAAATCGATATCAAAAAATTAAAAAAAAAATATTCTCTTTTTACCACTTCTATCACGTTAGATTAACCTAGTAACTTAATATCACCTGATGTTGATCAAGATAGCTCGATGGACACCGCTACGAACTTTCGTTTCTTCTTAGTTAAAAAACTACGATGTCAAAAATCTTGGCAGAGGCTTCTGACTGTTTTTAGCGCAAGTAAAAAAAACCGGAGTCGGATTTCTTTGAATCGGTGGTCAACCATTATAACAGTATGTAAATCATCATCGTCATCATAATCATCATTATCATCATCATCATCATCTTCATCAATAGATTTTATTTATGTTTAGACCACACACACACACACACAGTTGGTCAAAATGTGTGTCAACGAACATGGCTGTTAATGGTGCTAAACATACGATTCGATTACGATTGACAACTTTTCATTGTAGTGGCTATGTCAATTAACAGGCTGATGACAATTAACCACGCTTCTAGCCACTCATTTGACACTTAACGAGAGATTTGACAGTTAAATTTTGCGTTGAGCAGCCTTTCGAAAATCGGGCGTAAGTGTTTATCGGCCATAAATAAAGTGGGGAGACTAACTCCGTGCAGTTGCGGCTAAGAGGTGGTCGCTCAGTGTAGGCTGTGGTAAGGCTACAAAGCTAAAAACATAGAAGAAGATAAAAAAAATTATTGGCTTCACCTATGTATGTTTGTAACCGACTTCTTTGGGTGCGATTTGACCCACTTTAAGCGGCAATATTTAGTTCCAGCTTTGCAGACCTATCAAAAACCGATGACAATCATCATCATCAGCCTTTATCCGTCCACTGCTGAACAATGAACCTATGACAAATACACTAATTGAATTCATTCCCACAGATTATTCCATTTCAATTTAAAAAAAAAAACGAATGCGTAATATACTTAACATCAAATAAGGCTAGACGATATTATATCAACAGTTTTTTCTTGGTATTTTGGGTGCAACATGAAGTTATTATTTAGTAAAGTTTAAAAATACGAATAAGACACTGTAATAACTACTAGTTTTCATTTTCACGCGTCTTTATGTCACGGGAGGATAATTGCTGCTGTAAAATATTTGAATTTAAAATGCAAAATCAATAAAAATCGTAAGAATATCTTTTTTTCAAAAAGGTAGTACTTTTTTGCGAATTTCTCTAGAAAACATGATTGGTTGAGGGAATGGGATAAACAAACAAATTGTAAATGCTCAGCTCCAGGGGCGGGAGTTGGATTGGAGCCAAGTCCGGCCTCGACGGACGGCGGTCCAGGTGTGAGAGAGGCCGACTGAATATCCAATTCTTTTATATAACATACAATGTACTTTTATGTATTGCGCGAGTTTCTTTTTTTAACGGTGTCAGGGATGCGCTGCGATAGGCTGTCGTCAGCATGGATACTACCAGATCAATTATTTGTAATTATTTGTTCTGTCCAACAATCTGTATTTTGAAAAGAAGGACAGGTAAGGCAGGCGTTAGTGACTCCTAGTTTCACTTTATTTTATGACTCATTTACGCGTTATCGTATATTGAGTTTCCATAAAAACGAGCTGAATTGAAACAGATTTTACTATTAATTGGTGAATAGGGATGTTGACTAATTTTTGTAATTGATTTTATTTGATAGGTATACTATATATGAACACGAAAAAAATACTTTTGTAAAGAAATATGTCCAATTTTAACAAAAAATTAAATAAAGAAAAATGGTTTTTAAAATCGCCCTTGAAACGCTCCAAGCGTCATTACGTCACTCACCGCATTCAGAGCTCGCGCTATGTTAGGTGAGTTTGTACTTAGCTCAATGTTCAGTGACGTCATCGCCTTATTAGCGTTTACAGTCACGTGATCATGCATGATAAATAACGCATTTTAAATTAATTTTCTAAATTTTAAGACAAATAAGTAGACTTTTTAAATGTTATTTTAGGTTTTCAAATACTGCATTTAATATGTAAAACATAACTTTACATGAATTTGTAACATGTGTCAACATCCCTATTCCTTGTGAAAATTATTTTCTACTTTCTATTGAGTATTGATTATTGCTAAAGTATAAAATGTACAGTTTATACTTATAATACATTCTTATTAAGTTTCAGCAACATTATTTTGCATTTTAATGTTTGGTATGATATAAATATATAATACATTTAAAGATATTAGAATTGTGGAATCCACTTATAGCCGCCCAGGCGAGTTTTCCGCCCATTTCAGTTCGATTGGTCAGCAGGGCGGATTACCATCCCTTTCATGGTCAGTGCTCACAATCCACAAACGCTCCCAACTTCAAATGGACTGGGCCATCCTTTTAGACATATGAATCTATTTGATGATTATATTTTGTAACTTATTTCGTACTTGATGATGATTATAGTGAGGACATTCGTGATGATCGTATCGCATGGTAAATAATTATAATCAACTTTATTTGGCACCAATATTTCAGTTTTTTTTTCTTAATAATAAACAATTATTTTGATAGAGAATGTCACTAAGTTGATTCACTTATTTTACTTAATCTTATTTTTACGTTATTTGTACTCCAAGTTTAAAGACAAAAGACTTTAACCGATGCGTTCTTCCCGTGATGGCATATGGGGCCGAAACGTGGCCTCATAATTTACGAATGGTCCGAAAGTTTGCTGTAGCTCAACGTGCCTTAGGGCGTGCTATGCGCGGTGTTTCTTTGGCAGATAGGATTCGAAACGAAGACATTCGTCAAAGAATTTAAGAAAAAAGACTAACCAGGATTCTAGTAGACTTTAATATTCACAGCGGTTTGCAGAGCGGCCATGCCGCGTTGTAGACGTCCGCCCCAAAGGAGGGCGCTGTATTGGTGGTCGGCAGAGATAGCCGACCTCCGGGTCGCCTGTAACGGGGCGAGGAGACAGTACACCCGGAGCAGGCGGCGGCGCCCTCAAGACGTCGACAGGGACGACAGACTGCGCAGGGCCTACGTGGAAAAGGTAAAGGCCCTGAAGCAGGCCATTTGCCGAGCCAAAGAGGAGGCCTGGCAGGAGCTAGTTGAGGGTCTCGATCGGGACCCCTGGGGCCGACCGTATAAGTGGGCGCGGAACAAGCTCCGTGCCCAGTCGGCCCCTATCAACGAGACGCTCCAGCCGGACCACCTGAGAAGGATTGTCGGGGAACTTTTCCCTGACACACCTGGGGGGTTCTGTCCCCCCAGGATGGCTCGGCAGGCGCAGACGCCGGACGAGGAGGATGTTCCGCCATCCGTCACGGAGGCTGAAATGGGGGCGGTTTTGGCTCGCCTCCAGAGTAAGAAGAGGGCGCCGGGTCCGGACGGGGTGCACGGGAAGGTACTTGCTATCTCCCTCGTGTACCTCGGCGATAGCCTTCGGGAGCTGTTTGACCGCTGCCTGCGGTCTGGTCAGTTCCCGAGGGCATGGAAGGAGGGCCGGCTCTGCCTAATACCGAAGGCGGGGCGGCCCACGGACTCGGCTTCGTCGGTGCGACCGGTGGTGCTGCTGAACGAGGCTGGGAAGGCTCTAGAAAGAGTTGTGGCTTCCCGGCTCGTTCAGCACCTCGAGGAGGGTCCGGGACCTGGACTCTCAGAGTCCCAATTCGGGTTCCGGGCACGCCGGTCTACGATCGACGCCCTCAAACGCCTGCGGGCGGTGACGGGTGAGGCGGAACACAGCGGAGAGGTGGTGGTCGCGGTGTCGCTGGACATCGCGAACGCCTTCAACAGTCTCCCGCACAGTGTGATACGGGAGGCACTGGCCTACTTCGGAGTGCCTCCCTATCTCAGGAGACTGTTGGACGCGTACCTCTCCGACAGGAGGGTAGCCTGCGAGAACCGGTGCGGGTCCGTAGAGTGGTGGCGAGTCGGGTGCGGTGTCCCACAGGGATCAGTGCTAGGTCCAATCCTGTGGGACATCGGGTACGACTGGGTCCTGCGAGGCCGTCTCCTCCCCGGGACGGGTGTCATATGTTACGCCGATGACACCCTCGTATACGCCCGGGGACGAACATACAGGGAGGCGGCGCGGCTGGCCGAGGTCACGCTAGACCTCGTGATCGGCCGCATAGAGAGTTTAGGGCTTCAGGTCAGACCATCCAAGACCGAAGCCCTTCTCTTCCGTGGGACTGGGCGGAAAGGACCCCCACCGGGGGCTGCCCTCCAGATTGGAGGGGTGAGAGTCAGGATGAGCCCCCATATCAAGTACCTGGGGCTCATCCTCGACGGAGGTTGGACCTTCGGCCCACACTTCAAAACGTTGGGACCGAGGGTCGTGAAGGCGGCGAGTGCGCTGGGCAGACTCCTCCCGAACCTCGGAGGACCCAGCGCCGCCTGCAGGCAGCTGTACTCTGGAGTCTGCCGGAGTATGGCGACGTATGGTGCCCCAATTTGGGCGGATCACCTCACTGCGAGCGTTAAGGCCGCGTTGCGCTCGGCGCAGCGGGTCATCGCGGTGAGGGTGATTCGGGGGTACCGTACGGTTTCGTGGGCTGCAGCATCCGCTCTAGCCGGCGATCCCCCGTGGGAACTTGTGGCGGAGGTTCTGGCCGAGACACACTCCTATGTCTCGGATAGGAGGTCTCTGGGCTTGAGCCTTTCGCCTGACGGGGTCCTACGGGTCCGCCGACTAGGGATGGAGACATTAATGCGGAGGTGGGGAGAGGACCTGGCGCGTCAGCCGTATGGCAAACGCCTAACGGCTGCTCTGCGCCCGGTTCTTGAGCGGTGGATGCGCCGTAAGCGCAAACCCCTCACCTTCCGTCTGACGCAGGTTCTCACCGGGCACGGATGCTTTGGTGATTACTTGTGTCGGACGGCCCAAAGGGAGCCGACGACAGGGTGTCACGATTGTGGCGCGGCGGTGGACTCTGCCCAGCACACCCTCGAGGTGTGCCCGAGATGGGCGGCGCTGCGTCATGATTTGACGTCTGTCATCGGAGGGGACTTGTCTTTGTCGAGCGTCATCACCGCGATGCTTGGCTCTGACGAGTCCTGGACGGCAATGGCCTCTTTCTGCGAGACAGTGATGTCCCAGAAGGAGGCCGACGAACGGGTGAGAGAGGAGGCCGCTGACGTAGCCTCCCCCCGTAGACGACGAACGGGGGTGCGTCGGAGGCGCTACTTAATGCGCCTTCAATAAAGTCCCTGTGCTCGTGTCGGGCTCGGGATGGGAACCCGGGCCCAGCTTAAGACACGACGTCGTGGGGACTGCCAAGTTGTAGCCGGGCAGTCCCCCTATTGTGGAGAATCTGGTCTTGCCGGGACCAGTCTGTCGCTGAGGGTATCCCGTCGCCTGCACAGATCCGGGTCCCTCAATTATAGCGGCTGAAGGCTCACGCAGCGGTTTTAGTGGGGTAGGGCACCCAAATGCGAGTCCCCACACACGCCAGTGCGCCTACCCAGGCCCTGGTAAGGTCGTAAATGATTTCCGCTGCGTCATCAAAAAAAAAAAAAAAAAAAAAAAAAGACTTTAATATTCTCGAAATTCTAAACATTATCGATTTAAAATGATCAATAAACATCGATCCAAAACAAAACCATCATGCTCTTTTGAAAAAAATATTATGCAAAGTATTGCTTAACATACTCAAAGTTACATTATCGTTAGAAGTTGAGAAGTCAAGCACTTTACGTGGACTTCATTTAAGTTTAGTCTAATTTTAATAACTGTGTTGAACTTGCCAAAGAGAAATTTATGCTAGATTTTCGAAATAGTATGGGACAGGTTTCATTATCTAATTTTATTATATTATTTATCTAGTTTTCGATTATTTTAAATTATTATTATGGAATCATATCACTAGGTGAGTTCGATTGATTCTTAGTTGTTTTAGAGATTGCCTGGCTGGAGACATAATATCATAGACAATCAAAGAAACGCATAAAAACTACATAATAATTGGTCAAGTACTTACCACGAGTTATATTTCAAATTTATGTTGTTATAATCTTATTCAATTTGAATAAATAATTCGATGTGGTTCATCGATTGAATATTGTAGATTGATAGACTGTGGCTGTAGGAAACGGCCGTGTTAACGTTCATTGAGAAAGGCCTACGTTCAGCAGTGGACAGCTAAGTCTGATGATGATGATACTGTGTCCAGTTGTGGGACATAGTGTTGCTCCATAGTTCACCGATACTCTCCACCAGATTAGTGAACTTTACACAGTTTCGAAGACTTTTAAACTTATCAGGCATTCATGTTTCCTCACGAGGTTTTCCTTCACCGGTGAGCGAGTGGTAGTCTCATGTTCGAGTATACGTAGAAACTTAGAAAAACTTATTTCAAGGCATTATTAGAAGTGAACCCACATCTTTCACCCAAGAGAACGAGTTCGTACCCACAAGATAATCGTTGCCCGTCCCTCAGTCACTTGTGTCTCGTGTGCCATTATAGATATGTGTCTGTTTTAGTGAGAACACATTTAAAAATTGATCCTCTGGCTATAGGGGCGCTACTCTTATTTGCCAGTTTTGCCACTTTTCGAGACTTTTACATAGAGATGCTACTCCTTACTCCACGCATCGCCGGTTTCGAACTCCCAACACTTTGTGTCCAATTATAGCGTCAAGTTATATTCATTGTCTTTGTTTATAATAAAGCTCAGTAAATTTGAAGTAAGCCAGAATTATAATGGCGCAATCTTTGCGAGGTGTACTCCGGAGGGCGTGTCTACATTAAACCGGAGTCTGTGAGTAATGCGTATCATTTTTTGCCCTGTTTTACCTTTTTATGGCCCTCCGTGCCTTAGTGGGCTTTATTAAAATTTATAAATACATAATATACTATCTATAACGTCGAGACTTTAAGGGACTGAGGGACCGAGTTAAATTGGAGGGTATATATTGGAGGGTTCGCTTCTAAATTATCATTATGAGTTTTATAATGATATTGTATTAAGATTTATATAGGGTAATATCTTAGAAGAGAAACTAGCAGACGCTTGAATTGAAATTTCTTCTCTTCTTTTCCATATTTGATGTCAGTCCAGTCTAATCAGGTGTAGCTGAGTACCGGTATTATAAAGACTAGAAAACGAGTGACTGCTTATCTGAAATGGTAAACGTCACCCATAATATGATTACATATTATCTATGGGCGTTTTTACACCACGTCAATCTGGCCCCGTGTTAAGTTCTCGAAGAAATTGTGTTACGGGTCCAAGACGATATTTATTCGGGATTCGAGCCCTGGCTTGAACGCCATCGCGTTGATCATAGCGCCACAGAAGTCGCCAAAATCCATGAGCAAAGAGTTTTTCGGCCATTAACCATCTCCGTAAAGTTGCCGGTCCGCGTTGGTTGCGAGTGGCAAGGGATCGGTCGTCTTGACGTTCATTAAATGAGGTATGCTTAGCAGTGGACGGATAAAGGCTGATTATGATGATGATGATAATTAGTATGAATTGCACCCAGTCCTCTGTTATAGGTAATCGGTAATCTTGGCGTTTATTAAAAGAGACCTTAATCCAACAGATAAATGGATGATTTTAATACAATAAACACATTTTGAAATACGATTTGAGTTGTTTACTTAAATATGGATCGCTTCGTTTCGAATGTTATTCTCAAATGCCATATTATATTCACTGCGGTTCAATTCCATAAGCATCTCTACATCTGTATTGAATCTAAATCCTTTCTATATTTAGACTAAAGGAGTGTAGGCGTGAACCACAGCCATGTTAAATACGAACATATAACATTTATATTATACTTCATAATATAATAATAAAATATTAATATATTATATTATTAATAATATACCTCCATAATATAAAATTATAATATTTATTTGTAATTATGTGAATATATTTTTTATTATGTCGTTTATTAAATCCTACAAGTAATAAAATTGAATAAATATTTACAAACTCTTAAAATGGTTCGTTTTTGGAGTATATGATATTATTTCGGTATGACGGAATTTAGAAACGATTTACGATTACAATTTGATTCACCATTTCATGAATTTCATTTAAGTCTTAAAAATAGTTTATTTTTATTTTTTTTTATTTTATGTCATAAGGAGGCAGTAGTAGTAGCCTTATGGTGACTAACGGCGCTCGTACACATCCGCACAAACAAATTATCCAAACGCGTAAGGTACCAAGATACCAAGCCATTCATGCTGGTTTAATTCGAATGCAATGCAGCATATCACTACCTATTACAAACTTAATAAACACGTCAATTCTAACGCCCTTAAAACGATTCGGGATTTCGGTATCCATATATATTTTCCATTTTTGAAATTTGATCTTTTTAGAAATACTCGCATTAATTTAGGTACATTTCACAATAGATATTGCCAAAGTATCAGAAAGTTGAAAAACATTTTCAATAGTACAATTCGGTTTTGAATTACCCGAGCTCACAACAACTTGACTGTTGAACTGAACTGAACTCATTATGCTCATAAATCATATACACATTTTCACCTTGTTACGAAAAACCTCTATATACATTTTCACCCCAAATATACACGACCAGTATACGACACTAGCTCGACGAGGTCACCGAGACTTAGCTTCAGACCTTCAGACCTTTTGTGCCGTTTTTATGAAAACAAAGTATTTTTGTTAAAAAAATATATATGATATCATAAATAAGAACAGCGAGAACATCCCCTAATATATTACACTTAAACGGTTTATACGTCAAGTCGGTGGATTTTTGCACATCGAAAATGCTGGGCCAGCGCGTAAAATACTGATTTTTGGTGGAATTTTGGTAGGAAATATTAGAAATGTATTCTTGTTCTTATGTTAAGATTTTATTTTTTTAAATAAACCTTTGTGAATAATAAAAGATCCTTAACATGACATTGGACGATAATTGGGCCAATTATGAAAAGACATTGTACTAATAAATTTGTTTCGTTTTGGTGGGTTTTGGAATTCAAGTTACCAGATTAAACTATATAACTTAAACATCCGTTTACTTGTATTGATGTAACAGATAGCATATTGTAAAAAATATTTATAATGAATTGATTGATTTTAGTAATTAAAAGCATCAGTAATAATTGCATTATTAAAAAATATTTCAATCATCCATTTACAAGTTGAAAAGTTGCTCTACGTCGTGCTTTCGTTGGCATGGAGTTACTTTCCTGACTAATTCTTTCATCCAACATCTAAGCCAAAGGCTAAGGGCCTGTTTCACAATCTCCAGTTAAGTTCGCAATAGGCTATCGGCAACATATTTGACAGATATTTGACAGATACTCCATACTCCATCTTGCCGATAGCCTATTGGAAACATAACTGGAGATTGTGAAACAGGCCCTAAGTGTAATTAATTATTAGCATCGAGATTTACCATCTTAATTGTCAGGATCGACAAGCGTTAATGAGTTGCCTAGTTGAATTAGATAAACTTGTGTGAGTGACAAGATGATTAGTGACGCTAACATCTCACCTGATGGTGCGATGTTAGTGTCACTACATGCGTACTAGCATCTTACCATCGGATAGTTCATCTGTTTTTTTTTCATGTCATGAGGAGGCAAGTGTGCAGTCAGCAGTATGGTGACCATTGACGTCCACATAGACATCCGCACAAGCAAAGGTTACGCAGTTGACCTCCTTATCTATCTTCAAAATGAGCTAAGGAAAAGTAACAGACCGCTTGAAACGTGATAATATAACTGTCACTTTACGCCGGTATTATGTGAGCGAGAGGTACGTGCCGGCCTAAGTCGCGTGGCATTCATCATCATCATCAGCCTTTATCCGTCTACTGCTGAATATAGGCCTCCCTCAATGAACGCCTAGACGACCGAACTATGGCATCACCTATTACTATTTTGTTTATCCAACTAACAGACATAACAAGCGATATGCTATATTAGCGTATTAGTCTATGTGATATCACACCCCGATTAGATAAATCTTATCCATGATTGAAGGTAACTTATCACTTTTGCTACTTTTTTCTAACGAACGACTTGAAATATATATTTACTAGTATCATGTAATAATTATTATCTACGCTAACGTATTCGTATTTTTAATTTAATGTAGGACTCTGACCTTTAACCTTGCCTGTTTGTTTTAGCTTTAAACAATATAATCCTTAATTGTATACA
This sequence comes from Lycaena phlaeas, assembly GCA_905333005.2. Lineage (NCBI taxonomy): Eukaryota > Metazoa > Arthropoda > Insecta > Lepidoptera > Lycaenidae > Lycaena > Lycaena phlaeas. Next base: position 19,667,332 of record HG995166.1, read on the forward strand.
CAAACGTTGAGTACTTAAATCAACAAACATATGCTACAAAATACTTGTCTATTCCATTGTACTTATGTCTAGACGGCCACTTGTTAAGGTGAAAGAAATTCACTTGCCAAGAAAGATTATAAAACGCTTCCTACAAAAGGTCTATTACAAAGTTGACTTTTTCTTTCAAAGAACAACATTTTCTTTTAAAGAATAAACATATTCAAAGAAAACGTCAACTACAAAATACATTAACAAAACACGCAAGAGTGTGCTGTAGGAATACAATTGAATAGAATACAAAGATAAAGAACTGTTGTACTAGTATTAGCTTTATAGAGTTTAATTTTTTGTAAGCTGTAAGCTTTTGCTTTGACAACTTACCTATTTATTATTAGCTTGTTTTATGTTCGCGACGATGCTTCAGGTACGGACTCAGCCTCTTGAGTGATGATTATGATTTCTTTCTATATCCATACAGTAATCTCGAAACGATCAGAAGAATGGATGGTAGATGGGCCAATAAGGTTCAAAATTGGAGGCCGCGTTTAGACGGACGAAGACATGTTAGTCCTAGGAAAGGTGGGCAGACAATTTTCGTGCGAGTGGCAAGGGATCGGTCGTCTTGGCGTTCATTGTGAGAGGCCTACGTTTAGCAGTGGACGAACAAGGCCGTCTAGGTGTTTATTGTAAGAAAATGTCCAACAATAGACAAAAAAGGTCGGTAATGATGACTGATTTAATATGGCACTGTAAAATACAGGTGTGACCCAATGACATGGTGTTATATTCCGTCACACCATTCTCTGTTAAGCTACCATTGTCACACGACACGCGGCAACCCTATCCCGTGATGTAGATGAAGTTGTGAACCTTTTTAAAGCATTTTTTCCTTTTCCCTGATCAAACAATCGACCCAATCTGTCAGTTCACACTCTCGTTAGAGCGTCCGTCCGTCGATCATAGAGCTTGTTAAAACTTAGACGGAAAAAAGTTTTTAAGGACCGCACAGTTATATCAAACATGATCAAAGAGCAATTTTTCCTTCGGTAATATTATGCGCATAATCTTTTCTAGTTCCATGGTTTCCATCCAATACTTTTAAGACTCATTTTAATTACGGCCCCGATGTCAGATTTTTCATTATTGAATTTTTAATTACGAATGTTTGGCTGCGAGCGAGCTTGAAAGTATGAGTACAGATACATTTTTTTCTTAAAATAAGATTAGCATAATTTTTTTTATCATCATTATTAGGCTTGATCAGTCCACCGCTGAACAAAGGCCTCCCTCAATGAACACCAAGACTACTGATACCTAGTCATTCGCCTCCAACCCGGATCGGCCACTGCACAGATATCGTCTGTCCACCCGGTCAATTGGCCCTTCGGCCTCGGTTCTCGCGACCAGTGTTTGACCAGTTCACCTTAATTTTCATTAAAATATAAAAATATAACACCATCATGATGTTTTTTCTTAATATGCAAATAAGGCATTTAAAATCGCCCTAATACAAATTTTCTTTCACGGGAAAACGGCCCAACCAATTTGACTGAAAGTAGAAATAATGGTTTATAAAAATGGTTTATAACTTGGATTAGGACATAGGCTAGTGCCTTTTAAATTTTCCAACCAGCTAATGGGGTACAATAACCTTTTTAGAAAAATTAATAGGTACACAATTTTTTTGGAAGAAATCTTTTTTGGATTTACACCTTACATTCAATAACAGCGAACTAGGTTGAAGTCACTACACAAAAACAATTGTTACGTCCACTGTTAAATAAATTGAAACATTTACATTTGCATAGAACGACTTCGCAGCAAAAACCCTTACAATAATTTTCCTGCCATTAAATCCACTGAAGAATCCTCCACTCCAGATCTCAGGAGATTAGCTTTGGCGTTAAGAGAAAATTAAAAACGGCCAGCTTGTAAATTATAAACGGTGCATAATATAAAGGAACGGGCGTATTGTTGCTAATGATGAAACCGGGTCAAGACAATCATAAGTTGACGGCAATATTGAAGAGCATTCACAAAGGATAAATCCTTCAACGCTCTGGGAAAATACTGTGAAATGTTATTGTATTTTGCCGTATTTTTTTCATTTCAGTGAGATTTAATCTAGTTTGCTTCTATTTAAAGATGTTTGTGATGAATAAGACGAGAGTAAGGTAAGAATAAAATAAAGTTTTAAGTCTCCATATTGGTCCAGGAGCCTTAGCCAAGGAAAACCTGGGTTATGCGAAAGCATTTACTTAAATTCCTAAAAAAAAAAAACAAGACAAAGAAGCCAAAGAGTTTTTATTTTGTACATACGTTCAATATTATCAATTCTATGCCAAATAAAAGTCTAAATTGATTTTATATTTGGGTATAGTTTATGATATTCTTGATTGGATTTTATGATAGTTGTAATTCGGATAGACAAACGGATAGCCGAGTCACATGACGGTAAGTGCTTAGCATCACCTAAACATTATATTAACCTGAAACTAGCCCAGGCGACTCAGTCATCTGTACCCTATCTAAACGTAATACGGTAAGTCTCTGTACCAGTAATTACAATGCCTGTCTTACGCTGCTCTCTGAAATACAGCAAAGCTGTTTCATGGGAAGGCAAGCCGGAAGGTGGTAACCATACAGTCGAGAGCGCAATACAGTGCATCATTCCAACTGATAAAAAATGTTTGTAGAAGATTTGCGGAAAAAATCATTTTTTCATGTAGCTTCATTTAGTCAAAGTTGATTATTGAAAACGGGAATAAAACGACATTTTCTAAAAATTAAACCTAGATAGATCGATTACCCCCGAAATACTGAATTTCATGAAAATCGTTCAGCTTATAATATATAATATACAAGAATTACTCGTTTAAAGGTACACGATAAAACAAGATAGTTCATTTACACTCCAGAGAGGACAGTCGGCCGATCTTCAGATTGACATGGTGACCATCTCTGTACCGTGGCTGCTCCTGATTTTAGAGTCTAGGGTAGGAGGCCTTTCAATAGTGGATACAGAAAAGTTGATAATTATATACGATGAAATAACAATATTTTTGCAGTCAGGCCTAATAAATGCTAGCCCACAGTGACTGACTTTACAAATACTGGTTAAACTTTGCTCGGCAAAGATGTGTGCATAAAATAAATTAAAGTAAATATTTAACATCTATCAAAAATGATATTGAAGCGCCAGTGGAATGAAAGTCGAAAATTATACAAACACAAGTATTGATTCATAAACTTCAACTGTAGATTAATTAATTTGAAATTTTTCGAACCTCCAACTTCGAGAGGTATTTGCATTATTTTACTAAAATCATATTGGAAAGAGCTCTATTATTTCAAAACCAAAATTCATAATTAAACTAACGTAACGGTTTTGTGTGTAACAAAGTTTCTCCAATAATTAAATATAAATTTGTACAGTTTTCTGATATTATGTACTAAATTTTAAATATTATTAAAATATTCTTATCCAAGAAGATACAATTAAGCTTAATACCTGTATTTATTCTATACAGACTTTATAAAGTCTAACTTGTAGTGAAAACAATTTTGTGTAAACAATAAATTAAGACGCACTTAATACTTCAATATAATTATAGAGTTATAAATAATATTGAGTCAGATAATCCTCACTAAATATAAATGTGAAAATAGGGATGTTTGTTACGCTTTCACGCGAAAATTACTCAACCGATCATCATTGAACTTTGTACACATATCCTCGGCGGTACAAGAAGTAACTTAAGGTACAATAAAAAAAAAGGATTTTTTTTGGTAACGCAGGTGAAGCCTCGGGCAACAGCTAGTATTTTCATAAGTCAATCGAAACATGAGTAATCTTAAAAATAACCCATCAATATCTTATAATCCAGAATAAATCCAAATATATTGATATGTAGGTAGGTACGTTGGTGGTACCATACTAAAATACCAAATGCTAAGGGCCTGTTTCACAATCTCCCTTTAAGTTCCCTATAGGCTATTGGCAACATATTTGACAGATGTTTGACAGATACTCCATACTCTATCTGTCAAACATCTGTCAAATATGTTGCCAATAGCCTATAGGGAACTTAAAGGGAGATTGTGAAACAGGCCCTAAAAGAAATATTTAAATACGGTGACGATATTAATCGGAGAGGGTCGCATACTTTTAATTTAGCCGCGATACCTTTAAGATATAAACAAAATTACTTATTATTAACTTACATATACCACCTACTAACTTATTAATAACTTTACTATCTAAAATCTTACGCTCAGTTATTCAGTCAGGAAAACATATTTAGATTTTTTTCCCCAAAAATATAAGAATTAATAATATAACTCAAATCTAAAATGGCTTTTTTTTCCAGAATATTCGTGACTCTGAAGCGAGGATACTTTAATTCTCGTTCATTTTAATAATAAAGCTGTCTCATTCAACACGTGTGCTGGGCGCTACTTCATCAAATTGCCACTTCACTCATAAAGTGTGTGACATTGTCTAGTCTATGATTTTTTTACCTGACACATAATATTGTGAGCAACACATTTTACAGCCTTATATTTTAGTGATAGTGTACAAAAAGGCGTTACCTTGTAAACTATCACAGGTTTGATGCCCGGAAAGGGTATGGTAAATAAATCTATACTGAATGTCTTTTTCCACTTGAATGTTTAAATATTATTTCTTATTATTATAAACGTGAAAGTTTGTATGTATGGATGTTTGTTAATCTTTTATGTAAAAGCTACTGAATGGAATTTAATGAAACTTTAAATTTTTATGGCTTGTAGGTACAGCAGAATAACATATAGGCTATAATTTATCCCTGTACTCCCTCGGGAATGGAAAGTATGCGGGTGACACCGCGGGGTGCTGCTAGTATGTAATAATTTGACTGAATAACACAATAGAGTGAAATTTAATATAATTATTTTATTATTATTTTTTCAATTTTGGCACAAATATCCTTTTTCTTCTAACGAAAATAAAACTAAGGATTGAGCAATGCAAGTAGAGTGAGGTCACAATAACTACAGATTCCCTTAAGCTGAGGCCAAGTATATAAATGCATCATCTGACCCGCTTACTGATCCTCGGCCTTGGCCTGGCCTGGCCTGGATGGCCTGGCTGTATCTATACAGAAATATGACTGGTGACGTAGTTAGGCGTGACCACATGAATACCGAACGTGCACATAGATATTCAAGATCTACATAAATTGCATTGGATGTAACCCATAAAAGCTGTTGAGATGGAATCACGTAGAATCATTATATTACTTATTGAAATAGTCAGTTTATTTGTATTAATATTTTATATAAAAAAATTAAATTGACTAAATGTATGTATGCACATAACTTCAGAACATAGCACTGACGGTAATCATAACATAATCATGTACATATAAAGATTGATATTATATAATAATACTATACTAAACCTTGTCGCAAATAAATAAATAAATATCAGTATATTACGCTCTCGATAGGGTAAAAACTTGCCTACCAAATAAAAGTTTAAAAAAATGAGTAGTATTAATTCTCATAACTCATTATGCTTGATTTATTATTCGTAAACGTTTATTAAGCTAAGGGCTTCTCTAGTATCATCACCCCGGAAAAGAGTTAAGCAATCATTATAGGTAGACATACGTATCTGACTAACAACTGAACTCAAAATAAAATAAATAACAATATAATCATTAAAATATAAGCAAATCTAATTATGCTTCTGGGGTTTCAATACAAACATATATTTCGATACTTAGATTCAGTTCATTGTAAACAAAATCTACTTCAATTAAGGCAAATCAATTAGTTTGTCTTAAAAGACCTAGACTAAATACAAAGCAACCGTAAATTAATTAGAATTGGCAATTTGGAAGACGTTGTTTACGCTACAACTTAGAACGAAGCGTACCGTAAAACATTGAATTATTTTATTTGTACGATTCGAAACTGGTATATTATATTTTTCATATTTAGATGTTTTGTGTTGTGAGATGATATCTTGATGGAATTGAAATTGTAAGTATTATGTGAACATATTTAAAAAATGGCCTAAATGCCTTAATCTCAACTTTTTGGATGTGTAAAGTTCACCAACACACTTTTGGTCACAGCATAGGTGAACGACTGCCTAGCATGATTCCGCTTTGCCTGAAAACGTAATATTTCTTGTTACACTTACGTCACGAGCTTTGAAATGAATTCACTTATTTTTATAAAATATATTATAATTCATTGTAGCAACTTGCATAAACGCCTTTTGTATCAATCCTATTGCTGGGTATGGGTTTCCTCCTCGAAATCAGGCGACGAGTGTGTTGGGCTATAGTTCACCAACTTGTTGGAGTTCACCAACCCTCATTGGGCTATCGCCAATGTAACCCGCATTGGTGAACTTCACACACCTTCAAAGACCTTTAATCTCGTCATGCAGGTTTCTACGCAAAGTTTTCCTTCAGCGGTGAGAACGATAGTCTCGGGCTTAGGTGCACTTAGAAATTTAGAAAAGTCCTTTTATATCAAACTGACACAGTTTAAAGATTATTTTTAACACGAAGTAATTATAAACATCGTGCTCGTAATAATTATAATAATATATAATACAAGCAGCGTCCCGCGGCTTCACCCGCATTTTTCCCATTCCCGGGGGACTACGGGGATAAATATGTATTTTTCTAATGTGTAAGCTATATTTTACTAAAGTTTCATAACAATGCATTTAGTTGTTTTTGCGTGAAAGAGTATCAAACAGCCATACTCACAACCTTTCGCATTTATAATATTAGTAGGATTATACCATACATAATAACATAACAACAAAATAATATATTGCAAAAAAATTATAATAAAAATTATAAGAATCATTAATAATTCATAATCAGACTTATCAATCTCCAATTCTATAACTCCCCTTGCACCACCTGAAGTCTTTAATATCTACCACTTTAATCGATGTGTCTCCCAGAAATAGCTAGGAGGATGTATTAATCTCTAAAACAAAGAAGATAAAAGCCCCTAACAAATCTTCATACGAAAATATGACGTCCTAGCAGATTCCACAGAAAAAATCGCTTCACTCAGGGGAACCTTGTAAAAATAAAGACGAGGAAATGCAGTCTCGTTGTCTAGTCTTTTGAAAAATCGTGCAAATTATTACAATGGCGTTAACAAATGTCCCGCGACGTTTGTGTGAAATTTTTGCAGTCTCCGTAAAGTTTCTTGAATGTGACGGTGGAGATATCATTTGAGTGCCAGTTAACGTAACTTGCGAGATGAATTACTTGTGTGTCTCTTAGGATGTGTATAAAATTTATTTATTTATTTATTTATGTTAAGGACAACCAATGGTATACATAAAAGTTATAAGTAACAGTTTAGGCCAAAAAATCCAATCACAGGTTATCACGGTTAGTTTTTAGTTTAACAGTTTTTTTTTTTATATTAACTATTATCATTATCAGAATAATAGTGAACTACCATTGAAAATGGTCCTCTCGAGCCGGATTTTCGGATCTTTTAATAATCTATTTCTAGTCCCTATCAATGTTCGATGTGACATTTAAGAGGTAGATTTTTAGCTAGTTTCACTATTACTTATCATATTGTCCACGTCATAACTCCATCGGCTTGTGGGCATCTGTCTCTATTTTCGTCGCTTTCTGTTAAATAATGTGAAATGAATGAATGGAATGAAAACGTGCATAACTCATACTTTCATAGCTAAGATTTGAAATGAAATCTTCTGTCAGAGAATGAAATTTGTGAATCGATAGTTTTTGGCTCCGTGGCAGAATGCCCATCAATAATAAATGGTAATGAGCTGATTATACCAAATATTGGAAAAAAATCCGTAGTTAAAGTACCTGGTCTTGATTAGGAGAAACGTGTGTAATTTTACTATCACCACACTTCTCTTGTTGAACCTTGAACTGTATTAATAGCTATGTTTTAATTCAATCCCCATATTAGTTTCTGCTAGACGTAACTAAATCCATCGGCAGATGCTAATTAGATTTGTCTTTATGTTCATACAACGGATTAATTCCGCTCAACAGAATCCTACCGGTTCCCAATACTCGACCTCTCTTTGACAATATTTTATTTATTTATTTTTATATTCCGTAATATAAGGAATCTAAAAGTCCAGTATCGCTTAATTTCGAGGAGGAGGCCCGTACCTAGCAGTGGGATATATAAGGTCTGGTACCTTACTTTATTACTACTCTTCGAGTCTATTGGTGTGGCAGCATCATAATATTCTAAAATACAATTTTTAACTTTTACGAATACATAATCTGATGAAAGAGATGTTCCTAATATTTCCAGCAAAACTTAAACTCAGCATTGTAAGCCACATTTCGGTTCCAAAAATGCTGTAATGACATTTCGTGGACCTTATTAAAAAGACTTAAGGTATAAAATGTGTTTTCTTTTCTAAAGTATTAGGAGTGGAAGTCCAGCATGTCACACTGGACCGGACCTGTTCACTTGAAAATGAAACCAATTAAGGCGTTGGTTTAAGTCACGAGAGATTCAGTTGATCAGATTTTTGGTTATAAAAAGACGCGAGAATCGAATTTAAAAAGAAAATTTAGCCTGTATTTTTTGTTGTAACATGAGAAATAAAGCTGCTATGGAACTGCAATTACAATATTAGTCGTAGAAAAATTAAGGCCCTACTTGCTAATTTAGAAAAATCTTTTATTTTACTACAGGAAGTACTTAATATCATAACATATTCTTTTAAATATTTCCAATTTAGGTAGGTACATATTACATCTTATATATAAAAATGAATCGCAAAATGTGTTGGTAAGCGCATAACTCAACAACGCCTGAATAAATTTTGCCAATTCTTTTTTTAAAATAATCGCTGAAGTCCAAGGATGGATGTTCCGGCGAAAAAAAATCAAATAATTGCCGGGAAAGCCCTAAAAACAGCCCTTTTATTTTTTCCATACAAACGTTTTCTAACTAAAATGTAGAGTCAATCTGAACTTTATCGCTATTATATAAAGCTCATATTAGATCACAAACACTCATTGTTGTCTAAGCTATATCATATTAATAATTTCGTCGTAGACTCGATCTAAAACTTACCTAAATAATAAAACATAAAAAATGTAAGATTTCGAGTCGATAACATATATCCCAAAATTTGGATTGTCGAGTATTTTGTTAAATTTTAATGGTGCTGACAGGTGCCATTAAAATACAATGACATAATTGCTTAATATTATCACTGTCATTGATAACGAGTGACATCTACTTTTTTTTAATACGCTTTTTTCCTTCATTTATGGCAAGGAGTATTTACTATTTGCCAGTGTCAAGTTTTGTTTTGTATTGTATTTGTATTATGAAAAGGATTATTTAGACAAAGAAATATTATGATCAGGAGAATTTATAGGTATACATTCTGTTCCACCTTGACGGCCCAAGAGGAACTGGAAAAACTTTTGTATTTACAACTATTATATATTTTAAGATCTGAAAACAAAATATGCCTTCCTATAGCATTTACTGGGATTGCAGCAAATTTTTAGATGGTGGTAGAACAGATTACTCGAGATTTAAAATTCCAATTAATTTTGATGAAGTCTCTACGTCTTACATGTCATAAGGATTAAGGCAATGGATCATCAAATAAGGACGGTGCTGACCATATTAAACTGCCACAGGGATGCATTGTAGATAATTTAATCATAGACCATAATATGTTTAAAGTGTCGCTTGACACAAATGATAATAAAAATTATTCAATGGAAACGTTACTCACTCCTCAAAACTAAGATTGTTTTCAATTGCACGACAAAATTTAAGAGAAATCTGACGCTGTAGTTGAGGACGATCATAATTATGTTTAAAACTATCCCGTAGAATTTCTAAACTCGATATAACTATTGCAGGACTACCAGCACACATTCCTTAAATCAAAAGTTGGTTGTACAAAAATGCTTTTAAGAAATTTAAGCCCTACTGTTGGGTTGTGCAATGGAACCCTACCGATCTTATTATTAGAGCGTTAGTTATGTGCATTGTAAATCAAATTTCACCCGAGCAAAGTCGGAATTTCATTTATTCTATCAAAACAGTGTGCGTTTGCTGTTGGAGGGTCTAATGTCGTGTCACGAAACTCAAAAAGGTGATAATATCGCAAACCCGACCAAATTACATAGCCACAAAATGTACGGGCTATGACTCATTAGTACTGATTTTCAATTTGGTCGGTTTCGCGATATCATTTCGTTTTTTTAAGTTTCGGTACGCGACATAAAGTAACAAACACAGTACGCAGTACTTTCGCGTTTAAACTATTAGTAGCAGAGCAGAATTTCGGCATGGGCAGTTATACTTTACTTACAAGTTATACTTTACGTACAAGTACTTTTAAGGGTATTTATCATAAAAACTATTACTTTAAAACGCTTACGCGCTTAAATTAAATCATGTTCCTTTCTTTGCGCTTACTTTCCGGCGACGTCCGCTTTCCATCGTTTTTCGTATTGATTCTATACTCTCTTATTCATTGCAACTCGTATATTTACAATTCCTTAATTTAAACTCGAGTGGGTTCATAAATGTGAATTGCTCTAACGTATACGTACAATATATTTTTAACTTGATATTTTTAGTTGGTTTTCAGACTTGTTGAGCAATACCCGAATCACTTTAATCGAAATTCTTATCAATCTTTTTTTTCAAATTTATAGAATGTCAATTAACTATGAAAAAGTAATTGTTTTTTTTTATTCTGGGCTGAGGTCTACAACTTATTTGGAAAATAAATTCTCACACATTTAAATAAAATTCGCACACATAGAGTATTTGATAAAACAAACACTAATTTGAGCAGGTTCAGAACGTGATACGAGTTCCACGATTTTCACCCGCGCGAGTTAAAAAAAACCCGGGAGTTTGAAAAAACAATTGAATTTTGAAACCAAACATTTGTGTGGTTCAAAAATAACTTAGTGTGAAACAATACACTCGTCACGCGCCCCAATCCTATTAAATTAGTGTTTTGAATTGAATATTCAGCAATTGTGGACGGAGGCTTTTGTTCTTGTTTGTATGACAAATATATGTAGGCTTTTTTTACTTTCAGTGTATATATTTTTGTGTTCATATTAACTTGTGAGAGGATTCTGGAATACCGTTTGTATGCATGTGTATCTGATCTCTGTTCAGCTTATTTTTTTCTAAGAAATGCTTGTTGCGTTTCGGTAATATCTGCACATATTACTATACATAGACTTGCAGTATAATAGCACCGAGTTTTACGTTTTACGTGTATACATGAACTATGCATGCACAACATACACAACTATACATACGATACATGAACTATATGCCATTTTTTCAACGAAGGGAAATCTTTATGGATAGATTTAGGTATTTGGGCGGCTTTTAACCCTATGTGAACCTCACTCTCGGGCATACCAAGTGGGGTATGCACTGACCGTTTGAGGGTGATAAATAAAGAGGCAAGAGGAGTGCCTGAGCGACAGGCTGGCTCTGGCGAACGGCTATGCTACTCTTAGTAAGACGGGACTGTTTGGCCGCCACTAAACAGTCCCCGCGACTTCGTGCCATGATGAACCTGAAGTCCGGCTGCGTTTCCACCGGAGATGAGCTAAGCTGCGTTGCGAGGTATGTGTTTTTAAGAACAAATAGAAACGCTTCATTTGCCTGACCACGTTCAGCGCGTCGTCTCTATTGGTTACTAGTGACCATTATTAGTCATCTTATACGCATCGTTCGTCAATCAAATTCAAATCAATAAACGCTTTAGACTAGTAAATTTGTTAGGCGAACCTGACTATATATTTAAATAAATTATTCAACGATTAAAAAAGAAACAATGTAATTAGCAACATAAAGTATGTAGCAATAAGGGTGTTTTCGGTATATATAGGTCGCGGGGCTGATGGGCGCTCCAGTAATCCGCACACACAGCCAGCAGTCACGTACACACTGGATTCTTGGTCTCATTGTCCTTAGGCAAATACAGGCTTAAAGCTATGACGGGTAAGAATTGAGATCGCTTGCGTTAATTGAAAACAATATGCCGCGTCACATGGTCACGCCATCTTTAGGCGGTTTTAATTGAGTTTGTTCAAGATTCAAGAGATGGGAATATGTTATATAAGTTTGTTTAATTGTTTATCTACTTATTATGTAACATTTATAAGACTTTTTTTAATTTGGCCTACAAAACGATCTATTTATATCTAAAGTTTTATTTCATTACATAATATAACATTAGCCCCAATTGTCTGTCCGTAGTTGACCCAAGAAGTCTAAGATTTAAATTCTTTGGGTCAAATGACTTAAAGCCAATTTTTTACATAATATAATAATATATCTATGGACGCTTTTACACCACGTCAATCCGGTCCCGTGGTAAGTTTCTGAAGAACTTGTGTTACGGGTACCAGACAACGGATATACATAATATATTTAAGATTTTTATTACATAATACACATATTTATTTATGTATATTTACATGCATGACCCAGGAACCTACAATCTTTTTTGTTCCTTGGCGGGATTGGAACCCGCTACCTCCGGCTTGAGCTAACCATTGAGCCACCGAGGTAGTCACAATGTCACAAACATATTATATGCAATACTCAGAGACAACTAACTAGATTTGTAAGGTCCACCATTAATATGAAACCACTGATATCATTGTGCAGGACCTGGGCTAGTGATCTGTGCGTTGTCTATCCTAAAACCCAAGATCCATGCGTTATCTAATCTAAAACGCAAGATTTAAACATTGTTTATCTTATAACCTATGATTCATATTGTGTTGTCTATCTTATAATAATAATAATAATAATAATAAATCTATGGACGCTTTTACACCACGTCAATCTGGTCCCGTGGTAAGTACTCGAAAAAACTTGTGTTACGGGTACCAGACAACGGAAATACTCACATAATATATTTAATACTTTTTATATTAATACTTATATTTAAGATTTTTTATTATATATTACATATAGGCTCTAGGCTTTGTTAAGATTTTTTATTATATATTACATATAGGCTCTAGGCTTTGTTTTGAGACAATCTTCGGAATTTAAGAATGTAAAAACATTAAAAATACTTTATTGCGCATTTGTGCGCAGCCACCTAGAATATGCATCCGAAGTCTGGAATCCTGTTTATGCTACATACATTAATCGCATAGAAAGTATTCAAAAACGTTTTCTTCGCCATCTACAATTTAAGTGCCATATATTTGACAGTAATTACGACTCAAGATGCAGGCGTCATCATATCCTTCCTCTGTATCAGCGCAGGCATATAACCGACGTAGTATACCTTTTTAAATTGTTGAATGGGTTTGTAGATAGTCCTGAGCTCCTGGCTAAGATTGGATTAAATGTACCATATCAAACACAAAGAAACAGACACATGCCGTTACATGTACCATTTGCATCCACAAATTACAGAAAAAACTCATTTACTATTCGTGCTTGTAAATCTTTCAACTTGATCTCCAATGAATATGATGTTGATTTGTACCACACTAGTCTTGCTAAATTGAAGCAGTTGATTAATAAACAATTTTTTTCATAAAATTTTAAATTAAACATTAATTATATTATGCTGATAACGCAGAGCTTTGTTTTGCTCGCGTTTTCTTTTCTTTTTTTATGATGTTTCTTTAGAACTTATTTTATAAATATTGTTAAATCTTTTCGTTTTCCACTGGTTCAACACAATACTATTGTTAAGTTATTGCTACACGCGGAAACTTGTCAATGGCCTTCTGTAGTTATAACCTATATTATAAATGTTAATGTTAGCTGTAAGTTCCCCAAATATTGTAAAATAAATAAAATAAAATAAAATATTTAATACACATCCATGACCCAGGAATAAATAAACCTTTTTTGTTCCCTGGCGAGATTCGAACCCGCTACCTCCGGCTTGCGCGCTAACGCGCTAACCACTGAGCCACAGAGATCGTCAAAATATAATGTTAGATAAGTAATTACGTTGCTTCCTGCTTGCGATAAAAATATTGAAGGATCACCTTCATACATTTCCGTCATTATCGGTATTTAATTATGTTCGCAAATACACATTAATAAACATCAAATGACTTCAAACAGAACCGTAACTTTGTTTTAACAAGAGCCAACCTTTTGACGTCGTCTTATGATAAATTGCCTTAATTACCTTTTTTCTCATTATGTTTCCATTCATGGAATATACATTTTTTGGACCAGATATTGCTGTACAATTATACAAATCAACTTTCGTAGAGTTAGCGATTTCATAAAGAATTGGGGAAATGACAGCGTCTCGTTTGGAATATCTGAAAAAAAATGTACTTTAGGGATTTTTTTATATCTTATTTATTACCATAAAAAATGATCAAGACTTTCTTTTTTGCTAATATTCTTTTTGCATTACAAATTAGTTTTTTTCTATCATAGACTATATATATTTATAAACAATTTGTAAAAAATGGAGATCAATAAAAGATACTGTATCCAGATAATTACAGAAAACGGTTGAAAATATAGTATTGATGATTATGGTGATTAGAAAAAAAAGAAAAATGAAATGATTACGATTAGATGCGAGTGGCGAGCGAACGTCTATGCTTTCATTGAAAAGATTTATGTTCAGATTAGAGGATAATGATTATTATGATATTGCAATAAAAACTTCATCAAGCATCATAAAAATCATCTACAGAACCTCAAGTTCCTGCATTCATATCTTCAATTCCAAAAATACTCTGTCCCAGATAATTGTCTCCGACTTGCCCGCTGCCCGTATTTCACCCCGAGTAATATTTCTCCCGTGTCAATACAGGTACATAAAGAATGGTCAGTAAGTAATAAGGCAGGTCCGTGTAAACATATAGTGTGTCGAGGGCGCGGTCTAATTGATTGCACCACGCCTATACCATAAACGACTGGCTTCCAATGAGCTAGGCTCCTATATACCTTAAGTACTGTAACACTTTTTTCAGTCGCATAATCTTGTCCCATATTAATACTTTGGTACTCTTTTTTTAGTCGTATACTAGCTGCTCTGACAGATTTCGTTCTGTCAAAAAAAACCTTACCATTTAGGGGGATGAAAAATAGATGTTGTCCGATTCTCAGACCTACCTGATAAGCACACAAAATTTTATCAAAATCGGTTCAGCCGTTTCGGAGGAGTTCAATAACGTACGCCGTGATACGAGAATTTTATATAAGATTTTTTTTGGTTATGAACTAGGGTCTTATATACCTTAAGTACTGTAACACCGTTTTTCAGTCGAATAATCTTGTCCCATATTAATACTTTTTATGGTTTGCAGGTAGAAAATCTTTATTATATCTATAATAAAATTAGCTGTAATAAATGTTATCTAAGAATAAATAAAATAAAAATATTAAATTTTTAGAAAAATATAATAAATAATATACAAAATATGAACGAATACGAAAAATAAAATTGAGCGAGACTCGGGCAACACAATTAACTTTGAACTATGACACGCTTTTACGCGCTGTAATAAAATTATTATTGATAAAAAAGCGAACGATAAAATATCGTAAGATATTACACAAAATCATCATCACCAACCTCTATCCGTCCACAGCTGAACATGGGTCTCCTTCAATGAACGCCAAGACGACCGATCCCTGTTACAAAATATATTGTGAAATATTAAATAAGTATATAAAAAAATTGCTAAAAGACTGAATATTTAGAAATTTTGAAATTATGCTAACATAGTTAATTTCATTACTTAATTCTGTGGCTCAGCGACCCAAAGTGGGTCTAGGCCTCCGAAACAAGAGACTTCCACCGGTCTCTGTCCTGCGCAACCTCTGACCAGTCCTCAACCCCGAGCTCACGCAGGTCAGCCTCCGCCATATCCTTCCAGCGATATCTGGGAGGACCGACTGGGGCCTGTCCACTCTGTTGTCCAAGATATGCTCTCAATACTCCCCGAGTTAATTTCATTACCTACTAAAATTATTTTAAGCGATGTTTAACCACTTGTTTTGCTTTTGTTTTCTGGAGCATAATATTTCAATAACATACAAAGTAAAAAAAAAAAAACGACAACGCACAAAGACAAAAAATACCTTTTTGATAATAAACATAATTTTTAAAGTCCTCCGATTGTCATATTATTAAAACTTTAAGAAATTCATTAATATAAAACAATGATTGCAAAGTCATTTTTAAAAATAAATGGAAATCATAATATTATTGTGTAATCCAAAACAAAATTGTTGATTATAGCTATATACATATGTCGGCGCACATTAAAATGTCAGTGTCAAGACTCAAGAGTGACAAGATGTCACTCTAGCGGAGCGTCGGGTCGATGGTAGCGAGGCGGTCATCTTAGAATTCACTTCTTGGAGAACGGTCGCAATCGCACCACGTTATTGACGAATCGCTATCCATAGCTATAATCATACTACATTTTAAAGTGATTAGTGTTGATCAGAACATTAGTAATTATCATTTACGTAATTAAAGAGTCGTTTTAATATTAAGAAGATAATAAGTAAAAGTGTTCAACTTAAATATCCCCGATTTGTCTACCCACATACCCACATTGCAAGATGAATTCTGATGAAGGCCATCCTGAGCTTTCACATATATAGCTATAGTCAACAATTTTGTATAATAAACACTTTCGGACTCATATGGGATCGGTGGTGCGAAGAAATTAAATTAATGTCTTAATAAGGGTAATTTATTCATGGTCCGCTCTTTATTCACACTGCATCGCGGGATCATTTTTGTACCACTTAAATTTTTTATTTAGGTAAATTAAATAAATGCCATTTTACTCATTACTAATGTTTGACGGATTATAAAAGAGGTTTTAGATCTGGTAGTCAATCTGTTTTGCAGACAAATTGGTCGTCACTACCTCTCACATGACACCCGCGGAGAATAACAGCTATGCTGTCGCATTTAACTTGTGCGGATGTCTATGGGCGTCTGTAGTCACTATATAGCTGCGATTGCTCGATTGTCTCTTTATGACATAAAAAAGCTGAATAGGGTCTGTTAATGGACAGCGCGAAGGTATATTATCTCTTCCAAAGACAATTTGTATTATGAATATAGAGAATATCTAATAGAAGTGTTTTATTGCATTTAAATAGGACGAGTTTTATGGGGTTTGTTAAAGCTTTTACATTCCAGCAAAACAGCCACGACACAGCCGTAAAAGTTGTTTCATTCAAATAAATGTAATTTGTGTACACGTTAGATACTTTTTAGTCAGATCAAATAAATTAAGTAATTGTATTTTTATAGTATATACTACAGACATTTTTTACAAAAAATAAAAATATAGTTTCCCAGCTTGGATCTGTCAAGCTTGACACGTCTACAGTGCGAAAAAATAATTTCTTAATTGTCCAAAAAAATTTTATTGTATTTGTTGCATAATATTTTTGGGCCATAAATTGACGATTTCTCTTTACCACTAAGCCAACTTAATATTAATTTATTTCGTTTCATAAAAAATTACCCCACGATAATTTTTCATTACAACAAGGGGTATTTAATGAATTTAAATAATTTCTAATTGGAGAGCACCTGCGGCTCATTATTTAACGTTGAGTTTTTATTAATAAAATCTTATAAAAATTCAGGCGAATATTTTAAAGCTTTAAGCTATTAGATAATATACTATATTCCGGACAACATAATTTAAAGATGTTTTACGTTCATTGCGTTTTTTATTATCGATTGGCAATTTTGAGTACAGAAAAATATTACACATACATCTTAAATATGTAATCTTAATAAAATATATTTAATCTGTGTGTAGATTTTCAGCTAATACCTAAGCTATTTACTTATCAAGTATACGTACTTATGTCAATGTTTTACCTTTAAGTAAATTGTATATAATATTTATATAATTATATATTAACTCTATATTATTATATAAAATAGAATGTAAAGCATAGTATAATCTAGTGAGCAAGAAATATGAAAAGAAAGAAAGATTTTTCAAAATCAAAATCAATCTTTAAATCTATTTTCCTTTTTATAGAAATACAAATTGAAAACTTATATTAGTTTTATAAAACAAACTATTTTTGTATTTTACACATTATGTAGCAAAACAGATCGGCCTCCTCCTTTACAGTATAAATTAAATTACAAGGCAGTAGTCACTATAATAACTTAATACTTCGTGTTTCACTCATTCCTTGTGTTATTACGGCATCAAATGCTCACGTGCAATACAAGATATTATTACTATGTTGAAGGATGCGCTTCAATACTATGTATAGAAACTCACCTCTTTGAGGAGATTTACATACAGCAGTGAAGAGAGCAGCCCAGCTCCGAGTGGTCGGGCGCGTCGAGATTTCAGATATGGAGTACAATATAAGGGGTTATTATTCATGCTCTAACAAGCCCTCATATTGCAACAGACAGACGGATCTTAAGTTATTTCGGTTGAGCTTCAAATTGTTATTGAACGTTGCGATTTGTACGATTTGCTATTGTTCCTTTTTTGTTTTATGTTTTTATGAAATTGTATTTTATTGTTTCATTATTATCTTTATGCATTATGAAAGCTCACTGAGAAAGTGGTTAATGTGTTCATAAATATAATTAATTAAATTATAAGTTAAAAAAATATAGGCTATAAAAATATTACAATTTTTAGGCTAACGGTACTTATCTCGAAAACTTCTGTTATCCAAAAAAATGGAAGAAAGTCAAGGACAGTTAATACGCTATGCATAGCTTTCTACACGGTATAAACAAAAAATTGACATATTTAAATAAATAATATGAATTAACTAATAAAAATGGGTGATAATAATGAATCGGTCGTCCTGGCGTTTATTAAGGGCACGGATTAAGCAGTGGACGGACAAAGGTTGGCGATTTTTTTTCATCATTCATTCATCAGAAGAATCAATTCAAATCAGATCAGAAGAAGAATTCATTCATCATCATGAATGAATAAAAAATATTGTAATAAAACGTTAAATTCATATAAAAATAAAAAGTATGAATTTTGAGAACAATAGGAACTTTTGAAATTTATTTAAAAGTTATTTCAAAGAATAAGAGCTGACTTCATTAACATTTCATTATATGTAAATTCTGTTAATTTATGCAGGTCATGACCTATTTCCAAATATCTCGCGGATAACCAACCGTATGGCGATAGTTTTTAAAAGATTTAGCAGCAAATTTGAGAATAGCCCCGGTGAGTGGCCAACGTTGCAACAATGAATTAATAAATGAAACATAAGTAGTTTTAGACAAGTATAGCCACTATAATGAAACTTTATATACACTTTTTCCACTTTTACCACTTTTCAGGTGTCATTATCACCTGATGATGACTTTGTCAAAACCGGTCGTGTTTAAATTGTAACTATTATAATATATAAAATAAAAAGTGTGAAAGTGAAAAAGGGTATATAAAGTTTCATTATAGTGGCTATAACATGAATTTCCATCAAGGAACATTCTATTCTACCTAAATAATACATAGAGGTATTTTTAGTAACAGGCTGTCCTATAATTCCAACGAGTATAAATCTAAATTAACATAAAAGTTATTAATTGACTGATATTGTATTTATAATTATTGACAATATAATATACTTATTCGTATTTTTATTGATTATACCAAATTTATTACAGTATAAAAAAGTATTATTTCTTGAAAACATAGTTAAATAAAAAAAATACAAATTTTAATTCCTAAGTAAGTAATATATAAAGATGGCGGATCAACCAAAAATGACCGAGATAAACCATGAAGTGGCGGGTTCAAATTGAAATATAATTTAATGATGGGTCGTCTCAAAATACTTGCTGATGATAGCATACTCGATATTTCGTAAGTAGCTTACAACTTGCCTTAAGACTTACACAACTACGCAAATTTGTGTTCTTAAGGGTGGAATAACTATTTTGCCCATCTTGTCTATCAACACGATAAGACCACTTTAGAGGGTGTTAGTCGACGGAGCTTAAACAAAAATAGAAATAAATAAAAAAAATATAAATAGCGGAATGTCTAAAAAATAAATAAAAGTAGTTATAAATTTTGCCAAATGTTTTTACTTCACAGCTTTTTAACAATATTGCCATAGACGAAGGTAAGGGCCCATGTATATAACATTGTGTGATAAAAAACGGATACAAAAAATAAAAAACCAAAACCGACTTCAAAACTATACCTTAAAATTATGTAACTTCTAACATCTCATCTTACAACTAAAAATTTTTAAATAATATTTAAATACTTCGAGGTGAAGCTAATTAACAAAAATAATTAATCAATGAATATAATGCAATTTATACGGCTTACTTATACTTTTTAAAATTAGTTATTTTGGGCGTCGGTGCCAGCCAATAAGGACAGTTTAATCACAATTCACAGCATTTGAATACATAATATTATACTCTCACATCTATTATTAAATTTCTTTGCAATTATTGATTTTGTACACCCGGTACCATACGAGTGCACCCGGTATTGAGTAGATGTATGTTAAGGTTATCTTTGCTTTGGCTGGTACCGACTCCAAAAATAACTAATTTTAAAAAGTATAAGTAAGCCATATAAATTGCATTATATTCATTGATTAATTATTTTTGTTAATTAACTTCACATCGAAGTATTTAAATATTATTTAAAAATTTTTAGTTGTAAGATGAGATGTTAGAAGTTACATAATTTTAAGGTATAGTTTTGAAGTCGGTTTTGGTTTTTTATTTAGAATTAACTTTATTTTGTATTTTTTAGTTTTAAGTATAGCCAGTAAGGCCTCAGAGGGCTTACACAAATTTATCAAGGCTTGATGAAAAACAAACGAAGAAAGGATTTAAATTAACACACAGCCAAAAGCAAACTGGAATTGTGTAAATGTAGTGGCAAGAGATCGTCCGTCTTGGCCTTCATTGAGGGAGGCCTATGTTAAGCAGTGAATGAAGAAAGGCTGATGATGATGATAATTTTATGTATTGCATACACAATTTTACAGAGTGCATACACAAATTACAGACAGTTAGAATTTCTGCCACAGATCGCATTCTTACTGTCAGCCGTTGAGGAATTGATTATCATATTCGGCTACGACAGTTACTTGACCACTTGAACATAAAGTTTTTACGTTAGGCAAATATCCGGATGGCCTATAAAAGATTCAGCCGAGTATCGTTAATTTACTCCTAAGAATTGAAGAGTTCCGTTACTTTATTATGGATCCCATGATCAAAACCTAACCAAGTTTTCACCATACTACCCTTGAACAATATTCTTTCAAATAAACTAATAATCATTGAAATCGGTTGGCGTGATATTCAGTTATTCATCTATTTGTCGCGCACGTACCTAATGCAAATTTAAGACTTATATGGTTTTCTCATGGATACCATCATCAGAACTGGACTAGATTAAAATGGGACCACATGGGGAGCATCAGCTTTCTAATAAAAAAAGAATCATCAAAATCGATCCACCCAGTCAAAAGTTATGAAGTACCACTTATAAAAAAAAAACATACAGTCGAATTGATAACCTCCTCCTTTTTTTGAAGTCGGTTAAAAATACGTTTGACGATTATGATGACCACTTTTAAATTGTTTACACAAACAGTCTACAAAGTCAAAAATTGCTAACAAAGGTCACAAAAAGCACTGCAGTTGAGTTGAAATCGCCTTTTTAAAAAAGTTAAGAAACAAACAACATACAAATTGTTTGACTTCTGATTGTACTAAAAAAGGATGTCAGATAGCTCGGGGCGGACGGTTTATTACGAAAAATTCCCCTCAACGAAATCGCGATAATTATTCTAGTGAGGTACTAATATTTTGTACAATTTGCTCAACTTTTCCAAGTTTTAGGCGCTGATAAAAAAAATAATCTGCGAAATAAAAAGTTTAAGCTTTTCTGTATCTATGATGGGAGTTGGAAGTTTGTATGGATTGAACAATTAATTTTCGAAAGTTGCTCAGCTCATGACTGATTTGCATTTTGCGCAGTAATTAGAAAGGATTAAGACGTTGAGATTAAGTAATTTTTGTTTATTATTTACCTTAAATCATAAGGATGAAATTTCAAAAGTTTAAAAATAAAAATATTTATATCGAAGCAAGCTTTGTCTATTCTTCGAACGATGAGTTAAAACATCTTTCATATAGTTTAGCCACTTCTTCATTTGTCGACTGCATAGCTGCCTCAATGAACACCAAGGCGCCTTCTATCGCGAAATGCAAACTATAATAAAATTGATTAGAGTACTGAGATCGTCGTCCAATATGGGATCTAACAAATTACATAAATGTTACACACTCCCTACATAAAAAAAACATTCTAGGTTTACAAGTAAATCCTACTCATTATTTATCGTATAATAAAAGAAAAAATTCTTGCCAGAATCCGGATTAGTGGCAATCATTGAGCGCTATCGGTTTTGGCAATCATTCCTCATATACCAGCAAACAGCTGAGGAGGTTTTGTAATACAACTTTTTGCTGATTTTATGGGTTCATTAATAAATTTTCTTGAATAATATATTCGAAACCATTTTATTGTAGATGAAGAAGATAATATCTCTCTGATCTTAATGATGCTAACGTTGCAATTTGTAGCCTTTGTAACTATGTAATAACTAATAATATAATGTATTGCATAGAGAATAAATGTTATCGGCCATAGTTTTTTTTATTCGTAAGCTCAAAGTGTATACAGCCAGTAAGTTTTATAGAACTTTGTTCTCAATGACAAAAAAAATTTACATGTAATTTTTTCAATCATGTAATTTATTATCAATGTAATTTATTATCAATGAAAAAAACATAAACACGGTCTTTTGACACTAGCAGTCTTTGATTTGATAGGATCCTGATGTAGTTTTCTACGCGAGTCGTCTGCTCATCCACACTACCGTTTCAGCTTAAAAGCCACTAGGTCTAAAAGTCTAGACCTTTAGAAACAAAAGAACCCAATGAAGTCACCCATGGTTAACAGCACGATGATGATGATGATGATTCGTATCCTAATTTAAAAATCGAAATTTTTTAATTTCGCGGCGCGTTTACGTCAATTCATCTTATTTAATCAAGCGAGAACACTTGAGGGAGAAATAAGCGAAAATTTTACAAGTATCCCAATAAAATTTGTTGGCGAGTTGAAGAGTGGGCGGAGAAGGGCGGAGTGGGGCGAAGTTGGGTGAAGTTGGGCGAAGTTGGGCAAATATTCAACAATTTCGATACGTACGTCCATGGGAGAGGCTCTCCAAATTTACGATGAGCATTAATCAAATGAACACAATTTTACGTTAATAGTTATAGTTTATGTTGATTTTACATAAAAAAAACTTGAATTACTCAACAATTCCATTGTTAGTATTGACTGTTTATTTTATTGCAGATTTGAATACGGTTTGGTTAATTATTTGTTTGAATAAATTATCACAGGATCAAGGGTGTAAAGGTCCTTATTTAAGCTTTTACAAATTTCTGACATTTATATCCTTTATCTAGGTGTAATATACGTTTAATTATTATTGTGGGTATTTATTATAGACATTTTTTGATTATTTCAATAATTATATTAAGTCACTTGTCACTGAAGACAATAAATTATTATTATTCACATCAAATGTGTAATATAAATGAACGTATGAAAAAGCTGTTAAAACTGAACCAAATCGTATCCCGACATGACACGGAGTGTGGCCGACAACATGACTGGCAGGCCCCTGGGGCGGGTCTACGGATCCAGCAATTCGAGTCTTACTATTCATGTGGTAGTTATACATACTATCTATATATATATATAATGTAAGATATATTATATACCTTTACATTTGTGGGGAAAGTTAGATTGGAAATAGTCTTTTAAATTAACATGGTTATTTTCATTATTTAAACTATTTAAAACGGAATATTTATCTTATTTTTAGTATTATTTCGCGGAGCTCAATATTTCGACATTGTCTACGAATGTTATGTTCACGAGAAATATCGAATTCCGCGAAATAATCCAAAAAACATGGTAAATATCCCGTTTAAAAAAGTTTAAACTCCCCACTTTGTAGAAATAAATAAAATTAATAAGTAAAATAATATTATTAAATGCAAAAGTAACTTCTGTTTTAAACCACTAAATGATAAGAATAAAGTTTGATAATTTAAATATTAGTAGCTAGCGCGCCCTACGTTTCCTAGTCAAGAGTAGCCCAGCTTATGTCCAGTGCAGGCGGCGGCAGTGGCACGGAGGGGGACGCCCCCCTTTCGAATTTTACTAGGTGAGCCATCTGCTCACCTACCTACCGATTGAGCTTAAAGGCCATCTGGCCTAAAAGTCTAGACCTTTCGAAAAAAAAAAAAGTCTAGTGCAGGCGACGACTTTGGATGAGAATACCACGCTGGCAACTGGCTTACAACAATAAACAGTAGGTACAGTAACCCAATAAAAAATATATAAAAATATTAAACTAGCTGTTGCCCGCGGTTTTACCCGCGTTAGCAAAAAAAAGTCCTTTCTTTTTAATGTATCCTTTGTTATTTCAAGTAACTCCGAAAATTTGTGTATAAAGATTCATGATGATCGGTTCAGTAGTTTACGCGTGAGAGCGTAACAAACATCCCTACTTTCACATTTATAATACTAGTGTAGAAGTAAGGATTTAGCAATAAAAAGCTGTTAATTTTCCAAATAAATAAGTAATAGTACTCTGATATACTTTCTTAATTCATTGTAACGAGGTATATAGGAATACACAGAGTTCACAGCACAGCCGATATGGATTGTGTGAAAAACGCTGGCACGTAGGAAGTGCGATACATTTATCCACTTGACGGCGGGCTGTTTGCACAGCGCTCGTGCCGCGCCCACACAACATCGGACTGTCCAAACAACGCTGGTGTAAAAAAAATTACACCACGCTTACAACAACTTCGGATTTTAAGTTTATTAAGGCGTATAGATTTTCGGCTTATCAATGAATATAAGGTTACAATTTTGATAACAGGAAGTCTAGCACCATTTTCCTAAAAATATTTCATTCAAGTTCTGAAAAAGTACATGTTAGAGAAATGTTCAATGTTCAATGATCTTAATGTCACTATCAGCTGTCGTTAAATACCGAAAATGATTATTGTAACTGTAAATGCTTGTAAATTCTAAAAGCTTTACTGATCGTAGAAACTTAGAGAACACCCTGTTTGAACTGGGCTGGTCGACATTGACGATAGTGTTTTCTAATGTTATCATTATAATTGACGATAGTGGTTAGTCCGGGTTATTTGAAGAAGGAGGAGAAGAAAAAATATTGACAGAAACTGCAATTCACAAAAAAGAAAGTTAATAGGTTGAGAAATTAAAAATTAAGAAAAAAAAAACAAAAAAGCATGTTCTCCATATTGATTGCGATACATTACAAATATATTGGTATTGGATACGCTATTAGCTTTTAATGAACCTTGATATTACATTTTAAGGAGCTTTGTTTTTTGGTGCAGTAAACCTTAGGTCCCTCGGGAGTCTGAGTGACGCCTTTAATTTGTGAATTATAGAAAGTACATTAACATAATAATTCAAAAACTCTTTAAATTAAAAGGCAAAGGCGTACCTACAATCAATACACCATCCACCACTGCTACTAAACTACGCAACCCCCTTCATTATAGTCGGGTAGTCGTGTGCCAGTAAACAGATGTTTTATCAGAAGCGGTGGAGCAGTCGAACGAACATAATCCACTCTAATTACTGAAAGACTCATCGAGAAGTTTGCTAATAAAGTGAACGGTTAGGGTACAGTACAGAGCGAGCTATCGCGTAGCCCGTGTGCACACTGGTCTTAAATAAATGGCGATATATTTTTTACCGTAGCATTATACAATAAACTCATATTTTTAAGCAAGAATATGATCCTTAAATGCACAGGTGTTCACAGAGATATAAAGCGTATAATTATCGAGTTCAATAATATAAAAATGGGAAAAAAAAGTTTTAAATCAAGTCAATTGGTAAACGATGCCACAAAAATAAGATAATAATAACTGTTCACTGTTCGAATAATGATTACATTACAATCCCAGCAAAACGGCTCCGACGCGTCAACCGATCTACTCTATTGCTTCAGGATAACGCGACTTGGGTTATTGTTTGCGCCTTTATTTTTTCCCAATTCGACCTATTTTTGCATAGTAAAATATTTTCTTCCGAGAAAAGTACCCTCAGATGAGGTAAAGGAACCTCAAAAAAGATTGCAGAAGTACTGATATTTAGAGTAAACACTTTGATTAAATATATAATTATATTATGTTCAAACGTGAGGTAAAATGTTTTGGTACGATCAAAGTTTAGTCTAAATGTCCATATGTAGTAGTTTTTATCTGAATAGTGTATCATTGAATTAGAGATTAGCAATAAATAAGCACAACTCATAAGAATATAAAATTAAATATTGGTTGTGAACGCGCCTTTATAACGGGATGATCGAAGTAAAACTTCGTAAATTGATCTTCTGTACAACGTCTTTGGCAACAAGCTATACATTATATACCTGTCTCAATCGAAATTTATGTTTACCTCCATATACCCTCTGTTAACTACATTGACACAATATGTAGCTGCTATTTTCTACTGCGAATAAAATTAAAAAATATCGTTTTTTAAATATCTTATAATTTTTGATCTCATCAATTCAATTAATTCAAGTCAATTCAAAAAGGAAACTCAAACTTTTTAGCGTTTAAAATACAACGGAGTATTCAGCTCATACGAAAAAAAGGCTGGCCAAAAATAAACATTTTTTTTAATTTTATATTTTCAAATATTTTATTTAAAAAATACTGCTGATGATTAACAATATAAAACAAATTATAAACCGGATCTTTAAAATAATACACATATAAAATCAGAAACAATTACACAAGCGATTGTACAAACGATCCGGACATCTGAACAAAAAAACCCAATAATTCGTATCGCAATAATTTAATAGAAATTGTTACAACAATTTAATCGCAAATAATGGCGTAGTTTTGTGCAAAAGTGTTACATAGTGAATGGTTATAATTGGAAAACGTCAGACGCAGTGTGACGCCCCGCGGAGCGGCCCGGATTAGGGTCCGCTGTCAGAGCGCTGTCCCGTCTGCGTGTGGGCCAAGCGGTAATAAGCAGCGGACACCTTTCAGTTAACCACCATGTTTTCATATTTAGTTTTTACGTGAATAACATAATAATAAAATATTGACAGATTCTATCGGGGTTAATATTTTTACATACCCAATGTTCTATCGATACTCCAAAGTGCATGGTTGCTGTAAAGTTTGGGTGTGGGGTGGATCGCGATAATAAGCTTAAAATGAAAACCCAAATTTATCTTCCATTAATCAGCTTTGCTGAATAAAGGACGGGACAGCCTATATAAAAATATGTGTCCACCGTGGCTTACGGTCTGGTAGGTAAAGCATTTAGGCAGGTATTAGGTGAACTGTGTGGCTCTTTAGTTTGCTTTTACTATTGACAAAGACCTTTAAATACCGTATATTAATATGTACCTGACCTGTTCCATCGATTTCAGTCATGGCGACTATTTATGACTCCTATCAGAGAATTTTTTATTATATGTCATATCGGGAGGTGAAAGTGTTGGCAGAGAAGAGAAGTGATTGACGAATACTCCACCGACAAGAGCAAAACTCTTAAATAAAGAGAGAAAGAGAGATCAGAGAATTTGGCGCCTACTTACCTACTAGCATATGCCGGTACCTACAACGCTCTCACCCATATCCTGAACCACCACACAAAAAGGAAATTATTAGGCCGCGTTCGCCCTTTGCATCAAGAGCATAAAACTAGCAGATCACAAACTTATTTTTAATCATAAACGTCTCATGCATAAAGCCTCAGCGGTAGTATGTAATGAAAATGTCAAAGTCAGCATTTTATACGACATTACATGAATGTGACAAAATTATAAGAAGGACTTTATCGAAGGGATGTCCTGTTACACGCTTTTGTCTGCATGGGTACCATGGCTTGCTTGTTTATCCCATTAAAAATCTTTGCTGTCTTTCAGAAAGAAATTGAAGACAAACGGTTATAAGAAATCTCAATGCCAGTAGTTATAACTACTGAGATTTAATGTCTAGTATCAGGATAGGCAACACATAAATGAATTGCTTGGGCTAGTTCCAGGTTAACTAGTTTACTTTTATGGGCAACGACAACCACTTGCCATTGTGCGGCACGTTTGTTGATTTGCCTATGCAACTAACATGAAATGGAAGCTTAGCTTAAACACAACCAACTATGATATTAATCCTCGCAGGAGCAACATAGTGTTTATATACTCTTTGGGAGCAATTATAAATAGAAAAAGGAGGAGAAAGGGGAAGCTACATGTGTCTGCAAAAGGAAATAAATAATAGCAATATTAGTTAAATATTATTTACGTATTTTACGTAATTGACAAACAACAAAAAATCAAAAGGAACATAAATTCTCGCGGAAAACTTAACCCTAGAAAGATAACGTTATTTTTTAGTACTAAAAAGATAAGTTACATGCGCCTTAGAGGCGCACGATTTTAAAAGTCGATTTATTTCACAAATTTAAATAATTATTCTTTTTTTTATACTTTTAATGAAGTATTGGATATGTAATATAAAATAATTATCATTTAATTATAAGAAAATATTTATGGTTTTATAAATCCTCCACATAAAGTAAGAAAAATTAAAGGTCTTCGGTATAAAAGTATCCTATGTGAGTAAAAGATAATAAAATAGGAATACTTTATATTATTTTCTCTTATTAGTTATTGAATTACGATAATTAGTTTTAAATACCATAAAATAATAAATAAAAAACAACAATCAGAGGGACTGATGTAAACATAACTTTTATGTTCACCACATACAGTCTTTTTTCATTTTTATACATCACATCTTAGACATTCGTACTTTTTTATTAAACGTTAGCTTCAATAATACTGATTTTAAACATGAGGTTCCTCATTAGCTTTTTCAGAAATATTTTCATTAGTTTGTAACAGTATATTCTCAACGAAATGGGCACCTGCCTCGAACCCAAGTAAATGTTCCTCAATGGTGACATTGCTTCCTTGTGAGAAATGAATCTGTATTAGAGCGAATTATTCTGATCATAGATGACCTTCCACTACTTCCATCTTTACAAGTTGCCTAAATATCTTCGTCCAGTCCGGTCCATTCAGTCTATTCTTACCGCTGATTACTCTATGAGGAGGCGCAACCATGCGGTGGTCATGTCCAGGATTTTCAAGGGGTATTGAGGTGTTCTCCAAGTTTTCCTCGATTACTACGACTGTGTACTTATCATCAGTAGCGCTTTACATACTGTCTTCACTTGCCTAAGTCTTCTAACTGACTTTCATGATCATCCCATACTTACGTCTTTTTCTTTCAATAAATGAACAATTTCTCCTTCTTTTCATTTTTCTGCTTGCCATGATGTTAAAACATTACTTAGAACCAATATAATCAATTAATATCATTAACTTTCTTTTATATGTATCTTAAATAAGCAAAAATAGAAAAAATCAAAATAACAAAGAAATGCTAAAAGTTACACAAAAGATAAACATTCGTCTCTCGAGCGCAACGTACTGCTATAGCAAAAAAACTATGGTACTTACCGAATAGGCGCGATGGTCATTTGGTTGTGTTGACCGAGTCCTGAGTTGGTTCAGGAACACGAACTTATAGGAGCATTCGTTTAAAAAATAAACGCACAAATCTATTTCGCGGGCGCCTCAGAGGCGCACGTTATCTTTCTAGGGTTAAGAAGAAGACAAAACTATAACAAATGTGACGATGGTCGGTCAAACTTATACAAAGATGAAGAAATATAAAAGATAATCAACCATTGGATCGTCAGTATTAAGTATAGATTCTTATAGATTACCCTATGGCAATTACGACCTGATCAAACTGAATAGTTTTTACTTCATAAAAAGTATACGAGGCACATAAACTGCCTTTACTTCTTTCATGGCAAGATCGATTGAGCTTAAATTGAGATAGGTCAACGACAAACAGGTTGATGACGTTGATTATATACAAAAAAGGTTGACGACATGAATATGATTGAGAAGGGTTCGCCTGAGAGTGTGGATCAAAAGAACATTCCTCGATCTCTGGCCACGAGTGACGAGACTTGACGTGGAAAATTAATTTGGATACAATACAAACGCACTCTCATATGGGTATAATACATTTTATCGATGTTTGTTTATTTGTTTGTGGTGATCTTACGTTGGTAACATAATATTTAAAAGTATATTTTATCAAAATCACTTTATCTGTTACAAGGCGATAAGCACTATAATTGTTATTGCGTTCGTTTTTTGGACTGGTATTACTATTTGAATCTATTACACCTACATGTTTCTTAGTTTACAAACAAATTTTCATAAATACAACGCTGTATTACTGACTAATATAGGTTATAGAAATAATAATTATTAGTCCGAATAAAGTTGTCGAAGTTAACGCATCGCAGATAGAAGTACGTCCAGTTGTTGTCCACCAGTTTGCTCAGTAGGGATGTTGACTATTTTTTTTTATTGATTTTATTTGATAGATATACTATAGATAAACACGAAAAAAATACTTTTGTAAAGAAATATGACCAATTTTAACAAAAATTTAAATAAAGAAAAATAGTTTTTAAAATTGCCCTTGAAACGCTACAAGCGTCATTACGTCACACACCGCATTCAGAGCTCGTGCTATGTTAGGTGAGTTATGACAGTTTGTACTTAACTCAATGTTCAGTATATTTTACTAGGTGAGCCATCTGCTCACCTACCTACCGATTGAGCTTAAAGGCCATCAGGCCTAAAAGTCTAGACCTTTCGAAAAAAAAAAAAAAAAAAAAAAAAAATCAATGTTCAGTGACGTCATCGCCTTATTGGCGTTTACAGTCACGTGATAATGCATGATAAATAACGGATTTTAAATTAATTTTCTAAATTTTAAGACAAATAAGTAGACTTTTAAAATGTTATTTTAGGTTTTCAAATACTGTATTTAATATGTAAAACATAACTTTACATGAATTTGTAACATGTGTCAACATCCCAGTTGTTCGTTACGACAACTAGCTTTACGGACGTAATTCTATTCAACGACTGCTCCAATGAATGTGTTTATGTCTATTAAAGCCTGCTCAACAAATAAAGTAAAACACGGCTTTGGCCTTTTTGGCACAAGTCCCATCGCAGAGAATAATACAGTGCGCTTAATAGATAAGTGGGTTAAAAAGCGGAACGATGCGAAACAATATGTTAGCGTCACACCCACTTAGCGCAATGAAGTTTCACTTTCTATTAATGTTTTACTGAGTGTACACAGTGACAATGAGTCCCACCGCTTAGGGTTGGGTTAACGAGTATGTTTGTATACTAGCGACACCAGCTCCTCACATTTAACCGCTTTTTTTTTTCGAAAGGTATAGACTTTTAGGCCTGACTGCCTTTAAGCTCAATCGGTAGCTAACATTTAACCGCGTTCAACAGCGTATGATTCGAATCATTCACCAGGTTCTTTTTGATTTACCATATGAAGGGAAAAGTGAACAAGATAAAGAGATTTATAATTGCTGAGCTTAGTAGTTACTAACAGTTAACACTTTTAGTGGAGCATATTATATTGTATGCTATTTTTTTCTGTGGTAAATTTTAAACAAAATCAACTAGAAGTCTAGGGGCTTAGTTAGCGGTTCAGTGTTAATTTATTTATAACTAGCAGCGCCCCGCGGTTTTACTCGATTACTTTTACCTTTTTATAATATTAGTATACAATATACTACCAGATAAAAAGTATAACCCATGATAGGATGGAGTATCAAATGCTGACCTCCAAACTTTAGTATGAGATGGCACCCCATGATGATGAGTATACATGGCTATGCTACTAAAGAAGTTGGATAATTTACAGACGTAAAATACAATGTCAAAATTTACATTCTTCATTATTTTTATAAGTTTTGCGACCACTATAAAACATCTTTGAAAGCTTAATTCTAATAGTTCATTAAAGATTTTTATATTTTCAAAGAAGAAGAAAGCTTTGATCTTAGTGTGACCTTTTAAAAACTGACATAGAATGTTTCGAGCCTATGAAATTGACGAGTAATCAAGTTACTCACGGGGCGGAAGCGTAGTAATGCGAAATTGTGACTTTGAGAGCGGTCAAAGGGACCAGCTACGGACACACAAATCCAATTTACTTGTTTCGACTTTCAGGCTAAATGCTTGTGCCAATTAAACGACGCGTAAAGTGCGTCTGTAAGCCCTTCACAACCCTTTTTTGATCATCAATACCCCAGCGGTTGAGGATCACTATTCAGAGGGAACGTCCTGCTTGATTAATACTAAAATTCAATATATTCAGGTTGTCCTCTGGTTTTGCGGTTCCCAATAATAATATAAGCCTTCGCTTCAAAGCTAACGAATGCTGCGGTGTGTTCACAATTTACATGAATTTCAAATTAATTTTAGTTTGTAAGTATTTAAGTTTGAGACCGTGTGTGCAGTGAAGTTATTACTTCGCATTAAACATACTAATCAAATTTTTACACGACAGTATAATGAAATAAATTACATCAGATATTATACATCAATAAAATTGATTTGTATTATTTTAACTACTAAATGACGACGGTGGTCCAGTGGTGGACGGACTCGGCCTCTTATGCGAGGGGTTCCGGGTTCGATCCTGACCCGTCCGTGTGTGCCTTGAAATGGGTTATTCTAAATTTCTAAGTGCACACGAGACCATCGTTCGCTCACCGGTGAAGGAAAACATCGTGAGGAAACCTGCATGCCTGATGAGATTGAAAGTCTTTGAAGGTATGTGAAGTTCACCAACCCGCACTGGGCCAGCGCGGTGGACTATTTGCCCATTACCCTCCTCGCCTGATTTCGAGGAAGGAGACCCGTGCCCAGCAGTGGGACATATAAGGGTTGATACTTTACTTTTAACTATTAAATTATAGATTTATGAGTTAATTTTCTGTAGCATTTTAAGCGATATTAATATGTACCTTAAACTACCTAATGGTGAAGAAATTTTCATTAACCAGGTAGGAAGACGAACTTCGCGCAGTGGCCGGTCTCTGTTGGATGCGAGTGGTAAAGGTCTTGGCGTTCATTAAGGAAGGACTATGTTCTATGAATTGTTCCTTACCATTTACAGACTTCAGAGCGCCATGTAACACGATAGATAGGTGTAGTATATTCGGTCATCGTCACTGATACCACAGTGACACGGGCTTTATAACACACGATATTTGTTATTCGCGCGCACACCCACTCTCGCCGGCTTGCTGTAGTGACGTGCACCCCACCCGTACATTGAGCACGAGATCGTCTTTACAACTATTTAAGATAGTTATACACTATAACTACAAACAGTACTACAAAACTAATATTTTAAAAGTATACAGATTAATAATTTTTTGAGTTTTGATATGTCATAGTAGAGGGGTCTTCTTTCAGTAGTCGATTGTAGTAGGTATGGGCGTCGGGAATGGTAATGAGCTTACGAAGATATTCAAATATCTTATCAGTACTTAAAAGAGAATGATCAATGAGATCGGAAATTTTAAACGATAAAACTAAACTAAAATGTCATATTCAGGAACCACGCTTCCTGCTATAATATCCAGGAGGAACCTATATCCTGTCTTATTTTAATCCTGCACAGAAAATAACATTTAAGATAATATCCGGTGAAATATTCATAGTATTTATTTGAACTTTGATGGGGCATGTCACTCGCAGTGTCTGTTGTAGCTTGAAAAATATTTTTATATATTTTAAACGAAACCAAAAAGGAAATTTATTCAGTATGGCATATTGATATAGCATAATAAATAAATATTTTTTTGGAGAATGGTACAGAAACAATTACAAGTAAAATGTTCAATAATAAATAATATTTATAAGTAATAATAATATTATTATCATTTATTATTAGGTACTATGACTATGGTATATTATACCTTAATTTAGACTAATATAAATAGTAGAATATTACATTATTGTATAAAACCTCAAAGATAATGATGACTATGTTTGACATAATATCGATTATTACAGTCCCCAGTAAACTTGTAAGAACACCAAGACGGCTGATCTCTTCGAACTCATATAACATAATATCTCAATTGAATGTCAATCTATGTGATTCAAAAGCTATGTATTCTATAACCATAGTTGTTGTACAATATTTTAAACGTACTACGCTTAGAATATTGAAAAAATAAAAAAAAAAATCTTCCTAACAAATACAACTATCAGATTTGTTTCTGAGATCGTTATTCATCATGTTTTAGTTATTTTTAAAATAAATTAATATTGACAGAGTTCGGACGATAATAAGGTAACGATGAAGATCGCTAAACCTCTGAGCTTTTCATCAAAGCGTGTTTGACTTGGCCAATTTTTCTAATTTGTTTCAAAGCCATATCAAATCGTGAATCCATCAAAATGAATGGAGGGAAAATTGTTCAGTTTCTTTTTTGTGCTGGCGTTTAATTATAATTTAATTTGACTGAAATTTAATTAAAACGTACTTAAAATATATTTTTGGAAATTTGAAGTATGCTTACAGGGTCTTCTCAAAATGAAATTATGATAATAAAATATAATAAATATAATTTATTTCATTAAAGAAAGTCCCACTTTTAGAGTAGTCTAGCCAAATAGAATAGCCTATATGCAGTAAGGCTGCGTCCTACATGAGCGATCTAGATGCGAAGGCAAGACGGCGCGGCGCTGCGAGAAAACAACAGACTGTCAAAACCTATTGAAGTGTTTTACGTGACCAAACGAACGTGGGGAGCGGCGCGAAATGAAAATTCGCGTTCATGTAGGACATAGCCGCCGCGTCGCATCCATTAAATTCGCATGACACCGCTTTTTAAGCGCGTTCGCTTTTAACCGTTCACGTAGGACGTAGGCTTAAGCTTGTGTGGTATAATTTTAACAGAAACAATTAAATTACTTCAATTAAAATAATATTTTTACTACCATTCGACCACCAAATAAATGATGTCCAATTTAGTTGCAAGACCGTCGCTGCATTCATCAAGACAGGCCTATCCAAAAGCGGATCATGTTTATGACTACACGAGAATCATATTCTCTTATTGTCTATAATTATATATTTACCCAAATGTATATTTATTTCGTTGAGTGGAGTGAGCTATAAAATGCCTCGGGGGCTCCTTAATTACGTCACGTAGGACGGATTCCACGTAGGATCCGCCAACTTTCAACTAAGCCGAGCCTACACGCTGCCGTAAACATCACGCGCTCAAGATATGCGCTAAGCTCCCACTGTTTATAATCCACGATCGGTTATTAAGTGCTCGCAATCATGGCCTTGTGGAAGTTTTTCAAAACTTTTATTGAGTTGCCAAGATTAAGATTTTTGCGATTGCTGAAATTACGTGCTGACAATTGCTGACAGTTAATTGCTGATTTGATACTTGTTGTTTTTCCGTCAATCTATGTTACTGAAAAAATTACATTGTTTCATTACTTTCATTTATTGTAATTCTTAAATTACGTATTGTGATGATAAAATATTAAGTGCTATGTCAATTAAGTATTTAAATCAAATCAAATTAAATAATATTTATTTCGTAGGCAAATTACGTAGCACTTGAAACAATATGTCAATATTTTTTTATAAGCTAATGCTAGATTCGCAAAGTAGCAGTTTTCTCAAGAGAAGAATCTAGCAAGAAACTCTGTAGGATTGCTCTTTTTAAAATATGGTTGTACAATTTTTGTACACACATCTAAATAACAACATACTAATATACATGTAAATAATAACAACATGCTAGTTACATAAATTAATTCACATTTGCCTAAAATAAATAAATAAGTAAATTGTATTGTTTTAGATAGTAAGGAGTTATGATACAAATAAAACAGTTTTATCGATAACGACGTGGAAATAACGAAGTGGTATCAGCGTGACAGGTTATCATGTGCCCAGGACGGCGAGAGCTTTTGCTGTTAAATGTTTGTGTTCATCACACGTTTTCGTAATAAAAACGATAATAAAATATATTAGGTCAATTCAAAATTAAGGATGTTAGTATTAAAATATATACTAGTAACTTGCGTGCAAGGCATATTGAAATTCTAAATTTCTCAAATCCTATGTTATATATTTGTTATCATGGAAGGCCTATGTTCAACAGTGGACGGATAAAGGCTGATGATGATGATGATGTTTGTTATCTGCCTACGCAAAATTCTAGTGTAATGTTAAATAAAGTATGCTACTTATAAATATAAAAATTATGTAAAATACCTTTTAAGATGTGAAAGCTAAAGAATATGGTATGTTGGTTAAATTCGTTATAG
Organism: Lycaena phlaeas; assembly: GCA_905333005.2. Classification (NCBI taxonomy): domain Eukaryota; kingdom Metazoa; phylum Arthropoda; class Insecta; order Lepidoptera; family Lycaenidae; genus Lycaena; species Lycaena phlaeas. The sequence goes on from HG995166.1 coordinate 19,703,767, forward strand.
AAAGTGCGCTACTCAAGATTGTCTGAATAAAATATAAGCTAAGTATAATGGGCTTGTCTCTATTAAAAGCGTTTCATGTAATAAATCCCCCTCACATCAAAAATATACAAACGCTTATTCCTAACTAAAGAGAAGGCAGTTATCGTTAATGTATGTTAATAACTCTTTAACACGTGCGATTCCAGTAATTTGGAGGAAATCTGGGAACATTAAAATTAACACTCTTCAATTTAAGTTTACAATTCATTCTGACAGAAATTTTACATATATATATTATAATATACTAGCTGTTGCCCGCAGCTTCGCCTGCGTTACCTAAGATTTACAACGGGATCTTAGTACGCAAAATAAGTAACTTTTCTGGTAGATTTTTTACACCTTGTGTCCGAAAAACCCAAATATCTTACGGAACCATATTTTTTTCCAGATTAAATTTAACCTATGTTACTCGAGGATAATGTAGCTTTCGAATGGTGAAACAATTTTTTCAAGTACTTTTTGAGCCTATTCATTACAACCAAACAAAAAAAAATCCTCTTTATAATATTAGTGTAGATAAAATTTTACATATATATGAACACGGTAGTAAATTATAAGAATTGGTACATTATAAATTTATAGCACTTAAAACTACTTTTCATATAAAAGAGTTATTTCAAGTTGCAAAGCACTCATCTTGCATTACAAGGTACGTAAAAGAGTCATTGTCTCGGCAAACGTCGCGGCGGTAACAATTTACTGAGGGCGCGGTTTTTTCTTCAAACTGCGCATTTCTGATGCAAATTCTCTACGTGGATCGTTTGCCGTGATATTCAACCGTTTTGAGTGCTCTCAAGTTAGTGTTTTGTTGAAAAGAAACCGGTCGCGGTTAATACGGAAACGTTTCAAAGGACTCCCGTTCAAAGACACGCCATCTCAGATTTCCATTTTGCTGTGTTTATTAATTTCTAAATTGGAATGTTTTATGTTGCTAGTAACTCGAGGTTATACGGCTATGTACGTGGCTTCCAACGATGGAAGGTGAAACCGACGTTGATTCGTAACCTATTATAAAATAAAAGGGAATTAGTGGTTTTACTGTCTATTCTTACATAGTTTTGCAACTGGTCTGCTGAATCGCTTTATCCGTCCACTGCTGAAAATAAGACTATGTTCAGATGCGCTTATGATTCTGATATTATTTGTCATTCTAGGCTAGTCCTAGTTGGATGGAGTAGCAGAAGATCGGCCATAGGCCAGCAATAGATCTATTTATAGTAGGGTGAAGGAAAAAGTTAATAATAATCATCACGTATCCAAAAGTATTGCAGTGATCTCCGCGCAGTGGCAGGTCCGCGTTGGATGCGAGTAGCAAGGGATGAGTCGTCATGGCGTTCATTGAGGGAGGCTTATGTTCAGCAGTGGACGGATAAAGGTTGATGATGATGATGATGATGATCTAATGAACGCCATTTTTGTGAACAGTAGCGAGCTTACCCGATAATATTCTTGCAATGAACGCATACGTACCTGTAACATAAAACATACAATCAGTCAAATGCTTAATATTAACTTACATGAGGTCTGGGTTCGATCCTGACCCCTCCCCCTGTGTTGATTCAAACTTGTTTTAACTACTTTCTAAGTGTACTTAAACATGACACCATCGCTAGCCCAACGGTGATAGAAAAGCTCGTGAGAAAACCTGCATGTCTGATGACATTAAAGGCTTTTGAGCGTGTAAAGTTCACCAATGTGTGAAAGCCCAATACTTTTTTCACTATTTCGAGTAGGACTTGTTCCTATCAGTCGGACAGATAAGGGTTTATACTTTTTTATACGATATTACGATGCTAACCACTTATCATTAGGTCCTTATCTCTCTGTTCGCCTGGCTAACATACAAAAGTAGCAACACTATAAGATAAACTTAACTATTAAATTATATAGTATAAGTATAATCTTCGTCAATCATTTGACAAATTTGCCAATTGAATATTTAAAAAAAACTTTGAAAATAAAATGTAAGGCGGCAGAAACAAATTCCAAATTCAAAACACACAACTCAATAATCGACTACGCAAAGGACATAACATATACAGCCTAGAATCGTGCAAACAGTTTTTTTGCCACAGCGAAACAAGTCGTCGACACTCGAACGTGTGTTCCTTTACAAACCACTCAAAAATAAATTGCACCAAACTGAGCCGTTTAAACGTCCTTATTCTGTACGTAAATCAAAAGAGGCAATCGCGGGCATGCGGCGAGGCAGCGCCATAGTCGGTTTGCATTTTAATTAATTAAGAGAGAGAGCGCAACAGTCTGTGTTTACGCACGGAGACAGGTATTCGGCTTAGCCGGCCTTACTCCATTAGGAAAATTAATGTTTTGAATTACTCGCGGCCGACCGAGGTGTCGGGCGAAGACGTATACGGTATAGCACGGATGTTTTCCGTTCAATCTGTCGTATTGATTCGCGACGGACTTAAACAAATATTCCCTTTAAATCCGCTATTTCTTGTTGAGCATCAATCGAGCAAGCGGGTTTTAGACGCGGATATTCTACAATAGATCATATCCACGCAATCGAACAAATTATTGAAAAGTATAATGAATACCAGAAACCTCTTTATATAGTGTTCATCGACTATCAGAAAGCCTTCGACACAATCCTACACTCCTCTATATGGAGCGCCTTAAGCTCACAACACGTGGAACACAAGTATATAGAAATCATAAAGTACTTATACAACAACTGTACCAGTAGAGTAAAACTCGAGACGATGGGACCACCGATACCCATAAGGAGAGGGGTAAGGCAAGGCGACCCACTATCACCAAAAATATTTATAGCGGTGCTAGAGATGGTGTTCAGAAAATTAAATTGGCAAAGAACAGGGCTGAATATTAACGGCAATTTCATCAACCATCTAAGATTTGCCGATGATATTATTCTATTATCAGAAAGCGCTGAAGAGATGGAATCAATGATACACTCGCTAAAACAAATGAGCTATGAAGTGGGCCTGGAAATGAATTTAAATAAAACCAAAATTATGTCCAACAGTATAAAACATCCCATATATCTTGACCAAAAACCATTAGAATACGTAGATAGTTATGTATACCTTGGCAAACAAGTTTCCTTTGGAAAACAAAACAATGAATTAGAAGTCGAAAAAAGAATTTCAGGGGCATGGAAAAAATTCTGGAGTTTAAAGGAAATACTTAAAGGAACGATGCCTATTAATTTAAAGAAAAAACTAATGGACACATGCCTGCTTCCCTCAATTACCTACGGCTGCCAAACATGGAAATACACGCTACGCGTAAAGAATAAGATTAGATCCTGCCAACGAAGTATGGAGAGGAGCATTACAAATGTGAAAAAAATACAAAAAATACCACATAGTATCATACGAGAAAAGACTAAATTGACAGATGCACTTATTTTCTCACAAACGCTAAAGTGGCGGTGGGCAGGCCATGTGGCTAGGATGAGAGATGACCGTTGGACCTCTAGACTGACGTTATGGCGTGGCCCTGCTGGCTTTAGAAAGAAAGGAAGACCGGTAACTCGATGGGATAGCGACATAATAAAAATTGCTGGTAAAAACTGGAAAACAACTGCTGAAGATAGAGAGAAATGGAAAAATCTGGAGGAGGCCTTTACCCTCATATAAGAGGGGTTCTTGCATGCCTGCACAAAATATTAGAGTTACAATTATTATAATTATTATTATAACTATTGAAATATTATTGTCATTAGATTTTAATTATTAATCTATGTACTAAAATTTTAATTTTAAATCTAAAAAAAAAAATACAAATTACTAAAATGTTATCAATCATTATCACACTAAATGTTAGCTATAATTAATTATAATTAACTTGTTTAAAAATGTAATCTTGATTTGATTTTGCGAGAAATAAAAGGCTTTTTATTTTATTTTTATTTTATTTATTTTATTATTTCTTGTTGAGATCTGTACATATATTTTCGCCAGCCAATAAAAACAGTATAATATAGAAAAGTTTTTGGTGTAAATGTAATTTAGTCGTCTTGCCATTCTCTGACAGGGCTCATGTCCATCATTCGTCGACTGCTGAAAATTGGTCTCCCTCAAGATGATCCCATGCCATTCGAAACCAAGACGGACTGGCCATTGCACAGAGATCGTCTTTCTATCTAGTAATTGGCCCAGCACCATTTCGTCTACCTAAACGCAGCGGGTTGTCCAGCAGCTGAGAAATAAAGAATGTGGCGAAAGATTCTAGTTTAGGTATTTCAAGTGAACATTGTGTTTATTGTTTTTATTTTTGCTACCTTACCAACGAATCAAACATATTTATTTTGATGAATATAACTGTTAGAGGACTTTCAAAAAGACAATCTTTAACCAACAGCCAACTTCAACGCCTAAATACATAAATCCTTTATTAGTATATAAGAGAAAATATAATATACAAAACTATTGTCTTTATAAGACGACTTTAATAAAACGCAATACATTTTAGAATAAAACCCGGTGGAAACAATTTTGTTTTTACTTTTATGTAGTCTTAAAGCTCTTTAAAGCTATACTAAAACATATCGCGCGTACAGCACATGAAACTCTTTCATTGCTGAATGCAATCCTTTAAGAATATAGTAGATTGGTAACACTGAAACATTGTATATCTACGAGCTGATCTTTAAAATAGCCTCTGACGGCCAGGCTATTTTTATTTTAGATTTGAGATAAGCGTGTTGGTATACTTGAAAGTATTTGACAAAATATTATATGCTTTGAAAAAAAAATCGCGTATCAATACAATAATTTTCTAAAAGAGCCCAAATAAAATATTAACCGATAAAAGTATATGGGCTATTCCGTGAAATTTTAAGTTTTACTAAAGGCCTTACAGATAGAGTATGGAGTATTTGTCAAATATCTGTCAAATATGTTGCCGATAGCCTATTGGGAACTTAACTGGAGATTGTGAAACAGGTCCTTAATGTTGTAACTTAGTATAGATATTTTAATATTACAATGTAAACAAACAAGGAAAAATTTCATTTTTATTAAAATATATATTTTTTTAATGTGTGAAATTACTGAAACGATTTTTATAATATAATAAATATATATTACTTAAACTATTAGGGTAGGATAACAACATAAGGAACCTTACCCAAGGTAACCTGGGTGCATGCGAAATACATTGCCCAGCGTAATAAAAAATGCTACTTCACACTACACTAGCGGAAACGCAAATCGTCGATTTCTAGAGACATGATACGCTGATGCTGTCGAATTTCCCAAGAAAAGGTGACGTCCTTTCAATTGTCCTGTTTTTCATTTTTATTTATACCAGCTATACATATTAAGTAACAGTACATCAATCTTACGCGACACACTGGGAATGTGACATACCATTATAAATCTCATTGAAGATACGCCGTCATCCATCAACGAAAGGAAATGAAGTCCCGCGTGCGCCATCTGCCGTACGTGGAACGCAACAGCAAACGTGATAAATCCTTTGTACGGACTGAATTTAAATAGTTGTAGTGTTGCCAGTCGCATAAACAGTAGGTTGCACGCGTGACAGATTACAAAGCGATTGGCAAATGCGCAAAGGAAAGCGTTTAAAAAGTTTAAATATCATTCTTTGCTCTAAATTTAAAAAGATAAATGAATAATAAATTGTTGTTCTAATACATGCCTTCATAAACAGAGCAAAGCACTATTTTAAAAATCTTTTTATAATTATTTTAAGTTAACTAAAAATTTGTGAAATATGGTTAAAAAACAACGTTTTTTATTTTCTAACAAAATATGTACGAACTTAAGCCCGATCTTTTTATATTGAGTAATTTTCTAAGTATTGGATAGTTTGATAAATCAAGAAAAATATTGTGGTATGATTGCAGAAACTATCCTCAGCGTTTACATTTATGAACACCTGGTAAATGCTATATTTATGTGTGAGCCTTAATTTTTTTTTAGTTTTGTATTTTTGTGCGATACTCAAATAATGTGCACACACTGGTTTTTTAGAGTAGACCGTTTTTCCTTTATCATACCAAAGTATTTCTTCGCATTTACCACTGGCCCTGTTCAGTAACCAAACGTCATTCATCGTACATAATCAATACGATACGATCTTGCAATGGTTGTATAAGTGACATGGATTTAAAATAAATGAGAAATATAACCCAAGAGAGAGACTTAGAGACATTATATACTAAATATTTACGGGATATTTAGGTACCATGTTTTTTTATGTTCTTTCGCGGAGCTCGATATTTCGACATTGTCTACGAATGTCATGTTCACGAGACTGAAGTATTCGGGTAAATGTTGCCGGCGTTAGAGGTGCCCGTACCGGACACCGGTCAGTCCCGTTTTAAATAGTTTCAATAAGTATATTTTAAGTTCAATAATAATTTATTTTGCGTGATGTATATTTATTTAATGTGCACATAAGTTATCAGAGTGGGAATTACCATAATACAACCGAGGCAAAATATTACTGACCGTGGTTTACATTGATACAATGAAATTTTATAAAAGCCATCAATAAGCCGACAATCCATCGAATTGTCCAGCCGATCTAATCATCTCAAAGAGAGTAATCAGCGGTATTAGCAATCATGATATTGCAGTCACAATAATACAATTTAAATACAAAAACGCTCCGGGCAACGCATTTCCAATATCCGTAATTTGCGTTGACCCCCATGCGTTTGACGAACTCATTTCCACGACAATTGCTTTTATATTAATAGCAATGTGACGAAAAATGTTTGATATTATTTAAAATAATGTTAATAATTTGGCACTTACTAGTGTAATGTTTAGCTTGTAAGCTATTTAACGTTTCATTTTTAAATCATTTCAACAAACTACGCATCAGCTAAGTTAAGTGTACAATTGTCTGTTTTGGCTCTTTATCGATAGTATTTTATGTCACCTTCTTTTCTGAAATTTACTGATGCTTTGTTTGTTGAAATGATTGTTTAATAATCAGTGGTATATACTTTATATACACTTTGTCACTAGTTTTAAAAAGCCTGTTGTGTTCTGCAAGGAAAACAAAATATTTCAATTTAAACACCCAATCAAGAAATCTAATAATTTTAATTATATTAAATTTAAAAAAAGAAGGCTAATCATAATATAAGTCCCCCAGTCAAAGGCAATTTAATGTTGACGGATGATCTAAACTACTTATCAAGCCATATTAATCTGTATGCGAAAGCCTATCTCTATTTACAAAGTAAAATGAATTTTCCATCCGAAACCTTTCCATATGTACTCGTAACATCCTTCAATAAAGATCTAGATCACAGGAAATCATATTTGACCGGAAATGTAAATCCGTTGAATAAATAAAATGGCCGAAGTAGTTCGAGCGGGGGTATAAAAAGGAAATCATTTTATACATAAATTCGATTGGTACTAAGCCACAGTTGATCGCGAATATGCTTTTAGGGTATTAGAGTCAAATGCAAGAAAAATGTAAAGCCTTCACGGTGGCTTGGGGAGCATTTCCTTAAAAGGTTGTCCATAAGGAGCTCCAAGGAACACGCAATCATTACTTATGCATTAACCTGGCTACCTTCGTAATCGGTCCCAGCGGCGAAGAGCGCGTCGCTCTCGCATGATTTTATTATATCATTCGACCCCGAAAACCGTCCATCGCTTAAACGAATTTTTGACAGTATATCAATTTCGCGTGGAATTCCACGTGAAATTGTTTGCTATTTTCTGAATATCAAGGTTCATTATTCTCGATATTTAGATAAACTATTTCATATTACCCTACCTGCGAAATTAACACATCTAAGTTTCTAATAAGTCTATCGCAATATATGTATATGAATATGATAATTATATGAATACTTGAGATTATGGCATTTATATATAATAATAATAATATCTATGGACGCTTTTACACCACGACAATCTGGTCCCGTACTAAGTACTCGAAGAGACTTGTGTTACGGGTACCAGACAACGGAAATACATATATTTAATACTTTTTATATTAATACTCATATTTAAGATTTTTATTATATAATACACATATTTAATACACATCCATGACCCAGGAAGAAATAAACTTTTTTTTGTTTTTTGTTCCCTGGCGAGATTCGAACTCGCTACCTCCGGCTTGTGCGCTATCGCGCTAACCACTGCGCCACAGAGGTCGTCAAAAAAAATATATATATATACAAATGGATGGCCATTTGTATATTTTTTCCGTATATGTGGATTTTGTGCGAGATTTTTATATTAGTCGGATAAGCTGTTAACGGTTTATTTGGATAAAATGCTAATAATAAAATATTCAAAACATTTGATTTTCCTTTAGCAGACCATTAAAATAATCTGTAGACATCAAAAAGCTTGCGATTTCCATAAAAAGATCCATAAAAAGATATAAATCTATGCAAAAAGAAACGAAAAATACTATATATTTTTTAAACATCAAAAAATCTTTCTCGTAAAAGATTAATATTATCAGAGATCGTTCTTTCGTCAAACTAAAATTTTATACGACTGTTATCTGTACATATCTTTCTATCTATTACTTTTAAAGAAATCCATAAAGCTCTTTGACGGTTTCTGCGAAAAGCGAATAATGAAATACGCTTTCAACGTCGACAGCTAAATGTTTTCCTTAGCAGCAAATTGGAAAGCCTCTTTTTATACCAGCTAATGCTTGGGATAGAAAAAACAAGAAAGGTTAATTATTTATTATATATATTAAGTAACATTTAAGTGGCTAACTTAGTAGCTTATGTGTATGTTTCTTTGGTATAATACAAAAAAATAGATACTCTTCAGCGGAAATTATTTACGACCATACCAGGGCCTGGGTAGGCGCGCTGGCGTGTGTGGGGACTCGCATTTGGGTGCCCTACCCCACTAAAACCGCTACGTGAGCCTTCAGCCGCTATATTTGAGGGACCCGGATCTGTGCAGGCGACGGGATACCCTCAGCGACAGACTGGTCCTGGCAAAGACCAGATTCTCCACAATAGGGGGACTGCCCGGCTACGACTTGCCAGTCCCCACGACGTCGTGTCTTAAGCTGGGCCCGGGTTCCCATCCCGAGCCCGACACGAGCACAGGGGCTTTATTGAAGGCGCATTAAATAGCGCCTCCGACGCACCGCCGTTCGTCGTCTACGGGGGGGGCTGCGTCAGCGGCCTCCTCTCTTACCTTCTGGGACATCACTGTCTCGCAGAAAGAGGCCATTGCCGTCCAGGACTCGTCAGAGTCAAGCATGATGACGCATGAGTGATGACGCTCGACAAAGACAAGTCCCCTCCGATGACAGACGTCACATCATGACGCAGCGCCGCCCATCTCGGGCACACCTCGAGGGTGTGCTGGGCAGAGTCCACCGCCGCGCCACAATCATGACATTCAGTCGGCGGCTCCCTGTGGGCCGTCCGACACAAGAAATCAAATAGCAGATAGGCCTCCCTCAATGAAAGCCACACATTATACACATACCTATTGTTATTTTCACTAAATAACTAAAGACGATGTAATTTCAATACGATTAAGAGATAGTATTGCAAATTAAAAGTGTCTAGCACTTAATAAGCGGAGCTGCAGCTTAACTTGAACATTCAAATAACAAAACTTGGTGGAAGTTAGCTCACGTGTCGGTGCAATAATTCTGATGCCATATCAAAGAACTATAAAGCTTATAATCGCTTGCACTCACCGAGGTACTTGCCTCAACACTTCAGAGAGCGAGTGTCGAAACACGGCAATGTTCGCAGTCAAATTTGATTCGTAAAGTTTTCGACTTGTAGTGTATGGGATTTAAACGGTTTAAGTTTGATCTTTTGAAGATTTAGATCCGTGGTTTCGCTTCAAATTGTTCTGTGGCGCAAAAGCCTTAAGTCAGTTCTAAACTAATTAATTGTATACTTGGCGAGGTTTTTGTGAGGAATGTTATAAAATTAAGGAATTCGTTGGGATGCTTAGTAATAAATTTATTAGTTCACGAAAATAAGTATATCGCTCAAATTTTTAAACAGATTTTGAGTCATATTACTAAATTATGCCTCATCTAATGTATAAAATCTGGTATATAAAATTATCATGTCGCGATACATAAAATTAGCATGACCGATTCTCATTAATTTAATATTAGAATATTTTTTATGCCCCCAAATGTATCCACTCCTCAATTTCTTTTTTCAAGTTTTTTTTAATACAGCATTCTTTTGAATGAAAAAAAATATACATCTCGAAAATTTTACCCTTTCACGATGAACCCCTGTTTTTTTAACAGCGATATTAGTACTTTCAGTAGAAAGAAATCTTTCAGGGTCAGTCAATTAGTCTTAATCTAACATAATATTATATTATATTATAGTAATAACTTTACAATATATAAGATAGGAAATTGTGTATGTTACTGAAATCCTAAATGGCTCGACGGATTATAATAAAAAGAAATTGTCTGGGTTCAAGAGGATTCGAATAGATAGATTATGTTCATAATTCGGTTTAATAAATACAAGTATACAAATAACATGATATACTAAATATTTTATACACAACAACATCTGCCGGATCCTTTAGTATTGCTTGTAAATTATTAGTGTCATCAAAATTATTTTTGTATATTGTAAGAAAAATAAATATTTATTGGGGTCTTATTTTATTTAGGTCCCAATATTATAAATACATATAAAATAAAATATTAAATTTAAATATGAATAGTAATCGTGTTAGTATATAACAAAAAAAAATGTTTTCTGTCTGGTCTAAGTCAAATAAATATTCTAATTTTGAACAATCAAAACCTGACATCGGTATTATGGTATTATCATTAATATTTTATAAACTCATTGATTTGCACAAATCTTTAAAATTTCTTCCATTCAAATAATATTTCTAGATCAAATTTTACAACCTCAGAACTTAATGAAACTTCATATCTGATGGATTGAAGATTGAACGCCCAAAAGTTTTATTTTATCGTAATAATAACAAATCTCCTTGGTGGATAGAATTATTATAAAGAAAGAATAATAGACTGGCCTGTTGGTCTAGTGGTTAGAGAGTCACGGTGACTGCCAAACCAGAAGGTAGTGGGTTCGATTCCAATCCTGGATATGCATTTAGGAGTATAATATGTACCAGTTGTCTTGTTGGCATAAGAACAGGCTCTGCCTAGTCATAATCAAATCGATGTGGGCGAGTTTTCCCGTTATATAATAATAATACATTATTAAAGCCAAATGGGTAGATTTTGACATATTTAACAGAATGTGAATTTGAAAAAAAAAATAGAGGTAATAATTATAAGCATCTGAGTTTGACGGCAAGTTTCCGATTTCCATGTTTGACGTTAACTTTAAAAAGCCTTTTTTACTTGCCTATTTCAACAGATAAATATATTTATGCCATCCCAATTATTACTTCATAAAATAAACCCCATAAACCGTTTCACGTTATAAAAACATTACGGAACCTAAAGTTAGGGATAAGCGGAAATAAAAAAGTCGTCACAGCAAAGCCGGGCTCCGCTAATAAAGGGAGCATACGAGACAGGCCCGTATTACAGCCCTAATGTAGGCGTCGTGTCTTTATTGTTAATAATGTCATGAGGAGTTTATTAAACGGATTCCTTACACCTAAAACGGCGCGATGATTGGTAGCCATCACTATCATCATGATTCATCATCATCATCAGCCTTAATCCGTCCGCTGCTGAATATAGGACTCCTTTAATGAATACCAAGAGGGCTTCGGGACGGATTCTCTGCCACTCGCAACCAATACGGACCAGCCACTGCACAGAGATCATCTTCCCATCTGGTTAATAACCAGATGCTTATATTTACATATTATAATGATAATTATTAAGTGAATTGATTAAAGAGCTACATAATAGGAAGTGGACATTCCATAAGCATCAACATGCCAGTTAAAGGCAGGGAATAATGAAACACAAGAAAATAATACATGTAAATAGATCAACGTTGAATGGTTTACCAAGGGCATAAAGTATCAACCCTTTTTGTCCCACTGCTGGGCACGGGTCTCCTCCTCGATCGGGCGTGGAGGGTAATTTGCTAATAATTCACCGCGTTAGCCCAGTGCGAATTGGTGAACTTCACATAATTTCAAAGACTTTCAATCTTATCAGGCATGCAGGTTTCCTCACGATGTTTTCCTTCACCGGTGACCGAGCGATGGTCTCGTGCTTGGGGTGCACTTAGAAATTAGAAAAACCCATTTCAAGGCACACACGGGGGGGTCAGGATCGAACCCGGACCTCTCGCATAAGAGGCTGAGTCCATCCACAACTGGACCATCGTTGCTCTACGGACCATCGTCGCTCTACACCAAGGGCATATTCCACGATAAAAGCTTAGGTCTCGGAGTCGGTAACTTTTCTGTAATTGTATCTAGAAGAGAGATATTGTATCTACAAGAGACATCATTGCTCAGAGGAAGACAGAAGAAGTATTAAATAAGAACACTAGAAATACAAAGTACTCACGCATGCACAAAGTTACGCATACACGTAACCGTTATATCACGTAAATAACGTAACTTCTATAGTAACGTAATATATATTTAATGGTGAATTTCTTAAGACGTTTAATTACTGCTTTATCAAAAGTAACAACTTTTTCATTATGTTTCCAAAACAATTTAAGCTATACAGATGTTATAAGAGCTCATTTGCGGCATATATCGATAATATAGGAAAACAATTCGTCGGGTTATTGCGTCGTAATTGTATGTAGGTATTCAAAGAGAACGTAAACTTCGTCGAAAGCTGTGATTGCTTCATAAAGAACCGTCCTAAAGAAGCACTTGAAATACCTTTATAGCTGTTTAAATGAGAAACGGTTATAGGCTTTCCGTTTTATTAAAAATCGATTAGTGTTGGGGAAATGTTTTATACGTTTTTTGATGTTTTTTCCTAGACGTTTCTTTCGCCGTCAGGTTTCAAAGAGTCTGGAGTTCAGATTGGTTGTGTGTGTTTATTAGTTTTAAAATTGATTTATTAAATCAGAGGTCTGCTATATGTGTATATTACGAGCATTTATTTATTCTATGATATATTTTATTTAACTTAACATCGTATTATCTATGGACATGTTTAAATATTGATCTTTGATAAATTCTAAATCTACGTATATTAATTACGTGACCATTTAAGGATTTTTATATTTTTTTTACTTAAACTTTTTTCAACCATTTCTTTTTATTAAGGGAAATATCATTTTTGTTTTTACTATACTTACCGAACTATGAAAATAAATTATCATATGCACTGATGAAGCGTCTAAAAGGTTAAAGGTGCTTTATGCATATTAGAAAATGGAGTTACCCGTAATTTAGTATTAAATCTCTGTGTAACTCTCCCAGGACCGAAACAGCCAATTCGAAGCCGGCACCTAAGCACTTGTCGACGGTTTATAGCAATTTAATATGGCAGCTTAATACTACATGATAAACTATGGACCCACAAGGCGTTTCTATTAAAATTATACTGTAATGGTCTTACTCACCTATCCTTACTAATATTATAAATGTGAAAGTAGGGATGTTTATTACGCTTTCACGCAAAAACTACTCAATCATGAAACTTTCTACACGTGTTCTCGAAGGTATAAAAATTTAGAAGTAACATAGGGTACTTTAAAAAAAGGGCCTTTTTTACTGTACTTAGTTTTGTGAAGTCCACTTATTGTGATGTCATATTTTTTTATGATAGTATTTTTAAAATTACATTATTGAGTAAGAGTAATTTAGTATTATGTATTAACAAATAAGTACTATTACTTATTCGTACTTTTTAACTAGATTTTTTTTTGTATATTTATTTTTTATGGTTACGCGAATTTCACTTATTATAGTGCCACAACTTTAAAGGATTTCGTCGCGGTTTTTAAGTTTTTACATGCCCGACGTTTCGGATACTTCACAGCAAACATGGTCACGGGAGAACTTAAGGTTTTTTTCTTGATTTGTGTGACGGTCTTCGGACGGCCTTTCTTCTTTGTGGGACCGCTAGATTTTTTCCTTGGAAGATGATCACCTACGTCCTACACTTTCTTTTTGTAAAGATGTTCGAATTTAAGACTGAAAGATTTTTGTTGACAAACACCCTCGCGGAGTACGATTGCAATTTTTTTTTGATTGAAAAACTTTTTCAAAAGGATAAAACTAATCGCACGTACCAAGTCTTCATTACTTCGAAAGAATTTCCTGGTATATTACCTTCAAAAACTAAAGTTCAGAGATTACCCGAGCAGAGCTTTCCAACTTTATACCTTGTGAATTTTTAGGTTTTCCTACTTGCCAACTTTGAGCAATATCCCTTTACGTTTCGGAGGCTTCATTCTAGCCGCTAATAAACTTGAACCCTACCACCGAGATGTTAAGGTGGACTTTGATGCGTATCAAATTTCTTTGTGTTCCTCAAATATTAGCAAAAGAATGAAGAGTTAATTATAAGATCTACTCGTTGCTTTCAACTTATTACATTTTTGTCGGTTAAAGACGTCGAAAAAAAGATTCAAATAATAATAAAAAAAATGGAACGTTCGCAATCACGTTTATAGAATAAAATTTTTTTCTTAAAAGCAAAGTAAAGATTTAAAATATTTAGGAAAATATTTACAATTATATTTTATATTTAATTTATCTCTATATTAATACATTTAAATTTAATGCGCGTTTGCCCCCTCTTCTAAAAACGCTTTTATTATATAGAGACGAGAATTTCACGCTCAGTTTATTAAGATTTAAAACTCGATGTTTTTGGTACTTCTCAATTTATTATGCCCCGAGACAGCTTTATTAAAAGTAACTACAAAGAAAATAACACGCACAAACTTCATCCAACATTTGATGAACTTTGCATTAATGATACTAAATATTGAAGTCGATTCATAATTTAATAATGAAAAGCACATCGAAGCCATTACTCGTCTTGTACTAATTAAGACGAACAGCATGTTTATAGGCGGTATTTGCGAGATAAATCCTCGTGAAACTCGCATCGGGTAGAAATGATGATGTATGTATCTTTCAAATATTTCGGATTAAGATGTATCATGATGCGTAATAACGTTTGTTTGGTAACGAAAATATCCTAGTGAATGCTAGTTGAGTGGAAAAATATGAGAAAATATATTGAGCTTCCAAGACTATGGAAGTGAATAACTACCGCATGAAAATAGATTTGATCCTATCCACAAGTCTTTGGCTCTAAATTGAGCCTATACTTATAATAATTGGGAGTTTTTTTGGCAGAATTCAAAACGAAGACCACCAGAAAATTAAAGTTACCGAAGTCATGCGAAGAATAAGCTAGTTGAAGTGACAGCTGGTCACATACTCGGAAGAAGGGATGACAGATGGGTCATTAAGGTTCAAGAGTGGAGGCAGCGCTTAGGTGCATGAAGTGTTGATCGTTGATTAGCGAGATAGGAAAACGGCGTCTGTGCATAGGCCGGTCCGTGTTGAATGCTAGTGAAAAGGCATCGGTCATCTTGGCGTTCATTGAGGGATGCCTATGCTTAGTAGTGGACGGATATAGGCTGATGATGATTAATTGAACAGGATCATAATATTTCCAAACGCTATATCTAGCTTTATATCATTAGCTTCCTTCCTCTCACTACGCAATCTGCGTGCACTCAAATGCAAGATCGAGCAAGACGTCACACAGCATACTGACCACATCAAACAATCGTCGTATGCCGCATCCTGACGCTCCGACATCATCTAATGTAATATGACTATTACATTAGTTAATATATGAGACAATTTGAACGTTGACATATTTCGGGTTAATTTTTTAAGGCTGATACGAGGAAAACAAAAAAATACATAACGATGTATATAAATTCGCAACATGCTTTGTCTACAGATATAATTATTTCTATAGAAATCCACTATAAAACCGATATATTTAAGCCTATAGGCTACATTCATGCTATAAAATGTGCTTGACAGTATTTCAACTCTCATACACATTAACTAAAGTTTAAGGATTATAAGCCATTGCAAATCTGCCGATCCGGCTCGAAGGGCCATAAAATATTACTTAAAAATCATTACATACGTATATTGCATTAGCAAGCAAGAACATTTCCGGACGGAACCGCTCTCAACCGGTTTATATTGGACGTAGCTGGCTAGCACCGGTCCTATACAATGTACGAACAGCTGTGTGGCTTAATTCAACTCCTTGGACGTTAAATGTAGCCAGAATTGCATCCAGCGTTAAAATGAGTGAACCTGTGTTTATTGGAACTTTATAATCACACTTTATTGTCTAATTCTATTCTATTCTTAAATTCTAGTTAAAGTGATATATGACATTAAGTGATGAATGGATCATATTTTAGTCTAAGCATCTAGCTTTTGAGAGGTTATAGGTTAGTTTTTATCAGAAAATATTTTTTTTTTAGACTGTCCTCGGGGTGCTTTTAATACAGTTCACATTTGTATGTTCTGTTATAAACCTGGCAGAAATCCTAATAGAATAAAAAAATAAACTAAGTAACTTTTCTGGTTGATTTTTTACACCTTGTGTCCGAAAAATCCAAATATTTTTCCAGAATAAAATTTGACCTATGTTATTCATGAATAATGTAGCTTTCAAACGGAGAAAGAATTTTTGAAATCGGTCCAGTACTTTTTGAGCCTATTCATCACAGCCAAACAAACAAAGTTTTCCTCTTTATAATATTAGAGTAGATGTAGATGTTGATATAGATTTTCAGATGAATTCTCACGTCCCCAGAAGCCATACAAGTTCTTAATCTCCACGGGGATAGATTGACTTTGTTACTATTTTTTTTATAATTTTAATATATAATATTTGGTATCCCACATTTCACCTAACATTATATGTCAATAAACGGCCGTCACGGTGTAGCCGGTACAGGCGGTGGCACGTAGGTAGAACAGCTGTAATGAAGGCGAACCCGGTTAGTTGGGCTGTCGGCCGGAACAATTGCATCTTCGCACCGCCCGCCCTAGTACTGTCGCCATGCTACACACAAATTATTGGACATTCAATAAAAATGGACTTCAATTTCTACTGACGGTAACCATACTAAAACTAGTTAGGTGTAATTAATACTGTAATAATCACAAGAAACGTCAGATAAGTTAAGATCTTAGAGACATCGCGACACAATCCTAAAAGTGGTTTCATTTTAATTATAAAAAAATGTTTAAATATAAGTAAAAAAGTAAAAATTTACATGAACTCATTTTGTTACTTTGCAGAAACCATATTTATTTGTATTTTGTGCAGCAAGTAGATAAAAAATACATTTGCGTAAGCATTAAAATTGTCTAATTAAAATATTCCTACGGAAAGTATTACAGCAAAATTGCTAAATGCCAAATCAATCAGCATTACATTACTAAATGTCCATGACTGAATGTGTAATGACTTTGTCCTGTGGAAATCCAACGTGTGGTGACTCTACTCGTATAGTTTACTGTGTACAGTGCGCCCGGGTGTAACGCTCGCCAATTTTCGTGGAAATTCAAGCGGTGCGAAAACTTGGTCAATTTCTTGTCGTTACCGGCGACCTTTAATAAGTTTGCAAAGCTCAGGCGAAATCTCACTAATCCGATATGATAGTTAGAAAAATATATTTAAATCAAATTTAAGGACTTAGGCGTTCAATACAAAGCCTTATCCACCGTTGATAATTTATTTCATTATGTTCTTATTTAGTAACGCCTTTAATATTATTATTTTTATTATTTCAAGACAAAAAAATAATCCGAATATTTCGCTTCTATTGATTCTTAAGCTTTTTTTTTCGAAAGGTCTAGACTTTTAGGCCTGATGGCCTTTATGCTAGGGTAGGTAGGTGAGCAGATTACTCACCTAGTAAAATGATTGATGATGATGATTCTTAAGCGTTCACCGAAGTATGAACAATAAAGAAAGTTATATTATTATATACCTACTTAATCATGAAATATTTTTTAAATGTAATTACTATCAAAAAAAAAAAAGATTTACTATATTTTAAATCACTAAGAATCTAAGGCTAACAATTCATAATATATAGAGTTTTTTTAACACATTTAATTTACATCATAAACTATGTTAATCTCATTTTCATTAAACTTATAATCTTAATACGCCATAGAGTCTAGATAAAACGGTATCAACAGTGTTTGAGAGCACAGCATCGATCTGTATCTAGACGAAATCAATTCTGTCGAGTCAGCCAACCGATTTATCGAGTTTCGGATGTAAGGTGTGGAGTGAGACAAAAGTCAATATGAACAGTATTTGGAAAGTATTTCCTGTCCTAAACGGTTACATGCCGTTCACTTTGCCCTTTGTCTGTTTTGTCACTAGTATTAAGTTTCAATACCGCTCCATATAATGTATATTTGTATATATTAATCTTCGTATATTTGTATACGTTTTTAAGGTTTATACCAAAGTAGCATATTTTGCTCTAAAAATATTAAATGCGTAAATTAAATGTTATAATTATTACGTATTAATTAAAAATATAGTTTAAAACATATTTTTTTAAACATTTTCAGTGTTTAAAGATTAAAGGAAGATCCGAGTTCCTTGTAATGAGATATAAACGTTCTATTTCTAAACACACTATCGATACGTATTATCCAAAATTTGACATACAAACCGAACAAACTATAAATTTAATTTACTTCGAGATCAAGATACATAATGTATAAAAAATCTTTGTCGTAATATTATGGTATAGGTATTCACTGTCCGAAATTCACTTTTATTCAATGTGACATAAAAAATAAGGAGTCTTTGATAAATGCCAGCACTGTCTTTTCAAAGACATCCATTCCAAAGCAGTGAGCACGAAATATATAAAACCTTCATCTCAGATGATTCCACTGCGCATAAAGGAACCATGAACTCATAATGGCATGTTAAATATAGTCTATGGAGTTATCTGGAGGATGTTACAATAACTCTTTTCTAAAGTTTTGTATTTAGTTAAAGTGTTATTAAGATTGTAGGATACAATAAGTGGAAAAATCCTAAGGTTTGACGAAAAGTACCTTATCAAAATAAAG
Source organism: Lycaena phlaeas (assembly GCA_905333005.2). Classification (NCBI taxonomy): domain Eukaryota; kingdom Metazoa; phylum Arthropoda; class Insecta; order Lepidoptera; family Lycaenidae; genus Lycaena; species Lycaena phlaeas. The sequence goes on from HG995166.1 coordinate 19,722,843, forward strand.
TTTATATAATTTAACATTGAGTAATATTTTATAATTATACGACAACGACAAAGAAGCAAGCAGCCATTTAATAAACATAAACTTTTAATAAAAACAAGAAAAAAAACTAGCTCCTTTGTCAAAAGTATACCAAACAAAAACAGCGAGAACGAGGAAAGTGTGAACATTCAACAATACAGTTCATTTTCACTAAATAAAACATTATGAGAAGTAAAAATAAATGAAACATGATTATTTGTGAGAAATTTGGTCCGCGTCCGAGTGGGCGCACCCCCCTCCATCAAAATAACGCCCCCCCATTAGTCACGTCACTGCAACTTCCTTTTATTTGATTCCCCTGATCCTCACCGACCGGGTGAGCAAACTCTGTTCACCTACACTTTTATAAAACTGGACTAAAGGAACCGGCGTAAGTAATGAGTAAGCGACAATCGCCTACTTGTTAGTTGTTATAAGATCGATCGTAAATGTTGAAATATGACCAGAATTCACGTGAAAAAAAACAAAGATAAAAGAAAAAGATAATCATCATAAATATAATCGTATAAAAAAGTACATTTAAAAAGTTTGTTTTTTAAATTTGATCATTAGTTGATTTGTTTCTTTAAATTATAGAAAAACATAATAATTTATTTATCTTCCATAATATGCAGAGAATTTGATAATAATACCCATACATTATAATGAAACAACTTATATGGATTTTATTCGCGGCTTATTAAGTTTTTTATATGCCCGACGTTTCGGATACTGTACATCAACCATGGATACGGGAGGAGGACATGGTTGATGTACAGTATTCGGGCGTGTAAAAAACTCAATAAGCCGCGGTAAAATCCGTAAAAGTTGTTTCATTATAATGAGTGAAATTCGCGTAAACATAAGAAAACAAAAACAGTACCCATACAATTACAAACCCAGAATAAGATAAAGAGGCGGTCTGTGATTTTCCTTTCTGTAACATTCAAATTAAAATGTAACACGAGAAAGCTTCAAGCTCTTATAACATGAAATCATACAAGTAAATTGAAATAACTACATTGAATATGAGGATCAGATTAGCACTGGAAGCTGAGACGGGAGCTAACACTAATGTCAACGAAACGTCTCACCTTACGTCTCATTGAGGGAAGAAACAAAATTAAATGATATTTGACTCAAGCTCTAATTACGTTGAGCAAATAAAAGGTTATTTTATGGAAGTAAATTTTATACTGTACGTATTCTGTGACCACATTGGCAATTCAATTCTATTTATATCTTTTTTCTAACAGATTTACGTAGGTAAAAAGTCAATAAAAAAGGCAGGACACACCCTGCAAGAGCTGCCACTGATTTGACTGATTTCTTATAAGATAATATTAGCAAGAAATTAGTTTATAATGATTGTTAACGTTTACATTATATAATGGATTTTAATTTACAGGATATTTTAATTTGAATCCGTCCTCAGAAATTTTTCTGGAAAGCTGAACCTTTTTAGGTAGTCATTTTGTTGAAAAGTCCCGTGATGATAATGATGATGATGATGAAATTCTAAACAAAACAAGCCTACAAAGTCTAAAAACTTAAGTCAAGTTTCGTAACGTGGAACTTGAAATATCTCACAATTTGAGAAGAGTATTTATCACAATAAGCATGTCAGCTTAATTCAGATCGAAACACGGCCTTAAGCTCGCACTTGTTCATATCAGGAGCAACAGGTTCCTTGCGAGAGATATTTTCATCCTACGTAATGTATCACTCTAGCAACTCCAAGTCGAGTGCCGTCCGCACTTCAGAATCGATATAGATTAAACCTAACCCTAGTCGATATTTCAAATATTCGCCCCGTCGTTATTTATGATGTCTCACTGAGGAGCGTGATATAAGGATTTTATTGGTTCTCTGTTTTACGTTTTAATTGAAATCGCGTGTTCTATTTGTACATTCTCGATAAGTTATGCGCCTAATCGTATGTTATACCAATTTGTTTGTTCTTTCATTAAGGTTTATATGCAGTAGAAGCTTACGATTTTTTATGTTCGTGTTTACATCTTGGTTTAGCCGTGCTTTATAAACTATATTTAAAATTTCTTAGAGCATCAAAAAATTTACAAAATTAAAAAAAATATTATAATTTATAGAATTGTTAGAATTTAGAATTTCTTAAATGATTATATTCATAAATATTATATTTATTAAATTTGTATTTTTTTAATATAATATTTATACCTAAAATTTGGTAAGTTGTAAGTATTGTAGGTTTTGCGGATTTTTTTTGAATGCACTCTTGGCTTACTTAACTTGTTAACTACCTACTACAGATTTATACCTATATGCGTGAAAATGTTGTAATACTAATGATAACTTGAAAATAGTAACTATTAATTTCTTGATGTATTTTCTCCATGGAAAAGCCCATGTGAAATAAAATATTTTAAAATTGATTGATTTTGATATCGATAATTAAATTACATCACGACAACACTAAATGTCACGTGAAGCACTATTCCCAATGAGATTTTCCCTCCACTATCCATCTCATTCCCGAATAAGAAAATATTGCGAGTCATTCTATTATTATATTCGAACAAAGAAACAACTATGCGGTAGCCACATGTTGGCGATTTGGCTTACGTCATCCTATATCGCGGAAGTTAAATGGGAAAAAGTCGAGTAATACCCGTTATTTTCAGCCTTTCAATCATATTTAACTCTTGGCTACGTCGGGATGAATTTAGAAAACTGACACGTCAAATGAAATGGGCGCGTCTAAGAATTTTTTACGTTATGCTTTACTAGAAGCGTTTCGCGGTTTCACCTATTACTGTAGTACTGTATTGTACTGTATTATGTGTTATTCTGATATATAAGCTATATTTTTGTAAAGTTTCATTAAAATCCATTAAGTAATTTTTTCGTGAAAGGGTAACAAACATCCTCACTCACATACTTTCACGTTTATAATATTAGTAAGATTTATTTATCGACATAAAATATATATTTATGTAAAACACGTCACTAATAAACGAAATGTCAGTGTTGGTAATAATTATTGCTTTTCATTTTGCTAGCCTAAGTGTGAAATACTGCCCTCTCGTGTTGAATGCTGATTTTTCATCAAATAGTTAATAATATGTGTATTTATTAATACAAATAATTAAAGCCAAATTTCGCCATTAATGTAGCTGATAGAGCAACTTTGCGTACTCTTAACATGCTTACTTACCTGCAACAAAAAAAGAGAATTAAGGAAATGTCTTCTACTCTATATTTCGTGTATAATCATGAAAAGTAAAAAAAATTTGAATCAAAAAATCTTGCGTTTATTTTCAAGATTAAATTCTATTAAACGATTGTGTCACAATTATTAAAGCTAAAGTGACTTCTCGAAAGCTCTCATGAAATACCACTCGAAAGAAAACTTTTAAATCTTTCTCCGCGTTTGTGCCATTTCATTTTATATTTTGATAATCAATTCAAAGTGTGGTTCAAAAATTCCAATTTTTTTTCATAGATTCAAATTGTCAAAGATGACAAAGAAAGGGCTAGTTTTAATATTCGTTTAGTTACGATAAATATGTCGAATGTTGGCCAATGTTATCTTATTATTCAAAATTATTGTTAACACAATACATTTGAAATTGGTCTAATTTTGAATACTATTGGAAGGCAATTTCGTTATTTAAACAAATTTTTATGGTCACAATTTTTCCTCATATTTAAAAGCATCTATCTGCTGTAAAATTTACAAGCATATGAAATAACATTTATATATACTCACGTACAAATAAGTATTCTTTGATATTAAATATTAGTTGGAAGACTACCCAGAATCGTATCGTTTGTCCATCAAAGGTCCATCAAACAAGCTTTTCCCTCATAAATTAAATCCTTCACAAACCTTCATAATGAAGATGTCAGAGATATATTTTACACAGATAAAAAATCTAAATTTCACGAAAAACTCCAATATACGGCAACGGGTAGCGCAAACAAATTTTAACGAACCCTTGTAAATATTTTTTATTTGTAGGAGTTACCCTGCCTTTGGATTCTGTTTGTTAAATATTATTGAAACGTTTATTGGATTTTCAAAATTTACAAAAATAATTCGCCAGTTGGTTTCAAGTCTTCTGTGTGTAATCAAAACGTTTTATTTATTAATTAATAGCATGACGCCGTGACGGTCAGATTTGTGCATTGATTGGAGGCAAAAGAGTAAAATATGCACTTGGCGATATTTATATGTTCCTAGTATTTGTCTGCAGCTTCACTATCGTCATATTATATAGTTATATTTTGCGATAGCTTGGATTTATAGCCGTATTAAGGCTGATAATGATTATTGTAATAGGATATATGACCGAGTGTTAACTTAGCATTATAATGGTGGAAGATTTTTGAATCTTTTGAATAGTTTTTGAGTTAAATTGTAACAAATAAAATTCTTTTTTATATAATCAATTCAAATAAAATGAAATCGAAATAAATATATTTTAATATCTTTATTTCGTGAATAAAGACATGTACACTCAAAGTACGCCAAAAAGAGGCAGTCAAAAAGAATAGGTAAAAAAGCACAATACAATATTACTATAGATTTAACATGTTGCCACCTAACGCGCTTTATTTATGAGTTTTATGAGCCTTTTGAATGTTTTTCTAGGAGAGTAGTTAGACGGCGCTTAACACTTATTTTTATTTGATGAAAACCAACCGGTATATCAATCAACGTCATCCGCGAATATAAACGATTCCTCCCTGGTTCACACATGTAAGAACGTAGGTCTATTTATTTTTATTGCCGAGTCAAAAACCACGTCGAATGAAGATGAGCAAGCAATCTATCGATGAAAATATGGAAACAAAACACACACACACACACGATTACTACAGGAGAAGGTAAATAAAGATGAATACATAATCAAAAATTATAATGTATGTAGCAAAAAAAGGAAAAGCGCCGTACAAATAGAAAAAACATGTTTTCGTTGAGCACAATAGTGTAGGAGCGAGATAGCTATATCTATCGGAAACTCATACGGAGGAAGTGCATAGCGGCGGAAACGGAGGTTGGGAGCAATTTGCAGTTGGCTCTTGTACTAGGTCAAACGTACACGCACCTCAATGAGACCCTTAACGCGAAGGTATAAGGTCTGAAATCAATCGCGTGAATATTACGAGCGGAACGGGAAAGGCAGTAAGTTTGCTAATAGCAATAACTTAATATATTAGACGACTAAAAATAGACGGGAAATGAACGTATTTTAGACGAAATTTTCAATATTGTCGTAGTTATATTTTACAGGCCACTTTCACTTATCTTGTCTATATTTTTACTGCCATCATCATGATCAGCTAATGCCCATCTACTACTGAATATCATAATATTCAACGTCATACTTTATTCGTCCAATGTTGAATATAGGCCTCCCTGAATGAACGCCAAGACGACGAAGTGTGTTAAAATGACAATTTTAAGAAATCGCGTAGCATGTACTTGGGTTGTTGTTGAATAAATTGTAAATTTTCTTATACAGCGACGCTTGACAAATGTGCGAAGCCTCCCCATAGGTTGCGGTAGAATTACACCCTTAAGGGTCCACTTGTACGCATTGTACGTATTGCAAGCATCAGATCAAACGGATTGTATTTTTTTTTTTGTTTAGGAGGTGATGATTAGAAGCGATTTGTACAAAATGAATGACAGTGGATACACCTATCTCTATAAAAAAAAATACTTATATTCATTTGCTGTCATGCGTGCAATACCTTATCGGACCTTTATATCAGTAAAAATATGTTAGCTAAGTAGTACCGAAGGGACCCTAAACGTTTTGCCTTTAATATAAAAAAAATGTTACGTTATAATTATGTTATAACCGATTACACGACAAACACCAGACGGTTAAGTCGCCATTTGCATCCACAATTTATTGGAGCGACAATCTCAGCAAACTGTGAATGGAAATGCAATTTTCAAAATACTGTAACAATAGCGGAACTCCCCATTGTGGACGTTAAAACTCTTATTCACTATACAAAATGTCCATGCCAATATCGAGTTTAATTATGTGTTTCATAGAAAATCCGGGCTAAGCAGATTTGCCACGGACCCACAGTATTGTTTCCGTTTCAAATTTTCATTAATATTTATTTGAACAGGTGTACTTAATAATAGTACTACTGCAGGATTCCCACATATCATTGTTACCAAATATAACTGTACTGAATATAATTATTTGAATAATTATGTATTCAAAATGTCCTTTTGTAAGTTTCTTCCACTATGTAGTTAGACCATTTATGTTAAATATAATGATATTTAAGCAAGATATGTTTTTTTCCTGACTGTCAACAGCTATCTAAGTTACTTGTCTAAAACGTTTCAGCAACATGTAATCATTTACTATACTAAAGTTTGATTTAGTCGATATCTAATTGTTTTCTTGTGTTTACGAATTTTACTCATTATAATGAAATAACTTTTACGGATTTTAACGCAGTTTATTAAGTTTTTTACGTACCCGACGTTTCGGGTGCTGTACAGCAACCATGCTCACGGGACGATTTCCTGCGATAAAATCCGTAAAAGTAGACACCTAATCTATTGAAAATATCTAACTGATTACTTTTAAAGAAATTGCCATGTAGAATGAAGCATAAAACACACAGACAGGAAGAAGGTATGGAATACACAACGATATTATATATAATACAAATTTGAAATTCATAAGTCAAAACTTTATCATCGGTAATGTTTGGTCGTTCGCAGACCAGTGGGCCGGCGTTTTCTTCGGTTATCTATAATTGCGTCGACGTACAAAAACAGGCGTGGGAACGGACCCAGTCGCGTCCACTTTGTCTTGTTCGGCCACATACATCTGTTTGTGCCTGGTGATAGGATTATTTATGATCCGACGTTTCAAAGCGTTCCAATTGTATAAAATATAAATTTTTGTTTGAGGTATTAAGGGTTTTGTGATTTGATGTCCAAATATATTTTTGTATAGCAGAATATAAAAAGGGTAGTTGTCATTCAATTTCAAAACAAAAATAAATTACATAGTTTATATTTCTTTTTTTTTTTAGAAAGATCTAGACTTGTAGGTCTGACTGCCTTTAAGCTCAATCGGTAAGTAGATAGGCAGATGGCTCCTGCTTACCTAGTAAAATTCAAAAGGAAGGCGGCCACCGTGCCCCGCAGGGGGCGTGATATATCGCACGGTATACGGTCAACGAGTCATTAGCGGATGAAATTAAACTATTAGTCGGAGGGCCATTTTAAAATTCATTCGTGGAGTAACGGTAAGAAAAACCATTTGAGTACCTTCCTTTGGCTTCCGTCAAAAAGTGACATAATATAAAGTTACCGCGACAAATAACAGGTGGCGCCACAGGTGAAAAGATTATTAAGTGGAAAGATTTTCACGTGTGCTTCATGACATTACGCACACACATTATACGTTTATATACACATTATCTTTCCAGTTGCTACACCAGCGCCATTGTTTTTGAAACTGTTGCTTGCGGCTAGTTCGCATTTACAGATTAGCAGCTCGTCCAATATACGAGATAGTTCTTGTTACTACTTATTTTCTTGACTGTTAAGTATTTGATTCGATATGACTTTAATATTATGTTTCTTTTAAAAATAACACACTATTAGGACATAGTATACGATAGCTTAAGTTACTTTAGCTGTTTGTGACCGATTTAGTTATTTTTTGTGAAAAATTCTTTGGAAATATTTACATACAGATAATTATTTTCTAGTTTACAAGCATATTAAATAGGTACAGATTTGTGATTTTCCCTTTTCAAATGGAAAATCATCCTAAATCAAAGGAGGTTGTAGAAGCAAATCCATTATATTACAGAATTAGCTGGAATTCCTGGCCGAGTTGATTACTGGCTTAAAACAAGCCAAAAGCCGAAATGAGAGATATTTAAAATGACCAATTGGTTATTTTCCAGTTGTGTCAAACAGGTAAGCCGTCGCCGGGGGCGCTCGTATCGCGCACGAGCCGCCAAACATTCAAAAAAAGGCGAAAATGACGTTTCCAATTTTCTACTGTTGCCCAGAGCGTTCATTTTTTGCTCGGATTCGGCTGACACGCATGAATCGGACCGCCGCGTACGGAACCCGAAACTAATTAAAATGCCTCGAAAGGATTTTCGATAATATTAAAAGAGTTAGAAATTTCGATGCTTTCAAATATTCGATACCGATAGATATTTTCGAATTTCAACATTGTTGTATTTTTTTGTGATTAAAATAAATTCTTTGCGTTACTCTGATTATGACGGCCAGTTATGAAACACTTTTGGGAACCTTTTAAAATATTTTTGGCATTGCGTAAAAATATCATTCTATAAAAAGGTAAAATCGATCATCATTTGTTTGAAATACTGTATCAGCTTATATTGAATTCAATGAAGCCATGTTTTGGTATCTGGTAAGAGGATTTGACAAATATATTTAAAAGAAATAGTTTATAAACGTAACAACCTGATGATTATCTAATAATAAAATATGAAATCGAATGTTCGAACGCTATCGATTGTCTATTACCATCGTTAGAAATTAATTATTCATAAAGGTATTCGGAAATATGCTTATAACAATCGGAACTTATAGCGTTGAAAATGAATGATGGCGCGGGTTCATGAAAAATTCATGTCAATCCCGACTTCGCCTCGTCGCGTTCGCGTCGCACAAATTGTAATAAAATCACAAGCGTCTAATCACGTTACGCTGCAGGAGAATCGAAAACCACCGTCCCACCCATTCCCACCTGATTCCACCCACTTCCATCTGGTTCCACCCAGTTCCAACCGGTTCGAGCCGGTTACATCTGGTACTATCCAGATTCTAACCCTTTCTAGCTCTATGTGTTATCTACCATAATGCAGAATATGGAATATTGTAAAGCTGAATGTAACGTTGAAGAAAATATTATAACAAATTTTGACTGCATTACCAAAAATTTATTTACATTTAAACCGGCCTTTGTGAAAGACTGAACGGAAATGTTGAAATACGATAATAATATTTTTATTCCTGGCTGTATATAATAAAGTTAAAAAGATTTTTCTTAAGGTGAATCTTAATCCTAAGCAATATTTCTTTCTCCTATATAAACTCTGGGCTATTTTAAAATTTGATTTATATGATATAAAGATTTGATTTCTCCCTTGCTTATGGACGAGATATTAATGTTTTCATTCTTCAGCATCAAATGCAATCTATATTTATCAGGCTTCCGACATTCGCAGGCTGCATTGTGCCAAACGTAGGATTTAAGAAGCGTCTCCGTTTAACCGACTTCAAGTTTTCGTTTCCGTTTGCTTTTCTAACTTCAAGATCTTGTTCAGACGTGTTTAAAATTTTAGCACATGTCTCGGTACGTTCACAAGTTGGAATTGAGAGAATTTTTGAAAACGGCGACATATTGTGAAATTTTAATGGCGCCGTGAACTATGTTCGAGGTTGTGGATTGTGGGTTTCATATGAAATGGTGTGGATTGACATTATACTTATTGGGTTGAATTGTATGCACTGATTCACATAATTATTACTTGACATTTCTTGTCATTGCACAGTACTGAAACTAAGCATCAAATGATGATGATAAGCATTAAATAAGTATAAAGTCTGCTTTTCAAAGTCATGCGAGATTAGCTCGGGGGCAAGTGGATTGTCAGATAATAATTATTATTTACTTTTACTTATTAATAACGACATTGGAACCTTTGAAACAAGAGTATAGCCTAAACAAAAGTACAAAGTAACTTTTATCTTTATTTGTTATTATTCAAATAAACGAAACATCATTAGTAGAAGAATGATCGCAATCCTCTTATTACATGTGCTCCTAATTATATTATGTTACAATAGTCTACCAGCTAATTGACAATTAATTACAGTATCATATATAGCGCTTAATTGGCGTACTCGAATTCACTACGGATAAGGAATATACTTGATACTAATTCGAATTAAATTGGTTAGTCCTTCGAGCCGGAGAATAAATTTGAAACATGTTTGTAACTCTTTCTACTTCTTTGACAGACATGAGGTTTCTATTAACTATCTTTAAAAATAGGTTTTGCAAAGAAAATTACCAAGTTAAATATGTTATTTTGGCATAACGATAATAATGGTTATGATATAGTATTAACTCTTATAATATTATATCCCACTATTGGGCATGCGTCTCCTCCTGAAAGTATGTAAGGATCGTATTGGGCCATAGTTCACAGATATGCTGGCCCAATGCGGATTGTTGAACTTTACATACAAAGGACTTTCGATCTCATCAGGTATCCGGGTTACCTACGATGTTTTCCTTCACCGGTGAGTAAAAGAAAGGACATATTTTATCGCGAAAAAAGGCTTGGAGGGGCTTGTTGGTCGGATTTATGGAACTATTGGTCGGATTTGAATGATTCTTTCAGGGTTAGATAGCCTATTTATCGAGAAAGGCTACTATCCCGCTAAGTCACCGTTATGTATCATAGTTAACGTAGGTGAAGCTGCGGGCAACAGCTAGTAGGTTATAATTTTTCCCCGTACCTATAGTAACGTGAAATACGCGGGTGAAAAATTGCGAGGTGCTGCAACTTGTTGTAATGTATAAATATATTAAAGTTTTATTATTGCTGCCAAATGTAACTTGTATCATTATAAGATTAAAGTCCATATTTAATAATAAATGTCTCTGTATTTTGTTCTATGATTATCTAATCTAATGATTTTGATTTTAAGGTTAACAAGCCTGAAACTATTTGCATGATATAGTTAGTACTATACAGTGTATGCGTATACTGTTGCACGTATCCTGCCCTCTAATACTGTCTCCTTCGCAATTATAGGCTAGTAATTGATTTGCTTTGTATGCGGATTACCAATTAATTAGCGTGTAATGTTAGACGGCAACCGATCGTAGGCGTGAACACGGCCGGGCTTAGTAAGACAAATCGATACATACTCAACGTATATCTAATCATATGTTATGTTCTTTGACAGTAATATAAAGCTAGCGTTCACGCTAATCTGCAGAAATATGGAGTAACTTGATATAGGATAATTCTTTTTGTTTATAATGCCCTATTTTTTCACGGAAGCTTTTCTTTTTTTAGTGTTATTTTAGTAACAATACGCGAAGTGCGTCTTTGATTAGATAAAAATCATATATGAAAGTAATTACTTTAGATAGTAAAGAGTTTGATTCTATTCAAATCATACTACTGTTGTACACTTTTAAGGAGAAAATTATTAAAAAAATCAATATCAGAACCAAGTTATTCGATTATTTAAAATTTACGTATTTATTATATAATAAAATCCTTAATTTTATTACTAAGCACAAACATGGACCTTCCATAACGTTAAATTTCAAAGAATTTATTGATAGTAGGGCCGTAGGGCTAAGCTAGTTGTAATATATAATTCATACAGTAGCGTTCAAAAGTAAAACACGGTATATAATGCGATATAAAGAACAAAACGTACTAATGTAGGGCGTATTACCATGAATAATAAAAAACGTACAGATGAGTATCATAAAGTGATGTTATAGAACTAAATGGGGGAAAAGCGCCCCTGGGGGAAGGGGTGTGCCACTGATTATTACAACTAGAAGGGACCTTTTACAATAGACTTTAGTAAAAAAATACACAATTGGACTACTTAATATACTTTAGTAAAAAAAAAAAGGAATCTAGTTCTCTTAGAAAGAATATAATTAGGTTTTATATTAATTTTGATAATTAAATTAATTATATCCTAACTTATAATCCTGAATTAATAATGAAATTATAAGTTAAAAAAAAGTATTCATGTTTTTTGTGAAGCAAAACATCCTGAAGACTGTTGGATGCCTGATGAGATTTAAAGTATTTGAAGGTGTCTGATGTTCAGGCATGGGCCAACGCATCAATGTTCTATGACCTAACACCCTCCATGCCTGAGGAGACCCGTGCCAAGCAGTGTATTATATAAGGCTTGATATGTTTTATTTTACGTTTATTTGTAGGATTAATGATATTGATGATGATAGTAATGTAAAGAGCCTTTCCGCTACTAGTATTTTGAAGTAGATACAATTCCAGGACACGATTTGAAAGGGCAAGGAAGAGGGTTCGAATCCAAATAAGAATTGATGTATGTATATACTTTAAGATAAAATTAAGTAAACGTGACTATAAACCGCCTATATTTAGTACAGAAAGGTTGATTGTATTCGCGCTTTTATTGTGAATACAAACGTAACAGAAATGTACTGTCTAAACACATTATAAAGGAATACGAAATCACTTCCAGCCTCCTTTTATATAAGGTATATCTTTTTCTCCGGGCCACAAGCAAATTCAATCTGTGCCCGCACTCCCAAATCACCTGAACACTTTTCGAAGCAGGCATTAGGTTTCGGAGGAAATCTCGTTTGGGTACATTTGCCATCGTTTCGCACTGGTACTTTTTTGTTTTATAATTATGGCAGTAATAAAATTTACTGTGCTTGTATTATTTTATGTATACTAGTATGTTTCATGTATTCCTAAAATTGTTTTGTGTTTGAGTGAGTCCACTAGTTCACTTTGATTTTATATTTTAAAAGAAAATGTACCTATTATAGATGATATAGTATTTTCTTATGTGTTTTATTAAACAATTAAAATAAAAATGAATTTACAAGTTTTATATACCAAAGTGTTGTGCAATATGCCAAAAGTATGATATTATATTTTCGAGTATGATTTTGTTAACTTGCATTTTCTGAAATGTTGTATTATAATGTCAGTCGCAATTAAGAGATGAAATACACTGTTAACCAGATTTATATTATTACTATGTATTTAAATATTTCCTCATTTATTTCATGAAAGCATTTCGTATTCTCGCCATGATATTTCGTAGAACAAGCCGAAATATGAGGCACTAGAACGGTTATAGTTTTAAATAAGCAAAATAGCGGTATATTAACAGATTCTTTGATACATTAATAAGTTTCAAAGGGATCAGATTCCATCCAATCGGGAAGGCCATTCTAAGTAAGCCAAAAAGCGTGCACTGTTGCTCATACAAACTCAATATATCTTGCTTTGTCCTGTTCAATGCGGAGACGAAGGAACGCCAGTGGCATACTGATGTGTTACTTTTAAAATTTATTATGGAGCCGTCCGTAGGGCTGACCACAGATACTATCGATTCAAAGGAAATATTAGTTTTTATCGATACGAATGTATTATTTAATTTTATTTAAATTTAAGAAATTCTTCTTTACTACTTTGTTTTTTTTTAATTATCGTATTTTTTAATTTATTTTATGTTATATTTTGTAGTATATTTTTTAAATTAATTTTGTCTGATCAATAATCATTATTGTAGTTAAAAAAATTGCCGTAACCTGCAACAACTTGCAAAAGTTGTAAAAGCATACTATTTAATCATTTTGAAAGCATTTTTGGGTAAATTCATTGACACTTTGTAACAAAATTTGATAAATATAAATGATATTATATTAAACTCCAATAAAAATTCTTTCTTTTAAGCGAAATAAATGAAATTTCTTACAAACGAAATAAAAATGATCATATTTTTTCTATAGAACTAAATCAAAATGCGCGGAGTTTAAAAGAGGAAAAAAATCCCATGAAACGTTCCATCGACAAACGACAGTAACATCACTGTCAGGCGACGTCGGTGAATAAGGAGTAATGAGTTTTCTGTAGCCCCGCCACCTGCCCGGTCTGGGAGCCTCAACTAAATAAGATTAAAATGATTTTTGTTCAACTACTCCTTTTTCTGAACCTCGGAAGAAATTCTCGGAGCTTTTGAAGTACGGTGTTTGCCGTGACATTCAAATGTTCAACCCCTTGCGTTCTTTTATCGAGATTAAGACGGGGTTTTTGTTTACTTCGAATCGTAAATGAAAATAAATAGAAATCAAGCGACATCAAAGGACATATTGCCCCATTTTTCTGTCGCTTTGATTTTATTATTGTTGTACATCAACGCTTCAGATGTTGAAGTTTGTCGGTCTGATGTCGTTATTATCAGATGTAGACGTTTTTATAATGTAAGGAGTAATTTTTCTTCACGAGCAAAAATTGACAATTCTTAACACCAGAATGATTAACAATTGTTTTTTTACAGATTGTAGATGCAGATTTTCTAAAATAATATTTAAAGTAGTTTTTACTTCACTAGTGCTTGCTAGGTTATGTCTGCTGTCTTATGTATGATATTACTAAAAAAAAAATCTTTTAAAAATGGTCGAATTTTGCAAGGTTCCTAAATTTAATTCACAACGATTGTAAATGTTTATTTATTATTTATGGAAGTAGATGTAATCTACAAAAATATATTTACTATATTTAATACCCGTAACACAAGTTCTTAAGAGCTTACCGTGTCTAGGTGATGTGTTTATTATTATAAAAAACATGTGTGCAATTCACACGCGGCACAAGTGAAACTTCGCCTAAACTAGAGAATAAGGCGATTAACGAAAAATATAAGTGTCATTCATTATTATAATGGTACTAAGAGGTTATTAGACATATATTTGAAAGAAAGAAAGAAATATATTATTTAAGTATTTCGGTTTTTCTTTTTCGAAAGGTCTAGAATGTTAGGCCTTTAAGCTCACTCAGTAGGTCATATTTCGGGTATTTTTTTTGAATTTTCGAAAATACTAAGTATTTTTAGTGTCACATTTCATTTCTTGGAGTTTAAAATTATGATGTGGAATAACTGAGTACATTTTCGCCTACATGACAGTTTGATACTTCTTAAGCTACTCTATGAATATAATATCATGATTTTGATTAAACAGTTAGCTACAACATTTTTGTTAGTTTTATATAAGTTGGGTTGGCAAACTAGCAGACGTGCGATTTGATAATAAGTTGCTAACGTCATCCATTAACGAGTTTACCTAACTAGCCCAGGCAACTCATTTATAATATGTCATTATAAAAAAAATGTGTTTATAATATCTAAGGACGTTTTTACACCTCGTCAATCTGTTCCCGTGCTAAGTTTCCGAAGAACTTGTTATACGGGTACCAGACAAAGGAAATACATATATTTAATACTCTTATATTAATGCATATATTTAAAATTTTTATTATACGAGTATAATACACAAATTTAATACACATCCATGACCCAGGAACACAGAAAACTTATTGTTCCTTGGCGAGATTCGAACCTGCTGGCTTGAGCGCCAACGCGCTAACCACTGAGCCACAGAGAACGTTAAAATCGTATATTGCATATCCCGTAAAATAAAATATTAACGCACGGTTTCTGAAACGTTGGTCAAAGTGTATGTCAACTAACATGGCTAAATGGCGGTTAACATTCGGTTCTAGAGTCAAATTTGACAGCTTCTCATTGCAGTTGTTATGTCAACTGATACGGCTGATATAATTAAGTAATTTAACTACGCTTCTAGCAACTCATTCGACATTTAAAAACTAGTTTGACAGTTGATTAGTTAATTTTTGCGTTGATTAGCCTTTCAGAAACCAGGCGTAAGTCTCTGCGCCGCCTAATATACTTAATACTACCTGTCCCATCTTATTTTCTGAATCAAAGCAAATCTGTTTTACAGAATCATCTTCAAAAGCGGATCTATACAGACAGGAGACCGGCACAATCTATTCCAGGTTTATACGTCGAAATATGTTATCATGTAAATGATAAAACGCGCTAGTCAGGACGTTAAGTTCCCCAAATAATGGCAATCAA
The DNA here is from genome assembly GCA_905333005.2 of Lycaena phlaeas. Taxonomy (NCBI): domain Eukaryota; kingdom Metazoa; phylum Arthropoda; class Insecta; order Lepidoptera; family Lycaenidae; genus Lycaena; species Lycaena phlaeas. Next base: position 19,738,591 of record HG995166.1, read on the forward strand.
GCTTGATTCTGATTTATCGGTGCGAGGATTAAAATCGTAATGGCTCTCATTCACTCTGTAATTCGGTCCTCATTCATCGACCCTCCTAATGAATTATTGTTTCATATTCAATATTTAGGTAGATGAAGTGTTGGTCGGCCGTTAAAAAGTAGGACATCGATCTCCGTACAGTAGCCTGTCCGCGTTGGATGCGAGTGGCAAGGGCTCAGTCATCTTAGCGTTGATTGAAGGAGGCCTGTGTTCAGCAGTGGACGAATAGAGGAGATGATGATGATTTATCTGGCATGCATCAAGTACTCCAGGTAGCTTAGATATTCCAGATTACTTGAGGACATTTCAAATCTAAAGTTTTAAATGTCTAACTTTACCATAAATGTATACAGTATTACGATACTACAAATAATTAACAATATACCAGCGAACGTCCCTCACCAAAGCTCACCTTTTCAAGTTATCATGCTTAAAGGGAATACAACGCAACCTATAAGTATACAAAGGAAATTTTATACAACAGAACATACATAGCCATTACCAATCTAAGATTAAAATTATGATATCAGACATTCAAACTTTGGGATTGTGCACGGAATCCAGTTTATGTGAGAACGTCGCGTCGGCTGCCATTTGTAAACTATTTGTATGCGGGCGACGGGAGTCACTTTTCTTACGGTTAGATGGGACGCTCAGTATTACTTAGAACCTGAATTTAAACTTGGCTTGTTTTAGGATTCCATTGAAGTGAATTATAATTTGAATATCAAGTTTAGCAAATAGGAACGTAAAGTCAATACTACTATTCTATGTTTTTGAAGTGAAACTTCTTTAGAATCGTTGTGATTTCAAACCGGATGCAACGGAAAAACGACAGGTAAGAGACACAAACTCAAAAGAGCGCGAGAGCAAATTTCGGTGTTTATTGCAGACTGTTTAATACTTGCTTGTATTTGAGCATTTAACATGTGTTTCACTTCTATCGTGTGTGAATTACACACACATACACCTTTTTTGCTTAAAATCTGATTTTATTTGATTTCGTATATGTAATTATTTATTTAAGCTATTTCCATTACTTTACCCCATGACTTACCATAATAGAATACGCAGTGTGATTATTGATTAATTCCAAAAAACAGCCATCGTAGTTTTTCAAAATAAATTTTTGTCATATTAATAAAGATATATCAAAATAAATTACGATATAGGTAACACTTACCAACTGAAGAATATTTGTTAACATAAATATGATATTATAATTACACAATACTATATCTAAAATTATAATAAATAAAAACTAAAATTAACTATGTACAAAAGTATTACAAACAATATATGTTACCAACTTAAATTAATCATAACAAAAAAATCCGGATTCAAACCCGCAATCCATCGCATTAGTCGTTAATTATTACATACTATTTATAATAAAATCACAACATCATTAAGAATCAAAATTTTCTCGAATTTACAAAATAAATACATGTTGTTTCAGTAATATTTATTAGGCCTGTCCATCACCTGTTCAGATTACCCAGGACTCGTGAGTCCACCTCGCTACCAGCCTTGAATATTACAGGCCTCGACGCCAGTAATTATAGACCTAGCTCCTAAAGCTCTGCTGTTCGAAGTTGAAAAGCTGTTTGAAACAAACATTCGTGCAGCATCTCATTTGAATATGCATGCAATAGTTTATCAATCATTATACGCCATAAAAAAACATACAGACGAATTGATAACCTCCTTATTTTAAGTCACGTTATGTTAATATTATGTTAAGATTGCACACAACAATAAGAAAAGCCGGCTAAGTACGCCCCGCTGAAGTTAAACTTTTGTCCCCAATATCTATCTATTATTGTTATAATTTTATAAACGCAAAACGTATGGATGTTTGTAACTCTTTCACATAAAACTATTAAATGGATTAAATGAACATAATATTTCTGATATATATAAGAATAACATATGGGCTATAATTTATTCCCGTGCTCTCAGAATGGAAAGTAAAGCGAAACCACGGGGCGACAATAGTAATTAATAAAAATTTCAACACAAGTTGATATACTCGCATAAAGTGAAGTAAAAGAAAAGAAGCAAGCCAATATGTCCCAATGCTGGACAGGGGTCTCTTCCTCGAAATCAGGCGAGGAGGGTATGGGCGAGTGCCACCACTGCCGCCTTTGGTGAGGTGCCCCGGATCTACAAGCAACAGGGCACCTCGACGGCTAGTTAGTCCCTCAGCCCCGCACCACAGAACATCCACTCCCAATGTCTGGACAGTACGATAAGGATAAGGGGGGTACAAAGAGCTTCAGAGCTTCTCAGCTCAATTCGCTTTGCCGCAGGTGTTTCACCGAGATACTGGCCCAACATTTAGCCCAACAAAATTTAGAAAAACCTATTTCAGAACACTACTGGGACGGGTCAGGATCAAATCCGGACCCTCTCACTAAAGTGGCCGAGCCCATACCCATTGGCCATCGTCACTTATACTCGCATGTGTGCACTTAAAACTGGGGTGGTGTGGGCATTACGGCATTACATCATGCTATCGCAGTCACGTCATGCGAGTCGTTTTTATGCAACAAAAAGATTTTTCACATCTGAAACATGCTAATACATCCCGATGCCGACCCAACAACCGACCTAAGGCCCAAGGCCCAAGGCCCAAGGCCCAAAGCCCAAGGCCCAAGTCCGATAGAATGTATTACATCTGTCTCTAGGAACACCATAAATCACGTACAAAATTGAAGGCAAATTAAATTTATCAGGAATTTTTAAAAGGCTCCATGTTTTATTACTTAAAAGGCTCGCTCTTTGTGCAATTTTATAATATTTTACGATCAAAAGAAAATTATGTCGAATATTGTTTTATTTCAGGGCCGCTATAGAGGTCCCTTCGTTTTATTGACCAATTAATATAAAGGAGAGAAAAACATTTATATTTTAATTTACGCTTTTAATTAAGTCATTATTGCTTTTTTCTGATTAGTACCTAAAATTTAATTTAAAATTGTAAAAGTTAAATCTTTCGATAAGATGAAACTTAGAAAAAGTGAATTCTTCATCTCTCTCAAATAAAAATATCAGAATTTATTAAAGTTTACTCCTTAAAGCTGCTGTACGAGCAAAATAAGCAGCATGGTGATAACAAAGCAGCCAAGAGGGCGACACAGATCCGGCGCCTAAAAATTAGCTAGCGGATAAGTTGTATATTTTTATGTATATAAAGGCCAACCAGAGTTGCAGTTGGTCCACAATCTAGTGGCACCTGATGATCTGATCATCTGGATGATGATTGATACAAAGTAATGATGATCATTATCATCATCAAACATCATAATAATATGGTAAATGTGATATTTTATACCTTTAGGGCCTGTTTCACAACCTCCTGATAAGTGCCGGATAGGCTATCCGCAACATATTTGACAGATACTCCATACTATATCTGTCAAATATGTTGTGAATAGCCAATCCGGCACTTATCTGGAGGTTGTGAAACAGGCCCTTAAACGAGCAATTCTTGTTTATATATCATGAAATTTAGTATACATGGGTTTTCGGGGGCGATAAATTAATTCAGCTATGATTTCAGAAAATGTCATTTTGTTTGTATTTTCAATAATCAACTTTATAGAGAAATGCTCGGTCATCCGGGTACTATAATAATAAAAGGTGTATAATAATAATTTGCGTCAGATATCTCCAAGAATTTACTGACCATAAATACGAACAAATTTCGCTTGTCCGCTAAAACTCTCAAATTGCCGGGAACTTGGCAAAGATTTCACATAAATAACAATGTTCTTTAAGGAAGTGATATACCGTTTATGAGATATTTAAGTGCTATTGTAGTTTTCGTCTCACATCTCACTGTTTATGGCCGAGCCCATAAAAATGCATCGAATGCGATGGTTTTGTACGGTTTATGTAGCTTCCTTAGTATTTTAGACTTACGTAGGATTCCTGGAGACGCGCACTGTCTCTTTTATAACCCAAAGTATGACAAGGATAGATGTAGAATTGGTCTGCATATTTTAATTACATGCGAGTGTCTCACGATCATCTTATTCTAGTCCAGCAGTGGACGAGAACTCGTTGGTAATAATGATGATGATGATTATAATAAAAAAATTACATATATTTTTGTTTATGGTAAAAAAAAAAACAAAACAAAAGTACTTGCTGTAAAGTACAACGTCGGGCATATTGTAAACATCTTAATAAGCCGCGACAAAACCCGTGAAAGCTAATTTCACTATAAAGAAACGTTTCACGTTAGCTAAAACGATATAAACGTAAAAAAGTTTCAAATCCACAAAGTCTAATTACACTAACTTATGGACTTTAGTAGCAAGATCATTATTAGGCCTTATCAATGAACGCCAAGACGACCGATCCCTTGCTACTCGCAACACCGACCGGCCACTGCGCGGAGATCGTCTTCCCACCTGGTTAATGGCTGACCAACACTTCGTCTACCTAAACTATACTACTGCGGGGCTCACTTTTTAAGGAAACACCTTATTTCTAAAGTGATCATAATTTAAATTAACTAACGCATGAGAAAAAAGTCATGATCCCAATAATAATGGCGATTCCCTAATGATCATCACAGTGTCATTAAGAATATCAAATAAGCAAACATAAAATATGGAAACCAAACAATATCATAATTATTTGCTCGTATCATGAAAGGTTTGCTTTACTTGAATTAATATTGATGAAATCGCACGGTGTATTGTTCGATAAAGATATTCGTATGGTGATGGGCGCAGTCGGGCGCACGGTGATGCGAAATATTAAATAACATTCATATTATTATCCCGATGTACTATCTTACTTCTTACTAGTCGTACTTTCTACAAACATTATAAACGTTAAAGTTTGTAAAAACTAATGAATGGATTTTAATGAAACTTTACAGTAATATAGCTTATACATCAGAATTACACATATGCTATAATTTATCACTGTTCCCGCGAGAATGGGAAGTACGCGGGTGGAACCGCGGGGCGCTTCTATTAAGTTATAAGGAGAGATCGTAAGAGATCGACCTTCATCTTTATGATAACCAGATGAGACCTATTAAGAAATATATTTGATAAATATACGTCTGACAACTTGTCAATCGAAATTGGCTCTTAGAATATAATAGTTATAAGATGCAAAGTGGCTAGCGGTGCCTGTAAACATAAACTGATTTATGTCGGAAACTCATCCACGTTTTGCCCACCCTGAGACGTTAGTAACTCTCGGTGTACGGCACTATTACACTCCTTATCCTTCTCCTCTCCAAGCACGATAGTGGCACGCATGCATCACGGAGACTCCCTCGCTCCAGCAGATTTCTGTTAAACACGGGCCAAATCGATTCTTTGAGTCGCAAAGAGAATCACAACCACTATTGTTTATCACGTATGTTTACATCATCATCGTCATCATCATCATCACTACCACATAAGTTCCGTTCAAGGAACACCGATACGGTCGATCTTCCGTCCGTCTCACCTCGATGAAGTCTCCCCGATCGAGGCCAATGAAAACAATATGCATATCAAATAACCCGCCTAATATCCTCGCCAAACAAAACAAATATCCCAACAAAGGCTGCACAATACAATATATCAGATACCCGTAGTTTATCCCGTTATTAAAATATATTTTCCGATTGTCAGAAATACCTTGTTCAATTAAAAGCATAGTTATTTTACTCCACCGCCGTTATTCATATTTGAAATGCTGTTTGTGCTACCGATAAAATCGTTTTTCATTATTCAATAAAGCTAAAATTTACTGTTAAATGTATTTTTAATTAATATAATAAAAAATCAATATCGAATACCTCGCCAGTTGATAGGATTATATCATACTCGTACATGGAATATAATTCGAAAATATTGGTGGAGTACATGCATGCGATAAATTTAGATAAATAACTTTTTTCAGGTTTCGTAAATGACTTATTTGCGATTCGTGGTTGTTTCAGGCGAAGTCATGTCTTTTTTGTGGTGCTAAGTGGGTATGCAAATGCTCTTTTTCCTATGAATGAAATATGCCTTCTGAATTTAAGAAAAAGCAACAGCATAGCTGTCACTTTACGCCGGTATTATGTGACGTGGAATAGCTTGTCGAAAATATTCTATCGTTTAATAACGTTGATAAGACATTTTATATTCTCCGTCCTTACATAGCAAAAATGTTGTATTAAAGAAACTAAAAAAAATCCCAAAATGTTTATAAGCACTACAACATAAAAGAGCATCAAAGGTCGTTGCTTTCCTCATGCAATTTTCTCAGTAAGCGTGGTTGATAGGACGCTATATCTTTGCCTAGCACTTTACAAGAGGTGCGTCTTTCAAATTCCCTTCAGATAACGTAAATTCTCTTACAAGACTTTCCATTTACTCCGCTGTACACATGCAATATTATGTATAAAGTTTTGTATGGGAGACATGCAACTTTTATAAAACATTAGTGTATAAATACTACCAAAGTACGAAGAAAAATGTAATTATATTACAAAGTTAAAAAAACTTTACATACAAAGAACTAGAATATCCTAATTCATATAACTACGGAATATAATACCTAAATAATTTTAGTCTAGCATGCAATTTCTATAAAATAAGGTTCAAGAGCAGAGGTCGCGTTTAAGTAGACAAAATATTAGTTAACATTTAACCTGGTATGATGATTATCTCCGTGCAGTGGCCGATCCGCGTTGGATGCGAGTGGCAAGGGATCGGTCGTCTTGGCGTTCATTTATTCAGGCCAATATTCAGCAATAGGTGGATAGAGGCTGATGATGATGATCATCACGAAGTAATAAAATCTTTGCCTTAATAGAATCATTATCTTGATATTCTTAAAACCTACTTATCAACAGTCATTGAATAAATAAAACTTAGTCACTTATTTACAAATTGTTATAATCACATCCCGCTGCTAGGTATATAAGACCATAATTGAATTCCGCAGCTGTATCCAGGGCTAACCATCACATAATAGCATGGATAGAGTTGATTCCGGGAGACCGCGAGCATAGAAGTGCTTTCGCACTAACTTGCTGAAATGTTTGCTTTGGAATAATGACTCCATGCTTCGAGAAGGACAGGTACTTATGATATTAAATATTTAAAGTACATAGGACTATTAATGTTAATCTTTCGTTTAACTAATATTATAAATGCGAAAGTTTTTAAGTTTGGATGTTTGTTGATATTTCACGATAACACGGCTGAATCAATTTAGCTGAAAGTCAAATGCACAAAATTTGTATACAATGCACTGGCTAAACGCAATAAATCTTTCATTGGACGATATGACGATGTAAGTGAGATCACATCATTAATACGAATAAACTCTAGTTATTTATTTGTTTTTAACTCCTACTTCTAGCAAAGAAACACAATATAATATTGTGCTCTTTTTTCAAACTCCACCCAGACAAAGTTATGGGCACCAACTAAGAAAAACATAACATGAACATAAAATAAAAAAAATCGGTCAAGTACCAACATCAAGAAATCTTAGCTGATAAATATAATACACAACAATATAAGACGATCAAAGTAGATCATATTTTTACTCGTTGTGAAATTATGTTGGTAACGGTAAGAGATATTAGCAAACGAAATTGAACAATATTTTTAATATTTAGTCAAAACTATGCGAGTAACGAAATAAGTTATTGAATTCCTTGATAAAAGTTCAGTTGATTCTACCACACATATGCTTACGTGCTTTCACGATAAGAGTAAGTAATACCTGTGAAAATAAAGTGTAAAATAATTCATAAAGAAAAAACTTTTCTAAGTATCGTGAATACAACATTTCTCAAATGTACAAAAAATAACGCAAAAAATATTCAAACCTTAATCCAGGATGTTAAATGGGCGTTATTTATTGTTGAAAGTTTTTAATAAATCATGGTAAACCTACAGCATCAAATGCTTAGAAAGTTCAGTAGAGCGAGCGATGGTCTTACGGTAATCAAACTGAGAGAACTGAGCTCCACTGGCCTCGGTACACGTCTGCACCGGGGAATATAATGGATAATATACACTCAGATACGCGTACACATTGAATACATATACTGCTAAAAACACAAATAATTACAAAATCGCACAAAATAAAAAAAATACATTGCAACAAATTTATTGTGAGTTGAAACTATTATTTGATTTATTGTGCTTACACGTTACACAAATACGCGTCATACATTATAATATTAACACAGAATATATAAATCTATGTGAAAAGATGTCGAAAAGTTTATGTTTAACTACATACCTCTGTATATCTATAAATAATACATTTCTTATACATAAGGTGGCATTTGAAGCTCAAAATTATTTGTATCATAAAGGTATAGTGTAAAAAAAATATTTTCGCAATATATTTATCTTTGTAATTATTTGCAGCATAAAGTAAAATATGAAAAATATGCATATGAAAGCTGTTACACAAGCTACGGCGTAGCACACAATAGTGCTACAGTGGCGTAGCAGCGCACGTAGCGGAATAAGCTTCGCTTCTACACACGCTATCTTTGATCAAACTTGAAATTAACTTTGGATTGTTGTTTAATACGATTTGGGGATTTAATGTATAATGATTTTATTGTTTATTATGTTCACGGATATTGTAGTAAAAGTTACATTTTGATGGATAACGGATTTTGAAGCGGCTTACTTGTATCTTCTTATAAATCAAAATACACTAAAACTTGCATTTAAAGTCGATATTAGTTCAGATCGTAATTTCAAATTCAAATTTTTCAATAGTATCGAAATTGCTAATATTTTTAATAAAGGTGTTTTTGTATATTATATTAAAAATATTAAATTTTTACAACGAAACCAAAAAAAAACATAATAAAAAAAATATATTCTTAAGCTTAGCTTTGTTGCTTTCCTTCACCACCTTGAGTCAACATCGAACCTGAACCCCATCGCACAAAAGCCCGAGCCCATTTCCACTAGACTATCGCCACTCATTTATATTTTTTTAAATAAGCGACAATGACGACGATAACATAGCTTATTTTCTAAGGCTTTATATACTTTGAGCTTTATAAAAAATTAAATTTCCAGAAAAAAAAATTCGAATATATTCAAATGAAGAATTTATATTTCCTTCTTCTTTTTTTATAAGTGGCTAATGTCACGACCATACCACCGCAAATCATGTTATAAGCCGCGACAAGGCTTATTACAAGTTTCGAAAGATAGAAAACAAATTCAGGCATTGCGATTAAAGGATATCCATCTGCAGATAAATAATGTATGTTAGGTCGTTATTTATCTTAATTGATTCCTCATTAAACTTCTTGAACAAAAGAGAAATGAAAAGCTCGTTTGCAATGACAGAATGAAGCCGAATTTCAATGTAATTAGTCACCAAATTACTATTGCGCTGACGTTCATTTCGCTCTCGTAAAATTCAATTTTTATAAAATGAGATGTGATTTACATAATCATCTCGACACTTAATTAAATCGGGTGCCAATTTTTTTGGTGAAATTATAATTTCGGTGAGATTGCGTTTTGGGTTTGAGTAAATTTTGTGGTGAGGGATTTAAGCCACCGCCGTGATTTCGTCCGAGTGAACTTGTATGTTATTTCAAAACTGTGACCAGTTGCGGCAAAGTAAAAAAAAAAACGATCGGTTTTTATTTTTTAAACAACAGACAAACTATTATCATCATCATCAACCTATATCCACCCACTGCTGAACATGGGCTCAATGAACGTCAAACCGTCCGATCCCTTGCCACTAGCATCTAACGCGGACTGGTCACGTCACTGAGATCGCCTTTAAACTATTTTATCTGATACCAAATCAGGCATTAATGTAATGTCAACTCTGAGACATAATGCCTTTCTCCTCGAAACAAAGCAAAGCTGCTTTACGGAAGGAATAAGCAAGATGTTGGAACCCATGCAGCCGGGAACAAACAGGGCGTCCCTCCTACCGGTGTAATATGCCTTACTCTTGGTAAGGATAGATCCCTCACGGATTCACTCCTCAATCATCAAAAAACACACCACTGTAGCCTATAGGCTGTATGTGTATGTGTATACAAAAAAAATCTTTTCTTTTTTAATAATTGAAAGCAGATATCTCAATCTCCTCCATCACTATTCCAAGAAATGATTCTTTCATAATTACACCGTATGATTGAGCGAGCATTATTTTCCGATTCACGTAACAAACTAAATTCACCGGTTTTGCATACAGAGAATATCGTAAATCACCATTTATTGGACGGAATCGAACTGGAGCCGGTGAATCGGGAGTAAATTAATAATCGTATTACTTTTTCAGTGGAATGCAAATATTTGATGATTGGGTTGTGGCGAGTGGTGAAAGCCGATACCGGGGGACCCGGAGCCGAGCTCGCTGGAAGAGCCATTTCATTATTTTTGTTTCGTCGTTTTTACTGTTTATAATAATAATAATTTACTTTATTTACCCTTACCCTCCTCGCCTGATTTCGAGGAGGAGGCCTGTGCCAAGCAGTGGGACATAAAAGGATAGATACTTTACTTTTTTTACTTTATTGCACTCATACATAATTTATACATTAAACAAGATAATGTAAGTAATTACACCTGTCCTGTCCACTGTTCAGTTGAATAAAATCTACCTAATATTGTAAATGTGAAAGTTTATATATATATATATATATATATATATATATATATATATATATATATATATATATATATATATATATATATATATATAATGTGTGGATGTATATTTGTTACATTTTTTCGTTAAAACTACTGATTGGCTTTTAATAAAGCTGTACAATAATATAGTTTACGCATCAGAAAAAAGAAAGGCTATAATTTATCCCTGTATTCCCTCTGAAATGGAAAGCATGCGGGTGAAGCCACGATGCATTGCTAGTGGTTTCGTTAACATAATAAACAAGCTAAAATTATTACTTTAAATGCTGTAGATAGACAACATTTAGCAGAATTGCGGAAAGGTTTTCACTACTAGTATACAAATGAGACTAATTTTCTTACTGAATTATTTATGTTGTGAGTTTTCTTCGCCGACTCTTCCTATTCGGAAGCGGTAGCATACTCAAATTATCTATTTAGTCAGTATTTTTTCATTTTGCTATACAAAAATCAAAAGCGTTTCCAGAAGCTTTAAGCTATAATTTTTGTGACGAGGGCATTTGCGTCGGCCGCTGTAAAACATTTACAATCGGTTTTCACGCTGTTTATCAAATATTATGATGTACGTCCGTGTCCGCCGGCGCTTCTTTTGTTACTACCACTATTATTTACTTCACCTTTATTGGAAATTCATCACAATCAAATTGGGAAATTTGGGAATAAATTTTCAATAATTTGTGCGAGTTATTAAGAAGCTTAACTATTGAAATGTTTAGTGGATTATTAATGAACGAGCTGATAATGATGTTCCAAAACGATTGAAATACGCGGATGCGAACCCACGACCACTCCAAACATTTACATTGTTAGTATGTACTATACACATAAAAGTAAAGAATGAAAACATATATGTCCCAATGCTGGGATTGGAAATGTATGTATGGATTTCCTCGAAATCAGGCGAGGGGGTACCGGGTCATAGTTCACCAATGCGCTGGCCCGCTGCGAGTTGATTTTTTCATAACTTCAAAGACTTAAATCTCATCAGGCAAGCAGGTTTCCTCACGATGCTATCTTTCACCGGTCAGCGAACGATGGTCTCGTGCTTAGAGTGCACATAAAAAAATTCAAGACATTACGTGGGGGTAACGATCGAATCTGAACCCTTTTGCTTAAAAGATCGAACCCACCCACTGGACCATCGTCGCTACATCACATATGTACTTATTTTAGACTAAGCTTCTAAACTACAAACACCGTAATTCTTATCAGATTGTAAATTTAAAACTAAACTTAAATTAAAAGTTATTTTTAATGTCATTTCTAGAGGTTATTACAAAGTTCTAAAACTTCTAAAGTAATATTTGTTATTCTCTAGTTCTTCGGTTTTCGTTCGGGAAAATGAGAATGGAACCTCCTTTGTACGGGTCCTATTTTCTGCTCAGCGGAAAATAAAGTTATCGCTGATGCCACGGCTCGAGACTGCGAAATATGAGCTGTATGCTGGACGTACGAGATATGTTGTCATCTCATGTGTAATTATAAATTATCTTTACGCTGGGAAAAATATTTAGATTTTATGTGGCTATGCGTGTTATTTTTTATCTTAGCTTTTTTAATTATAATAGGGAGGCATTATGAACGAATTAGAATTCTGCAAAGATAGGATTCGAAACGAGAACGTCCACCAGATAACTTACTGATAACACGCAAAGAATACCCTCGTTAAAGCAGCAGCATTGTGGTTGGCTGATAGGCCATTGATATACGATATAGACGGAGAGTTGGTGGGCCATTAACCGGGTGGCAAGAGATCGTCTTGGCGTTCATTGAGGGAGGCTTATGTGGCAGTGGACGAATAAGGGCTGATAATGATTGACCACCTATCTGGTGGTACTCAGGAGGCACGTCTGCCAGTTTGCCTGATGAATCTGATCTGAAAAATCTGGCCTTGCCGGGGCCAGTCTGTCGCTGAGGGTATACTGTTACCTGCATATCCGGGGCCCTCACAAAGCGGCTGAAGGCACTCGCAGTGGTTTTAGTGATCAAAGACACCAAAAAAAAAAGAGTATGCAACGTCTGATCGAATCAAGTTTCCGGCTGAGTTGCCACGAATGTGTGACGGTGACCATGTAGCTCGTCTCTCTTTTAGCTCGTCTATCCAACTTTATTATATTTATTGATTGACATTAAGTTAACCAAATACAAGTTTTTATTCAATTATGTAGATAGGTACTTAGTTTCCAAATACTACAGTATATACAACTGTTGAAGAAATAAAGCTGATTCGGTAAGTTATTTTGACAAAAGCGGAGGTGTGAGCGTGTGGGCAGTGAATAATTCCCGAGGGCCCCGCGGACGGTTTAATGAATTTTTAATCGAATTACACCGCCCGGGAGCTTCACAAATAAATCTTAACATTATTATCTTGATGTATTACTTTTATTATTACATCCGAGGATTTAGGGTTTGTTTTTGAATCGGAATTATTATTGATTTAAGATATTTTTGTAATTTTTATATAACTTTTTTGCAGGATTTTTTTAAAGATAAGAAATCAAATATATATTTTTAAATAAGAGTATAAATAAACAAAATAAAAAGTTCAATTAAAATTATATTTGTGGTGACATTAATGTTTCTATATTGGCCTTAAATTGACTCGGATGTTTACAATATTGTCGAACCTTCAGAGGATACTTGGAGCTATTCTGATTTGTGACTCTATTAACTATTTTTTTTATTAATGCAACATTAAAATTATATTATTTTTTATGTTGGAAATATAATTTTTAAATGAAAATTGTAATAAAATAAATTTATTATTTGAGGTAAAGGATCGGTAGTCTTGACGGTCATTAAGGTTTTATCCGTTCACTGCTAAAAATGGCGTATGTCGTATTGCTTTGCAATGCTGATGTACGGATAAAGGACATGGTGATGATGATGATGAAACTTATCATGATTTTTGTATATAATAAATTATTTATTTGCTCCTCAGATTAAACAGGAGCCTTGATGACAAGCCTGGCCAGTTTGGTCTGCGAACAGTTAGCGTATAACCGAATACCTAAATGAACGTTTCGGTTTCAACCCTAGTCTGCAAGGCGTTTCTTTATCCGGAACACTTTCATTATGCTCTAGTGTTTGGAGAAACATTTCAATCTGACTACGTTTGTTTTAGCCGCTCGTATGTGCGGCCATGAAATAGGCAAGAATATGTATGGCGTGTTTGTTATTAATTTTACAGTTTTTAAAATTATGAGGATTTATCTCAATGAATATTTGTATCGACTACTACTTTATAAGATAATATTAAATTACACCAGCTATGCTGCAATAAATATGACTCACCAAAATATTATTAAATGGACATCAATAAGCAAGTGTCATGCGGTCAGGCGAAATAATTAAAAAAAATACAGATTTATTGCAATAATTCATACTAACAATTTAGTTTTTTTTTTAACAAGTAGAGTCGCTTTGGCGTTCATTAAAGATCTATAACACATTCGCAACTGACCGCGCTTTCCCTGGCCTCACCCGTGTCGTTCAGTCCGTAACCGCCTTTATTTGCTTAATATTTTCGTGAAAGGGCGCACTCGGCGGCTCCCCCGACCATATTAGATTATAAATAATGTGGACCCATCGTCTTCTGTCTTGACAACTTTCAACTGATTTCGTACAAAAGTTACATATATTATTATATTTTTTGCCTTTTTATTTTATAATCTTATCATTATGTTTTAACGGTACGTGCCTAAAATACTACAGGATATTGTAAGTGTGAATTGCTAGTCCGTATGCCTGCTATATGAAAATGTTATAAAGCAGTACCGATAATCAATTTATGCCGAAAGAAGCCTTATGACATTTTAGATTGTGATACAAAAAATAAATATAATTTTACATAAGCATGTCGGTAGCAAGGGGTCGATCGTCTTGGCGTTCATTGAGGGCTAAATACTGATGATGATGATGATGTCGGTGACGCGAACTCATAAGAGTTTCCCATACTAAAAATTCTGAACGAACTGAAGAAGTTATCAATTAAAAAATATTATTATGTTTTAGTTTGTACAAACATCGTAGTCTAATACTTAAAAAACCTGATCGTCATTTCAACGATATCTCCTGACTAACTAAAGACCTATAGATATAAAAGATCTATTAATAGTCACAGTCGGCTAATCTTCCGAAATACCTATATATTTTTAAAAATAACAGTATATTGACTAAATCTATAACTTATACTTAGGGATATAAAACTGATATATCTTGGGTTGCCCGCGTTTAATGGTACAAGGAATGTCACTTTAAAAGTTATAGAACAAACAGGATATCATCAGTATCGCCCCCCTCTTCGCCCTCCCCCCACCACTCCTAAGCTCATCATTCACCGTAAGTTAATTTACAATTTTAGTGGTTAATCTTTAGGGGAATTACTAAACTTGGTGATTAAGTAATCTAAATATAAAATAGGTAAATAGACAAATAATTGTGAGTAAATAGTAGAATCTATTACCAATTAATTAGAAGACGGATATGTATTGAAACATGAAAGGCTAGAAATTTATACTGAAATATATACTGAAATATATTTATCATTTTAGTTAAGGGATCGGTCGTTCTGGAGTTCATCGAGGGAAGCTTGCGTGAGTAGTGTACGAATAAAGGCTGATGATGATGATGAATTTCATCATGTTGTTTGTATATAATATTGAATAATTTATTTTTCCCACAAATTAAACACAACTCTGGCCAGCTAGTGTATAAACTTAACTTTTAAATGTAAACTCAGACTATTAAAGTATTTGTCACAAATGATAATAGCCTAAAATACTAAAAAAGCTTTATGAATCATGATCCGGGTTATAGCTCAGCGTCTGGTTATCTCCAACCAAAAGCCGTAAAGGCCTCAGAATCATGAAAGTAAAGGGCTGTTAAAACAGAGAGGCGCTTATGTACGTAGCCAGTTCACATTCACGAAATATTTAGTTGCGTTTTTATAACAAATCCAATATGGTATACCATTTAGGTCGCAAAGGGATTATTGGTTTTAGGACATTTGTATAAAGTTTCTATATTGGATACCAAATATTTAAAAAAAGGCTCAATTTTTACATTTTCCATTTTATTATTTCGCTTTTTGACGAGTTCACTATATGAGATATTTTGGATTTTGTTTTGCATGCTATTACGTTATAATGTTTCCTATTTAGGTTTATGTTGAGCGACGATGGTCCAGTGGGTAAAGGGCTCGGCCTCTTGAGCGAGAGGGTCCGGGTTTAATCCCGACTCCTGTGGTAGCTTGAAATAGTTTTTCTAAATTTCTAAGTGCACCCCAAACACAAGACCATCGCTCACTTATCGGTGAAATCACTGTGAGGTAATCTGCATGCCTGATGAGATTAAAGTCTTTGAACGTGTGTGAAGTTCACATTAAGCATTAGGCGAGCGTCTCAGTGAACTATGACCCCGTGCCCTCCTCGCCTGATTTCGAAGAGGAGTCCCCATACCCAGCTGTGTAGTCTTGTGTCGTTCGCGAACGATGAATGAATAGGAGCCGTATCTTCTCACTGTACTAGAAGAAACGTTTCCGAGCGCGGACTTGTAATCGGTCTATTAGGTCTAATAGCTCTTTTCGGACTCGTACGTGTTTTGAACCGCACGATTGTGTGTGCGAGCGAGAACGAGAAATAAAATACAGTCACTGCTCGTTTCTGTGTCTGAGAATGAGAACGAGAGCGAATAGCCGACGAATGACGATGCTACCCGAACATAAAATAACATAAAAAAAAACCTTTAATTAATTAATAATATTAATATTACTATAATATTAACGCAGTGATTATATTCTCTTGGTAATATTACAATAGATTATTACAATGTCATTCTGAGTTAAGTAGTAAGTACCTAGAGAGCATAATATTTGGTCAGTGATTTGTTCTGTACTATATGTAAATACTGACCGACAGCGAAGACCGAATAGAGCTAATAGAACTAATAGAGTGAACTAGTTCACTGTCCGAAATGAACTAGTACGGAGCGATCTTAAAAATGACCGAGCAGGCACAAGACTACAGCTGTGGGGCATATATAGGTTGCTACTTTTTTGATACATGTTTGTTAAATATAGTCTGATATGTGTTTTTTCAGGATACGCAGATGAGTTGATACAAGGCACATTTGTGTTCCTAGTTTTGAGTAACATAACATATATTTAACTTCAATACTAACAAAGGATTCATATTCTGATTATATTATGCATTTCTATTCCATGCATGCATGCACTCATTATATCAATATTATTACGAAAGGGTTTAAAATGAACATGCTTATTTTCATTATCAAAATGATATAAAAAGATAAGCAAAAATATACCTAATGCAAAAATTTTTAAGTTGTATCGTGAGATTCATTATTATTATTAGCCTATGCTGTCCCACTGCTGGGCAAATGCTTCTCCCAAGTTTTTCCACATATGATATGATATAAAAGCCTTTTCAATTGCTCAACAATTGATTTTTAGTGATGCTGATAATTGTGAACGTTATATCTGATTGTGCAAAAAAATTACAACTGCAAACACTTTTTGAAAAATTTTAGGGTCATAAAATATGAATCAACAAGCACTTGGCACAATATGCGTGGCGCGTGACCTCGCATGAGTCCCGGGGATTTGCGCCGTCTGAAACGTCCAATCCAAGAGCAAACGTTTGCGAAACTTACAAAGAATGCCGCTTTTATATTTGTGTTCGTAAACACGGGGATGTACCGAGCGGGAGGCCTTTAGGGCTATGTACCAATTAATGGTGGATTCACTATTTGGAAATCTTAATACAATAAATAAAGTAGACAAGGAGCAAATAAATCTATAAAATATAGGACACTTTATGAGGGTCCCGGATTTGCAGGCAAGAGGATTGGAAGGCAAGAGGGAACCGACCTCAGGTTGGTTTCGGTGAAGGGCAGACTTCTCCTCCACTACTAAGCAGTCCCCGCGTAAAAAGTAAATTATCAACCCTAAAGCATTTCTATTAAATTAATAAATATTTGTTTAGATCATAAATTGAATTACCGTAAAGAATAATGTGATATTACTTACATTACTGTGTTAAAATAGTTTGGTTAGTAACAGATTGTTGTTTAGATAAAGGTTAATATTTAAAACATATTCATAATTAATATACCGTTGTAAAATTTAAAAGCAAATTATCAACCCATAAAATAAGTCCCGCTGCTGGGTACGTCCTTCCTCGAAATCGGGAAACGAGGCGGGGGGGAGGGGTATAGTTTACGTGCAACCTGCAACCTCTTTGTGATGTCTTCCTTTATGGGTATTTTATGTATATACACCAAAGGTCCTCCAAAACCTCTTAACCATAGGTCGAGTTCTGAAACTAGAGGTTCTGCTTCGATAGAAACACCGAAGCCACGTACTATTAAATAGTGCGTCTGCGAAGGCTGGTTTCTATGCATTTCAAAATAAGGGGTGTCTTAATACTATGTAAGATAACGATAATATTATGTTTTTGATAAAGGTAAGATCTTCAAAATAAATTGATTTTGAATGGTACCAAAACGTTTGCCGTGGGGTGCCGGCGGAGTACAATAGCACCACCCCTTTCCTCCCACGGGGGTCGTAAGAGGCGACCGAGGGATAGACCTGTCCCAGTATTATCAGGGTCCTGTAGAAGGAAAACTCCACACCAAACCCGGAATGGAGTCTCCGTCAGGCATTCGTGGCATAGCTCTAATATGCGAAAAACTCCTGCAGCCGAACTGGCTCCGCACATATCGACTCGTCGTTCCTGTGGGTTTAGCCAGTGAGGTCGAGAGGGTGGCGCACAGCTTAGGCAACTCTGCGTCTTCCTTAAGTGTGTCCTAGGCGACACAGTGTCTGTCTGTGAAGAGGTCACTTCACCCGCGTCAGCTCTGCTTCGTGGAATTTTGACTCTGTTTAAATCGTCTGAAACAGACGGACTGAGGCCAATGAAGAAAACGTTTAATCTCGATGTCGGGAAACGATATTTTAATCAGAAAATAAAATAAATTTAGTCCTGATAACAGGGCTTATCAAGAGAATAAAAAAAAAATTAAGACAAATAAAACCTAACGCAACAAAAATAAAGTATTGAAGCTTAGCATTTATTGTACAGATATGGAATGAAATAAAATTCCAAAATTACATTGCTTCTCGAATGTCCCTCAAATTGAATTCATCTTAAGATCAAAAGAATAAACTGTATGAACTAAACATACGG